>JAMXBB010000005.1:64337762-64561032 GCA_024138015.1 Lumnitzera littorea | reverse complement strand
AGTTAATATTAGTACTCAAAATCTCTGAGGGATCGACTCGGACTCATATCTACTATATTAAAATTGATAGGTGCGCTTGCCTCGTATCAAGTTTTTGGCGCCATTGCCGGGGATTTTTGATATTAAGAACGCTAGTTGCTTTATTACTTTAACCATTTTTTTTCTTTATTTTCTTTTGTTTTCATTATTTATTTTTATTATCTAGAGCTGCAATTGATTTTTTTTATTTCTTGCCTTTGTAGTGCATGACCCGCAGTAATCCGAAAGATTTGGTAGAACTCGATCCTGAAATTGAGAGAACTGCCCTTCAAAATTTGAGATCACGACCTAGACAAATTGTGGCGACCATAGATGATGAGTCAATCATTGAAATCAAGGAAGAAGGTCAAGAGGCCAACACTCAATTCATCGGGCAGGAAGATCCACCACACATGGCTAACAACGGGAATGAAGCAAATCAGACCATGTCCGATTATTTAAGGCCTACATTCATTGGAGCTGACTCCAGTATTGCAAGGCCAACCGTCGCGGCTAATAACTTCCAAATTGCACCTAACATCATACAAATGGTGCAACAATATGTTCAGTTTGACGGTCTCCAAGACGAAGATCCTAATGCCCACATCTCTAGTTTTCTAGAGATTTGTGATACTTTTAAAATCAACGGAGCCACGGATGATGCCATTCGACTGCGACTATTCCCTTTCTCCTTGAGGGGAAGAGCAAAACAGTGGTTGAACTCCCTACCAAGAAATTCAATCACAACTTGGAATAAATTGGTAGAGAAATTTTTGGAGAAATATTTCCCACCTGCAAAGACCGCTAAACTTCGAAATGATATTTCGTGTTTTGCTCAATTGGAAGCAGAGACGCTATATGATACATGGGAGCGGTTTAAGGACTTGCTTAGGAGGTGCCCACATCATGGCCTCCCACTATGGATGCAGATTCATACCTTTTACAATGGTCTCAATTTATCCACTAGACAGATGATTGATGCATCCGCAGGAGGTACTTTGAATACAAAGACACCTGAGCAAGCACAAAACCTGATCGAAGGAATAGCGATGAACAATTATCAGTGGGAAAGCACTAGAGCCAAGCAAAAGGCCATGGGAATTTATGATGTGGACTTGACCACTGCTCTAGCAGCCAAGGTGGACTTGTTGAGTAAAAAGATTGATGCACTCTCAATTGGCCCTCAATAAGTGCAATCGGATGTAAGTGATTTTGGTATGCAGGGGTATAGAGCACAAGAACAAGTGGAACAGGTGGATTATCTAGGAAATCCACCTAAGCAACAAAATAACCCCTACAGCAACACTTACAATCCAGGATGGAGGAATCACCCAAATTTCTCATGGGGAAACCAAAACCAAGGCCAGCAGAAGACCAACTTTGGCCCACCTGGATTTCAACGACCATTCTCACCTCCTCTCCCTCAAGAAAAGAAGCCCAGTGTGGAAGAACTTCTCACAAAATACATTCAAGGCAATGAGGCTCGCTTATCCAACATTGAATCCTCACTGAGGAATCAAGAGGCTTCAAATCATAACCTTGAGAACCAAATTGGTCAACTTGCGAAGCTAATCTCTGGAAGACTACAGGGAATACCGAGGTTAATCCCAGGGAACATGTTATGCTGTGACCTTGAGAAGTGGTAGAAAACTGCAAGTGGAGAAGAAGGATGGTGGGGAAGTAGTTGAGAAAGAAGTGGAAGTCAACTGTAAGGAAGATGCAAAACCACTAAAATCAAAAGAAAGTATGGAACCACCAAGAGTGAAGGAGTACAAGCTTCCCATCCCTTACCCACAGCGCCTTAAGCAAAGTTACACTGATCCGAATAAGGAATTTGGTAAATTTCTTGATATTTTCAAACAATTACACATTAACTTACCTCTTATTGATGTTATCATGCAGATGCCAAAGTATGCGAAATTTCTAAAAGATCTTCTATTGAATAAGAGGAAGTTGGAGGAGCTTACAACTGTCACATTGAACGAGAAATGCTTGGCACTTCTCCAGAAAAAGCTGCCACAAAAATTAAATGATCCAGGGAGTTTCACTATTCCTTGTATGCTTGGCAATTTGTTAGTAAATAATGTTTTGGCAGACTTAGGAGCCAGTATAAATTTGATGCCATATAAATTGTTCAAAAAGCTAGGGTTAAGAGAACCTAAACCAACGCGCATGAATCTTCAATTAGCTGATAGGTCTATCACATACCCTAGAGGCATCATAGAGGATGTTTTAGTGCAAGTAGACAAATTCATCTTTCCCGTGGATTTTGTTATACTTGATATAGATGAAGATATTGAGGTGCCAATCATTTTAGGTCGACCCTTCCTAGCCACCGCTAGAGCTGTTGTTGATGTTAGTGAGCATAAGTTGATATTACGGGTCGGGGATGATGAAATAGTTTTTAAAACTCTAGAGGCAACAAACAAATTTCTTGACCCAGAGGACATATGTTGCAATGTTAATGCCACTAATGCTGTTATATCTACATGTGTGCAGGAAACGCTTGCCAAGAATTCCTCAAGTTATTGCTTGCAAAAAGGAGATGAAAATTTGGTGACCAACCCCAATTGTGCAGAAGTGGTAGCTCAAATAAAAGTTCATGAATCTATTGTGGACAAGAAGGGGGTTGATCAACTCCATAAGTCAAAGGATCCTAGGTTAAAACCCTTCAAAGAGAGGCCACCGATTTTGGAACCAAAACTGTCAAGAAATCATTTGGAACATACCTTTGTGGTAAAAAGTTCAAACCTTCCAATGACAACAGCATCTAAGGTAAAAGCGGACAAGATGAAGAAGTTTAGGTTACATGAATTTGATAAGTGGCATGATACGAAGAGAAACTATGGAAGTTATGCACCAATTAAATGGAATTGGCAAGGTCGATGGCCTAAGGGTAAATTTACACTTGTATGGAGAGTTCGAAAGTGAAATACAGGAGGAGTCCTATCTCCACCTGGATGAAGAATCATGAATGACAAGACGTATCCCGTCGAGCTATCGACGTTAACTAAAGCGCTTCTTGGGAGGCAACCCATGTCTAATTCTGCTTATGTTTTAGTTCTTTAATTTTTCTTCATTTTATTTTCCGTTTTATCTAACTTTGCTTTGCTTCGTATATTTTCTTTCAATTTTTCGTCATAGTCTTTTCCTTCTTAATTTTAATTTTTCCTTTTCTCTTTAGTTATATTATTTCTAAGTTCCTTTTTCTTGATTCAAAAAAAAAAAAAAAAAAAATTTGTTACACGGGCGAGGGACACGGTCATGTCCTAGCCCGTGTCCATCTAGACGATCAAAAATGTCTACCCACAGGAAGTTACACGGGGATGGGATACGGTCGTGTCCTCAGCCCGTGTCTGCCCAGACTTTGATCCTCGCTGTGGGCACAGAAAGTTACACGGGCGAGGGACACGGTCGTGTCCCCAGCCTGTGTGCGCCCAGAATTTTCACCAGTGAACAGTAAGTTACACGGGCGTGGGATACGGTTGTGTCCTAGCCCGTGTGCGTCCAGACACCACCCGAGAACAGAAAGTTATACGGGCGTGGGACACGGTCGTGTCCCAGCCCGTATGTGTCTAGTTTTCATACACGAGCACAGATTGTTACACGGGCAAGGGACACGGTCGTGTCCCAGCCCGTGTCCGTCCAGGTAACACACGACACGCACAGAATGTTATACGGGCGTGGGACACGGTCGTGTCCCAGCCCATGTCGACCCAAATAACACGGTTTTCACACACGACCGGTTTATTTAAATTACACACTCTCTCACACTCTTATAATCACACATATCTCTCTTACATTTGCTCTCATTCTCCCTCTTCTCTCCACAATTCCTACATTCCGCACTTTGATCCAAGTAAGTTTTCCTCATTGAGTTTCCTCTCTCTTCCTCATGCTTAAGCAGTTTGGTTATTTGCATTTCTCCTTTTTGTGCGTATTGGTTTTTCCATTTAGCCTGCAAATTTTCTTTTGATTGTTCATCAACGCCATGCATCATTGCTTTAAGGGTGGTGAGGAAGAGACTAATGAGGGTAGTGAAGACGAGGAGGCTGGAGGAAGTGATGAGGATGATGATGACGATAATGATGCAACCATAGCAGAGGCACCATTTGATGAAGATGATGAGGAGATGGATTCCGGTCCCTTTTCTTAATTTATTTTGTTTTCGTTGTTTTTAGTTGGCCAAGGCATGTGCAATTAGACATGTAATGACGATGGCTTCCTCGTTATGAACTTCTTCACCTTATTTTCGACTGGCAGGGAAGTATTAGTTTCTTTTTCAATACATGTATTTCCTTTTTCCCTATGATGGTTTTTATTGTTTCATATCTTGATGTTATGCTTTCTTAGTGGTACATTGGGGACAATGTACATTTTTAAGTGTGGGGAAGGGATACATATGAATTTATTACTGTTTAGGAGACCAATTATTCATATTTGACCCTATAATTTTTAAATTAACTTGCAATAGGTGATTAACTGGTATTGAGCCAAATCAACTATGTCATGTTGATCATTATTGACCTTATGATACTTTACTAGAATTGATTAGTCAAATTTTTGGAAGGCAATGTTACGAGTTATTTAGCTTAGGATTTTAAGACTTGAGATTGGAGCAACATCACTAGTTGAGAGTTAGTCATGGTTATTTTTAAATTTGCTTTTATGTATACCTTTTTCTTAGAAATTTTTAAGAGTCCTATAATTTTTAGCAAACAAACAAATGAAATTCTTCTTTTGAGAAACCCCTGAAAAATCATAATGATTGGAGGTCAAAAGTAATAATAAGTGTATGAATAGAAAAATTGGTATGGATCGGTCTTGGTTCGTCAGAAGAGCAAGGTTCTTTCCCGCTATCAATATAAGGAATAAGTTGGTATGGATCGGTCTTGGTCCGTCATAAGAGCGAGATTCTTTCCCGCTACCAATACAATTGTGCTTAAATAAGAAAAATTCAAAAGACCTCTCAACAAAAGTATGAACTAGGGGGATGATCAGAGGAAGAGTGGATGTAAATGTGTTTGTTTTAGATTATGGTGCTTGGTGAGATGAAAGAGAGAATTGTATACATTTTAGTCGAATGGATAAAATTTTTATGACTCTTTCTCAGTTGGCGGATGTTAAATCTAATTTTTAGTTTAAGAATCCTTGGTTAAATGGTTCGGGTAAACTTTGATTTTCATAAATTAACTAGTGAATTCTAGTATTAAGTATTGTTGGAGCATTTGAATATGGTCAGATGAAATTGGTTGACTTTATTATTGCAAGTTAGTTGAGAATGATTTTCTTAACTTTCTTCGAGTCAAATGTATTTGTTCACCGGTTTCCTAAATAGTGATAAATTTTGTTTAGTGTTTCTTGTCCTGAAAGTTTTGTTTTGATTTATTTGCTTGAGGACAAGCAAATGCTCAAGTGTGGGGAAATTTAATAACTCTAATTTTAAACATATTTTATATGGTGATTTTATAGCATTTCCCGTACATTTTTGGTTTTCTTTAAAGAAAATGATACTTAATTGAGTAAAATGTTGATTTCAGGGTTTAAACGCGTTCTAGGCTCGAAAACAAAGAAAAGGAATCAAGTTTCACTCAATTCCGAGTTCAAACAAAGAAGTTATGAAATTTTGAAGTTGTGCAGAAATTTTGCCTTTGTGCAGAAAGTTACACGACCTGGGGACACGGCCGTGTTCCAGGCCGTGTCTGGTGACGAAAATAGAATCCGTGTAATACACATATAAAAGGATATCTTAGGGTTTAAAAGAAAGGGAGACATTACAGAAACAAAGAGAGACAAGAGACAAGAAGAGACTTAAGGAGAAACAACATCAAGAAGCAAGAACGACATCGATTTCAAGATTAGAAATTGTTCATCAAATCAAAAGGGGTTTTCATGTTTTATTTTATGTCTTTGATGGAACTCGTTTTTAGATTCGTTATGATAGCTTAGAATTCAAGTATTTAAGATTATGGAACCTAGGGTTTCATGTGATTCTTGGATTGAATTATAATTTTAAGAAAGTTTCTATCTTTTCTTGATTCAATTATGTCGTTAATTATTGATTGATAATTCTAGAGTGTCAATATATGATATTATGCATGTTGATTGAGAAATTGCATGTGTAATTAGATCTTAGCATAATTGAAGAGAATTACATGTATACTTAGAGATAAGATACATGTTTCTTCCGAAAAGTTGATTGTTTGTGTGGGAATTCATTATACATTAATGCGATTCTAAGTTATATTGCTAAGTGAAGAGATTCCGGTAAATAATTTAGAATTAGGGTTAATATGCTTGAGAAAGATATTAGCTTTAATTGTGAATCCCTCCGGTCAAGAATTATAGAAACTGAATTGAATACATTTTAAAAAGGTTACATGTTAAACACTAGGGGAAATAATTCCTAAATACATCATTGCATACTTGAAGTCGTTCATAGTTTTATTGCTTTCTAATTTGCGTAATTAAGTCTCATAAGTAGTTTAGTTGTTAATTTCAGTATTTTTAATTCATTCAACTCGACACAATTTTCCGGTTAGATAATAAAGCTAAAGTTAATATTAGTACTCAAAATCTCTGAGGGATCGACTCGGACTCATATCTACTATATTAAAATTGATAGGTGCGCTTGCCTCGTATCAGTATACATATAAGTACATACATATTTATAACATATGTGTATGTATATATATATACATGTATATATGAATACAAGTATATACATACTTATAGTATGCCTAATTAATATAACATAATAAAATGGATATATATATATACATGTATATATGCATAGTTGGCCAAAACCCATAAAGGACAATTAGGGCCCATAATAAATTAATTAATTAATCACAATAACATATAAAAATTAAATAAATTAGTTAATTTACTTAGTTACTTATTATCTATTCTATTTTATAATAAGCAAGTGATCTCGATGAAGATTCAGATCCTCTTATAGATTATTGCAACCCTTGAGATTTCTCATAGCCAAGTAAGTACTCCATATGATTATATGCTTGTTTATGTTTGTAGTTAGTGCTATTTAACTAATATTGAAAATTGAATAACATGTGGGGTTGGGTTATGCATGTGAATGTTATTGTTATCTGGTTATAGTATAATTGGTTCTAATTATATCCAACTTTATTAAACTAAATTAGATTATGCATAAACATACATCATATATAACTAATCTAGTAGTTATATCACATGAAGGTAACGAGAGATCATGTAAGGGTTGATTTATTATAATTATAGTGTTTTAGTATGGTGCATACGTACAACATGATCTTACTTTAGCCTATGAGATTATTAGGTATTAGAGACGCCAACTGCATGGTTAAGAATTGAGTCAAAAGGCCTTTGTTTAGAGGTGAGTGTAGACTACGAAGGCCTATACATAATTATACCTGGTACTTGGTTTTAGAATAAAACAAACAAACTGTTTTTAGTTGAATACGAAAAGTAGAGTTTCATAGTTATATGAGTTTAAGTATAATACCCAGATCTGACTGGTGCTATATATACTCCAACCCTAACTTCAAAGGTGTTAAATCTGAGTTATATATATTAGCTAATCAACTGTATGTATTTGTTTGGTATTCTATTTGTTCATGCATTTATATGTTTTTAATTAATGTTTGAATAACTTGTATGTCGATATGGTTGAGGGACTATCTCACTAAGTTTTATAGCTTATACCCTCATAAACTTTTGGTGTAGAATCATCCTTTCATAGAAGTCAGTCAAGGGATGCCTGCGTCCGGTTTTAATCATTTTGGGAATGTATGATGTGGATAAGAGAGTTGAGTGGATACATATAGACTCTCAAATATAACTCTTGTAGTAGTTTGTTATTACTTTACTGTAGTTTTATTACTAATAATTTAGAGTACTGTAGCACTTATTTAGCATTGTACTTAGTGAACTTTATATTAATGTAAATATGTTATGATATTATCTTTACCAATTTACTCTCAAGTAACTAATTGTAATAGTAGCCTTGTATGTTGTATGAAAAGTCGTTGATTGGAAGAGAAACCAATCTATGCTCTTTTGTATGATATACAATGCTTACTATGACTAAACCACCTCTTAGGTTATAACACAAGCTTTGTTGAGGTCGATATGATTAACACACATGTGCCACTTCTCAGACTTTTTCTTGACTAGCACTACATTTGCTATCTAAGTCAAGTACTTCTCCTCTGTCATGAAGCCATCCTTAAGTAGCTTTTACACTTCTTCCTCGATAGTGACTTGCCTCTCTGAGGTAAAGTGCCTCTTCTTTTGTTTGATAGGCAGCATAGTAGAGTTGATATTGAGGCTGTGGTTGTCAGGTTAGGGGAGATCTCGAGCATGTTTGATGTTGACTAGGAAAACCTATCTAAGTTGGCCTATAGGAGGGCAACTATCTCTTCCTTCACCTTGGAAGGGGTCTCAATCTTGACCTTGATGGTCTAGTCAAGAGAAGGGCTAATCTACACTTCTTCTATAGGTCCATCTCTAAAGCAAAGACTCCATCAGCTTTAATGACCTTAACATAGAGCTCTTGGGAGAGCCTTTAGTTGCATCTACAAATTTTCACCTAGATTGAGATTGGGAATTTAACCTTTAGGTGAAGGGATGAAGTGATGACCTTAAACACATTTAAACTTGGTTATCATAAGAGAGCACTATAAGGAGATGGATAGTTGATCATGACGAACTCTACTGGTTGCCATGCAACGTTGTCATAATCGCCAAGTTCTATATTGAAGGTAATGATTTCCATGTGAAGAACACTAGGCTAAACTCAAGAGGAGGGGTGGCGGAAGGGGGTAAATTGAGTTTTAAGGATAAATGGCAATTCTTTTCGATATAAACAACTAAATGCAATAATAAGAGTAATCAAAGCAATAATAAAACAATAATAAGTGCAGAAATTAAAAGAGATAAGGATAAAGAAGATCAAGCCCAGATATAACATGAAGTTCGAACTATCCCCTAGTCTCTACGGACATACAATGCCTCCAATCGAAGACTTCACACCACTTTATTGTTTTCTCAATCCAAGCTCCAAGAGCTACACCAACATAAACTTAATTACATAAGTTCTACACTTACAGCTCTCAATATAAATCACAATCTCAACTCACAACACAAAACTCAATCTCAAGAATTATTGGTATAATGCTTTTAACTCTTAATACTTTACAACTAATAGCTTACAAGCACTACACTTCAAATCTCTCTAAATATTAACAATTTATGGTACAAGAGACAATAAGAATTATATACAACAAAAATACAAGAGAATGTTGAAATATTGTAGCAAAAGATTAGTTCTCTATTGTTATTGGTTGGGTTGTTGAGCATTTATATCATCTCATTCAATTCTTCCCGTTACAGTGCATTTAATACTCCAACAGTTATTTGTATCAAATTTACCAGCATACCGGTACCTTGCATTACTGGCAAACCGGTAACAAAATACACTACCGACATGATAACCGACAAGCCGGATCCTTCAGCCCAGTGAGCTTTTCTTTGTGTTTTTGAAGGCTTTATTCCGTTAGCTTGGTTCTTCCTTAAGCAGTTAACTAAGTAGACCAAATATTGCCTAAAAATTCTTTTAACACACAACAAACAAATACTCTTTGCAATCTAACTTCAAGATTATTTGATCACCATTTAAAAGATTAAATTTCTTATAAAGATAATTGATGTATTTAATCATTAAGTAAATTAATTGATCTTATTCAATTACCTCAATATAATCAAATAATACTTAGTTTAATCATCCTTTTGTTTTGTTCTCTT
The DNA here is from genome assembly GCA_024138015.1 of Lumnitzera littorea. Lineage (NCBI taxonomy): Eukaryota > Viridiplantae > Streptophyta > Magnoliopsida > Myrtales > Combretaceae > Lumnitzera > Lumnitzera littorea. The sequence goes on along the minus strand of JAMXBB010000005.1, from coordinate 64,551,210 downwards.
CAAAAACAATATGTTTAGTTATATACTTTTTGTTTTGTTCTCATCAAAATTAATAAGTTTAATTATACACTTTTTGTTTTGTTCTCATCAAAATCAATAAGTTTAATTATACATTTTTTGTTTTGTTCTCATCAAAATCAAATAATGAACCCTAGGTGCAACAATCTCCCTCTTTTTTATAAGGATAAAACTCTTATACTTTAAATGCTCCCCCTTAATCTAATACTCCCCCTCAATCTAATGCTCCCCTCAATTTAATACTCCTTCTCAATTTAGCACTCAACTTCAAGATATTTGACAATTGAATAAGATTAAGTGAGTGCTTGCAAAATGGGATTATATTAATGTGCTAAGGAACCAAGTCTCACTTCTTAATAACTTCAAATAAATAATATATTAAACTTTCAAAGAATCAAGATATGCTAAAGTTATAAAATCAATATCATCTTTTGAGTAACTATTATCAATTCAATGTAGTACACATTTTAACATTCTAATAACTTGAATATTTCTCTCCCTTTGGCCTTATCAAAAAGATGAGGATCCAGGCAGTAAAGAGAGAAGAGGATTCAAGTTAAAATTTTGGTATAACCCTAGCTTAAGCCTTAGGATATACGCCTTACAAAAGTGATAATAAAGAAGCTAAAAAACATGACAAAATAAACTTTCCATAATGAATTCATCAAAATCAACCTATGCCACATTAAATGTTCAAAAATGTGAGCCAACTATGGGGAGTATTATAATTCCATGAGATACATGAACCACAAGTAGTAAACAATATAGATAAGCAACATAAGTAATAAAAGCCAAGGTAATGGCCAAGGTAAGACAATAGAAAATAACAATAGTACTGGCTAATGGCTAAATTCATAACATGAGAAAAACATAATGAAGAGCTTATACAAAATAGATTGGAAGTTAGCAATTCATGCAACTTGTAGATCATTATCTTTAAGCTAGAGGAGGAATGAAGCAAGATGAGTAGTGATAGTTCATCTAGAAGTGGCTATAGTTCATCAAGGTGGTGTCTTAATAGTGGATGGAGGGTTGGTAAAGAGAGAAAGTCATGTGAAGGAGAAGAGGAGAGTGTGATTTGAATAAGTGAAGGGATTAATGAGAAATTGTATGGATTTAGAGATGATTAATGAAGAAAAATTATGATTTTGAAAGTTTAGAGATGGAAGATTGAAGAGAGAGAAGGATTCTAAGGTTTGGGAAATAGAAAGAAGGGTTTTTAGAAGAAGATGGAAAGAGAGAGAAAGGAACTGCGCTATTTGTGGTTGGAAACAGAGGTATCGACAAGCTGATAGGATGGGGAGCCAGTATATTGGTTATGGGAACAAAATTGTTGCAAATTTGTTATAGAAAATAATATACCGGCATACGAGTGGTTAAGGGTACTAGCATGTCGATTCTTAGAATAGAATTGAAACAATTTACTTATAAAGAGGAGTATACTAGCAAACCGGTGGTTGTTGATACCGGCATGCCGGTTGTCTGCAAATCTGTAGAAAATGGGTTAAGTTCACTTCATTGGTCCAAGTTGCTTACTCAAGATGATTTGGAGTTATTTAATGAGCATTCTAACACTTTAAATAAGTTTATTTGAGTCCGTTAAAGCCTAAGAAACGTAAATTTTAACTAGATACCAAGGATTTAGCCAAATCAAATTCATTAAACCATGTAATTCATGATGAAGTGAAAATGTGCATATAAGAGCAAAATATGTGCATAGGCATTGAGTTTTTTGCATACCAACACTTTAAGCAAATTTCAAATACATGTTTAAGCATGGTAGAAATAAAATATAGTTTTGAGACTCTATAAATTGAAAAATCACTACTTGAGTTCCTTAAAATCAAATGTTAAGCATAAATATAGCTATTGAGCAAGTATAGATTCTTTCTCAAATTCAAGATAAGTTTACGGTTTAAGCATATTTGAAAGATACTAAGAAGCATAAAAAATGCTTAAATAATCATGAAATGCTCTACAATGCACTTAGAACCTAAAAAGGGTCTAAAGAGGTCAAATATGCATGAAATTCAAATCAAACTAATATGACCACTTGAACATGATTTAGGGATGAAAATAAACATGTGATACCTGATTTTGTGCACGGAAACCAATGCATAATTAATTTGTGCATATATCAACTTAGTTGCTTATGAATGACTTCAAGTGTACCCAAAGCATGCTAAACGCTCTGTTTTAAGCATGAAATTTATATGAGCATGTTTCTTAGGTCTACTTGAGTGTGAAAAGTTTATATCTTAGGAACATTAGCAAGATTTAACGAAATTAAGTCATTAGTTGCTAGAAAGGTCATTATTAAGTCATTTAAATACGTGAATGACTAAATTCAAGCAATGAGGCTTAGTTATCACAAAACAATACTGTAAGCAAGTTTCATCATCATATTTAAGCTTGTTGGAAGGAAAATATTGCAAGAAGGATTTAGAAGTCCTAAAATTACCACTTGAAATCATTATAATCAACCATTGAATACAAATTGAGCTTAATGTCACACATACATACTAAATCAAGTTCATGATAATTTGGCATTCTAAACAAGTTTCAATAGTGTCTATAGATAGATGGGTAACATGATTACAACATATAGCATGCAAATGGACAAACTGATCACATAACTTCTGAAACAACAATAAGAGCCTAATTTGAGTCTAAAGCAGTCAAATTTGCACAAAAACAAAAGTAGGCTAGATTAACCATTTAACTACAATCTATGGACAAAATTAAACATGTAGGAATTGGATTTGAACCCGAAAATCGAAACATGGCAAAATTGTGTGCATATGATTCTAAATATAAATGAGAAACTTCAAATGTGCAAAAAAAAGTATGATAGTTGCAATTATCCATTCTAAGTAAGATTTATATGCATATTATGACATGACGAGAGTTTAAGCATAGCTTGCAGAGTTAGTAATTGCAAAAAAACTAGTTAAGTCCCTAAATACTTATATAAGCTCAAATGTGGTTGAAGATATATCAATTTTGTATAGTTTCATAATCAAATCAAGCCAACCATTTAAGCATTGGCACAATTAAACACACGTGAACACATATTTGACATGAAGATCAAGACATGGCAAAAGTGTGCCCATGAAAGCCTAATAACCATAAAGAATTTCAAATATACACCAAATATGCTAGTTATTCTACAAAGATTACTTGAATGAGTTTCTTAAATCAAATACCATGTTGGAGGCACCTCGAATTTTCTTTGAGCATTCTCCATTCAAGTTTCTTAAGTTGCTCCCACTTAAAGTTCCTACAAAAACATGTTATTGCTTCTTTGGTACTCATGTGAGTTTGGGTCCTTTGTGGTTAGTTGCAATAATATATCCTTACCCTTTTGAAATGTAAGCCATTTTATCTTTATGATTCAAATTAGTATTGCAACGTATTGCATACGTATGTGCAATATGGCCATATCTACCACAATAGTTACAAGTCTTAGTTATTGTTTTTACAAAGTAACTTTTGTAAGACTTGTAAATATATTTCCTACTATAACCAATTCCGATTTTTTTCAATCCTTACCTTTGAGAGCCAAGGAGCTTATCTAAATTCTTTTCTCTATTCATGAACTTAGCTATAGTTTGTTTTAAATCATTTAGGCTATACTTTAAGATAGCAGTTTCAATTTGAAGTTATCTTAGCTTATTAACCATATTATCCTCATTTTTTATGCTATCAACTTTTATTTCAAGAGAATTGCACTTTTTTTTCAATTAATCATTTTCCTTTGCCAACTCCTCATTCTTAAGATTCATTTTCCTTAGCCAACTCCTCATTCCTAAGATTCAATGCTTTATTGTTTCTATTTAATTTATCAACTTCTAATCTTAAGTACTCATTATCCTCCTCTAAACTTTCTTTAACATCATTCACTTTATTATATTCATTTCTAAATAGATCAAATTCACTTCCTATTTCAAACATCATTTGTTTCATCATCTTATTCTTTTTTTGAACCTTAATAAATTCTTTAAGTAACTCATTATACATATTTTTGAGAATCATTAGAAGTAGAACATACCTCATTGTCTATAGCCATGAAGCACATTTCCCCATTTGAGTTACTTGAATCACCATCCCTCCAAATTGTCATCATAGCCTTTTTCTTTGTTCCTTTCTTAGTTTTCTTAAAATTTGGGCAATATTGTCAAATATGACCCAATTTTTGACAATTGTAACACTTAATTACTTCCTTCTTATCCTTTTTAGACCAAGATGTGTTTTCATCCTTACCATTCACCAATTTCTTATTGAACTTCATAAATTTCTTAAAATTTCTTGTGATCATAGCTACATCATCATCACTTTCATCACTACTAGAGCTCTCCTTAGTTGCCTTTAAAGCAATTGTTTTCTTCTTAGATTCTTCTCTTTGCCTCTTAACTATCTCATGAGTTTTAAGAGTTCCAAGGAGTTACTCTTTTGGCATTGTGTTAAGATCATGAGCTTCTTCGATTGCGGTTCTCTTTGCTTCCCAATCTCTTGGCAAAGACCTAAGCATTTTGAAATTTATTTCAAGATTAGTAAATGTCTTTCCAAGAACACTTAAAGGATTGATGATATTGATAAATCTATTATGTATCTCATCAATAGTTTCATTTGGATCAATTCTAAAGTTTTCAAATTGTTTACATAATAAGCTTATATTTGTATCCCTTACTCAGCTAGTTCCTTTATATGTACTTTTTACTTCTTACTAAATTTCCTTAGCACTCTTATATGTACAAACTCTATTAAAGTCATTTTCATTAATGGCACAATGCAAGATATTCATAGCTATTTCATTTAAGTCTAACAACTTCCAATCATTTGTAGTGGTCTATTTATAGCTTGCCTTTCCATAAAGCTTAATGTATTAAATGCCATAATCTTTACTCTAATATGCAATTAAGCAAAAGATTTAGAGAATAGCTCTGATACCAATTGAAGAACACTAGGCTAAACTCAAGAGGGGGGGGGGGGGTGAATTGAGTTTTAAGGATAAATTGTAATTTTTTTTCGATATAAACAACTAAATGCAATAATAAGAATAATCAAAGCAATAATAAAACAATAATAAGTGCGGAAATTAAAAGAGATAAGGATAAAGAAGATTAAGCCTAATATAACGTGGAGTTTGGACCGCCCTCTAGTCTCTACGGACACACAATATCTCCAACCGAGGACTTCATACCTCTTTATTGATTTCTCAATCTAAGCTCCAGGAGCTACACAAACACAAACTTGATTACATAAGTTTCACACTCACAGCTTTCAATACAAATCACAATCTCAACTCACAATACAAAACTCAATCTCAACTCATAACATAAAAACTCAATCTCAAGAATTATTGGTATAGTGCTTTCAACTCTCAATATTTTATAACTAATAGTTCACAAGCCTTAGACTTCAAATCTCTCTAAATATTAGCAATTTATGGTACAAGAGGCAATAAGAATTATAGACAACAAGAATATAAGAGAATATTGAAATATTATAGTAAAAGATCAGTTCTCTATTGTCCTTAGTCAAGTTGTTTAGCATTTATATCATCCCATTCAATTCTTCTCTTTACAGTGCATTAAATGCTCCAACAACTATTTATATCAAACTTATTGGTATGCCTGTACCTTGCACTATCGACAAGTTGGTAACAAAATACTTTATCGGCATAATAATCGGCAAGTGAACTTGTAAACCCTAAAAAATTGGTATTTTGAATCCTAATTTAAGTTCAAGTGTTCTAAATTGTGTCATAAGTCGATAAGGTTAGTAAGAATAAAAAATTATGAAATTTAATAAATCAAATATAACACCGATAATAAAAACCCTAGAAATTGATCGAAACCCTAAATCGCGTACTAAAACTTTAAATCTGATTTATACACAATTAACCGAAATCGAACCCGAACTTGATCGAAACTTTAAAACTATAACTTTAAACCTATAAAATAATTAAACATCACTCAATAGTGATATAATTATAGTTGATTGCAATTATCGACTAAATCATGTAATCGCGCAAAACTTTTAACGAAATCGTTAAAATAACTTGTAAAAATTATAATTGTAACTAGTACCAATTAAATTGATAAATTTCATAAAATTCTAAAATTAATTTATAATTATTATTTTTATGATTTTTATGTTTAAAAAATTTACATATATATATTTTTTATTAATTCCTATTTCTTTCTTTTTCCTTCCTTTTTCTTTTCCTTTTTCTTCTATTTTTTTTTTCCTCCTTCTACGTCAAATTCCAGTCGGTTGTAATAGTAGCCCATGTGATTAAAATTGATTACAAGTGTCACTAAATTAAGAGATAAGGATAAGATAATGAAAGAATGTGTCTTGTCCAATTTAATGAAGAGATTAGGATAGATTTTCTTTTTTTTTTCATTTGTTTCCCTTAAATATTACTTGCTGCATATACGTCCAAAGAAATCTAGAAAAAACAAAAATAAATTTAACACAAAAGAAGAAAAAAAAAAAGCAAAACAAAAACCAAACTAAGAAGAATAAGAAGAAATTAAGAAGAAAAGGAAGAAGAAGGAGAAGAAAAGAAAGAAGAAAATTTAAATTCATATCAACATAATTAGGTAAGTATAATTATTTTGTTTGTATATATATATATTATATGGTAAGTATGTGTATATACTAAGTATTTTTGTTGTATTTTACTAAATGTTTCATTACATATATAGGTATGTATATATAAGTAGATAACCAAATATATATGTATCTCTTATGTATGTATAAAGATATGTATGTAAACCTGTATATATATATACTATTAGGTAGAATATACGGTATATGTATAAATAAGAATATAGTAGATATTTGGAAATCTTACTATTTAGATATAATATACATGTATACGAAAAAATATATATATAAATAAAATAAAATAAATAAATATATAGATGTATATATAAATAAGAGTACATATAGTATGTATTTAGTATTTTTACAAATTAAATATAGATATATATATGTGTGTGTGTGTACACGTGAAAATGACTATTTATGTATATATGTATACAATCTTTATTTTCATTTGTATATATATATAAGTATAAGTATTCGTATATTATATATATATATATATGTATATATCTATGTGGTGTAAATATGTATACAATTATAATAGTAAGTATATGTATAGCATATAGTATATAAAGTATACCGTACATTAAATAGTATATACGATACAATAACATTTGCTAAATAAAATAAGTTCATAAATATGTAAGAAGTAGGTATATATATATATTACCATAAATTAGGAATTACTAATTAAGTAAATTATAAAAGTTAATCAAATATGGTAATAAGTATATATATATATATATGTGTGTGTGTGTGTGTGTGTATGTGTGTGTGTATTGTAAAATACAAATAAATAATAAGGAAATAATAAATAATAAAAAAATAAAAGTAATAATAAGAATTTTAATAAGTCTAAAATCTCAAAAATAGGTAAAAATAAGTAATTAATGTAAAATAAGCTTAAAATAATAAAATTATCAATTATATGATTTAAATAATTATTAAATCATAAATGTATTAAGAAAAAGCTAAAATTAATATTTTATAACTTTTTTAAATTAAAATAATAAATTTTGTGATATTTTTATATCACAGTTCAAACTGCGAGTCACAACGTCTAAAATGGACCTCGCTATGAGAAAACATGCTCGAAATAGACTATAAGTTCATAACAATCTAAGTTAAAATGAAAAAGTTATACGCAATTCAATAAAAAACTTAAATCAACAATTTCGCGTAACTAGGTGAAATAAACCTTATAAATTACAATACTAGTTTAGCTTTAAATTCCCAAACTTACAAATTTTTATATTCCTTATCCTTAGGTGATCTTGACCTTGATCTTAAGCTACCCTTGGATTATTACGACCCTTGAGTCAATCATGGCTAAGTGAGTTTTTCTTGATGATCCCATACTTGCTTTTGTTTATAATTAGTGAATATAAATGATGATCAATAATTGAATATTGTATGGGGTTAGGTTATACTTGTGTATAATAATTGTTTGATTACAGTGAATTTACTTTAAATTATAATAATGTATTGATTGTTGTATAGTATATTCACTAGGAATTGATTGTTTGTGAATTTGATTGATCGCTAAATAATAAGACCTAATTTTACTCCACTAGAAAAAGTTAACTTGAAATACGCATAATCATACATTGCATAACTATTTCCGGTAGTCACATTACACAGAGGTAGTAAGAGGCCATACGTAAGTTGATTATTTGATTATTATAGATTTCGTAGGGTGCACACGCGTAATATCACCTTACCTTAGCCTACGGGATTACTAGGCGTTGGAGGCATCAACTACTTGGCTAAGAGTTGAGTCTAGAGGCCTTTGTTTAGGAGTGAGTGAGGGCTACGTAAACCTACTCACAATCACATGTAGAACTCATTTTTAATAAAACCGATAATGGATATACCATTACTTTTTAAATACGAAACGCGAAGTTTCATTATGAGATAAGTCCTAATACGATACCCGGATCTTACTGTGCCGATGTATCTCCAACCTTAACTTCGAAGGGCATTAAATCCAAGTTATATGTAGTACCTAGTCCCCTACATGTATTTGTTTGGCATACTAGTTAACATACATTCATTTGATTGAACTTAATTATTGTATAACTTGATTGCTGTATAGTTGAGAAGATTATCTCACTAAGCTAATTAGCTTATACCCTTGTAGTCTTCTTTTATAGATTGAGTTATTCGTGGAGTTGGGCCGCCGCATACTCGAGGTTAGTTGTTTATCAAGGGGTTGATGTGGGAGCAGGACATGTTTAGAGTGTTCACATAATAGTTTATCTAAATTATAGATCTGAATATGTGATAAATTGATATTAGTTTAAGTTAAAAAGTTTTAAAAATCTTATATTTGTAAATTCTTATATAAATATATTATGTTTTATATTTCTATATCTTATTATTGTTATCATAAAATGATATTATTTATGTTTACGCAACTCTAGGTTGTTAGGTGTAGCTGTAGCCGTAGCCATAGCCGTAGCCTTGTGTATTGTATAAAGGGTCATCAATTATAAGGAAATTCAATCTACAGTCCTTTGTACGGTATATGGCGACTACCACGATTAGCCCCTTAGGCCGTGACAGAACTGATAAGCCAGATCCTTTAGGTTGGTGAGCTTTTCTTTGTGTTTTTAAGGGCTTTATACTGTCAACCTAGTTTTTCCTTAAGCCATTAGCCTGTTAGACCAAATATCACTTGAAAATTCTTTTAACACATAACAAATAAATACTTTTTACAATCTAACTTCAAGATCATTTTATCACCACTCAAAAGATTAAATTTCTTGTAGAGATAATTAATATATTTAATTATTAAGTAAATTAATCGATCTTATTCAATTACCTTAATATAATCAAATAATACTTAGTTTAATCATCATTTTGTTTTGTTCTCTTCAAAAACAATATGTTTAGTTATATACTTTTTGTTTTGTTTTCTTCAAAAATAATATGTTTAGTTATATACTTTTTGTTTTATTCTCATCAAAATCAACAAGTTTAATTATACATTTTTTGTTTTGTTCTCATCAAAATCAAATAATAAACCCTAAGTTCAACACCATAGCTTAGGCAATACTTCCATTGAAGCTAATAAGATTATGGTGATATGGCTTCATTTTAATAGGCAACTTAATTCTCATCCTTTCATATGTATGCAAGAAGTGGATGTTGATGGAGCTACTAGTATCTACTATAATCTTGAAGACCTCAAAGTTAGCGATCTTTACCCCTATAACTAGGTAAGGGGGGTTTACCCCCTCCTAATTTTTATCAAAGAAAGAGATTGAAGTGTCTAACTTCTATCTCTTCTCTCTAACTGCCAACATGTTGGATAGGGTATTAGTCGAGCTATTGGTGCTCAACCAAATCTTAGGGTGTGCGCGCACCCCCCCCCCCCCCCCCCCAACAATTATTTTTATAACGCCATTGGAGGCTCAATCATTGCAGCGGTCGTCATTCTACTCTGCTCAGGGTGCCTTTGGTTAGTCATTTTTGAGGCATCCTGTCTTTATCATTGTCGGAATGGTCATCTCCATTAGGCCATGTATTCACTAAACAAGCCCTATTGAATATTGTACTCGATCACATTCTTCAATTAGAAGCACTGCCGATGGTATGGTCGTAGTCGTCATGGAGTTGACAATATTTGTTCGAGTTCCGATGACTAGGGTTATCCTTCATTTTGGTAGGCTTTTGTAGTAGGCCTTTATGCCATCCCTCGTAATAGACCTAAGGTGATAGGTCAATTTAGAGAGGTATGCCACATGTAGATGGGAGAAGGGAGGAGGTTTTACTCTACTTGGCACTTCTTACTACTCAAGCCTTCCCCCTCTACCCTACTTAATGCCTTGCCATTAATGTGATCTTTCATAAACAATCTCTCCTTGTCCTTCCATTTGACTTCTCTTAGTCGATGTCAAACTTGGTACAAATATTGTCTTCCTAGTTGATGTATTTCTAAGCTTTATTCTAGAAATCAACTAGGGTCTTTAGCTTGCTATTCACAAGCGATAGGAAGAAGTCTCTTGAAGGTCGGATGCTAGGTTGCATTACATGGATTGCTACTCCCTTGTCCAATTAAGGGATTTTGATCACAGCATTATTAAATCGAGCTACATATTCTCACAGAGACTTACCTTCGCTTTGCCTTACCAAATATAAGGACATTATGTCCTTGGGCAGGCGCTTACTAGCCCTAAAGTGGAGGTTAAACTTCCATGCCAACTTATCAAAAGAGTTGATGAAGTTCTCAAGTAAGTAGTTGAACTACATTTGAGTTGCTTTCCTTAAAGTACCTAGAAAAGCATTACACATTATGGCATCCCTATGACCATGAAGATTCATGAGGGTATGGAAGTAGAAGAAGTGATCATTAGGATCACTAGTACCATCATATTGATCAAGGGTGGAAGCTTGCTATTAAGAGGCAACACTTCATCTTAGATACCCCTAGTAAAAGGGGTTTTGTTGTTGGTAACTAGCTTGTCATTGCCAATTGCCGTACTCCCCTATTGCTCAAAGAGCCTTCTTATGAGCAACCGGAGTTCATTGAGGTCAGCATCTGCTAAATGAGCTTGGTACGTTACAGTATATCAAAACTCCGTGTAAGTTAGCTACTTATTCATTGCTAACCAAGGCTTAATCGTGGGTTACCGTAGACCTTGCTAGCTATTGCTATACTGGTGGATTGAGCTATTGATCCCTGCCATTCTACTATTACTAGTGGTAGTTGTTCTACCCAGTACAGGCAACAAAGTCTTCAAGAGGGTAGATAGGTTTGTATACTATGCCTCTCGGCTTCCTTAAGGCTAGCATAGAGTAACTTGTTTTAGATAGCAAACTCCTCGACTAGGTGCTCCTCCAACATTTCCCTTGGAAGAGGCTGGTTCTTAGCAAGTTGGTTGTTCACCAACTAATGGTTCTTAAGGTTGTTAACGTTAGACATGGTGGTCAAAGGTAGTGTTTCAGAGAGTGTTTAGTGTATTTAGGTAGGAAATCGGATCTTCTTTCCCTAGACGACGCCAAATGTCGTCTTAAGATCTTTGCCGATATGGATTTGAGAAAGATTAAGCTTTACACAAGTGATAGAGCCTGTAAAAGAGAGCAAAGTGAGGGAGTGCTAAGGTATTGTCCGACGTGACTATTCCGATACTTAAGTTAGTCAAATTTATAGAGAGTATGAGTACTCAAGAACAGTATGTAGGTTCAAGTGCACAACATATCAAGGAGTTTATCATTAAATGTTAGCCTAGTTTTATTGAGGAGTAGAGTCAACAATCAAAGAAGAGCTAGTGAGCAAAGTTACATTCGAAAGTATTGGAGAATAGGATCATGAGACCTAATGTATTCCACAAATATAGGAGGTAGGGGTTTGACTTAGTCGTTAGCCTTATTCATGCTCTTCTAGTTGTTGGTAACTATATTTGTTAGACAAGTCGTATAATTGGCTTGAGTTAAGGTTAGTCAAGAAGGGAAAGGTCAAGTTTGAAACATGTGCATCCTAAACCAATAGTCTCATTAGGTCAGTGCAAGTCTAAAGGGTTTATATTCAAAAGAGCCTATTAACACTTTCCGTTTAGTAATTGGGTCTATCTTATGAAACCTATCTCAAAAAGGATTTCAAGAAAAATATATGAAACACATGCCACGTGGCACCATGTGTTCGGGCGTCGGTAAATGGATTTTTACATCTGCTCCATGCAATAGAATTTTCCTTTGCACGGATGGGCTGTCGTTGTTCCGCTTCCGTATATCCTAAAAATTGCTACAATAATGCGTCTTTTGTACGAAATTAATGTTCGGTACCATGTGTATGATTTAATGAAAGGGGTCCTCCTATACATACAAAAAGCCGATTGCACCCACCCACTCTTCTATTGCGCCCACATATTTCATAAAGCCACATATGACCAGCATTAATCTCCTAGCAGCTTTTTAGTGGTGTTTGTTTATTAATTAATAATGAGGTTTCCGAGTACTCCATAAAGATTGGTCGACCAATAAGTTAATTTATCTATTTTTAATTGAATCGCTTATATGAGCTGATAGGAAACACCATAACTAAAGAGGAGAAGGAAAATGGAAGAAAGTTTATTGAGAAATGAGGGATGGAAAGAGAAAATCGATAGAAATAATGATAGCAGTTCATCTTCAACATCATCACTCACAGCGTCGTCAAAGTGGGAAAAATTCATTGAAGAAGTAAAGAAGATAAGTTACATAGGAGGACCCATGATGGCGGTGAATTTATCGCAATACTTTCTTCAAATAATGTCAGTGATGATGGTTGGTCATTTAGGAGAGCTCTACCTATCCAGCGCTGCCATATCCATCTCTTTCGGTGCAGTTACAGGCTTCAGTCCACTGGTAAATAAATTTATGAACACCTTCATATCTCTCTCTCTCTCTCTCTCTCTCTCTCTCTATATATATATATATATATATATATGCTATTTATAATTATGTGGCTGTCCATATTTGCACGATCGTTCTTTTGTTTCACTCTTCGCACGAATTCACGGAATGTGTATCTTCTTCGAATTTTTTTGCATGGATGTATAGTGTTCCTTTTCTCTTTTAATTATTTATTTATTTATAGCCAACTCATGGTGCACTGTATTTGGATTAAGGTGAGCAAAAGATGAATAAAACGAGACAGCTTTCGAAATGCTAAAAACCAACAAATTTAGAAAAACCTATTCACTTTAATTTTCAAATGGTTTATATTTTTAAACTAATTTATTCATCATTATAGCATCATATATATATATATATATATATTTTTTTTTTTTCTTATAATATCAGTATCTGAAAAATTAATAAAAACTGAGATAATGGAAAAGAGTTCAAACCCCGCCTCTCCGTAGTAATGCTATTATTCCAATATGTCCTTTCCATCATTCATCGATCATCAATTCCACTTCCACTTGGTTTAAGATTCCTTTTCCAAGGATGAGTCACCTTCATACCTTCAACATCACGACACGTGCATCTTTTACGGCAAGAGGATTGGATTTCGCGGAAATTTTCCTTGAACCTTTGCCGTGTATGTTTAATCAAATTGCGAAGGAGACATCAAGAAGGAAACTTGCGTAATGGGAAAATTATAGGAGAAATAAAAGAAATTATGTAATTTTCCTTTGAAGAATTCATGATGATGATAGCTATTACGAACTTAAGAGAAATTTAAGGATCCTAAGTTTTCTTTAATTAGGTTCGTAAAACAGTATTTTTTGGAAATTTCCTGACTTTCCTTGGGTTCATAGTTTTACTAGATACGAAGTTTTCATGTCCAATTTTTATTTTTTTTACAAATTATGAAGGCAATAGGCAAGTCTTTCCAACTTGTTTACAATTTATTATAGGATATTCCGATGATTAGTGCTTCACGAACTTGAAGGAAAATCATCAATCTTGCCTTGTGTAATCTGCATGAAGATTCTTATAATTTTAAACTCGTTGCACATCGCAATCGTATGCGACCCACATGGCGCCTCACCCAAGGCCACACCCACACCATTATTAGTATCCCTGTTATTATTTTTATGAGAGCTTGATGGGATGTAGAAGAAAGTGAAAAACACATGTGCCAGTAATATAGGGTATCCCTTGCAATTTAATCTGTCATTCATACACTAATAGATTATGATCGTGCAAACTATCAACAAGAGCTATATGTATTCAAGTGATAACCTTTACTTATTAAATCTTTCATTCTCATTTTTGCCCGCGTTCACTCAACCCACCAAAAAGAAAGAAAAAAAAAAGAGAAAAGAAGAAGACGAAGAAGAAGAAACCTTTGAGAATATCATTCATACAATAATAGACTATGATGGTGCAAACTATCGACGAGAGCTGTATGTATTCAAGTGATAACCTTTACTCATTGAATCTTTCATTCTTATCTTGGCCCGCATTCCCCCAACCCACCCCAAAAGACACACATATCCCCCCCACCCCAAAAAGAAAAAAAAAAAAAAAAACAGAATGAGAAGAAGAAACCTTTGGTTCTCAACTTGCTCTTAAATTAAAAAAAAAAAAAAAAGAGAGTAAATACTGTAATAATGTTTCATCAAAAACCAAAGGAAGGTATAGAAGAACTGGTCAAACAGCTGTAATGCCAAAAATCTTTAAGAGTGAAACCTTTCTATAATATGACATATTGCAAAATTCTTCCGAATAATAGACACTTCATGATTTTTCTATAAAAGCATATAAAAATTGTAAAGAAAACTTTCTCTATGAGTTCGTTTCCAAGTTTAAAACTGTATAGTTTTATTAGTAATTACAAGTCTGCAGGGTAGTTTTTGGACTAATAATGCTTGTTCAGCAAATAATGGCAAAATTCATTTTATGTTGTTGCAGTTTGGAATGTCAAGTGCTCTAGAAACACTATGTGGCCAAGCCTATGGAGCAAGAGATTACAGGAAATTCGGAATTCAAATTTACACCGGTATATTCTCACTAGTTTTAGTATGTATACCAATATCTGTCTTGTGGGTATTCATGGAAAAACTACTAGTCATCCTAGGTCAGGACCCTGAAATATCCCATGAAGCTGGTAGATTCCTTACCTGCCTCATTCCTGCTCTCTTTGGATATGCAACACTCCAATCTCTAGTTCGCTACTTTCAGATGCAAAGTCTTGTCGTTCCGATGCTCGTGAGCTCTTGCGTGACTCTGGTTTTCCATATCATAGTGTGTTGGGTTTTAGTATTCATGTCTGGGTTGAAAAACCTTGGAGCAGCAGTGGCAATAAGCTTATCGTATTGGTTAAACGCGTTTCTGCTGGGTCTGTACATGATGTTATCTTCCTCGTGTCAAAGCATTCGTGGTCGTGGCGTCGTCTCTATTGAGCTATTAATTCAAGGGATGAGAGAGTTCTATAGCTTTGCTATTCCATCCGCAGCAATGATCTGGTATATGTTGTCTTTTATTAATTAACCATTTGATTAATAACCAAGTTCCATTTGATTCCATAATTTGATAAACCTCTTCCATGGCGATGGCGTGGTTTTATTTGTGAGGATAGCTTGGAGTGGTGGTCCTTCGAATTGCTGACAGTGCTGTCAGGCCTTTTGCCCAATCCAAAGCTCGAAACTTCGGTCCTTTCCACATGGTTTGTTACGCATACTGTTTAAGTTGGATCTATTGAATTAAAAAGAAACTTCTTCTTTGACGGCTGATCAGTGCACGTCCATGAGCACTTGTTACATTTTTCTTTTAATATTTAAGCCGAAGTAAACTGATCATAAGATAGATGGGCTCCTCAAATTGAAGCCCGTTTTAACCATGCATTATTACTGTTTTCTTTTTTTATAGTTTGTCGGTGAGCACAACTCTGTACACAATACCAGATGGACTCGGTGCAGCAGCGAGGTCGTCCTCTATGAAACTTGCACACATATGATTGATGTCATGTCTTGCTGCTCATGTGTGATATGGATCATCAACTAACACCCCCTAAATCTGGGATTAAATATGTTTGTACATTTGGCAGCACAAGAATTTCAAATGAACTAGGAGCAGGAAACCCACAAGCAGCTCGTCTTACATTAAGTGCACTTGCCTCCATCACGCTCTTAGAGATGGCCATTGTGAGTTTAAGCCTCTTTGGTGGTAGAAATGTGTTCGGTTACATAATTAGCAACGAGGAGGAGGTTGTGGAGTACGTCTCTTCAATGGCTCCTCTTGTGTGCCTCTGTGTAATATTGGATAGCTTGCACGGCGTCCTTTCAGGTTGGTCACCACACATCATGATGTCCATCATTCAATAACATCTGGTCTACATGAAAAATCGATAGCATCTATCCTGCATTGCATGGCATGGCCACGCTAAGATTCTTATGAAATCAGGTATTGCAAGAGGGAGCGGGTGGCAAGATATAGGATCCTACATCAACCTAGGTGCGTATTACCTGTGTGGAATCCCCATTGCGGCAATCCTAGGTTTTTGGACACATCTTAGGGCAAAGGGGCTTTGGATCGGTATACAACTCGGTTCTTTCGTTCAAGTAGTTTTGATGATCGTTGTTACAGCTTGTACGAATTGGGAGAAACAGGTCCTGTCTCCGCTTTCGGTTTATTGTTAAGGTTCTGATAAATTTCTCGGAGGCATACTTCATTGATCTCCTATGTCTTTCTACTGCAGGCAATCAAGGCTAGGGGAAGAATTCTCCGGGAAGATCTTGTCGTAGGTTAAACTAGTTTTCCTTGGTTTGTGCGAATACATAACTTTCCCATTGTTTAACCGTCTATTTAGATTTGACACATTGAGGAAAGTTTTCTCTTTCCTTGTGGATATCTCCATGGAAGTATTCGTACACTCCTATGTTAGCATCTCATGTAAAGGATTTGAAGGCATATTGACAGAAAAAGCATGAAAGCTAAAATTATTAAATTGCTGAGACCTAAACCTCATATAATGGTGAAGTAATTATACCAAAGACAAGTTGGGACATGTCTCCAAATATTGATGGACCTTTCATTTTATTGCATGCAATAAAAGAGAAATTGAATTGCAATTCCATAAGAATGAAAACTATTACTTTATTTTATTGGACAAAATTACACATATTAAATAGATAAAAAATAGAATTAAAATCACAAAATTACCCATTTTCAAGTCACAACCTATCATAGACCTATCCTAACTCCTGACACTAGCCATTATCTATCACCAACTAGATTACCCACCACAATCACCTACTTTGATCTAACACTACTGCTCATAGAAATTTTCAAGGTTAAAGCTTATTGCCCATAGCACAAAGTAAGAACTCATAATAAACTATTTATTCTTTTGTTGCATCTCTTTTTTCTTTTTTTCTTTTTTTTTTTTTTTTTGGTCAATGCTCAATTTCTATCTATGTTAAAGTAACGTAACTAAAAAAATATATATTGAAAAACTATAACAAAAAATTTCATAAATTTTATAAAGTATCCTATATTCTATGTTACAAGGTAGATTCTAATTTTGAAATTTTTGGAACCTTAAGACCTTATACTCTCTGGCCCTACTCACCCCTGATGGAAGGGGAAGATCTGTTGCCAAGCTCCGTCGCCAGTCACAAGGTTGAAGACAACCTTAAATGCACCTAAGATGCGTTTTGGATTAAAAAAAAAAATTAAAATCAAAGGGCGCAAAGATTCAAACCTTGGCTATTTATGTGCATATGCGCTCATGGATTAGCTACGTTGTTGATTCTCTCAATAGATATGTGCGCGTCGATCTAAAACAAAATATAAGGGTCTAGTTTTAAACCCAAATCACATCCTCCCCCTCGTGTGTCTCTCCAATTAGGTCGTGGCCTATATTCAATCCAAACATGTATAAATACTACTTGAATTGTGAGAGCTAACAGATCAACCATGTCGTTGATTCTCTCGATTTATATGTGTGCGAAATAATTATTAATGACCTTATTTCGATCTAAAACAAAATGCAAAGGTCTAGCTTCGAACCCAACTTGCATCCTCCCTCTTGTGTGTCTCTCAAATTAGGCTATATAGCCTATACTCGGTGCAAACACGCAACAAATACTACTTGAATCGTGAAAAATAAAAATTCTAAGGTATACTTGATTCAAACTAACTCTTGATCGTGTAGGGAATATGTGTGCACCTTAAGCCATTTACGTGATAGCTTAAACCTAATTTAGTCTTGTAACAAATAATACATTTCATGAATCACTCCAGATGGATTCTAGTTCCAAATAGCGGCTGAATAATCCTGTGTTAGAACTTTCTCTTATAAAAATGAGCGACTAAAATTGTCATGAATAGTTATAGTGGATTAACTTAGCTTAATAAATAATTTACTACTCCAATAGAGTAAGTAAATTGAATTATAGGCATTGAAGCAAAAACCACTCGAATAAAGAAATTTAATTCAGTCCAAACAACTCATGTAATAAAGGCCCTAAAAATATTTTCTTAACCGGTCATTATCTATTTTTCTTATTTTCTTATTTTTATTGCTTTTCATTATCTGATTTTTTTCCTTTTATATTTATATTTATATTTTTTGTTACATTATTCACACTAAGTTGAAGAGAAAAATTAAATTGTAAAGAATAGGAAGTCTACAAGTGAATATCTGGAAATATGAAAATATTCTTCATAACGCTTACATACCAATTAATCTACTTAAGATATTGGAAAAGGATATATTTATCTCCTCATTCCGATATATATATATATATATATATATATATATTTTATGTTTCTCATCTATTCATATTATATGTTCCTAATTAAAGTATAAAAATAACAACAAGACCAAGAAGCATGCACCAAATAGATTCCATGGTTGTGGTGATTTGTTGCAAGAACCTTGCCACCTTACAATTACACACAAAGTTCAGAATGTTTATACATTGCTTCAAAGCATAACATATGTAGAGGGCAAAACTTTAAGCCAATTAAGAATTATTAACTTTTTAGACTAAGATGATAAAGCTCAAAGATCAAATCCTTGAAATTCAAGATGATTAAGAAAGGTTTGGCATAAGCTTAGAGCAGAGATTGTTGGACTAACCCATCTACTCTCAATTTTTTTTAAAAAAGCTCATGCACTAAAAAAGAGGCTTTCAATCAAGTAAGAACCTAAAAGTAGCCCATGAAGGGATCCATTAGTCAAGGAGTTCGACCCAATGAACGACATTGACAACCAACTTTTATAAATACCCAAATCCTTCCTTATTCTAAAATAGAGGAATTTGGTGCAAATGCTATTGTGTGTTGGATTGAAATCTTAAAAGGTTAAATAAAGATAAACACATAGAACATTGTGCCTCCTATCAAAAGTAGCGGAGTTTGATGCTTAAGGGGCTCCTTCACCATTGCATACATGTGACCACTACATTTGCCTATTCATCTACATTTTTATCAACTTTACTAGAGATTAGATGAAGTGAAAATACCTTAAGAACACCTTTAAGGAAGATGAACCTTGAATAGTATGTAGCAATACAAATGAGCAATAATCATGAGAAATTCTTCTTACATCATGCAAACATTGTGGTCAGTACATTAATGATAAAGCATTATATAGAGTATAACACTATACACCCTATGTAAAGAATGGTTTAGCCGCATGAAAATGCAATTCTATTTATAAATGTAGATATGCCTACTAACAACTGTGATCGTAGTTGTACTTTATATGTGGAAAAGAAAATTTAATGACTAGATTAGAAGAACATTCATTGATAACGAATCCCCATGCAATGTCATGTTTAGTGTCCATCCCATTGTTGTCGATACACTAATATTCTATCACATGCTTATTGGAAGAAAACAGTTCCATGAATGACATGCTCTTGACATGGCCCTAGTGGATGAAGAGTCATTTTTCTAGACGATTAGACTAGATTTCTATTAATATTGGATTAATTGTCTATCCCTTTATCTCTCGTTTTTTTTCATGTAAATAGTTTCTCTTTGAAATGTAGCCTTTCCTTTTATTTAGGATTTTCAAGATCCTATAAAAAGAAAATTTACCTTTATTTCCAAAAAGGTTGTCACTTTTTTATTTATTCCTATTTATCCAGTTTGATAATTTTTTTTAAAAAGGTTTATGTCTGAAATGATACCCAAAGTTTGCTATAATGTTCAATTTACTACTTGTACTTTGAAAAGACCACTTCACCACCTAATTGAAGTTTTCATAGTTATTTTGTTACATGAACTAACTATTTTAAGTCTGTTTGTAGATATAGACATAAGGATGAACCGGGAATTAAACGCTCCTACCATCCCAAGGTTAAAAGGTGGTCGACAGCTACCTACAACAAGTTACGTGAATCCTTACCACATGACATTGGCTATATGGTAGCCTTAGGTAGTTAGATTGGCTGCTTAAAGTAAAGTGAGTCACAATTGACTTCAAAAAATAGATTATTCAACGAATTGGCAACTATGGATCAATTCCTAATTTATCCTTATATTCATGTGAGTAAATAAGCTTAAATGAGTTAGCTCAAATAGTAAAAATGATTAGAAAAATTTTAATTAGGTAGTAAATCAATCTTTTTAAAATGTAAATAATAAATAACAAATTTTAGCAAAGTTTAGATACTACCTGTGTTATTAACCCCTTTAAAAACTATCTTAAATTTTTTTTTTTTTCCCCTTTTTCGATTTCGATTGAAAGAACAACTCTTCGTTCTCACTTTATTCACGTGCATTTCATTTTGCCAATTCAAGAAATTTCGAAAGCTTAACCTTATCCTGTTCCAATCTAAGTCATCGGATCCTTTTCTCCCATGTGTCCCAAGACAGCTTTGAACTCGAAAAATAAGAATAAAGCGTGCATAAGAGTTAATATTCACCTTTTTTTATTGTTTCCAAGCTGGCCCTCAACACAAGACAATTAAGATAAATTTAGACAAAATGGACTAGTCCCATAAAGATGCTAAATCTCAATTGTTTGCCCACATTAAGAGAAATAGATATTTGGATGGGATGAATTATTGTGTCTTGTCTCAATTCTCTTTTGGCTTGTCACATGTGAAAATGGAACAGCCTTTATCAAAGGGAGGAATACCTTGATAAACATTCTCATTGCATATTCTAGGGCATCTTGTGAAAAGAAAAGTGAGAGGGAGTAATGTGATAATGAAGTTAGACATAAAAATAGCCTAAGATAGACTTAATTGTTGATTTCTTTACTTGGATTTTTCTAAATGGTTAAATCATCTTTATTTTCAAGAGAATCATTTAATAATGCGGTTGTTCACTGTAGCCAAACCCTCCTGGTTCATCAAACTTGTTTCCAGATTGCACAAGAAAAGAAAAAAAGGAGCTTCATAACATAGAAGTTGAAACATGAAGAAATAGATATGGCTAGATACTTTACTCTATATATAAAGAATTCAAATGATAGAGAAAGCACCGTAAAGATCCATTAGTAAGGTTTTATTTAGATCCAATAACTGCTTATTTTTTTATGATATAGATATAAAAGAAAAGTTAAGAATTGAGTTATGTAATAAAGTCAATCCCCTAAGGTTGCTGGTGTTACAATCAATTAGCAGCAGCAGCATGCCCTTGTTGTCGTCTAAAATCTAATACGAATGGGGATATTGTTTAAAGTCTTCAACTGGAGCTAGTGTTCTCAGGGATTCTTCTAATGAATTGAGACTGGCATTAGGTATCCAAGTTCACTTTCACTTCTATCAAGTTAATCAAATCTAAATGCAGTGGATACAGATCTCACATTTTGCTTGCAACATAGATTAACTGAGTAAAAGTAGACTCAAACTACTGTTATTACTCTCCTTGAATAATACATCTGCAAGCTACTCCTTCCATTACCTATTGACGTAATTATATATATATATATATATATAGAGAGAGAGAGAGAGAGAGAGAGAGAGAGAGAGAGAGAGATAGAGGAAGCTCCAGGTCCATGAATAAAAGGAGCCCACCCACCAGCACTACCAATTTTACACTAAGCTAGTAAGATGGGATTAGAAGTAGAACAAACCCAGTGCGCACTAAAGAAAGCGGGGGCAGATGTGACCATGTCACTTTTCTTTTATAGCCATTTTTGCCATAGTTGAGCTGGCACAGCATGAGCAACGACAGCTGGTCGGAGTATTGGAATGGCACAACTAGCAATTTTTGTTAGAGAGGATAAAACCATATAACGTAGGGGTGGACATACTCCAAACAAACAACAAACACGACAATCAGGATACATCCGAAATAAATTAACCATTCCGATTTTGTCATACAGCTTAGATAAAGGAAGGATTTGCAAGCAAATATGAGAGCAGCATTTGGGGAAGCAACATAAAGAGAGGCACTTCTTTAAAGAATTGCTATCCACTAATCTAACAAAAATAACATGTACAATTTCTCAAAGAGGCTATGGTATTTACACCATGTATGGATGCATAAAAGATGTAAGAAATCAAAGAATAATAACAAGGAAAATGATCTATCGCCGCTTTCTCTGCATTGTTCGATGTAATTGCCAGGACCAAACGATCAAGAATATGAAGAGTGCCACACCAACAGATGACCAGAAGATGACCAACCACATGGGCATTGGTTTTGGATACAAACCTGGCAAGAGTGGAACAGAACCATGTCATTCATGTCCAAACAAAGAATAATAACAAAAACATTCCTGTCCAGAAATGACACTATCACCAACACCAAAAGAAACAACAAGATTGACTATTCCACTAGTATCCAAGACAAATTACCATGCCCAAACTTGATGCATATGAGGAGCTCAATGATGCAGATAGCAAGGGACAGCCACACAAAAGCACCCACCTTCTTTGCTGGTTTCCTGAAGCAAAAAGAAAATGCTTATGTATTCAAGCAATGTTATTTCGATATTATAAGAACTCACCGACAGTTTCCTCATGAGAGCCAAATTAAGAACTACATAAAGAAATGAAAGGCAACACAGAAACCCCACTACGCCTAATTGTTTACTGCCAATGCCTACATAAGTCAAGTAAAATGAAGAACAGCCAATAGACCTGCCACAACTCTTAACTCAAGGATCCCAAACGGGAAAATATCCAAGTAGCCGGTGATATATGTGTATGTGCATGCTTGAAGATGTTTATACTGTGTCAGACAGAGAGAGGGTACCTGTCTTGAAGATATGAATTGTACTCGCGAATTGTTGGAATTGCAATAAGCCACCATAGAATCAACCTATATATTATCACAGGGTTTCTCGGAGGAACCCAAAGACAAAATTTCAAAAAGAACGTATTTAGCTCCACTGTTAAGAAAACAACACAGAGACTTAGAACTTGGATGAACCGCCATGGACCAAGTAGAGGATGCCATTCATCCTTATCCCACTGTGCTGGAGTAAATTGTCCTAGTGTTCGCTTAACCTAAAAAAAGGAAAAGCCTTTTCAGCAGCCAAATTAGGACAGCAATGTTGCATCTTCTAACTCCCAGAGTACATGATATATCAACACAGCCATATGTGAAGCAATATGTTTTTTTTCTCCCTTTCTCCTAATGGGTTTGGACAAATGTACCTCACTACAAATCATAACTCTACCCAATTATTTCTGGCTGGTACAATTATCATGTAAAGAATGTTAAAATCATGTTAATTAAGGACCTACAAAAGATAAATCTTTTTAACTGGCACTGCTAGTGCAACCACCCTAGGAACAAACAAGCAAGCAGGATTGAAACATATTATCAGTAGAAAGGATAGGGTACATACTTTGCCCATAACATTAGGTTGTCGGCTAATACCAACCCACTCATATGTTTTTCCATCGAAGTACCTAACAGTATGCATTCCAGCCCATATACCTGCAACATAGCAAAAAGAATTTAGTGAAAAACTAATTCACGAGCTGCTCAGAAGGGAAATTTGGGAATCAAGCCGAAATCAAACTAGTATCTGCAAAATCATAGTGTTCAAATCAAAATATTACTGTACTATAATAAATATCTATACAATACATTGATAAACTAAAAGACCCAGCAACTCTAAGAAACTTACCAAACCAGTTGCAGATTAAAATATCAAGCACAATGCTATCCCACCAGCATTCATTAAAATTCGGTAACATGTGGCGAAAAGTGAGCTGAAAAGCAATAAAATCAAGGTTGATTGAACAAAAAGCGGGCAGCATTTTTAGATGAAAGACTCCACAGACATTGTCACCATCATTAAAGATGACAACAAGCAACAAGGAAACCGAAAATAATGTCAAAAGAGCAACCTCCATAAACTCAAATCCCACAGAAAGCACCCATAGAAGCGGCTGATTGCGAATTAATATTGCTTTTCCCCACCAACCAAATATGTGTGCCAAGACAAATTCATCAAAGAGTGTTTCCTGTATGAGTTCAGGGATAGAAAAAGGACCTATTACACATTTAAATCCAGTAATGCAAAACAAACTATTTTTATAGAAGATTGAACAGGAACTAAAGGAAATTGGTGTTTAGGAAGAAATCATACATAAACGTTCTTAAACCTGCTTGTGGGATGGTCAGGCAGATATATCCGACAATCAGCACCATAAGATCTTTCAGGAAGCTCTGCATGAATTCACAGAAATAATTATTTAGTATAATCATGCAGAAAAGAAGCCTACAAATCACGTTAACAGCATCCCCAAAAAAAAAGAAAAAAAAAAGAATTTGCCATTCAAAAAATGGTCAATAGAAAGAATAGATGGTAAAAAGACAATTAAAGTTGGTAAAACAACAATCTTCATATGGGCATGATAGATTCATTACCAACGCCAAGGTCTGGATGAAGAAACTTCATGAACAGGCGAGCATCATCACGCTTCTAGAAAAATCGCATGAATCAAGGGTTTATTAGATCCACAAAATCACATAATTGATAGAACAGTTGGAAAACCAAACATGATCTACAAAATTCCATGTCTTCACTAGAGAAGTAACAATGATGGACAAGATGATAGCACAGACATGCCTGCCACTATATATTTATGTTTACACACAGTTGATCAACTAAGAGAAATTCTAAATGACCAAAATTTTAAGACATCAACAAACAAACTTTGGCATTTCCAAAGGGAGAACCAACCTGAAAAAGTAAAAACGTAAGGGCAACAAGGTAGATTACAGCCATTCCATGGACTAGGCGCCAAATTGCTGGATGTGGCCTTATGAGTACCCTGTGCATAAATTCATATTTTAATTCAGTTAGCTTAATATAATCTATAATTAATAAATCCACAGCTAAGCTGCATATATCAGTCTATCAGGGCCTATTGCAAGTTAAAAAATCTATTCTGAAAGATGTCTGCACAAGTTAACATACAGCTTTTAATCCACACAGACATAACATTAATTTATATGGAAAGGTGCAAAATCATACATTCATATCCAAACTACAACTAATAAAAAAAATAATCCAAATTGATCCACGTAATGCAACATCAAAAATATGATGCCAACATCAGAATGACTCACGTAGAAGGAGCTTGCAGAAGGCAATATGCAAGGAACACAGTAATCATGGCCCAAACACCTCTGCAATCAAGACAAAGACAAGTATATTTGAGATTCCATATAAAGATGAACACCCTCACATTTTATACTTTACTCATAGATATATGGAAATCAGTTGCGTGAGAAAATATATCGATAGAACCTTTTCACAGAAGTAACAACATCTGCAGAGTCACTGTTCTCAGGATCAAGTGCTCCACTTGCCCATCTGTAGAGTAACATTTCCAGGAAAATACTTGTAACAAATTGCATAATCTGAATTCATAATTCCACCAAACAGAAGGGGGGGAAAAAAGAAAAATATGAAACAGCAAAATGATCAAAGTAATGCATTTCAACATCCATTGAAACAACAGCCAAAGGATTATGCTTACATCAAAAAACAAGCTCCAACTAACAACAATGTAATGGTCCGAGGTTTGTAAGCCCATGCCGTCCAAGGATCTAAGTCATCACTAATACATGATAAGCTACCATTACCATTCGCTCGAACAAGGTGATCCTTTTTCTCGATTTTCCTATGATCATTTGGCTCCATGGAACGAGATATTTGACTTCTCACTGCAAGGTGGGTAAAGGAATATCAGGAAGATTCTTTCATGGCATAATTGTTACAAGATATATTCACTCTCCTTATTGGGTGAAAGAAAAGAGAAAAGATTAAAGCTCCAGAACGATATAAGAAAGATTGTAACAATGGAAGTAAGTCAAAGGGAAGAGAAAAATAGCTATGGTCAATCCAAAAGAACTAAACGTGTTTGCTTCAGCTGTTTTCACCTGTATTCTTACCTTAACTGATTTGTATTACATTCTGTCTGTTTTGTATGTGTTATATATCTACCGGGGGGTGGGGGATAACTAAGATCTGCTATATGTATTTGTCATATTAATTTCTTAGTAACTTTGCTGGTCTAACACCCAGTTTAAAAAATCAGAGCAAAATGATCAGCAAAAAGGCATATAGTTGCTTGAAATTTGACATGCAAGAGGTAAACAAATCAAACTACTATCAATCTCATTGTCAATACCTATGAAGCCACAAAACAGGCAAGCAAATTAATCCAAAAAATCTATACATGTAAAAAATACATGCACAGCTCCAAGTTCAAATGATTGGACATGACCACTGTTTTTGCTCTTTGATAATCTGCTGTAATTAACTTATGATGTTTACTTCTTGTAGCACATTATTAAACATACAACTAGACCGCAAGGCTTCTAGGTAACCATACAAATGAATAGAGAGAATAGCAACCAAAATGGCCCATCTATGACACATTTAAGACACAAAAGTTTCAAAAAAGCATTTGGTCTGGTGCTCCATCTTGTCCTACATTATTGTGGGGACCCGAGATATTGTCCCGAATAAATGGTTGTATATAACTGCTGAGATCCAACAACGTAAAAACTCACTTGCACAAACATGCCCACCATGGAAAACAAACTTCAAGCTACCACAAGATTAAAAATATTGCTTTCACTCCCCAAAGGACCATAAACCAATAATAAACAACCCAAAGACCCAATTTTGCCGCATCCATTACTGAGTCAGATGATCTTCAAATCGAAAATGACAATTACAACCATATATATATAAGGGACCGCTGCTCTTAGCAAGAGAATGATCAAACTATTGGATGCTTTGTCACACTCGACCCGGTCTTAAAAGCTTCTCCCTAACACCTTTTAGGAGTAACCTAAAAGTGAACCCCACATGTCTTCATAACCGTGTTTCTATGCTGTCTCCAGTTGAAAAATCACATTAAAATACCACCGAGTGTGGCCAGAATTTAAAGCCCAGTCACATCCACATAAAGTAATTAAGATTCGGAACCATAAACTCAGATCATCGTAAGGTTAATCTCTTCTCATAGGTCAATCAATACATGTGACCGATAACAATATTCGCCATTAACAAGTGAGACCAGCATTTAAACTTTGATTTCACGCAATAACCACCATTTGAGAGTCTAGAATAACCCGAAGATTAGAGAATTATGCTTCTTAACAGTGATAGAGAAGATAAAGAATATCCATCGAAAACCAATGACTTCACCATAAAAAATGAAACCGCTACATTATCAATATACGCTACAACTAAACTTAACTAAAAAGAACAAAAAAAGAAATCCAACAACATTGAACGAACAAAGTACTAATGATCTTAATATGGTTCCTTCATGATACCGATAAAAATCATTCGTTTGGTTCAGACAAACAAGTCAAATGAATAACCTATCCACTATATAGTATTTTCTTTAACCAATTAAACAAACGTGTGACATCAAATACCTCTTAACTAGCAAAAGGAACCAACTCTAACGAGAAGACAGAATGAATGAGTAAAATAAAAAATGCAACGATTCGAGAATTGATTTCAAGACACACCCAGAAAAGGAAAAGCAATATAAAATGAGAAAAAAAAATGGTATTTAAAGTTTCAAAAGAGAAGAAAAAAGGGGGACCCTGTCGGATGGGTCTACTAAACTTACGAACTTTCAAAAGAGTCGAGGCGGCACGATTCGAAGGCGGTGAGATCTGCGACGTCAGATCGAAAATCTAAAGATGGAGGGGAATTAACCAGCAGTTAGATGGATGTATTGTGTATAAGAAAGAGAGAGAGAGAGAGAGAGAGAGAGTGTGTGTATGTGTGTTTGGGTTGTTTAATTAATATTAGTGAAAGTTACAAGTAGTGAGTATTAAAACCACTCCAAGATAGACTCGAACTTCTTTCTCTCTTGCTGATGATACATAAATACAATAACTTGTAGTAAACTCAAGAGAAGAAGAGACACACTCCCTCTCTCTCTATAAAGTTATCGACTTTCTCTCTCTTTCTTTCAGAGTGGTCATCTGCAACAGCGGCTGAAAAGGTAATGATAACCCAAAAAAAAAAAGAAAAAAGAAAAAAGATAAAAAGACTATGATGAAGAGAATGATGAGTTTTGATGATTATTTATAGCAAGAAGAAGGAACAGGAAAAAATAACATATGATGATGGATAGGAAAAAAGGGTTTTGTTTCTTTACTTTGTTATGGGGGGAAAAGAGAGAGAGTACGACGGTCAAAGGGAGATTTGAAGACGTTTTTAAGATACGCTCGTTTCGACATATAACAAGGACGACCTGGTGTTGTGTGGTCTGATTGTCAGGTTTTCGGTTTTCCTTCCTTCATATATACATTTCCTAAATTACCCTTTGAAACTCGGATTAATTGCGGCATATGCTGTTGTTTCTTAATTCATGATTTCTTTCCTTTGTGACCGACACTGTGTGAAGGTGAATTTAGTAGCTGAGACCGAGAGTTGATGTGATCGAATGATATTTTTTTGACTAAAATGATCGCATTGTCCTGTCCTTTGATTCGAATCCATAAAAGGGTAATGCTATCTTTTTGTTAGTAGTGCAAATAGTTGGTAATCATCGTCTTTTTATTTGAAGTGAAAATATAAAGACTAATCTAATCATGAACATTAGCCGTGTGATTTGATAGATTCCTGCGTCCTCTTCCCTTATTGTCCTTCCTTCAAATTTTCTGCGAAAGTCTAGTGACTTATTCTGTTGACGCCATAAAATATTTAGCCTAGGAAAGAATATATAGTATAATTACATCTTTGGTCCTCTATAAATTTCATGGATAAATAATCAAAGAACCTCTGAATAATTTTATCCAATGAAAAGCCATTCTGTTATATTTCATTAATAATTTTACATCTCCCTGTATGACTTTTAAGTTACTAACTTCACCATTGAGGATTCTATATCTTGGATGGTATAATTATATTTTAAATAGTCTTATTTATGTGCATCTCAGAAAAAAAAAAAAACATTATTATAGTGGAATTGTATATGGTATGAATATATATTATTTCATATTAGAAATACATTAAGTATTTGAGAAATAAAAGAATTTAACCAAATAATGGAAAATATGGTAATTTTCCTTCACATTATTTTTCCCTAATTATTATTGTCTTTTCTTTACACTCTCCTTCTTTCCTAATTCCAAATCATCCCAAACATGGTGATAAGCTGTTGATTGACTAAATAATTGATGCTAGTCTTTTCCTTTGGCGGGAATCCATAAAAGAGTGTGCTATATGCTGTATGCTATTGCTATTACTAGTGCTGATTGTTAGTGATTACAATCATCCATCAACGTCAAGCCAAGCTTTTATTCAAAGCCAAATAGAGACTAATCAAGAGCTTCAGCATGACTTCTTTCCTCATCTTTCTTTCAAATTTCTACCGTGTTCTAATTATAGCATAGTATTTACAATAAGTATATATTCTTAATGATCCAATTATCATAAATATTAATCTTTTAATAGAATAAATAAGTTTAAATTTCTCTCTCTTAGTTGTAATACGTTGTTGGTTAAAAAAAAAAAATTACCACAAACACAAATATTTTCTATTAAGTTAAACAAAGAAAAGCATCTTATAAATATTACTTATAAGGAAAGAAAAAAACTTCTCTTTTTTTTTTTTTTTTTTTCCCTTGCTAGTTAGAAAGCTCTATCTTCATTACTTAACCATAATCAAAGTTAGATTGACATGGAAACAAATGAATATAATCAATCTCAAATGGTCTAAAAGGGAAGAATAGAGTGTTAAGTTGCCAATTCAAAATTCCCATCCTTCTATTGAATATTTTCTTTTTTCATGTTTATGGACTCATATGGTTTGGTTTGTTGTTTTTGGTTATTTTCCTAACGTTGTTTCTATTCAGAATGTGCGAGATTGGTTTTTGGCCTCGGTGATGAGGCGTGGCCCTAGGGCAAAAGGTAGAAAAGATTTTGTATCATCCTTGACTCTCGTTTGCTAGCATATATATTTGGAAGGAGAGAAGCAGTGCATTCTTTATTCATTCACAACCTAATCCATCTGCAGCAGTGAAACGTGCTTTAATGGATATTGCAGAATTAAAACATCTTAATAATAAACCTTTGCTGCGGTGTGGCTTTCAATGGTATGTAGCTTCCAGTTCCTGTGTGGAGAATGGTGAAAGGCTGGTGCATAGCTCCTCTTCCGCTATGAAAAATTATGAAGAAATTCCTGTGAGGTTTAGTGTGTTTGGATGCGGGGATTCAGAGCAGCAAAGTAGACCGAATTATCTTGCAGACGGACTCAATTGCAGTAGCAACTTGCAGCAGTCTTTTGAGGTTTCAACTAGTAGGCAACATGAAAGTGATTTGGATTCCTCCAAGTGAAGGACAAATCAAAATAAATTCTAATGCTACTTTGAACCGTGCTGCAAAATGCATTGTTATAGGGCTGGTGACAAGAAATGCGCAGGGCTTCTTGTTGAAAGCTGAAGCAAAACATCTATCTTTTCTTTCGGTTGAGGAAGTCGAAGCTGCTATAGTTGCTGATGATATTAAAATGGCAAGAGAACGGCAACGGGGACATGTTATTTTTGAGTCTGACTCATATACGGTCATTCCTTGCTTTAAAAAAGTGAATAATTGTGTGAGGAAGTTGTTTCCTTTGGTTAGTTATGGTTTGAGTTGTATGAATATTTAGTCTTTTTTCTTTTCGTGAGTCAAGTTTATAGCTAATGTGTGTGCCAATTAAGTTGCTACCTAAGGCAAAAGGGGGATGAGCTTCTCATGTAGGGCTTCTTAACCTCTATTTCCCTTAAGTTCTCTTTTGTTGTCTAATGTTGCTTCTAGACCTTTGGATTGATTTGTTTCTATTTTAATAAAGTTTCTTTTTAGGCCAAAAAAAAAAAAAAAAGAAACTGATCCCACACAAGATGAAAGAGTTTTTATTTCACGCAATACCAAATCCAATTCCTGATGTCCTTCATTAACTTTAGACTTATAAAATTGAAAATATTACTATAATTGATCTCATAGTCTCACCCAACCAACTATTTCTAATACATAATTATAACACAAGAACATCTCTTATCATTTGTACAACTTCGGCTCTACCACAGTTAACCAATCTATTACCTCTCCCTATCACTTTTCCCTTTTCATCTCTCATGACTACCCTCCAACTTACCGCTCTCTTCTTTCACCATGATGCATCTACATTTAAGTTGATTCTGCCTTATTCTAGTGGATTCCATCTTAATAAATCTATATATCTCCTATTTGAAGTAGCCTTGATCATGGCATTAAGGTTAAGTTTTTTTACCATTTCTACCATTTGCATGAAATATCGTTTAACTCTTCCTATGGCTGCCAAAACAAAGGGTTCTTCATGTTTATCCACAACTTCACACCTTTCCTTCTAAATACACTAAAATGTTGTCGTCATTTTTGCCTTAGGCTTTTCTTCTCTTCTTTACATGAAACGGATTCCCCTGTATGACTCCATCTTTAAAACATTTATATATCTTCTAATCTTCAACCTTATAACATCAAACTAGACATTGTGAGTCTAAGAAATAATAACAAGCCATGCTGCAAACTCTCCTCTTCGTCATAAAAATGTTATCCTAGAGACCCATCACCTTTCTTCAAGTTAGGCTCACTATGGTTAAATTTGAATCATTAAAGATTCACCATCCAAAGTACAGTATTTTTTGTACAACCTTCAAAGACTAAATATTTTCCTCACATTGAGCAAAGATCTAAAATAACAATGATGCTTTGTTAATAGTGGTCAATGGTTAAGTATTAACTATTTAGTGTTATCCAAAGATTATTGTGCTAATACCTTTCTATCATATGGTAATTATAAGCAATTCTCTCTAGAGTATGTGTTATTAATAGGTGATTTGGGGCTTATGCCCCCCTAGGCCTAATCTAGCCTTACTCTTGCTCTTAAATTGTAAAAAGGGCCCATATTGATGTGGGTTAGGCTTAAGTGGGCCAACTTGACTCAATATGAGGTTGTTTACAAGGGCTTGCCTGACTTGCCATTAAGTTAGGCTTATGGCACTTACTTATTTTAGAATCCCACAACACCTATAAGCGAGTTAGCCTACATGGCTCAACTCGACCTAATCTTAGGTTGGAACCTCATAAGCATTGCTCTTATGAGAGGTCTTCTAAGCTCTCATGGACTTAGTACGTTTAGCTTAGGCCGACCTTCTTTGATATATTCTTCATCTCGATTGAAGTATCTCATACTACTCCATAAGGTTGTCTTTAGCCTAAGCTTATCCCATTGAAGGCTCTATCGAGCACGTGTAAACCTCAACTCCCCAACTAGGTGGAAGCAAATGTGAAGTTACTTGTATCCTAAGCAAATCTTTATAAAGATGCACTCCAACTTTTAGAAGATTCGTATCTACTCAACTAAATGCACTTTCCTATTTGGAAAAATTCAACCCTAAATATGGCTACCCATATCTTTCCTAAAGAATGTCAACTTCATCACCTATAAATAAGGGATAAGGTCCCTAGGTATGATCACCTTCACTCTTATAATCATTACTTTGCTACTTTTTCACCATAATCTGACTTGAGTGTCAGAGTGCCCACATTAGACTTAACTTAGGCATATTTGTTTAGGTATCTTTGATCATAAATCAAGTCTAGCAACCTAATCTAAATCCTCCAACAAAATCCACAAAAACATGTGTAATGACCTAAGCTAAAAAGAGTCAATAACCAATCAAGTAAATACTAATGGACCTACTTCAATCACTTGTTCTAAAAGCTTCTAATTAGTGTTGATAAGATATTAACTACTATATCCTTATAAACCAATATCTTTTGTCTTCAACGATCCTTGTAGAACTTCACTTAACATAGGTTATCACAATTTCCCACATTAAGCATGTGACGTCCCTATCATCACTAAACCTTATAATTGGGTCCAATTGTTTCCTTTTCTTATGTACGATTTAGTTCATTTTTGTTACCCTTAACTTATAGGTTATCTTGAAAATTTGTAGATTTCACACTATGAGTCCCATATTCAACAAATAGGATTCGAGTAGGTAAATTTATGGTATCGGTGTAACTAACTTAATTAATCTAAAAATTTACGTATAGGCTTGAGACATTAATCACAGAGATCCCATGGACTTAAATATTAAAAATATAATAAAATAATAATAGTATAGTTAAAATAGTACAGCTTAATTATATTACATATTATTCTCCATAATCGCATAAAATAAATTTAATTAATTCATCAACTTTTAGAGATAAATTATATATATAATAAAATCTATATGGGATATAAAATAAAATATATAATATTTATGTACACATCGTGCGTAATTTTTAAATATGTACATATACCCGTATTTAGTTAAAATACCTTAATATATGTATTTTAGGCTAAAATACTTAAGAAATTAATTAAAAATATTTAAAAATTATAAAAAAAATTTATGGGTAATTGGGAATTGGAGTTTAAGTCGTATGTAATCACTAGGACAGGTGTTTAGGTAACATGGCAAAGAATCATGCAAGGATTAAGGTGACACTTAAACAAAATGCAAGGAGGAGAGAGAAAGAAAATCATTTAGACATCAAAATAGTTTAGAAAATTAAGAAAAACCTCTCTAACATATTGTACAAGTAAAGTAGAATTTAAGAAAATTCAGTAGGGAATTTGAAGGTCAAAGGAGTAAATCAGGGAAATTAAATATAATTAAGGTACAATCTGATCACTGGAATGTACATTAGCCAAAGGAGTTGCTAGAGCTTGACCACTACTACCACCAGAGGCCACACCTAAGATCTAGTGCTGTTGATAAGGAGGGAACCATCGTGGATGGCCAAAGGATAAGTTTCTGGTGAGGTCCAATTTTTACCTGATTTTAGGGAAATTTATAAAAATACTAAACGTGCCTAGAAAATTATGAAAAAATTTATTCTTATATATTTTTGTGTATAGAATTTAGGAAAAATATCAATTTGTATAAACTTAGTAGTTAATATATACGTTCTTAAGTGTATATATCTAATTTTTCCCCTATAGTTCTAATTTTAGTTCTTTTTAAATAGGGTCCTAACTCAAAAATAAGAAAAAATATAAAAAATAATAATAACAATTGACAAATGATGAAAATATAAAAAATGAGAAAAGGAAAAAATTCTAAAGATTTTTAGATTTATTATGAAGTAAATTATTTTAGGGTCAATAGTTTTAGTTTTGGTCTACTTCAAATTATTATTTCAGAGAATCGCGTAATTTAAGTACAATTTAGTTATACTAAAAATCAAGGCACAAGCCAATGACCTAATGGTAAAACACTTGAGTATTAAATTGGAGTTAGTTTGAAGTTGTGAGTTCGAATCTTACTAGGCATTTATGTGTCTTTTATTTTTCTGACTTTTACTTTACGAGCGCACGAGATTTAGATTTAATCTTACCAAATCTTTTGAATCAAATGCAATAAAGATTTGTGAGATTCAAATCTAATCTAATTTGAGTTTTATCAAATCAGATTTGAATTGTCATAAAAGATTTAAATCTAGTTTGATTTTTATCAAATCGGGTTTAAATCGATATAAATGATTTGATTTTTATCAGATCGGATTCGTATCGATAGAAAAGATTCGATTGGATTTGATTTGTTTCGTTTCGTTTCATTTTGGGCTTTATAAATAAAGATCACGTGGCATAACATACGGACACCCTTGCTACAATTACACACTTGCCAAAAAGAAAAAACAATTTCATCTTCAACTAATCTAAGTCCAATCATAGTACATGCACTGATGAATTCATCACAGTGCATTCGCAATCCCATCCTTCGTCCATCTACAAAACATACATAATAGAATCAGTAGCATACTTTACAACTACACGTAGATTGTTGACCAAGTTCACTGATTGAGCAACAACTATTCATTCTTCATTAGCACATCAATCTAATGCCATGCGATCTACAGTATCACTAACAGCCAATAGATAACAACAATAGCCCTGGGCCCCATACGACCATCAACTAAACACAATCAGCCACACACTTCACTAACTACTCTGTTTTCCTTATCCAAGTTACGACCAACATTGCTATACCTACGACTCAACATCCTTACTGACCATCCACCTACAGTATCAATAATCAATTTTGCACATCACTAATCAAGTCCCCGACATACGAACCACATGCAACATAACTTTAGTAAGTCCCCTAACCAATCAACTCAAGCACATACTCCATAATAGCAACTAGATATTGTGGTAATCCTCAATAACCAATTTCGATAAGTGTTTCATCTTCAGTCACAACCAGCTTCAACACTTTATTGTAGAATTTACCGTAGCACTTTCAGACCAATCTGCAATGAGAACTCCAATTTGACGTTACTGTAGTAAGTCTACGTTAAACTCAAGTCCAAGCTTGAACCATGCTGCTGTAACATGCTTAGTCGAACATACTAGCCATTAACGCCTATCCTTTGTCTGGCAACTGAAGCTTTACCGCCGTACTCTACTGTCGCATTCAGTCACCTTCTACGATTGCAGTCTCTGATCATCTACAAAACAAGTCTACGCTGTTACTCCTTCATTGAGCAAAAGCAATTAGGTTGGGTTACTCAAATTTTTTTTATTTATTTGTCTTATTTATTCATTTGTTATTAGCCTATTATTATTATTATTATTATGTCATTAGTTCCCTAGTATAGGTATATATGAATATATTAATTTTAGGAGTTTTTTAGTAATATATGATTTTATTAATTTATTTGGGTAGATAGTTGTTAATAATAGAAATATAAGAATGGATATATATATATATATGTATATATATTAGATTAGGAATTTTTTTTGGATTAGTTTTTTTTTTTTAAAGATTCATCACATAGGAAAATTCTTAAAATAAAAATTAATAATAAAAAATCCTTTTAAAAATTTTTAAGACTTTTAAAGAGATTTTTTAAATAAAATCACTTAAGAGTTAAGACCTTTTTAGATTTTTTTTTAATAAACTGAATCAATTAAAATGTAAATTCAATCGATTTCAAAATTAAAATAAACCAACACACTAAATATTTTTAGAGAAAACTAAGGTCGTCTGATCTCGGTAAACGGGTATATAGGCACCTTTGGGACGATGATAAAATATATAGAAACTTATGTTCTTTATCTTTTGGTTTTTATTTTTTTCCTTAAAAATATTGTAATTTGAAAAATAAACCTAATTTTGGAAAATAGATAGTGGTACCTATTAGGAATTAATAGGTTAACCTTCGGATTCAAAATCCTTTGGTCTGTATGAAATTGAAATTGAAGACTGGTAGCCAAATCGTAATCAATCCACTTAATTGATTACGGTTTCTTTTCTTCTTCTCAACTTTGGTTAGGCAATAACTCCAAAAGTTATTTTTTAATAAAAAAACTAGAATTTCCTAATTTATCTAATCAAGGATTAATATTAAACGGGTTAGGGTTTAGTATTAATCAGAAAATAGGAAATCAAATTAAAATGAAAGAAACCGAAAAATCAAGTTCGATAGTTTGGCGACTCTACTAGGGATGCGAAAGGACTAGCTACTAGAATTTATTGAAAATAGGATTATTTTTCAAAAGAAAAACAAAAAGATGAAAAAAAAAGAGAACTTAGGTATGTTATTTTATTTTCTTTTTTTTATTAAGATTTTTTGTTGCAATTTATTTAGGGGGGTAGTTTTAGGGGTTTACTTTATTTTTATTCTATTTTTTTTGCATCATAAATGCATGGTAGATATGGTTAGAACCAGGCCATCTTAAGACCTTATGAGGGAGGCCATTGTTTAAGCTTTGGATGTTATAAGGCAACCACCTTCAAAGGTCGATCAAGCTACCCTACTCAAGTTTAGATGTGACCATAGAACTGTTGCTTTGAAAAAAATGCAATTGTTGTAGAACTTGAGAACTTTTAGAACCCATCCTTTGTATTATACGAAAACTTTTTTAAAAATATCACAAGAACCCATGATGTAACAGACCTAAACGAATAAGGGCAGTTGTGAAGTTGTAATTATAATATTTCCTTATAAAGTTTAAAGTAGGTTGTAATTGTAATTTTGATTTTTTTTAAGCATGCCTAGATCGAGTGAAGAGCCTTTTGAAGAAATTCATATCCACCTACCATATTGGCCTTAGAGACTGCTTTAGATGTTGTTCTAACTCTTTAGCCCAGATAAGCAGGACTTTATTAAGAATAAGATTGGGTCCATCCTCTCCCTACAGAAGATCCCTGTGAACATCACTTTAGTGCGAGCCCTAGTCCATTTATGGGAGCTCGAATCTGTTAGTTTCTGTTTAGGCCCATATCAGGTAAGCCCAACCTTAGAAGAGTACTCCTAATTATTGTGGGCCCCTACTATCATAGATGAGGTCTACGTCCTAGATTTGGAAGCTGTAGCACCAAAGATCTTCAGTAAGTTGTTGGGAATAAAAAAAAACTGGGATGAACAAAGTTCTAAATCAAGGAAAGACCATTCGGTTGGAGGATGTCATGGACTAGTTTTCTACTAAATTAAAGCATAGAGACAAACGGGAGGTTTTTTGTAAAAACTTGGAAGCATGGCACCAGTATCAAGTCAACGCTTTTATATTGGTGGTTTTTAATACTATCTTGTTCCTTAATGATAGACGTCGGGTCCATTTTAGAATTGCAAAAAATGTAACCCAATTTCTTAAAGGGAAATCATATGTCCCAGCCCTCCTGGCTGAGCAAATCTGATCACTAAATCATCTTAAGAAGAAGAAACGAGGAGATCTGAAAACTAATATAGGCCTACTTATAGTCTAGTTCATCAGCCACATGAGAAGTTACCAACTCAATTTCAATCAGGTTGAGTTTACCCAGCAATATGATCTCATCAAGTCTTTTGAAGAGAGAATTGAGTTGCTAGAAAATATAGCTACCCACTATTAGGTTCAATACTTTCAAAGTATGAAGACAAAAGAATTAATAATGATGCCTAGGTGGTTTGCAAGCAAGGAAATGATAAGAAGATATGAAGATTTCAAGGCACACCTAATTGGCTTCAACCTCTACACTGAATACATCCTAGCCAATGGACTCATTAAAGACATGATCCCCAGACCATCATTAGAAGCTATCTCACTAGACTTTCATGACCCCAGCATGTTGGTGGCCGACAAAGTGGCCAAACTCCTAAGCATCCGAGCTTGTTGGTGTACAAGAAAAACTATCCTTACTACTAAGAGGATAGTAGGTAAGAGCTAAACAACCAAAGGACTTCTTTGTCACCAACCAAAGAAGCTCAAAGATATGTAAGAGACAAAGGAAAAGGAAGAAGTCTAGATCAAAGCTGAACCCTAGAAAACAAGTAAAAGAGGGCAGGAGTTAGAGAATCATTGCGAGGAGTATCACTTGAAGATAAAGGCATTAGAAGCACAATTGAAGAGAACCAAGGGCAAGAAAGAAGAAGCTCCTAAGATTTGAAAGAGGAAGAAGACTTTAGAC
This sequence comes from Lumnitzera littorea, assembly GCA_024138015.1. Lineage (NCBI taxonomy): Eukaryota > Viridiplantae > Streptophyta > Magnoliopsida > Myrtales > Combretaceae > Lumnitzera > Lumnitzera littorea. The sequence continues at coordinate 64,512,258 of JAMXBB010000005.1, read as the reverse complement.
GAGCTCACTAGCTATAGGAAGATTAGAAGTTAGATTTTAGGCTCTTTTAATGTTTTCTACTTTAGGATTCCTTTTTTGAATAGAATAAGTGATGTAAAGCTTCATAATTGCAAAAATTAATAAAAATTAGTTAGATTTTGCCACATCAAAGGTCTCTTGCCAATTCTTAATTTTCATTACATTCGCGTGTTGTGCATCCTGTATTTATATCATTTAATAACTTTTTCTTAGAAAAATGTACATATGTTAACCCTTTATTGAGTCAAATTAGGTAAAATCTCAAGATAGCCCCTAAACATCAAGTCTTTTAGAGAAGTCCAATTAGAACACATTCCCAGACCAGAATGGCCACCACTCAAGTAGATGATAGAGAACCCGAGATCAATGATCCATTCAAGTTGAGATTCCATTCCATAGAAAGGGCTATGGAGAAGATGGTAGAATAAATGAGCTTTCTAGCAGACAACATTGCTTTATTGCAAGCCACATCACCAACTAATGAAGAAAGCTCTAAAGCCCGTTATCGGAAGAATACGCAAGCCCCGAAGCAGAGTATGAATATCCAAAAGACCCCTTCGAGTTAGAAGGAGTCTACTTGAAAGTCAACCTGACCTTCGAACTTGATACCTTTGTGACCCCAAAATCAGCTGACTAAAGGCCTAGTACAGACGGCTTAAAAGAACTAGAAAAGAAATTGATGCAACAGATAGTTGAGAAGATGAAATCATTGGTAGGATAAGATGGATTTGAATAGGTAGGGATCATCGAATTTTCTACATATGACATTGAAGCATACCCTAAGAAATTTAAGGTACTAGAATTTGAAAAGTATAATAGGACGGGTTGCTCCAAGCTTCATACCGGGTTATACATCAGGAAGATGGGTAGATACATCCAGTATGATTCACTCATGGTACAAACGTTCCAAGATAGTTTGATGGGGTTGGCCTTAACTTGGTATGCCTAGCTCGATCTAAACTAGATAAATTCATGGGAGAAACTTACTAGAGCATTTTATGAGCAATATAAGTTCAATGTAGAAGTAATTCCGACCATGATGGATTTGGTTGCCTTGTGTAAGAAGAACAGTGAATCATTTAAGGAATATGCTCAAAAATGGAGGTCTTTAGCTATGGGGATATCTACTCCTACTATTGAGAAGGAGCTCACTTCAACTTTTATTAACACCTTAGAAAGGCCTTATTTCTCTCATCTCATCGAGTAAGCCTTATCTAGTTTTGCTAAAGTAGTAGCAGCAAGGTGTAAGATTGAAAGCGTCGTCTCTTTTGGCAAGCTTTACGAGCCAGCAGATAGAAGACCACTAGCTTCATGTTCTAGTCCTAGACCAATAGGCAATAAGCATAAAGAACCTAAGGTCAGCGTGGTAAATTCAAATGCTAGATCAAATGCTCAAGCTACCTTCAAAATGAATCCCCCTTCATCTCAACAACAGTTCAAAGACCAGCCTCTGGCTAATAAGACCTATAGACGATTTACCAAGATACCTGTCCCTTTAAGTCAAGTTTTTGGGAAGTTACGAAAGGATAATTTGATATGGTATGAACTTCCTAGTGACCGGTATCGGCCGAAAATCTTTGACCCTACAGTAAAGTACGAATACCATTGTAGGCAAGTGGGGCATTTGATTGATAGAATAGAATTTAAGATCCGATAGATGAAGGGATAGTATAGTTAGATTTTGTAGAAGCCCCGGCTCCCAACGTTAACAATAATCCCCTACCTAACCATGGGCCAATGATTGGTATGATTTTTTATGACTATATCATCAACATCATTTGTTCAGATAAGAAGCTTAAGGTTTTTGAGTTCTATACCAGTGAGTAGGCTCCAAAAGCAAAGAGGTACACATTTCACATACCATTGGTGCCAAAAAATTACAAGGCTGCCTCATTTAACTACCATGTGGTAAATCAGGAGAAACTAGGTCCTCTAGTATAGGGGATTACTAGATCGGGAATGATTTACCACCCAAGAGAAGAGCATGAGAAGAAGGCCATACTGGGGGAATCAAATGATAAAACGACGGTCGAATACATTGAAGGGCTATCAACCTTTACCAAGATGATCAAGTCGAATGAGTATAAGATCATGGACCAACTCAGTAAGACTCCTGCACATATGTCATTGATGAGCTTGTTGATCACATCCAAACCGCATAGGGAAGCTTTGTTTTGTACTTTAAAGGAGGTGAAGGTCCCTCGTGAAATTCCAACTGAAAAGATGAGACTAGTCATTAATTCCATTCTCGCTATGGATCAAATTTCTTTTTTAACTGAAGAATTAGGTGAAGAAGGGAACAAGCATACGAAACCACTCTTTATCATGGTAAGGAGTAATGACATAATCATTACTAGAGTGCTCATTAACAATGGATCATCATTGAACGTCTATCTACTTGCCACCTTAGATTTGCTGGGCATCGATACATCTGCAATTGGACCTTCTTCCACAATAGTTAGGGCCTTTGATGGTTCTAGAAGAAAGATTATAGGTGAAATAGATTTATTTGTAAGTATTGGCCTTTAACACTTCACTATTCAATTCCAGGTCACAGACATTCCAAGATCTTTCAACTTACTCTTAGGATGACCTTAGATTTACGCAACAGGGGCTATACACTTGGGCTTGCACCAAAAGTTGAAGTTTATCTCAAATGGCTAAGTAATTACAATTCTAGGAGATCAAGATTATGAAATGTTCAAGGAAACAGCCATATCCTATATAGGAAGCGAAGGGCAAGAACAGCTAGGCTTATAGATGTTTGAAGAAGTAAGCATGATTACTGGTCCCGAGAGAGAAGAAGATAGAAGAATAGAATTCAAGGAAGGCCAAATTAGCACCTATGGCCATAGCTACAACCTTACCTTGGTAGAAGAATTCTAAAAGAAACAAGTGAGGGGCAAGAGAGGCGATAGATTATACTATGCCCCGATGACCTTTCCACCACTAGTTGAGATATTCATATAGGTAGAGATTGAAGCCTTAGAATCTACCAATGAAGGATCAACAAGCTCACCTAAGTCCCAACGCTATTTGAATAATTGGTTCTCCATCTTGGCGAAAGGCAATAGGTCTTCCTTAGGGTAAAGGGTAACCCTTAGTTAATATTTTTTGAATTTTTATTTTCAATAGTCATCGTTCTGAATGTATCATTAAACCTTTCATTAAAAAAATATTAGTTAGGTCTTTATCTCATTTGTGATTCACTTCAATTCGTTCAATAAAATCATTAGTTCATTTCTTTCCTTTGTTATGTTTTAGTTCTCTTTTGCTTACATACGTTTTTATTTATGCGCTTTGCCCAAATCTAATGAACTAAGTGAAAACCAAGAATATCTCATACAAGTAGAAAATGAGAATATAGATACTACGTCTGGCCTTACTGGGTTAGTCGTTGGGAACGATGTTGATGACCACAGTAATATACAGAAGGAATGGCAAAAACATAAACTGGGTAGAATTACTGTTGATGAACCGATTGAAAAAATCAATGTAGGGGATGAAAATAATCCTAAGAGTCTAAAAATTAGAGGGAATTTAAAAGAGAAACAAAAAACAGAAATGATTACATTATTGACTGAATATTAAGATGTGTTTGCTTAGTTGTATAAGGATATGCCAAGGTTTGACTTGTCAATCGTGGTCCACTGTTTACCTACGCAAGAAGATGCCAACCTAAAAAAGCAAAAGTTAAAGAGATTTCGACGTGATGTCTTGTTGAAAATCAAGGAAGAGGTTAAGCAACTACTGAAAGTTGGATCCATTGAGGTGTCAGATCACTTAGAATGGGTAGCTAATATTATTCTAGTAATGAAAAAGAATGGGAAGGTTAGAGTGTATGTAGACTTTCAAGATCTCAACTAGGCAATGCCTAAAGATAATGTCTTAGTGGATAACACAATTGGAAATTATCTGTTCTCATTTATGGATGGTTTTTGGGATACAACCAAATTCGGATGTCCAAAGAGGATAAAACTAAGACGACTTTTATTACGACTTGGGGAATGTTTTGCTATAAAGTGATGCCGTTTGGACTTAAAAATGTTGGGGCAACATATCAAAGGGCTATGGTCATGATCTTTCTTGATATGATGCACAAGGAGATAGAAGTGTATTTTGATGATATGATTGTAAAATCTAGGGAAGAAGAAGATCACTTAAAAAACCCGAGGAAGCTGTTTAACAGATTAAGGAAGTTCCAGTTGAAGTTGAATTCAGAAAAGTGTACTTTTGGAGTGACATCAGGAAAATTGTTGGGTTTCATAATTAGCTAAAGGGATATCGAAGTCGATCTTAATAAAACCAAGGCTATAATTGACATACCTCCTCTATGCACACTCAAGGAAGTACAAGGATTATTAGGGTGTTTAAATTATATAGCTTGATTCATATAACAGCTAACAGACAAATGCTGCCCTATATTCAAGTTATTGAAAAAGAATGCAAGGATCAATTGGGATGAGGAATGCGAAGAGACTTTCATAAAAATTAAAGAATACCTTATGAATCCACTAGTGTTAGTGGCTCCTAAGTCTGAAAAGCCATTGTTTTTGTACCTAACCATAATGAACGAATCTATGGGATCCATGCTTAGTCAAAAGGATGAAGAAGGGAAAGAACAGGTTGTTTACTATCCAAGAAAGAAGTTCATAGAAGGGGAGCAAAAATAATCGGAAGCTAAAAGGACTTGTTATGCATTGGTTTAGGTCATGCATCAGCTTAAACAATACATACTTTACTACCAAATCGAGTTGATAACATAACACAATCCCTTAAAGTAATTAACAAAAAAATTGGCTCTCATTGATAGAGTTTCGAAGTAGCAGATGTTGCTGGTAGAATTTGACATTAAGTATGTGAGTCAAAGCTCAATCATAGAGTCTCTTCTTCAATCTCTTCTTTAACTAGTGGCCAAGTTCATTAAGTATGAACCTGAACAATAAATTGATGTTAGAGTTGTGCCAGCGGTTCAAGATCATTCATAGAAATTCTACTCCTTATTGTCCTCAAATGAATGGAGCAGTAGAAGCGACCAACAAGAATATCAAAAGAATTATTGAGAAGATGGCCATCACATATCGAGATTGGCATGAGATGTTATTGTTTGCACTCATGGCCTATCGAACTTCTATCAGAACATCAATAGGGGCAACCCACTACTCGTTAGTATATGGGATGGAGGTTGTATTACCAGTAGTAGTCGAAATCCTATCTTTGAGGGTATTGTCAGAAACTTAGTTGGATGAGGCTGATTGGATCAAAAAACGAATAGAGAAGTTGAATCTGGTTGACTAGAGGAGGTTGGCAGATTTGTGCCACAACATTTTCTATCAGCAATGAATGGTTAAGGCTTTCAATAAGAAAGTGCGACCCTAAAGTTTTGAGTAGGGAGACATGGTGCTGAGAAAGACTTTGCCTAATACATATGATTCGAGAGGGAAGTTTGCTCCAAACTATAGAGTGCCTTATATTGTGAAGAATGCATTGCCTAGGGGAGTTATAATCCTATCTCAAATGGATGGTTCAGACTTGAATGACTTAGTAAACGCTGACTCATTAAAGATGTACTACCCATGAAAGATCAATAGAATTTTTGCTCAGATTATGAAATGCAAACAATCTTAATATTACTATGGTCTCGTTTTCATTTTCTACATACAAAGTTGGTATTCCTAGTGGTCGTCGACATTAGGTAATCTCTCTAGATCCTTTCTCGTTCCACTAAAATTCCCTACTTCTCGCTTTATCTAAATAAACCTTATACATAAGAAACATAAGAAAAATATAAATGCAAGAAAAATATAAACACTTAAATTGGAACGATGTCTATTGATAAAAATTATTTTAATACTTTATTACGGTTGACCCCTCGAAAAAGGGAGATTTGTTTTCTATTTTTCAAGATAGGGCCATGTTCAGAAAAAGTAATGGGTGGCACATAAGTAGAAACTCACTTAAGAATAGAGGTTTGGATGGAAATTTGATTAACTTGGATCGAAAATTCAAGAGGGGACATCTTTGCTCAAGAGATGAAGATGCTTCATTTGTTAAAGATGCTTTCCTGAATGCGTTTTTAAGTATAGTGTACATGCATTCGTTTCAGGCTTAAATTGCTTTTTAAAAAGAAAAAGAAAAAATAAGAAGAAAAAAGAGAAAGAAAGAAAAAAGAAAAAAGAAAAAAAGAAAGGAAAAAGAAAAGAAAAGAAAAAGTGAAAAAGGAAAAATAAAAAATTGGAAGAAGAAGAGATAGAAGAAGGAGAGCAAGAACAAGAAGAGGTAGAGGAAAGGATCAAAACCATTAATTCTAATCGAATTGCTCAAGAAAACATTTGACTATTTGGGAATTATTGTTAGAGCTAAGTAAGTGGTTTTGAGCTTTACAAAACAACGCATTTGCATTTGGTCTCCCTTTAAGAACAATAGTTTGATTTCTAAAACATTTAATTCTTAAAAACTTTTGGGACAGTTGGCTCCTAGAGCATAGTCTCGATTCATAATCTCTTAAAGAGCTTTGACTGCCTTGATTAGTTAACTCATTAGGGCACAACCAAGTGTCTTCATGTTTAGGTCTTAGCCAGCTCAAAGAGCGCTTAGATTACCTTGGTTAGTTAGCTCATTAGGGTATGACCAAGTTTCTTTTCTTTAAGTCTTAGCCAGCTCAAAGGGCACTTTGACCACCTTAGTTAGTAAGTTCATTAGGGCATGACTACGTTTCTTATCTTTAGGTCTTAGCCAGCTCAAAGGGCACTTTGATCGCCTTAATTAGTAAGTTCATTAGGGCATGATTAAGTTTCTTATTTTTAGGTCTTAGCCAGCTCAAAGGGCGCTTTGATCACCTTGGTTAGTCAACTTATTAGGGTACAATCACGTTTCTTATCTTTAAGTCTTAGTTAGCTCAAAGGATGCTTTCACCGCTTTTGTTAGTCAGCTCATTAGGGTACGACCAAATTTTTTCATCTTTAGGTCTTAGCCAACTCAAAGGACGCTTTGACCACCTTAGTTAGTCAACTCATTAGGACACAACCAAGTTTCTTATCTTTAGGTCTTAGTTAGCTTAAAGAGCACTTTGACCGCCTTGGTTAGTTAACTTATTAGGGTACGACTAAGTTTCCTCATCTTTAGGTCTTAACTAGCTCAAAGGGTGCTTTGACCACCTTGGTTAGTCAACTCATTAGGGCACGACCAAGTTTCTTATCTTTAGGTCTTAGCCAGTTTAAAAGGCGCTTTAATTACCTTGGTTGGTCAGCTCATCAGGGTAGACTAAGTTCTCATTAATCTCTTTAGGGTTCTTGCCAACCTATAGGGCACTACCTTCACTATTCTTCATTTTAAGCATATCGTCATCAAAGCCTCAACTAGCTAGTGATAACATTCCTTAGGATAGAGCCATCTTGAGACAAAATCAGTGTCTCTTTTGTTTTTATGGTAAAGTTTTATTTTAATTCAAACTTCACCACAAAGAAGGGTAGTTGTAGACATCTAATTTTTACCCCCCATAGTTTTAATTTTAGTTCTTTTTAAATAGGGTCCTCACTCAAAAATAAGAAAAAGTATAAAAAAATGATAATAAAAATTGACAAATGATGAAAATATAAAAAATGAGAAAAGGAAAAAATTATAAAGATTTTTAGATTTTTTAGGAAGTAAATTATTTTAGGGTTAATATGTTTAGTTTTGGTCTAGGTCAAATTATTATTTTAGAGAGTAACGTGATTTAAGTGCAATTTAGTTATATTAAAAATCAAGATACAGGCCAATGTAAGACCTAAAGCAAAGCCAAGCCAAGCCAAGTAACTATAGGTTTGAGCTTAAAACCCAAGGTTTAGGGCGATCGGCTAGAGGATCCGATCAAACTCAAATTATAAACTATTTAACAAAATACCAGTAAAAATAACCCTGTAAACTTAAATTTAAGAAAATAAGTAGTAAAATAGGAGACTATAAAATTTTCAAATTTTAAGCATAATAACTGCTAATTACCGAAAAGGCAAAAAGTGTAATATAATAACTAATAAATTAGTAGAGATAGATTATATGTATACTAAAAATTTTAGAATGACTAAAATAATATTTAGGAATGTTCTCGTGTACCCTACATGTATTTACGTGTAGATAAAAATACGCGTAATTACTAAAATTGGCCAAAAACTAAGTAAATAATTAAAGAAAAATACAAAATAATTATAAAAAAATCAGAAAAAAATCAGAAGAGGATAACTGCAACAAGATCAGGTCGTGGACTAAAAAGAAAAAAATAACCAATAAGAATTTGACAAACAAAAAGCCAAAAATCAAGGAAATGGGGCAAAATCCTATCAAATTAATGCACATTAATTACTACATTTGTCTATAAATAAGGAAAAAATTCTCAGAAGTCATTTGGCTAGTTTGTGATCTGAGAAAAATCGAAACACAAGAAAAATCGAGAGAAATTCTAGAAAAAAAAAAAAAACAAAACTGTGCAGATTAGCAAGGTGAACTAAAATCACCACCCACCACCACTTGGGACCAAACCACCACCACCACCCTACACTAGAACCAGTGTCTGGACCGGCCGATAGCCTTAGACTGGGTTTGGACGGCCGGAAAGCTTCGAACCGGTTAGTCATTTATTCACCCCGATTTTTGTATAATTTTGTAAAATTAGTTATGTTGCCCAGAAAATTATGAAACTTGTTATTCTGAGGTTTTATTGTATGTATATTTAGGGAAAAATATTGATTTAGTTTAATTATGTCTAGAAATATAGGGTCCCTAACAAATTGTTCAAAACCGAGCATGAGTAAACCGGAAATTAAATAGGCTTAGGGATGTAGTTTGGGGCTCAAAATTTTTTTGTAGGATTCTCATATGATGTAGAATAGTGCTATGAAGCCATTTTTTATAAATTAATTTTCGAAAATTTTATGTTAATTTTTAGCCCTAAAATGATGGTAAAATTGGGTGATTTAGGATTAATTAAGTGATTAGGATGTTAATTACTGATTTAGATCTTACTTAGATGTTTAAGGAAGTTAATCTTTGCAGTGGAACCCTAATCCTAGCCTTTAGGTATTAAGTATGATTAATTAGGGAAATTAGGTAAAGAATATAAGAAATTAGGAATATGTGAAAATCTAAATTAATAAATCTAAAAAAATAAAGCTATTTAGATAATATTATAATTGAAAACAGAAAAATAATAAATCTGAAATAATATTTAATTTTAAGTAAATATCTCAAAATGTAAGATTTTTACACATCGGGAATAAATCCGATAGCTCAATTAGGGTTAGCGTGCACCGAATAGTTTAGAATACCAAAATTATGACCCAATAGGATATTTGAATACCCAAGCATAAGGTGATTAATGTCACATTAGGATTCGAGCCGAACCCCGAAATAGAATACAAAGAATTATTAATACGTTGTAGATATACATGAGGAAAATGAGTTACATTATAAATTAGAATAAGAATCCATAAAATATAAGTATTAAAAGAACCTATTTGTATTATAGGACAACCAGAAACAAATCAACTCGCAACTAGAGGATCGAGCGATTGAGCAAATTCAGGTAAGTTGGGTTATTGCTTATTGTAATAGAGTACTAGTTATGTAGTACTCGGAGACTTAGGCTTGTATATGATTGTGAATGTAAGTAGCTTGTGCATGTGCTTGATGTATCTGAATTTGTGCTGGAATTTGTATTGTGAATGATTTTGTGACTGATTGAATTGGTATGAACTTGTTGAACACCCTAACCAGAAATTTAATCTTAGTCGACCCTAATAACCGAAAATGTCATGCATTGCAACCCATTAGGGGATCATAAGACTCTTCAACCAAATACCGACCCCTTCGAAATGGATAGCGCAGGATTGCAAAATGGTCCCTTCTTCATCCTTAGTCGAACTAAGTGATAGGAGAGGAAGTCGCGGCGGAGGTGAAGTCAATGGTTCGAAGGTAGTCGCGGGAGGAGCGAGGTCTCCATTACACAAGCCTGGGTTTGGTTGTGAGCTGCTGCATAACATGGAACTCCTCAACCCGGATTGGAGCGGGTGAAATTTCTCTGATTTCACAACGGACCGGACTACGTTGTGCGATGACATTTGATTGTTGCATTGCATGAAAATAATTGTTTGTTAACCTTGTTTGTGCTTATATGCTTTTGTTAGTCTCCAATTCAACTTACTGAGCTGTAGTTGCTCATACCCTTATAGATCCTTTTGCAGGTTCTGATTTGTAATCTCTTCCAGTACTATGCCGCCCTACAATTATCCAGAGGTTAGTCCTTTTGAAGCCAAGGGTATGAGGATCAAGTTATTTAGCATAATGTGTAACTAGACTGACCTTGTAGTTAAAGGTTGAAGACTGTTAGTTATTCTGTAAATTAGTAAACTGTAGTTATTATGTAAAACTTCCTGGGAAGCTCTGTGGACATATTTATAATTATCTATGTTTTATAGAACTTTGTGATAATTATCATAATTGTTGTATAATCATTAATCGAACTGTTTACTTCAAAGCGAGGAGTCGTCGACGCCTTGTGTAGATTATCTCTATGGTAGGCACTGTGAGGCCAGTTACTATCATAAAATGGTTTACACGGCGGGACTGTTGCGACTTTGCGACTTCAGGGCGTAATAGCCAATGACTTAATAGTAAAATACTTGAGTATTGAATTGGAGTTAGCTTGAAGTTGTGAGTTCAAATCTCACCAGGCACTTGTGTGTCTTTTATTTTTCTAACTTTCATTTTACGAGCGTACAGGATTTAGATTTAATCTTATCAAATCTTTTGAATCTAATGCAATAAAGATTTGTAAGATTCAAATCTAATTTAATTTTTACCAAATCGGATTTGAATCATTATAAAAGATTTAAATCTAGTTTGATTTTTATCAAATCGGGTTTAAATCAATATAAACGATTTGATTTTTATCAGATCGAATTCATGTCAATAGAAAAGATTAGATTGGATTTGATTTGTTTTGTTTCGGGCTTTATAAATAAAGATCATGTAGCATAACATAGGGACACCCTCGCTACAATTACACACTTGCCAAAAAGAAAAAAGAATTTCATCTTCAGTTAATTTAAGTCCAATCATAGTACATATACTGATGAATTCATCACAGTGCATTCACAATCCCATCCTCTGTCCATCTACAAAACATATGTAACAGAATCAATAGCATACTTCACAACCATACACAGATTGTTGACCAAGTTCATTGATTGAGTAAAAACTATTCATCCTTCATTAGCACATCAGTCCAATGCCATGTGATCTGCAGTATCACCAATAGCCAATAGACAACAACAATAGCCTTAAGCCCCCCACGGATAGCAACCAAACACAATTAGCCACATACTTTACCAACTACTCTGTCTTCTTCGCCTAAGCCATAGCCAACGCTACTGTACCTACAACCCAACATCCTTATTGACAGTCTACCTATAATATCAATAATCAATTCTACACGTCATTGATCAACTCCCCAATATACGAACTGCGCACAACACAACTTTATCAAGTCCCTTAATCGATCAACTCAAGTGTATGCTCCACAACAGCAACTAGACACTACGATAATCCTTAACAGCCAATTCCAATTAGTGTTTCATCCTTAATCACGGTTAGCTTTCGAGCTTTACTATAGATTTTGCTACAACACTTCCAGACCAATCTACAGCGAGAACTCCAATTTGATGCTACTACAGCAAGTCTGCGCCAAACTCAAGTTTGCACTTGAACTACGTTATTACAACACACTCTGCTGAACATACTAGCCAATGATGCCTATCCTTCATCAAGCAATTGAAGCTTTACTGCCGCACTCCATTACTGTAAACCCCTAAAATTATCAACCTAGCTTTTGTAATAGACTTGACTATGTTAGACAATTTAGGAGTCGACAAAGCTAATGAAAGTGAAAACCCTAAAAGAATTACTCAATCGCGTAAAGAATTTTTCTATCCTAAATGTTTCTAAATGCTAAAGATTTTATTCAAAAGTAATAGAAACCCTAAAAATGATTATCTTAAAGATATATGTGCACTAATCTAACATGATATACCCTAAAACCCTAATTGATAAAATAATGCTCATCTTTTGTCCAATCCACTAGTAAAAGGTTAGAGATGACTCTCATTCATGTTTATATGATTTGAATCCTTAAGTAATCCATTAGAAATTAAGATAATGAGTTATAGATTATATTTACTTCTTAAGTAAGTGATTAAGATAGTTTCACTTAGAGTTAGGGTAATAGTTAAAGATTAGGTTATATGTAGTGAACCTTAACACTCAAATTGGTACTTTTTGCATTTGTTATTCAAAGTAGTTTATCAAGTGAGATATATAGGCTATAAAGACCTAAAGTAAGATCTCATCAACAATGTTTACTAATCAATTCATCAAATATCTCATTTCCCCTCATTTCCTTCATTTTTCCTCTAATTTCCCTTAATTACTACATTATGTGCACAAAATTACACATACTTAAGGAATGTTGACTAAGGTAATGCATGTTGACCAAAGTCAAAGAGTTGACCAAGTCAACACATGTTGACTAAAGTCAACATTTTGAAAAGTCAAAAGTCTTAAGAGATAAGGAAAATATCTTAGCTTCTTAATGATGGTCTTCTTTTCTTTTTCTTTTGATTTTTCTTTTCCCTTTCTTACCATTGTTGCCGTCCACAATTATCCCATCTAGACCCTACCATTTATTGTCTTCCATAATTAGAATCAAACAAAAGAAACAAAAACAAAACCTCCCTTTCATGCCGTGAACTTCCCTCTCTACTTTCACTTTCATTCCTTTGCTTTTGTCTCCATAAACTTCAACACAATTAAAGGTATGTCTTTAAGTTGTTTTATGTTACTTTATGTTATTCATTAGTTAGTTAATTAGGTAGATTAGATAAGTAGTTAGGTGTTTAGTGAAGTCTTGAAGAAGAGGAAACAAAGTTTCCATCTTTAAGTATAGAAAATGAAGAATTATGAAGGAAATGGAAGAAATACATGTGTATGTACTCTTAGGTATGTGTACATAAAGAAATACTAAAGGAATACAAGTATGTGAACCTTTATACATAAGTAATTATCATGTACATAACCTAACTTAAGACCATATCTAACTATATATGTGTATACTATACTAAATACATACATAGAAATGCAAAAGGATGAAATTGAGAGGATTTTCTTAAGGGAAAATTTGGCATACGAATTTTTAGTATAAAAATACGTATCCAACCGTATAGGTATATGAGTAGGAATACATGTATAAATACGGAATAAGTATATGTAGATGTATAAGTATATGTATGTATAAGGCATATGTACATAAGTATAAGTAAGGGACAAATGTACATAAGACATGTACATATGACATAAGCATAAGGTAATGCTTATGTAATCAAATGATGAGGTGAGTGATGACATAAGCATATGATGACATAAGCCATTACATAAGCAAGTGATGACATAAGCCATTACATAAGCAAGTGATGACATAAGCAATGACATAAAGAAAAGATGATGTAAGCGATGACATAAGCATAGGTTTAGAAAATGAGAAAAGTAAGAAAAGTGTAGGTAATTAGGTACTAAAATTAGTAAATCCTAATACACCTTCTAAATTAGATTATACCTAATTCAGTACATGAAATAGTAATAGCAAAGTAAATCCCTAAATTATAAGAATTTAAGGAATAAAGGATATAAATATAAGTAATAAGAATACTTAAGTATTATAACTAAAAATTTCTATAAATTTAGTTCATAATGTAAAATAGGGGCCTTAACATCCAAAACAGACATTATCGTATAAATATACGTCCGAAAACGATGAAAAACGACTATAAATTCATAAATATCAGAAATAAAACGAAAAAGTTATATACGATTGAAATTAAAGTCTTATCGGGTAAAAGTTAATAGTAGTTTAAGTAGAATTAGGTAATTAAATGTTTAGAATTATTAGTTAATTCAAATACTTATTAATGTTGTTATCACATAATGATTAGGTGACCCTGAGGTGAACGAGGACCTCCCAATCGATTACTACGATTAGGACAAATCACCATGGCCGAGTGAGTATTTACCCAATGATTCCATGCTTGTTTTGTGATTGTAGATAGTGAACTTAAATACTATTGTTAATTGACTATTGTGTGGGGTTTGGGAAATGCCTGTGTATGTTGGTATGTCTTGAGTTGTGAACTTATCTTAAGTATTGATAATGCTATGTTTATTGCATGGTAGTATAGAAAATGATTGTGTGCACAATTAGATGGTCATAGCATAATTTGAACCTAATTATACTCGGCCTATAAAAAGAAATTGGGACATGCATTAACATGCACAGCATGGATACTATTTCGGCAGTCACATCACACGGAGGTAAAGAGAGGCCATTCTGGGGTTGATATTATTTATTTATTTGGTTCTGTACGGTGCACTCGTACAAAATGACCTTACCCTGGCCCGCGGGAATACTAGGTGTTAGAGGCACCAACCGCCTGGCTAAGGGTCGAATCTAGAGGCCTCCGTTTAGGGGTGAGTGTGGACTGCGGGGGCCCACTCACAATTATACTAGAACTTAGGTTTTCTGAAAATAAAAGAATTATTTGACATAAGTACAGAATGTGGAATTCCATAGTAAAGTAAGTTCTAGTATAATACCCGGATCTGATTGGTGCCGTGTAAACTCCAACCCTGACTTCAGAGGGCGTTAAATCTGAGTTACGTATATGAACTAGTTAATTATATGTATTGTTTGGCATACTGGTTAATCATTCATTCATATGTTTGAATATAATGTATTTATAATTTGCTTGTGGTGTGGCTGAGGGTTTTGCTCACTAAGCTTAGGCTTACACCCCTTTAGACTTTTGTTGCAGGATAACCTATTCGTAGAGACAGGATGAGGAATACCGCAGGTTAGCTTGGAGACTTGGGCAAGAGCGAGCTGTTATGTGTACTGAGAGAGAACAGTTTATATAGACTCTTCCCATGTACTTTTGTTTATCTTATTATTATAGACTTAGACATACTTAAACGCTGTGTAATGTAAGCTTTGTAACTTAAATTTTATATGAATATGTTTGTGTAATGATATCATGTGAGTCTGGATGTTCTTTGGAAACTAGTAGTTGTAGAGCCTTGTATATTGTGTGAAGAGTTCTTGATTGGAAGGGTAACCAATCAGGGATTCTTTGTACAGTATACGGCGTCTGTCACGACTAGGCCGTCCTCAGTTCGTGACAATTACCGTATTCAGTCACCCTCCATGATTGCAGTCTCTGATCATCTATAGGGCGAGTCCACGTTGCTACTCCTCTACCGAGCAAAAGCAATCAGGTTGGGTTGCTTAATTTTTTTTTATTTATTTGTCTTATTTATTCATTTGTTATTAGTCCATTATTATTATTATTATATCATTAGTTCCCTAGTATAGGTATATATGAATATATTAATTTTAGGAGCTTTTTAGTAGTATCTAATTTCAGTAAAGTTTATATCACCACAATCGTTATTTCGAGTATTATTGATATATATTAAGAAAGAAGATTGATCGATATTGTCAAAAACCCAAAAATACCCTTTCATATTACGACTTAACCGTATGCTATCCTAACTCTATAACTAATTTGAGTAAGCTTTAGTACTAAACTAAAAACCCTAAAAATTATACTTTCCAAATTTGTTCAGCAACACTTAATATAACCCAAAGTGTTCATTTGACATGGACTTAGTAAATATTCTAATAGTACTAATTACAATATTACATATTAAGTTGATATATAGGTTTATAGTAGAAAAATACATAGTAAATAGTATATGAGCCAGTTTAATTTCATGAAAAACCCTATAGACTCACAAAAATATGTAGTTTAATTATTGATCATCAATTATACTAAATTAGCTATTATCAATTTCTACAAAAATAGCAATTTTAGCTTGAAATTATGGAAAATTAAGGAAAATAAATAAATTTATGTGTGAGATAAAAATTAAATATTCCAAATATCATTATAAACATCTACAAGTCAAAACATGTAGGGGTCATTCATCAATTTCATCAAAAACTAATTATTTCAATAATTTTGTAAAAATAGCAGTTTTATTCAAAATAATTATAAAAAATAATAAACATGCTTAATTTCAAAAATTATTATTACCAAATTTAAATACATATATATATATATATATATATATTAGGTGCATTACATACAAAAATTTAGCTTAAAACAACATGATCTAATATTTACAAAAATTAGATTAATTTTCACCCAAATAGGGCATTTTCTTAAGGAACCCATATTTCTACTAATTATTTAATTAAAATAAAATTACTACATTAATCTACACCTAAAATAACCTTAGAAAACCAAATTTCATAATTAATTGACAATATTTGATATTTTTAGCAAATGAAATAAATTACGGGTAAAAAATTGGTTCATCTAAACCAGCCGCCTTCAGTCACTACTTGGCCGCCACTCTTTATAAGAACACCTTCTTCCACTATCCTCTATTGGATCTCCAAGCTCCACTAAGTCAAGTTATAGATAACTTATTAAACTACCTTAACCTAATTCCGACCCTATTTCTTGTTCTATTTTTATTTTATTTTTTTCTTTTTCTTTTTTGAATTTTCTAAAATTATGTTCTTGTGTTTTCAGGTTCCCAAAATATTATAAATGATGTTTGGAGCCCTATTTATAGGTTTTAGGATTTTTTGCATGTAAAAAAGTAAGATTACACATGTTAATTTTACGTTTTTCAAAGCGCCATGTGGCATTTTCCCCTTAACCAAGTGTTAACTCATCATTTGCAATTAATCCTAGCTTGACACCTCATTTGGTGACTCACCCATTCAATTTTTTATTAATTTTTCATTATTTTACCTAATTTTGATAATTTATTATTATTATTATATGTATATATTTAATACATATAATGTATATCACATGTATATTATGTATAATTCAACTTTATTTATTATTTTTAAAAGTTAATTAACTTATCTCTAATATTTAGTTATATCTAAAAGCTCGAATTTTATAATTATTGACTTTACTAATAAATTAACATTTTTCTAAAATTAATATTTTTATATAGTTTGTTTTAAGAAATTGATTTTACTTAAATTATTTTGTCTAATTTTTCTAACTTTACTGTGAAATTTGAAATAAGATAGATAATTTAGTTTAGCACCTTAAATTTAGTTGCTCGAATCATAAGGTTATTAAATTGGCTTGAAATCCTGGGGTATTACATCATACCCTCCTTACAAAAAGTTTCATCCCTAAAACTTCCATAATCAAGGACTTTTATGCTCATAACTTAATATTGCGCTTCTGCTGTGCAACTTTGATTTCCACATTATGTTACAGTCATCAACTATTGTTAAAGGTGAAACCTTTTAATATTGACTCCTGTATCTTAACCTTAAGTTTATCAACTTGTATACTTTCTATTTTGATTACTTGTCCCATTACTTCTTATGTCTTATGTTTCTAACTTTTACTATATAAGTTTAATATAGTTGGTCTAATTTCACTCCTCCCTTTTTGTTCAAGTTATCTTTTCATAGTAACTAGTCCATTTTGCAACTTTATTATGTTCTTATTCAAATACTACAATCATCATATTACTGCCTATGTTTTTACCCCTATCACTACACATATCGAACTAACATGTTCTTGTATCATTTCTTTATTATCATCCAAACTAGTATCTACACTTAATTCTCTCTTATATTTAGTTAGTCTTATAGAACTCATAATCATCCCTTCCATTATTTCCTTATCCATCCCATAGCTAGCTAATATGTCTTTTCAACTTATCCCTATCATTTAGGCATTGTTCAAGTTATAATTTCCACTTAGGATGAATATAATGAATTCGCTTTCCTTGTGTCTACAAGTTTTATATTGCAGTTATCATTTAATGGTCATAGTTAAATCTTGGGCACTTCCTATAGTCAACACATATATCAGTAAAAATGTGTTTGGCAAATCTGAACTTTCCATTAACTTGTACATCAAAGAGATAGAGAACGAATTAGACCAAGTGGACTCAACTAAATTCAACATGAATTGATATGACTCTTGACAAACAAGACTCACAAAGATATTGAATATTTTTCTAGTTGACAACTGATGTAATAGGACTCACAAGGATAGGAAATTTTGTCACAAAAGACATAAGAGTCATAACAAACATGAGACTTGACAAAAAGTCACGAAAGTTATAGATTTGCCATACTATTCTTGCTTATCACATGTGCCAAGGGCATATGAAAGGCATATATCTCAATGTTTTGTAATTATGTATCATATTGACTTCACATACTTTATCATCTTTTTGACTCCTTAATTTTATCATTAGCTATTACCTTATGGATCATAATTTCATTCGATATAAAATCAATCCTTGAATTAGTCTGTAATTATACTTCAAATAAAATTTTGATTTATTCTCAAAGCTCACTCATGATTATCCACCTTCGATATTTCTTACTATTCCATTCATTTCAATAACAGCTTTTGCTTGCTTCACTGCAATATGCATATCATCTTCAGAATCTGCATTACTCCTTGTCATAAGTTCTTTTTCTTTCCACAACTACTGTTAACACTTAAGTTTCTATGATTCCCTTCTCTTGAGGCTACTTAAATGATACTATCTTTCCCTTACAATTAATGTTTGCTCTATGCTTAACTCCAGTATTACATTTAATCCTTTTATATCTAAGATAACTAGCTCTACAATCATTTCATGAGTATCTAGATTCACACTCCCCATCCTTCACTTTATATTGCACCGCTTGTTTTCCTTCAATAGGGGTGTAACTATTAACTCTAAAGTTTCTACAAATAATTTATTTCTACAAACGTGCTTTTTTTGATATATACAAGTGAATTGCTCTAATATTAAACAAAGCATATTTATAGGCATAACCATCTCCTACACATACTAGTCTTGAAACATTCTTATGATAACTATATTACTACTTTCAAGCATTTCTTATTTATCAATTGTCAGTTACCAGGTATACTTAGAACTAAAAAGAATTACTATAAATACACTTAGAACTAAACTCAAAGGATTTTGGACAAAAAAAAAAAAAACTTAAAACCTAGCTTATAGGGTTTTGATTAAAGAAAACCATAATAAGTCCACTTAGATGATAGCTTAGAGGATTTAGTTGATTAGGGTAAGTTGTAAAAATCATTAATTGGTCAAGAAATCATTATTTTTAAGTGAAATTAACTTATAAAATTTATGATTAAATAACCAAAAACATATAAAACAAACTAATGACTAAGGAATTAAGGCTTAAAAACTAATCTATTGTATATTTTTAGGGGTAATTGAAGATCAAGGAGGCCATAGTCAAGAGTAACTGTTAGAAAGTGTAGATAAGTTGGGATTTATGCTTAGTAGCATATTTAAGTATCATGTCAAGATAGTTGGAGGAGTAAGAATGCTCTTTTGTGATTATAATTAGATTGTATATGCATGTTCCATGTGTGTACTTGTGATACTGAACGGTGATTAGGAGTTAAACTTCGTGTGCTACTTTCTATTTGATATATCATGTCTTATGTGTATTAACCTGGTTGCTTACTTGATAATCCGAACTAATCTTGAATTGATTAAAGACCTAACCTTACATTCACAATAACCCAATAAGGGTAATGATTAGGTTGTTAGAATAAATACCGATACTTTGAAGAGAATAGCACAAATGGTCCTTTTCTCACCTTTGGTTGAATTAAGTCATAAGAGAGGAGGTTGCGGTAAGGTTGGGAACCATAGTTCAAATGTTGTCTAGGGAGGAGAAGTGTCTTCATTGGATAAGCCTGGATTTACTCTAATAGTATCGCATTGAAACTCCTCGAAATCTATGTTAGAGTGGATGAAATTACTCTGACTTCACAATGAACTGGTTAAACATTGTGAGATACAATATCATTTGTCTATTGCACTTGTATTTAATTAATGATTGAATAATCATGTTTATGATGCATTCTTATGACTCCGTCGCTTCTTATTGAGTTAGTTGAGCTCACATCGCAATAGATTGTTTTGCAAGTATAGAGTAGTACCAAAACATGCCTTAATATAGTTATCCACAAGTTAGTTTCGACAGGTTAGGGAGTGAAGTTGTAAAATCTAATGAACAGATCATAGCTCATGACACTTTTGTGTTTCTTTTGTGAGAGGATTATAAGGTCTTCTTTGGAGGCCTTATAGTCTTCGCTAGCTTACTATTATGTCTATATATGTAATGTAGTTTTCTTATAGAGATGTATAGTTCTTTTGAAAACTATGGAACTTTTTATGTATTTAAGGTTGTTTATAAGAATTGATCTATCTATAAATATGAGACTGTATTTTGTAAAGTGTTACTCCATAGGTCTTATCTATTATAGGTGCTCATCTGAATGCTTCAAAGTTAGTTGAGTTGTGGTTCGCCTTGTGTGGACTATACCTATTTTAGTAGCTAAGGGGATAGTTTTTAGCTTAGGTTGGTTTACATTGCATGACTATTACGACTCCTTAAATTTAGAGTGTGACATACACCCTAGCGATACTCCTTACCCTCCTATGACCTCTCTTCTAAATTGTCTATCTTCTAGTAAAAGTCAAGTATGGTACTATTTAATGCCTTATATCAAAAGTAATTAATAATTAAGCCAACAAATACTAATTAATCATCTTCAATTAATTAGCCTAAATATTTCTAATTAGTGTTGACAAGATATTCACTACCATAGCCTTGTAAACTGATGCCAATTCTCTACCACAATCCCTTCGAGACTTCACATTGAATGTTATTGTAGATATAGATAAATATATATCTAATAGCTCTACGTTCTCTTAATATGATGTAATATTTTAAGATCCTTAAAACCCTTAAACTATGTCTCCTCATAATAAGCTTACTCACTTTCCTTACTCTTATGGAGGAACTTAATTTGAATGGATTTTGTTATGTAGGAGTATAGAATTCACTTGTTTGAACCAATATCTACTCTATTATCACCACCAATTTACTAAAAGACATTTTTAAAGAGAAACCCTTTACCTTCTAACATACTTTACTAAGCCTAGAATCTTCACTTCTCCACTTAGCATACTTAAAATTTGAAGTAAGAAAGTAAAAGTAACGTACTTAAGAAGAAGAATCACTAAGACATCAATCCCCAAATCAAATAAAGGGGTATGTCCTTCTAAGTATGGAAGAAACTAATAAGGCTTTAAGTAAGGGTACTAGCATTTTGTGTGAAAAATACCTCTCTAGATTTGGCTAACCGATCGATGATACTCATGGCTTAATATTTTACTTTGATATGACACACAAAGTATTTAATTGGGGAATCCTGGACATACCAGGAAATTCAAGGGGCCTTGTTTACTTGCTATAACCTTACTAAAGGGTTGATAAGAGTAAAGGAACTTGAGAATGTGATCTCACATGTAAGAAAGGTATATTCTATATTCAATGATAGATGAACAAAATGGACTATTTATAGTATGTCCATTAAGGCTATGGCCAAAATAGGTAAATAAAATAGTATAATCCTAAAAGAGTAAATTACTTAACTATATATCTAAAAGTGGTAAAATGGTAAAGAATACACGAAAGAGCAATCCGGAATTTGTTATTTTCAATCATTAGAGTGGATATATGTTGTTGCAAGATAGGTAAGTGTTTTCGCAAATAAGGACATGTTAGATGAGATTAGACAAGGTCCAAGTTAATTAGTTAAGTTAGCTCACAGTGTGTAAGTTGACATCCTTAATCTAGCAGGTCGGACTCTTGACCAGGTTAGTTGAGGCTACTCATAATCCTGGAGATCAAGTTATTATAGGTCGGCCCATTAAGATCTTCCTCAACTTATGTGATTGTCAAAAGAGTAGCATTGGTTGACAAGTGATGCAACTTGTAGGATTGTACAAAGGTAGCTTTATCCTTAGCTTATTGGTTGTTAAGGATTTGTTATGTGGGGTACTTGAGTTTATGCATCTTGGTTCTTATGATGGGGCCTGAGGTTGTCTTCTTATCATCTCTTTAAGGGTGTTGATGATTTGTCCTCAAACTAAATGGATCCTTTAGCTAGTCTTTTGATGAGTATATAAATCTACATGTTTTATAGTCGATCTTATAATGCTTTTATATGATTTTTTAGGTGTTTATATCGAACTTGTACTTAGTCATTTATATTTTAATTGCAAGTTTTGAATGATGATTTTGGATAAAGTTTTGGTTGATATAAAGATGATTTAGGTGAATTTTGAAACTTAGGAAAGGATCACACCTAAGAACAGTGTTCATGAACTAAAGTCACCTTAAAAGAGCAAGAAAATAAGGAAGAATTGGTTAACCGAGAGAATCATAGTTAGGATCAAAGGCATGAACCTTAGGCTTGAACCTCTTATTTCACTTATTCACAATGTTTTAGCAAAGAGAGATCATGCCCAAGAATCACGAATGGAACCTACGATGTGAACATGTTATTCTTTGTGAATCTCCTTATTTTCATAAAGATTTGAAGCCTTAAAAGATGCCTTACACATATAAATAGATAAAGACCTTGTAAACATGAGATGGAGACATTATTATTATTATTTTTATTCATTAAGTTAGATTAGGGTTCGAAAGACAAGAACAACCTTTATAGTAGTTCATTTCCTTTGTGTAATTCAATATAGGAAGTGATTAGGTTTTGGGGACCCCTTTGTTTTCATTTCTCTCTATATGTTCTTGTTTTTTTATATTATTAGCCCTATTATTTCTTTTGTGCTTAATTAGAATTGTGAATTGGATTTTTTTTTATTGACTCTTTGATTCCATAATTATTAAGAATATACTTTGATTAGTTGGAATATATGTTAGGTTAGGATTGAGTTTGCAAAAACCTTTTCTAATTAATAAGTGTGAATTAGGTAATCTTGATTAAAGAAGACATAGCAATATGCATGTTAATTCAATAAAGATTGAAGAATTAGAAGGAATTAATTAACTTAATTTTTGTCTAATAATAGAAAGGATAAATTGGCTAATCCTTGGTAATTATTCACTTTGCCAAAAGGAATCTTTACCTAGTGCTTCACTACTTTAAAACTAAACTTATTAAAAACTTAGTATTAATATTAATCGCTTTTCTATTTATCTAGTTTATGATTGAATTGAATAAAGGTGTTGAATATCTCAATTCAATTTAATTATTAGAATATAGTAGTATTATAATTAGTGTTTAGAATTTGAATTTAGTTCTTTAATTTGATTGCCTAGCTTTAGACGGGACTAACACAAATGGGAGCTGGTATGGCATTCCTTATAGGTTTGATGCGATTTCACTAGTATTATACTATATATGTTACCTAGTGCACTTGCTAGTAAAAATATGCTTTTATTATAATGTTGAGTTAGATTTAGCATATTAAGTTTTTGGCATTGTTATTAGGTGTAACTTGCACTAATTTTAGTTTTTAGGAATGTCTATAGAGTAGGTATTTTGTCTTCTTCGTGCTTTTTTCTTTTTATTTTGTTTCTTCATCTTGAATTTTTTTTTTTATAGTTTGTTTTTAGTGTTGGATTTCTACTTCCTCTTTATTTTATTTTTCCAAGCACTTTTATTGGTGGACTATCGAGCCTCATCAATTTACAATTCACTATGTACTGTTAGTAAGGGGAAAGTATGGATGATAATCATATAAATCTTTTCCAATGTATTGTATTGCAAAGTTTCGAATAAAAATTATTTTTTTCAAGCAATATAAGGACGAGTCATTATATGAGGTGTGGTTAAGATTTCACAACTTAACGATTAGAAGCCCATATCATGATACTCCCACTTCGAATCAGTTATTGGTATTCTATGATGGGATAATATATCATGATAAATTGAGGATTGAAATTGCTATTAGAGGACTTTTGAAAGATATGCTAGTGATACAAGTAGTTAATATTATTGAAGAATTGGCATGCCATGAATATATTAAATTACCTCCATTTAATCCAATAGGATGTACTAATGCTATAGAATTTGCTATGAATCTAATAATCCTAACTCTAGAAAAAGAGAAGAGTACTAAAGAGTTATTGAGGAATTTGGAGCATAAGTGGGAAGAGAAATTTGAAAGTTAGAGTTTAATCATCTAAAAGCTAGTGACTTAATTAGTGCAAGCAATAAAGCTCTTGACCCCCATACTAGTGGATGTAAAGGGAAGTCAATTATAGGAGGAACTCTACGAAAAGAAGAAGGAAATAAATCCTTTTGAGTCTACTGAAGATGAGAAGAAACAAGAATTACAAGTTGGTTGAAGTTTCTGATTAGCAAGAGAGGTGAAGGAAAAAGAGGAGAAACTAGCTTGGGAAATGGTAGCTGGAAAGCTTGCTAGTATGACTATAGAAGGGTTTAAAAGATTAGAAAAACAATTTGAAAATGTTGTGAAGGCTTTTACCCTAACTAAGCTAATGAAGGTAATATATTGAGGTTAAGCAAGAAAATTGAGCTTCAAGAGACACCATCTCCTACATCAAGATCAAAGGGAGAAGCGGTATAACAAACTATCATTCCTGAAGTGCGTGAGCTAATATTAAGCAATTTTTACCCATTGTACCTTTCTTAGGATTGATAAAGAAATGAAAAAATGATAAAGATTATGAGTAGTTCCTTGGATGTTCCCCCTTAGCTAATTTACTTGAGTAAACACCTCATTATATGCATTATTTGAAAGAAATCATGGTAAAGAAAAGGAAGATCAATAGGCCAAAGACAATCATGTTATCTTAAGCATGCATTGAAGCATTGAAAGATACCCTTCCCCTCAAATTAAATGATCTAGTGAAGTTCACTTTATATTGCACCATAGGAGATAGACATTTCAAGAATGCGTTTTGTACTTTAGGTACAAGTATTAATGTAATTCTCTTCTTTATGGCAAGGAAATTGGGATTAGGGAATGTAATCAAGAAAACTGAGATGATAATTAAATTGGATGATAGCTCTTTTAGAAGACCTTAAGGAGTGATTGAGGATGTGCTTTTGAAAGTAGATAACTTTATATTTCTTATAGACTTTGTGGTATTGAATATAAAGGAAGATCCAAAGATTCCTCTCATTCTTTAGTGCCCATTCATGGCCATTACTAGAGTTATAATTGATATGAAAAATAGTAAAATGGTATTGAGAGTTGAGAATAGTGAGTTACATGTAAATATTACAAAGCGATGGAAAAAGAAGGACCTTCATGCCACTAAACTGGATATAGCATTGAATACTCCAACTAGAGTAGAAGTTAACTCTAATGGTGAACATGAAACACTAGTAAAGAGAAAGGGGATTCTAAGAAGGTGCCTTAGAAGTTTGATTCACCTTAAAGAGGAGGAAGCGAGAAATGTTGAGCCAATGATGTTAAACAGAATCACCCCCTTAGGAGGCAATGCAAGGTTTCTTATTTATTTATTTCTCTAATATCCTTTATTTTTCTTAATTTTCTTTATTACATTGAAATTTTTGAAAAAAAAAAATATTTCACTAGAATTATTTGGCTAACTTAGTAGCTATAGTTAATGTGGCAAATTTGAAAGAGATTTATGATGCTTGGATGACTTCTTCTAGTGTTAAGTAACTTGTATAGGATCTAAGACAAGTTTCTAAGGAAAATAAGTGAAATTATAAGTCGAATACACTAAGAAAAGAAGTTTGAAAGGATCACGGTCTAGATCACGTCTGTAATCATGATCTTGAACCTTTAGTGAAAGGGAAGAAAAGAGATAAGAGAAGATCATGGCTAAAGATTATGCTTGTGAACTAGGGCATGAACTAGATTGTGGACGATGTATTGGTTCCAATATCAAGCCTCGTGAATTTATTTCTCTTCCCCTTACATTGTGTTTTCTACTTGATCTCTCATTTTTGTCCATGTTTTAATTGCCTATGCCTTGTGAATTTGTTCTTAGTTTGGTTTGCTAATTGTATGCATAAACATAAGAATCTAATTACTTTTTTGGAATATGGAGTATTTAATTTATAAACTTGGCATAGCATATTTATATGTGTTTTCATAATCTTAGAATTTTTATGAATTTTTGCACTCTCTAAGTATTCTTTCATGTCCTTTTGCAATTTCGCATTTATTGCCACTACACTCTTGATTTTAGTTCCTATTGGTTTTTTACTTACAATATACATGAACATGTATATTATATATATAATTTGGGATCCCTAAGTTGACTTAAATTCATATTGCTTTGACACTATCACGACTCAATGGGACTAGTTGTGGCAGTCGCCGTATACCGTATAAAGGATTGTAAATTGACTTCCCTTACAATCAACGACCCTTTTATACGATACACAAGGTTATAGCTACTACTAACTATCAAGAGTGTGCAAGCATAAGCAATATCAATTCATGATAAATAATAAATTATAAAAGCATAACATACGGTTTATTTATATAAAAGTATACAAATAAGAAGTCTGAAATATGTCTTAAGTTAAACTAGTATATCAATTACATATTTAGCTCTACAAACTATCATAAATACTCTCTGATCACTTTCTGATCACTTTCTGATCACTTTCTGATTATATCTAGCTCCCACATTGAACCTATGTAGAATATTAACCTTGGGCATGCGACGACCTGACTCCACAAATAGATCGGCCTGTGAAAGAAGACTATAAGGGTATAAGCTAACTGGCTTAATGAGATAATTTCCTTCAACCATACAACAATCAAGTTATATAATAGTTAAGTTCAATCAAATGAATGCATGACAATCAGTATGCCAAACAAATACATATAGGTGACCAGGTATTGCATGTAACTCAAATTTAACGCTCTCCGAAGTTAGGGTTGGAGATACATCGGTATAGTTAGATCCAGATATCATATTAGAACTTATCTCATAACGAAACTCTACGTTTTGTATTCAAAATGTAATGGTATATCCATTATCAGTTTTATCAAAACGAGTTCTACATATGATTGTGAGTAGGTTTACGCAGCCTTTACTCACCCCTAAACGAAGGCCTTTGGACTCGACCCTTAGCTAGGCGATTAGCACCTCCAATGCTAGTCATCTCACGGGCTAGGGTAAGGTTATATCGCACGTGTGTACCGTACGAAATCTATAACAATCAATAATTAACCTATGTATGGCCTCTCGCTTCCTCTGTGTAATGTGACTGCCGGAATTAGTTATGCAGTACATGATTATGCATGATCCAAGTTAACTTTTCTAGTCGAATAAAATTAGGTCTTATTTATTCAGTGATCATTCCAAGTCACAAATAATTAATTCTTAGTGAATCTACTATGTAACAATCATTACATTATTGAAATTTAAAGTAAATTTACCATTAACAACAATTATCATACACAAGTATAGCCCAACCACATATATATTCATTTATTGATCATAACTTATATTCACTAACTACAAACACAAACAAGTATAGAATTATTAGGAAAAACTCACTCAGCCATAACTAACTCAGGGGTCATAGTAATCTGGTGGCAGCTTAGGGTCTATATCAAAATCACTTGAGAATAATAAAAATTTGTAAGTTTGGGAATTTAAAGCTAAACTAGTATCATAATTTGTAAGGTCTACTTCACTTAGTTATGTAAAATTGTTGATTCGAGCTTTTTATTGAATCGTATGTAACTTTTTCGTTTCAGCTCGGATCATTATAAACTTATAGTCTATTTTGATCGTTTTCGAGTATATTTTCTCATAACGAGGTCCATTTTAGATATTGTGACTCGTAGTTTGAATTGTGATATAAAGATGTCACGAAATTTATTATTTTAGTTTAAAAATTATAAAATATTAATTTTAGCTTTTTCTTAATATATTTATGGTTTAATAATTATTTAAACCATATAATTGATATTTTTATTATTTTAAGCATACTTTTCCTATTTTTGAGATTTTAGCCTTATTATGATTATTATTATTATTATTGCCACTATTATTTTTATTATTTCTTATTTTCTCATTATTCATTTATATTTACAATTTATACATACACACACACACATATATATACATATAGACTTATCGTATATTTGATAAATTTTATAATTTTACTTTATTGAAAAATTCCTAGTTTATGGTATTATATATATATATATATATGCCTACTCCTTACTTAATTATAAATTTATTTTAGTTTGTAGCTATTATTATATTATATATATATATTTGGTATACTACATATATATACTATATGTTATACGTCATATGTAGACATATGTAAATATTTATTTTATTAAAACAATAAATACTTATTTGACATACTCTTATTTACACATACATATATTCATGTATTTTTTTATTTATACACATAGGTATACTCATATAATATAATTTACATATGTACATAAATATAACTACTGAATACATAAATATATATAGATGATATATAAATACTTATACATACTATACGACTACATATTCATATATATATACATCAATATGTAGTTCATGTGTACATATATATACGTATATACCTATAGTTATTTTGTAAAAATACTTAATATCTATTATATGTAATCTAAAAAAAATACATACTGCATAGTCCTACCGTATGTTATACCTATGTACATACATGTATACATATATATATATATATATATATTTCAATTTAAGTACTTATACATATATACATGTAATAGTAATGTTATATTTACAAAATTACAATACAAATACTACATATATACATGTACATACTATATAATATACATCTATACTTACAAAATAATTTTACTTACCTATTATTTTTTATTTTTTTCTTCTTCTTTTCTTCCTTCCTTCTTCTTCCTTTCTTCTTCTTTCTTTTCACGGTTTGGGTTTCCAAAATTTTTCTTCCTTTTGTTTTCGGTTTTGTTTTTATTTCCTAGATTTTTTTCTTTCTTTGGTTTCACGTGAGCAGCACTTATCAAGGGAAAAAAAAAAAGCAAAGAAAATATTAGCCTAATTATACATTAATGAAGATAGGACAAGCTAATCATTTCTAATTTTTCTTTTATTATGTAATCAACACTTGGCATCTTAATTTGATCACATGAGTTGCTACATTTCTGATTTTTCTTCTTGTTTGTAGGATGTGGCAGCCAAAAGAAAAGAAGAAAGGAAAGAAAAGAGAAAAAGAGAAAAAGAAAAAGGAAGAAAATAAAATTTAATAATAAATATATGTAATTTTTCTAAACATATAAATTATAACAATACTCATCATAAATTAATTTTGAAATTTTTGTGAAAATTTATCAATTTAATTGGTACCTGTTATAATTATAATTTTTATAAGTTGTTGAGTGATTTCGTTAAAATTTCATGCGAATAAACCATTTAGTCGATAATTGCAATTGACTATATTTATATCACTATTGAGAAATATTTAACTATTTTATAGGCCTATAGTTATAGTTTTAGGGTTTCGAACAAATTTAGTTTCAATTTTGATTAATGATGCGTAAATCAATTTTAGGGTTTCAGTACTCGATTTAGGGTTTCATTCAATTCCTAGGGTTTTATTATTGATATTATATTTGATTTATTAAATTTCATAATCTTTTATTGTTACTAGCCTCATCAAATTATTACATAGTTTAGGATACTCAGATATGAATTAGGGTTAAAACCATTGATTTCCTAGGGTTTATAGATACTATAGGATTATGAAATTAGAGACTAATTATATATATATATATATATATATATTTGATTTTGTGTTAGTTGAAATTGATTAGTTTTTAATTATACTTCATAGATGCTTTGTTGAAATTTGCATGTTAATTCTTCATACTTGTAGAGTTTTGTGCATATTACTATATTCTAAGTGTTAGAGAGATGTTCTTAAGAATATGAACTTGTGTCTTTCCTATTTTTCAAGGGCATGCTAAGAGATCCAAAGATAGAAAGAAACTAGTAAGATGTACTTTTATGATTTGATTTGCTAATGTGTTTTTCTTTTCCTTTGATAATTTTTGTAATTAGTAATGGATTAACCCTACTAGTTTTAATGCTACATCTTGATGGATCTTAGTGTTTGTGGGTGGAATACTAGTAAGAGTGACTTTAGTTTAAGTTTTGGTTGTTATTTTTGTTTACTTAGATGTTTTTAATTTCTTTTTTTTTTTCTTTGTTTTTGTTTTGCAAGGCTTATACAAACTTCAATTGGTGTATGGAATCTCATAGCAAGACAATGTTAGAAAATCTAGTGTTAAGAGTATTTTAACCAAGGAAGTGTTGGCTTCCCTTTTACCTTTTATCTTTTGCTCTACCCTTTTTCCTATTGATTTATGTGATTGTTATTGTTACATTTTGCACGTTGAGGACAATATACAATTACAGGGTTGGGGAAGGAAGGAATAGGGTAATTAAACACTAGTAAAGAGTCTATAAAAGCAATTGAGCTTATTTGATTTTGAGCTAAATTGATTCCTTACACTTACATTTTTGCATGAAAATTTATTTAGAGAAGTATAGAATAGTTTTGACATTACACATCTATTCACCATTATTTTATATCCACAAAGAAACTTTTTGAACATAAGTTCGAATTTTATTAATCATAATGACCTTTATACACAATGCTAGAATTGAATAACAAAATCTATGTGAAGTATAGAGTTTTCTATTATTCAAGTTTGGATTTAGACATAAAATTAGGAGGAACATTACTGATTAGGAATTAGTTATCTATATTTTACTTTAATATATACTTACTCCTTAGAAACCTTTAGAGCCCTCTAATTTCTAACAAATGAGCAACTGACGTCTATCTCTTGAAAGTTTTCTAAAAAATCGAAGTAGTTGGAGGAAAAGTTAATTAATAATTGGACTTAATCGAATTGAAAGTTTAGCAATGATCCTTATTAACTCAAGTAATTAAGCTCGTTTGATACGAATCACTAGGAAAGAGATGACATACGGCTACCGATATCACACGAACCTGGTGTGGGTTCGAACTGCAAGATAGTTTGAAGGATAAATGAAAGTCAAGGTTTGAGCAAGGGTCCTCATGCGCTGATGGTTGATATAACTCACTAACACCTCATACGAGCTTAAACTATACTTGATATAACGTACAAGTATAACATGAGGTTGCTAACCACTAGTTCACGCTCATATTGGCCTAGATAAGATCTCTTTAAGGTCTTAGTTCTTGTCAAGAAAACACAAGCTTAGGAAGAAGGAAAGGTAAAATGTTTGAAGTTCAATGTTATTATTATGATGAATATAACTATTACAAATTACAGGTATTTCTAAGGCCTAATTAGGGCAAGTCTTAGATATATGTAAATTACAAAAAAGATTCCTATTAGGAAAAGAAAAGGGGAATAGATTACAAGGCAAAGTTATAAACAAACAAAAAGAATATTCGATTATAAAAGGGCAGTATGAATCTTAGAAAATGATACGCATATCAACTGTCTAGTTTGTGGTCCTGATGGTACTGCTCGTCAAGTTGAGCTAATTTTGAGTAAAATGCATCTGGTCAGATGTTCGATAGCTTGGCTATTTAAGGCTTGGACAAGGTTAGTCCTATAGGTGACTATTCTTCATATCAACCATGACTGGTTGGATTGGAAGTGGGTAGCTCGGCTTCGAATGCATGCTAACTTGGCCATATGTAGATTCAATGCTAGCCTTTAGTGTGGCATTAAGTGGTTGGCTCGGTAATTGGTCAGGCACCTTGGAAACCTTCTCAATGAGACAAAGAGAGGTCGAAGCAAAGTACCTCTAGGGCTTGCAATGGAAAATACGTTGTTCTTTAGAGCTCAACTCTCCTTAGACAATTCAACAAACCATATGAGTGAGTCCTTGAGCTCAAGAGCAAGTAATTGATTCGTGATCCCTATAATTCCCTCTAGGCTGTTTGAGATTTTAGATTAAATCTAGCTTAGTTGATTTTTGCTCGTGTTTAAGGACATACGAATGGAGGTCAGTAATGTTAAAGGAATATGAGACCTATAGTCTTTGGGTAATTCAATCCTGTAGGCATTATGATTGATCCTTTCAAGCACTCTAAGCAATCGGTCAACTTCAGGAGATAACTTATTCTTCCTCAAATTTAGAAATTGATCTTTACTAAAGTGGATCTAAACTAAATCACCGAGTTGAAATTCTTTGTTCTTTTTTCCTTTGCTTTGCCTTACCTCTTGAGCTTAGTGGAAGCTCAGCTCAATTGTTCTATGACCTTTTGGTGCATGGATTTAATAGCCTCAAATCTTTCTATAGCTAGTTGATCTTCATTTTAGCTTGGAAAGGGCACCTGATCCAGTGGAAGCTCAGGGTTGTGTCCATAGGTAATCTTAAATGGTGACATACTTATGGTGTTGTAAACTGTCTTGTTGTAGGTGAACTCAATTATGGGCAAGCATTGATCCCAATCAATCATCTTTCAACTAATGGCAACTCGAAGTAGAGTTCCCATTGTCTTATTGACAGCTTCGATCTATTTATCCATTTGTCTATAGATGGCAGGACATAATGAATAATAGTTTAGTTCCCATTCGCTTCCATAAAGTTCTCCTAAAGTGGATCACGAATTTTGGGTCTTAGTCTGAAACAATAGTCTTGGGCACTCCATGGAGCTTGACAATTTCCTACAAGAATAGAAAAGGAACAGCCAAAGCATTGTTTGTTTTAGAACAAGGCACGAAGTGTGCCGTTTTACTAAATTAGTCCATGACCACCATGATGGAGTCCTTCCCTTTAGACATCCTTAGAAGTCTTAACATAAAGTCTATGCTCAACTCAAACTATGGTTTGGTTGAGATTAGTAAAGGTAAATATTGCCATTACTCAACTTAACTCTTTACCCTTTTGTAGGTAGCACATCTTTCCAGTACAGCTTGGACATCTCTCATCATCCTTAACTAAAAGAATCTAGAGGATAGTACCTCATGAGTTCAAAACTTGCCAAAATGTTCCACCAAGCACCTTGTACACTAGCAATTCTTACATAGAATAGGTCGGTATACACAATCTCTTCCTTTTGAACAAGTATCCGTCTTCTTTATGATAGTCATCAAGTGTTTAGCCTTCATCACATCTGGCATAGATTAGACCAAAATGTAGATCCTCAGCATACAAATCCTTAATCATAGAGAAACTAAGTAACCTGGTTTGCAGCTCGGTTGAGGGGGAATGTCGTCTAGATAAGGCATCAGCCACTACATTGTTCTTACCATTCTTGTACTCTATGACATAAGAAAATCTGTTTATGAATTCTACCCACTTGGCTTGTCTTTGGGATAGCTTAGTTTAGCTCTTCAGATATCTTAAAGATTCATAATTAGTGTAGATCACAAATTCTTTGGGTAATAGGTAATATTGCTAGATAGTCAAAGCTCGAATCAAGGAGTAGAAATCTTATCATATACAGAGTAGTTGAGTGTAGCTTTTCTAAGCTTTTCACCGAAGTAGGCAATAAGTCAACCTTTCTACATTAGCATAACATCTATGCTTAGTCTGGATGTATTATACTCCACTTCAAATACTTTGTCAAAGCTTAATAGAGCTAAGATAGTGGCAGTTGTAAACCCTTAAATTTTTTGACTTAACATCTAAAGTAGACTCAAGTGTGTTAGATATTTCTAAGAGTTGATAAGGCTAGTTAAGATAAGAACCCTAAGATAATAATTGAAGATTCAATCGTGTATAAAACTTTTATACCCTCTATGTATCTAAACACTAAAGATTTCATCCAAAAGTGATAAAAATCTTAAAACTATAACTTTAAGGATATAAAAGTACTAATTCATCATAACTTACTATAAAACCCTAATTGATAATATATCCTTAATATCTTGCCAAATCATTA
Organism: Lumnitzera littorea; assembly: GCA_024138015.1. NCBI lineage: Eukaryota > Viridiplantae > Streptophyta > Magnoliopsida > Myrtales > Combretaceae > Lumnitzera > Lumnitzera littorea. The sequence continues at coordinate 64,478,374 of JAMXBB010000005.1, read as the reverse complement.
GTAAAAGATCAAAGATAATTTTTAATCATTCATAAATACATATAATACTAAAGTAGTCCTTTAGGAACTAAGATATTGCATTATAGATCACATCCATCCTCCAATTATATAACTAGGTTAGTATTATATAGAGTTAAAAGCTTAGTTGATGATTCTATTACATATAGTAAGTATTAGTACTATAAATGACACTTTTCATGATAATTACATTAAGTAGTTTACCAAATGATTTATATAGGACATAAATACCTAAAGAAAGATCTCATTACCTATTCTTACTAATCAATTCAATAAACCCCATATTTCCTCTTATTTCCTTAATTTTCTTCCTAATTTTCCCTAATTACTTCATTACGTACACTTATATTACATGTAATTTTAAAATGTTGACCAAGTCAAAGGTTGACTAAGTCAATATGTTGAAAAGTCAACAAAGGTCATTATCAAACTATAATCTTCCCTTACTTTCTATTGAATTCTCTTCTCTTCTTTTGGATTTTTTTTTCCCTTTTCCTTTCTTGTTGCCATCTACTCTTGTTCCCCACCTAGACCTCACTTGTCTTCAATATAAAACACAAAATACACAACACAAAATCCCTTTTCTTCTCCTAATTTCAAATTATCACTCTCTTGTCCCCCTTTCTCTCAAACTTTTCAAATCTACTTCCATATTTCAACAACTTTTTATATACTAGATAAATTAAGACCTCTCTTACATATTACAAGGAACAAAAGGTATGTTGTTATGTAATTTTGTATCTTATTTAGTAGTTAGATGAATAGGTTAGGTTAGTGTAGGAAGCTTATGTAAGATGTACATATATGTTGTTAAAGGAAGAAAGTTCCATTTTTTTATGCTTAGAAGTATAGGAATCCTTAGTAAATGGAAGAAGAACACATGTACATATGCTTAAGTATGTGTATATAAGAGTATACTTGATAAATACATCTATGAAAACCCTTGTACATAAGTACCTATTATGTACATAATCTAAAATGAGGTATATACTAACTATACGTACATATACCTTGCTAAATACACCCTTAAAGTGCAAAAATATGAAATTTGTGAAACTTTCTTAAGAGGAAACATTAGGCATACGAAAATACGTATAAAAATACATATGTCACTATATGTGTATACGGGTATATGTACTAGTATAGATATGAGTACACAAGTATACATACTAGTATGTTAGAAATATAAGTATATATATAACATATGTGTAAAGTATATGAATACATAAGGATAAGAATATATATATAATGGATGATGTAAGCAATGACTTAATCAAATGATGACATAAGCTATGACATAAGCAAATGATGACATAATCAATGACATAAGCCTCTAAAATAATAAACCATAAGATCATCTAAGTGTAAGAATTAATGGCTAATGAAATCATTAACTACTAAAATAGAACATAAAACTAGCCAATAAGAATATTTAAGCTTTAATAGTTAACATTTCAATGAATTTAGTTTATATCATAAAACACGGGTTTTAACATCTAAAACGGATATCATCGTATGAACGTACGTTCGAAAACAATGAAAAACAACTATAAGTTCGTAAATAGAATAAAAAAGTTACATATGATTAGTGAGAAAGTCTAATCGAATACAAAATGATAGTAATCTAGGTAGAATTAGGTAAATAGATATCTAGAATCATTAGTTAATTCAGTTGCTTACTATCATTATTATATTGTAATGATCAAGTGATCTCGATGCGGGCGAAGATCTTCCGATTGGTAATTACGACTTGAATGAGTCATCATGGCCGAGTGAGTATTTATCCTATGATTCTATGCTTGTACGTGATTGTAGATAGTGGACTTAAATGATATTGTTAATTGATTATTGTGTGGGGTTAGGAAATGCTTGTGTATGTTATTATGTGTTGAATTGTGAATTTACCTTAAGTACAAATAATAATTTGTTTGTTGTATGGTAGTATAGATAATGATTGTGTGTGCTATTGGATGGTCACGTAATAATTGGACTTAACTATATTTGGCTTATAAGAAGAAACTGGTACATGCATCAACATGCATTGCATAGACATAATTGATTATGTGTGTTGAGAGAACTGATTATATAGACTTTTACTAATGTACTTTTATTTTATCAGTAATATAGACCTAGATGTACTAAATTACTACTTACTGTAAATTTTGCAATTTAAATTTTATATAAATATGTTTATGTGATGATATCATGTGAATTTGTATGTTCTTGAAAAGCTAGTGGTTGTAAAGCCTTGTATATTGTGTGAAGAGTTCATGATTGGAAGGGTAACTAATTAGGGATTCTTCATATAGTATACGGTGTTTACCATGACTAGACCATTCTCAGTTCGTGACAGTGGTGGTTAACTTCATCTTCACCTCCTCAAAACTCCTTTACTACTTTTCTCCCTACTTGAACTCAACATTTTTCTTTGACAACTCGGTGAGTGGGGTTACAATAGTACTAAAATTCCTTATAAATTAGTGATAAAATTATGCTAGGTGGTGGAAGCTTCATACGTTAGCATAGGCCATTCAATTATTGCTTTCACTGTCTCATCATCAACTCATATACCACCATCACTGATTACAAATCTTAAAAAGATTACTTCAAGTCGGTAGAAGTCACATTTCTTCAAATTGGTATAAAGCTTCTTAGCTCAGAGTTTTGAGAAAACTGCTTAGAGGTGCGTACAGTGAGTCTCTAAATCAGGACTATAGACAAGAATATTATCAAAATACACAACAACAAACTTTCCAATGAATTCTTGGAACATATAGTTCATCAGTCTCTTAAATGTGCTCAAGGCATTTGATAAGTCGAATGGCATCACAAGCCATTTGTACAATCCATGGTAAGTCTTAAATGTGGTCTTCTACTCATCTCCCTCTCTTTTTCGGATTTGATGATGTCTAGATTCGAGATCAATCTTGAAGAATATTCTTGATCCATTCAATTCATTGAGTATGTCATCAAGTCTAGATATGGGATATCTATACTTAATGGTAATATGATTGATAGCTTGGCTATCCATCACATCCTCTATAACCTATCTTTCTTTGGCACTAGCAAAGCTAGTATGGCATAGGGGCTTAGGGATTCTTGAATGTACCCTCTCTTCATTAGTTCATCTACCTACCTTTGCAACTTGGTAGCTTGTTCAGGATTCAGCTTATAGAAAGGCTTGTTTAGAAAAGCTATTCCTAGCTGCAAGTCTATCACATGTTCAATGTCTTATATGGGAGGTAAACCTTCTAGCAATTCACTTGGGAACAGGTAGGCAAAGTCATTTAGTAGAGACTTCACCTTAGCAGGTAGCAATTCTTCCTTTGGTCCTTTCATCTCAAGCAACCTTCTAACTAGTAGATAGGTCGGCTCTTTAAGCTTTATCTCTCTTTTCGGCTTAGCTCAGGTTATAACCAAAGCCTCCTTCTTCTAAACTTGACTTAGTTGAGTTTGCATGCTTTTAACTTGCTTAGTAGTCATAGGGCTTAACTTAACCTTCCTACCTTTATGCTTTTAATGAGCAGGTCTTCTTCCTTCAATCATACACAACCTACTTATCAAACATCTACGATCTACTAAGTAAGATATGAGATATATTCATAGGCAATATGTCACAAAGCACTTCATCTAGGTAATTTCCGACACAGATTGAAACAGTAACTTGCTTGGTCACTTGTAAGGCTCCTTTATCATCGAGCCAATGTAGTTTGTAAGGTTTGGGGTAGGGCTTAGTTAATAACTTCAGTTATTGGACCATGAATGTGGATGCTACATTGGTGCAGCTACCATTATTAACAATCAATGTATACAATGACCTATTCACCTTTCACCTAATGTAGAACAAATTCTCTCACTACTCGTCTTTTGGTGCTAGACTTACATTGATCACTCGCCTTAGTACCATGGCTATAAGCATGAAATTCCCTTCTACACAATAGATAATCTCCTCATCCTTAGAGAAGTCACTTTATCCAGTATGTTTTACTCCTCTACCTCCTCATTAGTATTATCTACCTCAATGGTCGGTTTTTCTCCTTAGATTACCTCAATTCTTCTGCTTGAACATTGGATAGCCATGTGTTCAAACCTTTGACACTTGAAGCACTTTATTTCACTCGTCTTCCTTCTTGAGCTCTAGCCTTTCCTAAACTTCCTCAAGACCTCCTTCTCCTTAACTTGGGTAATTTTAGCAGGTTGGACCTAACAGCTTTGCTTAGTTTTGATTGCATAGGTCTGCTCGGATAAGTTGGCTAGTGGTAGGTTAATTGACAAGAGCTTGGAATTTTCTTACTTGGTGCCTCTTAATTCTTTAAGTAGCTTGAATAGCTTCATCAAGTGAACCAATATCCATAGTCTCTAGAATATCTTCAATCTTGTACTTCAACCTACTAATGAATTGAAATACAGTTTGTCTTCAAGCTTAATAACTTCATAATAAATCATTAACATTTGGAACACACTTAATCTTCCTTACCTCAACTCCTATAACCTTTTGAATGTATCTTGCAAATAATAGCTCAAAATAAATCTTTGTTTTATGACTCTTTTCATTTCATCCTAATGCCTAACTTCATGTTCTCCTTCTCTTCTACAAGTGGCTTGTAGGATTTTCCACCATAGGACGGCATAGCCAGTAAACTCTAGCATAGTAAGTTTGACCTTAGCATTATTAAGTACTTCATGACACTTAAACTGCTTCTCAATCTTATCTACTCAGTCTAGATAGTCCTTAACATCAACATTTGTGAAAAAACTAGGGATATGCATCATCAACCATCCACTTTAGGAGCTTAGACGCTCCTCTCCCTCGGTTCATAATACTCATCCACTTCATCACATACTTTCTCATCCTCTTCTTCGATCTCATCTAATGTTAGTCTATGTCTAGCAACTTTATCTACTCCTCCAGTTTGGTATGGTTCAACTAGGGCATTAGCTCAACCATATCGGCCATTGCATCTCTTAGGCTATTCATTGGCTCATTCTTTGTAGGGATCATTTCAGGCTTGTTTTCTATCTTCGTTTATGGTAGTCACCAAACTAACAACAAGGTCAGTAAGTCAATCTAGTCGGTCATCCTTAGATTGGAGTGTGAAACTTCCTTATTGACCTTGGCCATTTCGAACACCACCCTCTTGGTTACATTGGGTTCCTTGAACATGTCGAGCTTGATTTTTTGGTTTTCGTTTAAAATTGATTTCTCATTTTCGATTAATACTAAACCTTAATCCATTTAATATTAATCCTCGACTAAAGAAATTGAGAAATTCTTGTTTTTTATTGAAAATTATTTTTTAGAGTCGCCACCCGACCGAAGTCGGGAAAAGAAGAGAAACCGTAACCAATTGGGTGCATTGGTTACGATTTAGCTACCGATCTTTGATTTCAATTTTAACAAAGAACTAGAGGATTCCAAATTCGAGAGCTAACCTATTAAACCTTAATGGGTACCACTATTTATTTACCGAAATCAGGATCATTTTCTAATTATAATATTTAAAAAATAAATAAAAATCAAAAGAAAAAAAAGAATCTAAGTTTCTACAGATTTTATCGTCGCTCCGAAGGTGCCTACATACCCGCTAGCCGGGATCAGACGATCATAGTTTTTTCAAAAAAATCTTTAGTGTGTTGATTGATTTTAATTTTAATTTTAAAAACCAACCGAGTTTACGGTATTATCAATTTAGTTTTTCAAAGAAAACTCTAAAAGAGCCTTAATTCACTAAGTCTTTTATTTTATTTTATAAAAAAACTCTCTAAAAGTCCTAATTTTTTTTTTTTAAAAAAAGGTTCTTTCACTATTAATTTTCATTAAAAAGAAAGTTTTCCTACATGAAGAATTCTAAAACAATATTAAAAAAACTCTCTTAAGCTAACATGAATATATTTTTACAACTATATTTTATTGTCAACAACTACTTATTTAAATAAACTATGTAACATACTCAATCATATATAAGCTAGTACTAAAAGTTTCCTAACTATATATATATATATACTATATATATATATATATACTATTAAATAACTAAGTAACTAAAACATAATAACAACTAATCAATAACAATAATAATAATAAACTAGTATTTGAACCTAATTTGGGCAGTTCAGTAAAGGAGCAGTGCCTCGCGTCTAATGCAGCTGCAAACGCTGGTACGACGGCATAGAGGGGGAGACGTCGAGGGTTGCGGCCATTGTGCGGTGTTCGAGTCCAATCAAGGGGATGAGGCTTCGGCGTATGAATGGACTTATGTGTATGTGTGAGTTGCTGCTCGGATTGTTGGCTTGAGCTGTCGGTGTGTGCTTGGATTTTGAGGACGCAATTTTTGTCAATGCTTCGTGGATTGGAATTGCTAAATTGTGTAGCTGCTTCTTGGACGTTGGACTTTGGATCGTGGATTATGGCTTCGAATTGGATTTCGTTTGGGAATTGGGAAGTTAGTTGTTAGGGTTTCAAATTGATGGCGTGGACTTTAACAACTTAGAATTAGATTGAAGGACGTCTGATTTGGGACATGCTTCAATTATCGATTTATCATCTTCGTGGAAACGGCGTACTGTTGTTAATCCTGATGGGTTTCTCTCTTCTTTCTTTTTTTTTCTTTCATTTTTTATGGATCGTCCTGCCTCCGATGTTGTTGTTCTTTTCTTTTATAAAGTCCCAAATCAAATCCTATCATATCTTATTGTATCCGATTTAACTAAACTCATATGATTTAATTGGATATAAAACTGATTTTCGTCTTGCTTCTGCAAAGTTAGAAAAATAAAGACATAGGTGCCTGTTGAGACTTGAACCCTGACCTCCAACTAAATCCACCCAAATACTCCATTGCTTATCCATTAGGCCGTTAACCTGTATCTTGACATTCATTACTATTAAATTATATTTAAACTATTTGAATCCCTAAAATAAAATTTTTAACTAAACTAAAACTAATTATTAACACTAAAACTAATTATTCCTAATATAAATTACTTCCTAAAAATCTACGAAATCATTATGATTTTTCCTTTTCTTATTTTTTTTGGTATTTTCATTATTTGTTAATTTTTATTATCTTTTTATCTTTTATTAATTTTTTATTTTATTTTTTTGAATTAGGGCCCTTTTTGTAAAAATAAAAATTATGGTAAAAAATTAGGTGTCTACAGAACAATAAAATCAGACATTGTTGTTTATAACAAGAGATCAATAGCTAAAACACAACTCAAAATTTCTCCCTAGAAACTACAACAAAACAACACCTAACACACCAACAACTATTGCAACCAATACATGAAATATTACTCAAACACTTAACACTTTGTTTCATGAATGAGAAAGCAAGGGAAAACAGAGCACTAAACACTTTCAAAACACTCACAACAATAATAAATGGCTTTCATAACATGCTATAACAAGTTACTCAGAGCACAAAGTAAAAGAGAATTGCTTGAACATTGCTAAGTTTTGATACTAAGATGATACGGATCATTAGGAAAAGGATGACATACAAATACCGATATTACATGAACTAGGGGTAGGTCCAAACTGCGAGATGGTTCGAAGGATAAATGAAAGTTGAGGTTTGAGTAGGGGTCTTCATGTACTAACAGTGGATATGACTCACCAACACCTCGTATGACCTTGAACTCTACTTGATATAATGCACAAGTATAATACAAGGTTGCTAGTCACTAGTCTATGCTCATAATGGCTTAGATAAGAGCTCTTCAAGGTCTTGGTTCTCATCAAGAAAACACAAGCTTAGGAAGAAGGAAGGGTAAAATGTTTGAAGTTCAATATGACTATTCTGATGAATGTAGCTATTACAAATTACAAGTATTTATATGACCTAATTAGAGCAAGTCTTAGATATATGTAAATTACAAAGGATTCTTACAAGAAAAGGAAAGGAGAATAGATTACAAGGGCAAAGTTATAAACAGACAAAAGAATATTTGGTTACAAAAGGATAGTACGAATGTTAGACAATGATACATGTGTCAATTGTCCAATTTATGGTCTCTATGGAATTGTTTCCTAAGCAAAGTTGAGTCTAATTTGAGTGCACTAGGTTGGATGCTTGGTAGCACAGTTATTTTGGGCTCAGGAAAGGTTGGTCCAGTAGACAACCATTCTTTGTCTCGGCCTTGATTGGTTGGATCGAAAGTAGGTAATTTGGCCTCGAATGCATGCCAACTTGGCCATATGTAAATTCAGTGCTAGTCCTTAGCATAGCAATAAGTGGTTGGCTCGATAATTGGTCGAACACCTTGGAAACCTTCTTAATGAGATAAAGAAAGGTTAAAGCAAAGTACCTTGAAGGCTTGCGATGGAAAATACAATGTTCTTTAGGGCTCAACTCTCCTTGGACAACTTACTAAACCATATGGGCAAGTTCTTAAGCTCAAGAACGAGTGATTGATTCATTATCCCTATCATCATTTGGGTACCTCCTTAGTGTAGAACAATTTCGATCAACTTAGGTGACAAGGTTAAGATTGGTAGCTGAAAGCTTGCTATATAGGTCAATAGAAAAGACCATGTGAAGGCCAAACATAGTGAAAAAAAAAATGATGAGCTTAATTGAATAAAAGGATTGGTGGATGATTTGAATAGGAGTTTTTATGCCTAATAGCTTAAGATCCTCGTACTTGTGGCTTAGTGATTGATGAAACTACTTCCTAAAATTAATTGAAAAAAGGAAGAAAAGAATTCCTCTAATGAAACTATAAATATTAAGGAAACAATCAGAAGATTAGTTGATGTAATATGCATTTGTTTTAAATTATTTTGCTTAAAGAGGTGAAAGAGGGGAGTGCATGTACTTTAGTCAATTTTATAAATTATAGATAACTCTTTTTTTATTAGTTTATGTTAATTTTGGTTTTTGATTCAATCTTTGTTTAAATGACATAGTTTAACCCTAGTTTACATATATTAACTTTTAACTTCTAATATGGTTTTAGTAGTTGATACATGTATTTTGTAATTGTGTTTTATAGGCATTGTAATGTGATTAAGGGAAATTTTATTTAGGAAGAGCTATTAGACTTTAGATTTAATATATATAGGTTATGAAATAATGGAAGATTGTGTGCACTTGTTTCTAAATAGTTTATGTGCCATATAGAAATTTATTCTATCATTTAAGAGCATTTAATGATATTTTTTCTCCTTAATAATTTTTATTAATTGATTTATTTTGTTAGAGGACTAGTACAGACTTAAGTATAGGGGAATTTGATGAATGTATTTATTGATTTTATAATGCTTTGACAAGATTTTCTAAGTGTTTGTATCAAATTTAATGCTTAGTTGTTTATATTTTGATTTTAGGTTTCAAATGATGATTTTGGATGATATAAAGAGGATTCGGATGATTTTTGAAGCGTAGAAAAGGATCACACTTGAGATTAGTGCTCATGAATTGCAATCGTACCTAAAAGAATAAGAAAATAAGGAAGAATCAATTGACATGAACCTCTTATTTCACTTAGTTGCAAATTTTGAGTAGAGAAAGATTATGCCTAGGATTTCGTAGCGATGAAGCTAGGGCATAAACATTTTATTCCTTGTGAATCTCCTTAGTTTTGGAAAGATTTGATGCCTTAGATTCCATACATAAAAATAGAAAAAGGCCTTGTAAACATGAAAGAGAGAAATTCTTATTAGTCATTCATTCAATTATGTTAGGGTTTAGAAGACAAGGAGAACAACTTTCAAAATAGTTTATTTTCTTTGTGGAATTCAACATCAGAAGTGATAGGAAGCAGTATTTGATGATGAATCGAGGTTTGGGAACACCTCTAAAGGTTGTTTTAACTCCTCTTTATTTGTTGTTGTTTTGGATATTACTAGCCTTATTATTTCTTTTATACTTAATTGAAATTATGAATTGGATATTTAGATTACTAGTTAAAGGATCTTATGCGATAATTCGTCTTTTGTTAAGTCTTTAATCCTATAATCACTAAGCATATATTTTGATTAGTTGGAATATATATTAGATTGGGATTGAGATTGTGAAAACCTTTTTCAATTAATAATTGTAAATTGGGTAATTTGGATTAAAAAAAAACATTGCAATATGCATTTTAATTTTATTAAGGTTTAGAAACTAAAAGGGAATAATTGAGTTTATTTTTTGTCTAGTGGTAGAAAGGATAACTTGGTTAATATTGGACAATTATTCACTTTGTGAAAAGGAATATTTACCTAGTGCTTCATTGCTTTAAAACTAAACTTATTAAAGACTCGATATTAATATTAACTAGTTTTCCATTTATCTGGTTTATGATTGAATTCATTAAAGATATTGAACACTTAATTCCATTTAATTTATTAGAGTAGAATAGTATTAGAGTTAGTGTATAGAATTTGAATATATGATCTTTAATTTGATTGCCTAGATTTAGAGGGAGACTAATACAGCTGAGAGCTAGTATAGTATTCCCTGTGCGTTTGATTTGGTCTTACCAGTATCATACTATATATTCTACCTAGTGCACTTAATAAAAATACGCTTCTGTCATAAAGTAGAGTTAAGTTTAGTGTATCATGTTCTTTTGGGACATGAGGAGTTAGGTTGTTGATGTTGAAGGTTGAAGAGATGCCATAGCCTTCAAGGAGTTCATGTTTGTAAGTATTAATATTAATTCTCTAAAGAAATATTAAATTGGCTATCAACTCAAGAAGATAATTTGTTTGCTCTACGGCTAAGAAATCGTTCTTTACTTAGGTGAACACATACTAAGTCTCATTGCTTAAAGCTTATGGCCTTCCTTCCTTGGTTTCCTTACTGCTGGTGTTTGGTAAGGATCTTAGTAAAGTGCTTAGAAACCTTTTGATGTAGCTTATGAATCTCTAAGAATGATAGCATTTCCATGAGTAAGGTTGGATTGCACTTATACATGATCTCAAATGGAGACTTATGGGTTGAACTATGTATAGACCTATTGTAAGAGAACTCCATAATAGGTAGGTATAAGTCTCAATCAATAAAGTTCTTACCAACATGGCTCTAAGTAAGGCACCTAGAGTTCGATTGATGACCTTAGTCTAGCCATCTATTTAGGGGTGATAGTGCATGCTAAACATCAACTTAGTTCTGAACCTCCTTTATTGTGTCTTCTAGAAGAAACTTAGATATCTTGGGTCTCGATTCAAAATAATACTATGGGGCACACCATGTAGTTGCAAGATCACCTACATAAAGAGGTTAGTAATAAATAAAGCATCATCTTTCATATGGTAAGGAATGAAGTGAGTCATCTTGCTGAATCAATCTACAACCATCATAATTGAATCTTTTCCTCTATCCATCCTTGACAATCTTAGGATAAAGTCCATACTGAGGTCAGTCCAAGGTCAAGATGGTATGGGTAGAGGCATACGTTTACCAAAAATTTCCTTCCTTACCCTTGCTAGCTTACATACTACACAACTCTTTAGCATGCAATGAATCCTTCATTATCCTTAGACAATAAAAATGCTCCTTTAGTAGCTTATAGTTTCTCTTCCTCCTAAAATGTCTAGTAAACCTTCAACATGTGCTTCTCAAACTAGTAGTTCTCATATTGAACTAACTGGGATACATAATCAACCTTTCTAATATAAATACCCCTTAATAATAAAGAATCCACCCGTTATCATACTAGACTTACACCTAGTGACAGTAGGTTTAATATAATCATCTTTCTCATAGTGTTTAGTCATTAACTTGAAACCAAGCAACTTGGAATGGAAAGTGGTGATCAGTTAGTGTCTTTATGATATCTACCACAACATTGGCATTCCCCTTATTATACTTGATAATGTCAAAGAAACCTTCTAAGAACTCAACTTATTTTGCCTATTTCTTGGATAGTTTCTATTGATCTCCTAAGTATTTTAACGGTTCATCTTCTTTATATATGACAAACTCACAAGATAATAAATAATGTTGCCATACTTTAGTACTTGAACTAGGGAATAAAATTCCTTATCTTAAGCAAAGTGCATTAAGCTTCTCACTATATTTTGGTTTCCCTTCCTACATTAGCACTGTACCTATACCAACATTAGATGCATCATACTCCAACTCAATGATCTTTTCTAAGTTTGGAAATGAAAGGATTGAAGCAATGGTGAGCTTCTCTTTAATCTTGGAGCAACTTTTCTAAGCTTGTTCACTCTAGTTAAACTCTATACTCTTCTTGGTTAGCTCGTTAGTGAGGCTACAATCATTCTAAAGTTATGAATAAATCACCTAGAGAAAGAAGCAAGCGCATGGAAACTCCTAACCTTAGTTGCACTCTTTATTGTCAGCCAACTAAGTATCACATAAATTTCTTATCATCCACTCAAACTTCCTTACCTATAGCTACAATCCCTAAGAATATCACATCTAGTCAACAGAGAACATGTACTTTTTTAGATTGCCATAGAGCTTTTCATCTCTTAACACCTTAAATACTAATGTCAGATGTAGAAGTGGTAGTCAACATTCTAATTGTAGACTAGAATGTCACTAAAGTAGACTGCTATGCACTTGCCCGTCACACATAACATAATTTACGATCCTTATAAATGTGCTTAGTGCATTAGTTAGCCCAAATGGCTTGATTTCTCATTCATATAGCTTACGATATGCTTTTTAAATGCTGTCTTCCATTAACTAAGCCTCATGTAGATATGATGGCAGTCATTCTTCAAATCAATCTTGGAAAATATCTTGGCTCTACACAGTTTGCCCAACATATCATCAAACTTAGGGATTGGATATCAATACCTGATGGTAATTTGATTAATAGCTCGACTATCAATATACATCCTCCATGAATCGTTCTTCTTTAGTATAAACAATACTAACACAACATAAGGGTTAGTGCTTTCCCCACATTAACCCATTTTAGTCAGCTTGTCTACTTGACATTTTAGTTCTCTCTCTTCCTTAAGGTTCATGTAATAAGTTGGCAATTAGGTAAGGGGGTACTTGGTTGTAGGTCAATGTTGTGCTCATTATCCTAAAGTGGTGGTAATCTACTTTTCCCCAAGATATAAGTCTTGAAATTTGCACAACAATTCCTTTACCTCCTCAAGTAATGGGTCAAGGTTAGATACTTCTAACAATTGCTTGATCAATAGTAAATACATTGATTTAGCTAAGCTAATGGCTTGCTTAACTTAGTCTTCATCATAAATAAGGCCTTTTGTGCTTGAGCTATCTGAGTTTGAGCTTCTTGCACTTCCTTAGGTATCATAGGATGTACGATGAGCTTCTTGCCATTCATTTGTAATTTATAGGTATTGCAATATCCATCACTTAAAATATACGAATCAAACATCCAAGGTCAACCAAGTAAGATATGTAAGGTACATATGGGCAACACATCATAAAGGATCCTGTCTTTGTACCTATCTCCTATTGCAATAGGTAATCACATTTGCTGTGTGATATGCAAGGCTCCTTTCTCATTTAGCTAATGTGATTTATAAGGTCGAGGATGTTTCATGGTTAGTGGCTTCAATTGGTTTATTAAAAATGATACGACCATATTGATATAGCTTCCATCATTAATAGTTAGCGTATGTTCCCCTTCACATGTACCTAATATGGAACAAATTTTCTCTTTGCTTGTTCTAATCCAATGGCACCAAACAAAATGCCCTCCTTAATGTCTTGCTTAAATGTTGGTGCTATTTGGTATAAATTGTGACTCTTTTATCTTCATGATATTCAATAAGATCCTCTTTAATACTTCTCAATTTCTCTTCAACCTCCTCTTCTTTGGTACTCTCAGCTTCAATCTAAGATTCTTCTCCTTTGAAGATCATCATTCTTTAATTCAAACATTGAGAAGTGATATATTTGAAATCCAAGCATTTGAAGCAGTTAATTTGGTTTGTCTTTGGACCAAAGCTTTATCTAGTTTCCTTTTGTACTTGGTTGGTAATAATTATTTTCCTACTTGGGTCATCTTTTTAGTTATTAGAATCACATAGGTCACCTTCTTCAATCATCACCCCTTTGGGTCATTTGTTTATAAGTCAGGGTTAGTGGTGCCAACCTTGACATTAGCACTCTACTGTTATGCCTCTATCATTCAACCTTCTAAGCCATCCTGATAGCTTTATCTACAGTGTTTAAGCATTATAGCTAGACAACACATGTAATTTTATACTTTAATCTAACCACAAATCGAGCAATGGTTTGGTCTTTTAACTCTTCCACTTAACAATAAATCATTAATATTTGAAATTCCTTTACATAATCATCTATGTATATCCTCCTATTGCGAGGTCTACAACTTCTCAAATGCCTCTTGTATATAGAAGTTAGGCATGAATCTCCTCTTTAGGATTCTCTTAATCTCTATCCTTGATTTAATGTCCCATTCCTTATTCCTTCTTCAAGTGTTCAACAAGTTCTTCCATCATAGGGTAGAGTACTATATAAATTCTACAATGGTTAATCGAACATTCACATAATATGTAAAATTACACAATTTTACCCAACTTAAGACTATACTTATGCATGAATTAGGTTAAAATTTGATCAAATGCTTAATGAAAATGAGATTTATGCATAAAATAGACCAACTACACTAAAATGGACAAATTTAATGGAAAAGATTCAAACTTTACACGAAAATTAGTAATTTAGAATATCTTATGTAGGTATACAGGGGCTACCATGCACTTAGTAGGTCCTACCATTGGATTGGGAGGCTAAAGATCATAGGGCAAAGGAATTTGGCCTTATTGATAGCTCGGTAGGACTTAGAACAAGTGATCAATCAACCTTAATAGATTAGAGGAATGCTTACCAATCATTAAAGGGTTTACTCTTATAGATTGGTCAATGGCGTCTATAATGATCTATTAGTATCTTAAACCCTAGTTAGGGTTTCTCAGCAAATGTTCCATTTCATTTATTCCTATATGCACTGGAGTTGGCACTCCTTTACCGTTTGATAGGTAGACCTATTACCATCCGATTAGTAGCCTTTGTTTATAAATACATTGTCTTCTTTCTCATTAGAAAAACAAAGAGAGCAAACATTAGTTTAGGGTTTTAGGTCATAGTTTACATTGATTTTCTTAAGGTTTAGTAGATTTAAAGTTAGTTTAGCATATTTTGAGTGTTTTCTTTTATTTAGTTAATTGCAAACAAGGATTAGAACTTAGATTCTCAAGTGTCTTTAACATTTGTGTTCTTTTTCACTATAATGCTCCTTAAACTCAGATCTTCATGATGTTTTTTAGCTATTTGCTTGTTGATATTTGTGTTTCTTGTTAGTATAACAAGTAAAAAAGTAGTTATTTGTAGGTTCATGTAGGAAACAAACCCAAAAGTATATTAGGATCAAGAAATGGGTTTGAGTAAGTTCCATTAAAATTCCTTTAAAGGCCCTATATAATACTGACTTAACATAATCATCAACAAACCATAGTATACAAGTCACAACCCTACATTTTTGTGCTTTAGGTGTAGTTTAGTTATAAATTGTGTGTAGTTCATTTGATATTCTCAATTGCAACCTTGATTTTGATTATCCTAGATTAGAGTAAAAGCTACATCTAGTACTTAACTATTGCCCTTTCTTCCTTAAGACATCAATGGCTTTGTCATACTCTTGGCATTTGAATAACTTATTGTCAAGCTTGGGTTTTTCCTTTCTAATATTTTCCTTAATCCAACTTATACTGAACCCTATACCTATTCAATATAAAACCTTGACTAGGGATTAAGAAAAACTTGGTTTTCTTTTTTAAAATTAAAAAAAAAAATACTTTTGAAGTTACCATCTAATCAAAGTCGAGAAAAGTGTTAAGTCATAACTAATGGGTAGATTAGTTATAACATAATTGCTTGTTAAATGAAAAACCAACTTTAAAAATGGTTATTGAAAAACCAAAGTTTTGGATCTGGGGGTTAACTTGTTAAACTCTAATAGGTACTACCTTAACCTTTCGAGATTAATTTTTTTTTTTCAATTACCCGTTTAACTAATTCTACATTCACAATTAAAGAAAAGTAATTAAAAAAAAAGAGCATATTTACAAAAAGGGAAAAAAATTCCCCTTTTTAAGTCATCTTGCAGGTGTTTATGTACCTTCTAGTCGGAGTTAGACTTTTCATAATTTTTCATAAAATTTTAGTAGGTTGATTTATTTTAGTTTCAAAAAGACAACCAAATTTACATTTTTTTACCCCTTTGATTTTACTTAAAAATTCTAAAAGGCGTCTTAATTTGATATGTTTATTTTTGGAAAAATTTTAAGAACGAGTCCTAGTTTTGAAAAGTGTTAATTAAAAAAATTTACTTTGGAAAATTATTTTTCTAAGTGATAAAACTCAATTGTTTATTTTATTATATATATTTATTATTATCATTTTTTAGCTGAAAAAAATAAATGAAGGTAAATAAATAAATAAAACAACAAAGCCTTCCTTTCCCTTTTTTTTTCCTTTTCTTTTTCTTTTCTCTTTCTTTTTTTTTTTCTCCTTTCATTTTTCTTCATTTCTTTTTACAATAGAAACGTGAAACCAAAAAAGAAATAAAAACGAAGAGAAGTCCATACCCTAGAAAACAGTAGCACGTGGATTGGGTGTCTAAGAAAGAGTTAGATTTAGGTTACAAACTAGGTCGTGGGTATAAGAAAGGGAAGTCACAAGTAGTGGTCGATGGAGCTTCTTCAGGGTAGTTTTAGGGGCTAAAATGAGTGGGTGAGGGGAGTTTTATGTGTTTCCAATGGGGATTAGTGGGGGTAGGATTAACACTAAGCTTTATTATGGTGGTTTTTTGGGGTTTTGAATCTGAGCGATAGAGCTAGAGAGAGAAAGGTTGCATGCAAATTGTTAAGAGGTTGTTGAAGGGTATAAGGGTATGAAAATGGGGTTTGGGTAGATTGTAAGCATTGTAATGGTGACACTTCTTACCTAGATGGCAATGGTGATGGCATTTCAATGGTGGCAGAGGTAGCGGTTAGGGTTTTAGGCATAATAGTTTGGTGGTGTAGCTACAATCCAGGGTTATAAGCAATGAG
The DNA here is from genome assembly GCA_024138015.1 of Lumnitzera littorea. NCBI lineage: Eukaryota > Viridiplantae > Streptophyta > Magnoliopsida > Myrtales > Combretaceae > Lumnitzera > Lumnitzera littorea. The sequence goes on along the minus strand of JAMXBB010000005.1, from coordinate 64,461,330 downwards.
GCATGGGTTTTGAAAGCTTAGCTCCTAGGGAATCTCCTTTGGTGGTAGTTTTTGCTCAAGCTTCTTTATGCTTAAGCAATTTCTAAAGAGAGAGAGGGTACATGTGGATAGAATAGTAGAGAGAGAAAGTGAATGTTATGGCCAAATAAAGGAGATATGAGTGTTGCTTCATCCTCATTCAAGCTTCACAGGTTCCTTTTTATAGCTTAATCACATGAATTCAACATGGAAAGGTCAAGGAATAGAGCAAATTCAAAATTTTTTTGGTCCAATGGGTTTGAACAAATTGATGTGATTTGGACGAAAATTTTTCATCAAAATGTATCCATATGCTTTGTTGTTTCCTTTTATTGGCCATAAAGAACTTCAAGAATCATCCAAGAACTTGAATCAAGGGATTTGAGTTATAGGGCTAATGTTTTGGGTCAAAGGTCTTTCTAAATCTTTCAGGGTAAATTCAACCTAATAAATGAATGAATCTGGATAGGTTATGAGCACCAATCTATAGTATTCCATGTGATCTTCATGATTTCAATATTAATTTGGTGAAATCACGAAGATAAATGGACTAAAAATTGCTTTAAAGTGAGATGTTCAATAAGGAAACAACGAGAAGATGGGAGAAAGTAAGGGAGAGAGAAGACAATGGATTATTGATGTGGCATTGTGTGGATGCTACATTAGCTATGTAGCCGAATGAATGCATGTGACATGTTAGATGTAAATACATAGACCGATAATCTCACTCCACATGTATCTTAGTTCCTAGGAAAGGAAAAGGTACAAAGTTCCTATTGCAAGAGTTGAACTTAGTACCTTTTACTTATTGATACCAAGACTTAATGCTTTACCAAATGTGTTGTAAGCTTGTACCCTGATTCCTTTTGCAACTAAATTTTACTTAAGTTGTGTGGCTACCTATAATAAAGAAATCACCTAAATAGAAAATGAACTAACCCAAACCTAATGACCCTCACTCAACTTTAAACTCTTATTTTTCTTAAAAACTACTTATCTAAAAATATTTTATTTTCCCAAAAGTCCACTTTTCCTAAACAACTCTATTTTCTTAAAAAATTCTATCTTTCTATTTTTTTTTTCATTTTTTTCATTTTTTTTATGAAATTGTCTATTATTATTATTATTTGTTGTATTTTTCTAAAATTTCTATTTTTTATGCTTTTTCTATTTTTTTTTTCAAATTTTTTGTATTCTTCTATATTTTATTTATTTTTTTCTATATTTTTGAATTACAACCCTTTTTCCTATATTATAAAAAAATTCTAAAATTATAGGGGTAAAAATGGGATGTCTACACTTATCCACTTTATTTTTCTAATATAAGTAATCATCTGCATCTTCATTACTAGTAAATGAGGGTATTCGCATCTTAACATTGTTTAATCCTCTAGGAGCTTGTATATCCCATATACCAAAGTCATCAAAATTGTCACTTGCGTTTATGTCAATCTCCTTTAAATTTGCTCATTTGCTTAGTCCCCTATTATGCGTAAGTCCTCTACCATCTTAGTCATTTTGAGTTGGGTTTATTCTCTCTTCATCATCAAAGATATTCCTTTTAACCTTATTTCTACCTAAATGTAAAACATCTCTAACCTGATTAGCTCATTTATCTTCCTTGAAAACATTAGGAGGTTGATTTTCCACCAACCTTAACTACCATAGTCATTAGTTCTTAGATTTACTCATCTGTAGATCTGGGAGTAGGATTAGCATGGTGCCTTCACCTAAGAGCATCAATTTCATAGACTTTAATCCCTCATTGAATACTAGGATTTGACATTTTTCTTACTACTTTTACACTAAGAGCTTCATAATACCACAATACTTTAATATTAACAACGCTTAGCAAACATAATTTACAATACCTTATGCACTCAAGCAAATTCAACTCAATACCATGCTACAACACAAACTAATATATTACACACACTCTTGCCTCATTGGAACTAAAAGCTTTGATACCAGTGTAAAAGTGATATGTTTGACCTAACTCTACTTTTTATAACAAATAACAATAGTGAATTTTTACTAATAAGTGCACTAAGTCGTGTATGTAGTGATAAAACTAGTGAAAACCAGGTTGAACCTATGGGGAATGGTACTAACTTGCAATAGTATTTGTCTAAATCTAGGCAACTAAAATTAAGGGTTTACTAAATAATTAAATTCTAAATCAACAAAATAAATAATTTGGGATATTTTACATTTGCAAAAGATTCAATTGTAAATAGATAATTAGAAATATTAGTTACTGAGAATACAATTTCTTTAACAGGTTTAGTTTTGAAACAATTAAACTCTTGGTGGAAATCCTTCACACAAAGTGAATAGTAACCTAGGATTAACAATTTATCCTTTCTATTGGTAGACATGTGATAAATTAAATTAATCCTCTCTTAGTCTTAATTCTTAATTGAATCAAAAAGCATATCATTATGTCTTCTTTAATCAAAATTATCTAGTTCATAGCAATAAATTAGAATAGGACTTGCAAATTAATCTTAATTAACACATATTCCAATAAAATCAAAATATATTTTTTAGTGATTAGGGAATTAAAGATTTTAATAAACAAATAAAACTCATTTAACTCATAATCCAACAATCTAATAAACATTATCAATTAAGCGTACAAGAAACAATAGGTACACAATATGCAAATCAAGAATATGTAGAATGGAATGAATACAACCTTTGAAGAAGTTTCAAATCCTAACTCAAGATCAAATGTTACTCTTATCACTTTCGATGTTAAATTCCAAAGAAAAAGTAAAACTACTCAAAAAGATGTTCTTCTTCTCTTCTAAACCCTAATTCTAATGTAATAAGAATGAACTATCTATTCTTCCTTCCATGTTTATAAGGCTCTTATTTATTTATTAGTATAAAGAAACTTTTAGGCTTCAAATCTTTTCAAAAATAAAAGATTCACAATCCATGAAATGACCATGCTCAGAGATCATGCTCATCGTCCTTGCTTATGGTTCTCTCTTGACGCTAGTTCTTCCTTCTTTTCTTACTCTTTTGCTTACGATTTTAATTCAGGATCATTATTTATGGGTATAATCCTTTGCAAGGCATCAAAACTCATTAGAATCATCTCTAAATCATCTAAAACTTTGCCTAAAAATCATCAAGCTCTTCAAATTGATCAAATGAAGTATGAAATCAAAATATAAACGAATTAAGCATTGAATACAATACAAACAACAAAAAAATCTTATAAAAACATTGCACGATTAACTATAGAAAATGTACATTTATATACTCATCAAATTTCCCTACACTTAAGCATTTGATTGTTCTTAAGCAAATTAATAAAAAAATCAAAATAATACATCTTTAGGACAAGATCATCAATTCCTTATATCTTAAAAAAGTACATTCTCAAATTGTTGAGCTTCACAAATTCTTTCAAAATCACCTTTTCTTCCATTATTTTATAATACGTTTAGAATACAAATAATAATGCTAATTATCTACTAAATTTCAATAATCAATCTAAATAGTCTAAAGTCAAGCCTTATCACTTGAAGAAAAACTAAACTAGAGATCAAAATAGACATTAACAAACTAAGAAAGAGTTATAAGAATTTCACCACTTTAATTCAAGAAGAGATAAATCTTCATTGAGCTATTTTTTTTTCTTTTTCCATTATAACTTAGACTGAATGCATCTTACATCAAATCATCCTCTAATTGTCCCTTTACTTCTTTCATTTTTCATTGGAAGACTTTTCTAATTTAAGTTTAAACTTCTTTTACTTTGCTAGCTTATTTACAATTGGAAAGAACCTTACTCTTCAAATGGAACAATATCGATCCTTACTAATTTTGCCCTTACTTTGGCATTGATAAGGGGAAAGTACTTTACTCTCTTGAAGGATTAAGGCCAATCCTTGATAATTTTTATTCAATTTCCTTCGGCAATGACAACAAGAAAAAATTTTCTTCTTTCGAGGGACTAAGATTGATACTTGCCAATTTTTAATATTTCCTTTCCTTACTTTTTTTTTATGTCTCCAATTACTTAGATTTTTCATGAAACGTTCAAAAGATAAATCTCATTTGTTCATCAAATTTGAAAAATTTTAGAAAAACAAAGATAGATGACTATCCTCTAAAATTAAGCCTAAAAATATATATAATTAGTCCTTAACCTATCAATATCTATCCTAATCCCGAGTTTGAGTTTAAGCTTAATAGTAGGGAACTCTAGGTCATAGGGATTTTACTCAAATTTAGCAAAGTGAACCAAGGTTATAAAGAATTATGGGTAAATTTTTGAAAAAAGAAAAAGATTGCTTGCTTATATACATTTATAAGAGCGTAAATTTCTAAAGTTATTCTTTCAAAAACTAAAAAGCTTAAGTGTATGATATTCAGTCACATAACATACTCTTTAGCATATAAGAATTATATCTCATATTCTTCCCCTACCTGCCCCCAACACACACACATACACATTTTTTAGTTGTACATCATCCACAATGTATAAATATTAATAATAAAAGCATAGAAATCACAAGGAAAAAGAAAAATAAAAGAAGATGATAAGAGAAACTAAACTCCTTTGGTCCAAGCTCTGATACTAATTCTAAAATCACCATTGAAGTCGCTAGATTCCATGCATATCATTGTCTGAATTCATAAAGCTTTGCAAGACACACAAAACAAGATAAAGAAAAACTAAACTGCATAAGGAAATTAAAAAACAAAACTACTCCTAAACTATAGCTAGACTATTCCACTTACAGAGAAGAGAAGTTCAGTAAAAATAGCATTAAAACTAGTAGGAACTATATCTAACTATAAGATATATCAATATCAAAGAAAACTAAGTTAGTAAATTAATTATGAAAGCATAACATGCTAAGTCTTCTCTCTATCTCTAAATTGCTTGTCTTGTTCTTGTAAAATAGGAAAGATACAAGTTCATGTTTACAAGGATATCTTCCTTATGCTTGAATTATAATATTATGCACAAAACTCTATAAGTATGAATGTTAACATGGAAACTCCAACATAACATTGATGAAACACAATTAGAAACCAATTAATTACATAACATAAACCAATATATGATCAAATAGTCTCTAATTTCATAGTTTTAGAGTCAAAACAACAAGCTTTAAGTCAAGTTAAGGCCTAAATAAATTTTAACTTAACATGTTTGAATTGCAAAAAGATATAAGAGAACACTTAGAGAATGCAAAAATTGAATAGAATTCTAAGATTGTAAAACAAACGATGGGAATGATGTGTTGCATTTATAAATTAAATATTCCATGTTCTAGGAAAAATAACCAAGCACTTGTGTTTATGCATGCAATTAGCAAATTAATCAAAGAATAAATTCACATGTAGTTAACACATGGATAAATGAGAGAGGTCAAGTAGAAAGCATAGTGTAAAGGAAAGGAATTTTTTTTCTTTTAAGGATTATGGTCTATATCATGAGTGTGGTCCTCACTCGTGATTTTCTCAGATTTTGAGATTGTTTCATAATCCTTGTAACCTAAGAGGATCATGCCTTAGATCAAGGGCATGTTCTTCACTTGTGGTTATTTCGAATTTTTAATTCATCTTGCTTTCTTGATCTTTCCTTATCCAAATTTTTCTACCTAAATCTAATACTGCATATAATAAAACACCACATAAACCTTGAAGAGATGGAATAATTGAAAGCTCCAAAAATCTAGTTCAAGTTGCTAAATAAATAGATACAATAATTGCAAGTGGAGTAACACAATAAAACAAAATAAAGTAGAATAGAATAAAGGATATGGAAAAATTAAAGAAAACTTAGGTTGCCTCCTAATAAGGGCTATTGTTTAACATCATTGTCTTGACTCTTTATACTTCCTATACTAAGGTGGTTCAAATCCTCGAGGTACCTTGTTAGAGATTTTATCCAAGAGGTTCCTAACCATCATTAGAGTCGACCATTACCTTAAATGAAGTGTCTCATGTCGTATGTGGTTTAGTGGTATGAGGGTCTTTCTTTTTCCATCTCTTTGTAACATTTACATGTAGCTCATTATATTCGACTCTCAAAACTATTTTGCTATTTTTCACATCGATTACTACTCCAATAGTGGCTAAGAATGGATTTCCTAAGATGATAAGAATTTTTAGATCTTCTTTTATATCCAAAACTACAAAGTTCATCGAGAATATAAAGTTATTCACTTTTAACAACATATTCTTAATTATCCCTTTAGGTCTTTTGAAGGACGCATCATTTAATTGAATTAGCACTTTAGTTCTTTTTATCACATCCCCTAATCCTAGTTTCTTTGCCACAGAGAAAGGCATCACATTAATACTTGCACCTAAATCACAAAATACATTCTTAAGATTTTTATTTCCTATAGTGCAATCCAAAGTAAACTTCCTTAGATTGTTTAATTTAAGGGGGAAGGTATCCTTTAGTGCTTCAGTATATGCTTGAGAGAACATGATTGTCTCTTACCCATTTATTGTCCTTTTCTTAGCCATTATTTATTTCAAATAGCATCTATAATGAGGTGTTTGCTTTAATAAATCTACCAAGGGAATATTAACCTCTAGCTTAAAAATTTCTAGAAATAACTCATAATCTTCATCAATTTTTCATTTAAATAAGTGTTCTAGAAAAGGTATAGATGGCATTCCTTATTTGGCAATGGACTTACATTCTTTAAGAATGTGCCTTTGTTGTACTACTTCTTTTAATTTTGATGCAGAAGCTAGTGTTCCGTGAAATTCAACTTTCTTACCTAACCTTAGATGTACTGCATTAATTGGCTCGATAGGGAAAAAGTTTTCACAAAATTTTCAAATTGTCTTTCTAATCTCTTAAACCCCCTAAGTTTACATTGGCGAGTTTTTTAACTACTACTTCCCAAGCTGGTTTCTCTTCTTGTTTTACGTCTCTTGCTATTTAAATGCTGTAATCAATTTATGATTTACTAGATGCAATAAGTAGTAATTCTAGTTTTTCCTCATCCTTAATAAACTTAGAAGGATTAAATTCCTTCTTCTTTTTGCAAAGATCTTTTTGGCTTGCTATTATAGCCATAATTGTTTTAGTCAAAAGCTTTAGTGCCTATGCTAATTGAGTTTGTAATTTTTAGATAATTCAACTTTGACTTTATATCTTTCTTCCCACCTCTACTCTAAATCCTTGAATAATTTATCAATAGTCTTCTTTGGAATAAGGATTATAGGATTTATAGAATAAGGTTGTTCTTCATGTTCATAATATGCCAAATTGTCAATTATTGTAATTGCTTGTATCAATGGCATTGTTATTAAGGGTCTTCCAACTGTAGTTTCAATCTTGATATTAGATCCCATCATAAAATATCAGCAATTGATTTTAAGTAGGAGTACCATGATGTGGGCATCTATTCATTAAATTGCAAAATCTCATCCATGCCTCATATGATGATTTGCCCTCATATTGCTTAAAAGAAAGAATTTCTACTTAAAGCTCGACATTACAGCATAATGGGAAAAACCATATATGATTATCCATAAGTGCTTCATGCTCAATGATCATCTAAAAGAAGTACCTACAAAATAAATAAAAAGAAGTAGAAATTTGAAGATGAAAAGAAACTAAAAGAAAATATAGAAAATAAAACACCTAGTTTTAATTAGTCCTAAAAGCTAAAGTAAGTATAAAATATTTCTTAATAACAGTGTCAAAAACTTGATACACTTAGCTTAACTCTACTTTTAATAACAAATAACAAAAGCTTATTTTTACTAGCAAGTGCATTAGGTTACGTATGCAGTAATAAAACTGTTGAGAACTAGGTTGAACCTACAAGGAATGGCAACTAACTTGCAATAGTATTATTCCTATCTAAATCTAAGCAACTAAAATCAAGAGTATATTAAATAATTAAATTCTAAACAAAATTAAATCAACAAAACAAATAACTTGGGATATTCAACATCTACAAAGGATTCAATTGTAACTACATAAGTAGAAATATTAGTTATTAAGAATACAATGTCTTTTACAAGTTTAGTTTTAAAACATCTAAGCTTTAGGTGGAATTCTTTCTCAAAAAGTGAATAATTACCCAAGATAAACAATTTATCCTTTCTATTGCTAGATAAGTGATAAACCAAATTAATTCTCTCTTATTCCAAAACCTTAACTGAATCAAAGAGCATATTACTATGTCTTCTTTAATCCAAATTATCCAATTCATAATACTAAATAAGAAAAGGCCTCACAATATATTCTTAATTAACACATATTCTAATAAAATAAAAAAAAATATGTTTTAGTGATTAGGGAATTAAAGGCTTCAACAAACAAATAAAACTCATTAATTGATAATCTAACAATCCAATAGATAATATCAATTAAGCACTTTAGAAACAATAGGTATATAATATCCAAGTCATGAATATTTAGAAGGAAACGAATACAACCTTTGAAGGAGTTCCAAACCCTAACTCAATGTCAAATATTTCTCTTATCACTTCTGATGTTGAATTCCAAAGAGAAAGTAAAACTGCTCAAAAATATGTTTTTCTCCTCTTTTAAACCCTAATTATAATGTAATAAGAATGAACTATTTATTCTATCTTCCATGTTTATAAGGGTCTTGCTTATTTGTAAGTGTAGGGAAACTTCTAGTTTTAAGTCTTTTTGAAAACAAAAGATTCACAATTCATGGAATGACCATGGCTAAAGATTACACTTCTAATCTTTGCTCGTAGTTCTCTTTGGATACCAATTCTTCCTTCTTTTCTTACTCCTTTGCCCACGATTTCAGTTCATGATCATTATCTATGGGTCTAATCCTTTCTAAGGCTTCAAAACTCATCTAAATCATCTCTAAATCATCTAAAACTTTACTAAAAATTCATTAAGCTCTTCAAATCAATCAAATGAATTATGAAATCAAAATATAAATGAATTCAGCTTGAATTCAATACATACACCTAGAAAATCTTATAAAAGCAATGCAAAATTAACTATAAATGTATATATTTATGCACTCATAAAAAAGATGATGTACCTAGAAGGAAGAATCATTAGGACCTCAATCTTAGAACAAATAAAGGGGTGTGTCTTTCAAGGTATGAAAGAAAATAACAAAGGTTTACATAAGGGTTTTAGTGCTTTATGTGAAAATCACCTATCTAGATATGACTCATCAAAGGATTAATCCTCATAGCCTAATTCTCTACATTAAAATGACATACAAAGTAGCTAAATAGGTTTACTCACCATCAGTTCTTAGATTTGCTCATCCGTAAATCTGTGAGTAGGATTGATATAGTGCCTTCAAGGATGGTTTTTATGGTTTCTTGTTGTTTAATAGTAGGAAGTTTTGGCCTTGATTCTTCTATAATTGACTCATGTTGGACAATTGGGGATTCATGACTTAGTTTATGAAATGGACTCTGAGATTGAACATTTCAGAGTTCAATTCTCTCTTCTTGCTCAAGTGGGGATTTAGGATGTTCTTTTGAGGTGGAGGAGTAGGAAACCAACTTAACATGTTCAGAATAGAATGATGATAGAATATCTTCATCAGTTAAACCTTCATAAGAACATTCTGCAACATAATGATCTATTTCCTTCATTAGCTTATCCATTTCTTTGTCCTCTTCTTTCTTGAAGCTTTCCTCCTTAGTAAATTCAAAAAATATGATTTCTTTACTAGAGTTACTCTAGTAGAATGGTTCACTAGAAAAGGGAATTGGTGAAGGTTAGGGGGGTTGGTAATATCTTCTTCCTTAGTAGCTTTAAGGTCTTTGCTAGGAGATCCTTATAACAATTTTCTTGATTTCTTCTTAGAATAACTTCTTTCAAAATCTTTATTGAGAAAACTCAAAATTTCTCCTCTCAACTTAAAAGGTACCACTTCTTACTTTCATAACTAACATCAATCTCCTTAAACTTTAATAATCTTTGCATGCCATTTCCTAACACATGAAAACCTCTCCTCTTAATCTTATTAATGTGCTCTATTACGTGTTTGGATATATGAACTTCATAGCTACCAAAAATTCTAGCTAGAATCTTTAAATCCAGTAGAGACATGATTGTAGTACTACATTTCCTACGTAGCAAACAAGAGTGTGTAATCCTATGCATAACTTTGCATGAGCAGACATGTTTTGATGTTGGAAGTTTTGGTGCTATAAGGCTTTCCTTCTTTGCCTTTAACTATAAACTTCAATTTATCCTTATTTTCCTTTTTGAACCTCTTGTCATCCTCTACATTTATGAATTTAAAACATAGATAGACATCCTTCCTAGAAATTCAAATTGGGGTGCTCCTAACTTTCAATACTAGACAATCATCCTTCTCCATGTCTAGAGTTTCATAGAATTCTCTAACAATCTCCTTCAAGTATTCTTCATGCACCTCACAAACTCTTGTCCAATTGTGAATGCTTGACAAAATCTTAATTTCATCACCCATATCCTTAAGTGAATCAAAATCTATAGTACTTACTCATGTGATTTTTTTCTCACCAACCTTTTGATTTGATTCGATTCGCTTCCTTTTAATTCCTCTTTCTTACTTGTTTTTTAGTCTCCTGTCTATTCTAGCCATGATAGTGTTAGATTTAATATCTACTTAGATTGGTTTTGATGATTGTGTTTCTTCTTTGGATGAGGATTCTTTGATTTTAGTTGCATCATGACTAGGTGATTATAGGGTTTTGGTTGTTTTTGGGAAGAGAGAGTTTTGATTTTAAGAGTTAAGTTTTGATTTGATTAGTTTTGTATAAAAGAAAATTTCCATATTAGTTTTAAGTTTATTTTGGGAAAGAGTGAGAAAAAGAGTGATAGTTGATGTGTTTTCATTGTTTTCCTTTTTTTATTTTAAATATAATAAGCAACCAATTCTTTATGCATATTTCATGTAACTAGGATTTAGGAATTTATATATTTGTATTTACATACCTATACCAATTTCTTAATCTTCTTCCTTGTCCAATCTTGCTATTTACATTTGTTCCTCCCATAGTAGCAGTTTTTGGCTATGTGTCTTGCCTTATGACATATGTAACAACTTATATTAGATTTTTCATGTACCTTGTTATATCCTTTTCTATGAAAATATTTCCATACTTCTAACAGTTGATTGACTCTTAAGTGTCCATTTGTTCTATGCGTTTTTTAGGTCTGAACTTCTGTTGTATTTTCCCATTTCTATTCCTTCCATTATATTACGACCGTTGACCTTGACTTTCCACAATATCTCTAATGGTTAGTTTTGATAATGAATTTATTTTCTTTAGTGAGCTTTCCTTTAATTTCTTTCATTGCTCTTCTTAATTTTACTTTTATTATATTTAGCTCTTCTAGAGTTCCTGAATCCTTAATTTTTAGAACCTCATTTTCTCCCTTTAGAAGCTTATTTACTTTAGCTACTTTTTTCCTTTCTCCTTTAAATAATTTCCTTTTCTTATTGTAACCTTTTATTTCCCTTTTTAACTTTAAATTCTTTTTCCTATACTTAGTGAGAGATGACATCAATTTCTCATCCCTTCGTAAATATCAATTGATTCATCTTCTAAATTGGAGTCATCATTTAAAGTAAAGCCTTTTGATTTGTTTGAATCATTCACTTCTTCATTTGCTATTGAACAAAAATTTAAGTCTACTTCTTCTTCTTAATCTCTATATTCTTGCTGTAGTATCTTTGTATCATCACATCTTACTTCATATTCTATACTTAGTCTATCCCATATGTCTTCTATAGTAACATAGGAACCAATTAAGTTAAATTGAGAATAAGTAATAGTACTTAAAAGGATATATTTTGCTTTAGCATTACATATGCATTTGTCATTTCTTTATCTATTCTAATCTCTTATGCAACCTGTTTGACTTCCTATTGAATAATTACCCATGACTCAAAACCTATTGCTTAAACAAACTTTTCCATTTAACACTTCCATAGAGAGAAGTTGGTACTATCAAATATAGGGATATTAAATAAATTTACCATATTTGCTCAATCCTTTGTATTATGCACTCATTGTCAAACTTAATTAATAACCAAATAAAAATATTTAGATTACATGTTCTTTGATATGAATTCAAGTATCAACAAGATAAATATGTTCTTTTAGAGTAAGCTTGCCTTCATACCAATTGTTGGTCCTAGTAAACAATCAAGAAGGGGGGATCCAATTGATTGTTGCAGAATTATATTACTTAACCAATTTTACTCTTAATATTCAATAATTGATACAATACTAAACTTATTCTTAATTCCTAAAGAATAAAAAATATTAACAAATTTAGATAAGAGATATGCAAGTGAAAGCAAGTAAAAACCAATTAATTACTTAGCAATTTTAACTCCTTAAAAACATTTTAATACATGTAATGTGCTTTTGATCTAATGCTTAATTACATGTAGATGATTCCGATAAACCTTGTTGTGCATAATGAAGCAATATATCATAGAAACAATAAATAAATTACTAATAAATTAAAAGCATAGGGATTAAAATATCAAGCAATTATATATAAGAGTTCTGCTTTATGCATCAGTCTACTCTTATAACCTGTGCCTAAGGATTAGGTAATGTACACCTAAGTTCCACTATTTGGAGAAAACTTTTCATAGAGGTCAACTGTTTCCACATTTTTCCTTTCCTTTAAGTTGCAAGTCTACAAAACCTCCATCTTAAGTTCTCTCAAATAGTATCTCACTAATTTTTAAAAAGATTAGTAACTCTCTTTAAGGATTACAATAGATATCCTCACATTTGACACAATGCTCTATAAAATGAGATTCTTAAGGTTTTAAGCTAACTCTATTTGATCACAAAAATGTTTGTGAGCTTAGCTTTAAACTATAATATTAGAGAAACTTATGTAGGTCTTTTCTTTCTTGCTTCTTAGCCTTTCTTCTCTTTGTTTTATGTCCATTGTCCTCTTGTTTTGTTGTTCACTTCTTTAAATACTTGTAGCTTCCAATGTTCTATTGTTCTCAATATAGTTGTAGTCATTGTATAGTTGTTACATCTTCAAAATTTTGTGATCTTGTTGATTTGCTATCTTTAAGATAAGATCATTTGTCATATGAGTACTTTCCTCATAGCTTCTCCATATGCTTAGAAGCTTATATCAATCTATTGTATCATAAGCTTTTGAAAGTATCCCTTGGGTTAACTAAATATATTACTCAAATATATCTCAGCGGTACTAGATCTTGATTTGTTCTTATTATAACATTTTAGTTATTTCTTGCTTCTAAACCATCTTCTAATCTTCTAATCTATATGTTATGTTCTATGCTTCTGGTAAGAGTTGTATTTTGATCAATTCTTTTCTTTTCTTCCTTTATCAAAAAATAATGTAACTGTATCTCTCACTTTTGTTTGATTAGCTTTTGATAGTTGTTGGTTTTGAATCAAGATCCATTGCTAATAATTGTTTTGTAGTTTCTTCATATAACATATGATCTTTGTCGTCTTATCATCATTTGACCTAAGTACCTCTAAGAATATGACTCTATATTCTACATACTAGGTAACTTGATTAGTAATAACAAAATACCTATCGTTCATTTAATCATATATTTTGTTATCATCAAAATATATTTAATTTGTGGTTTATCATAAAAAATCCTTTCATTGGGGTTCTTGCACTAACACATTTACTATCAAGCTTATGGGATAAGTAATGTCACAAAGTGAAATAGTGAGATTTAGGCTAAAAGATCATGGTCATAAACTGAGTTAGAAAGTAATCTGGTAAAAAGCTTAAGAGCTTATTAGGCTCAAAGGTTGATTAAGAGGTTAGCCTCTTGTGGAAACTTAACTATAATAGGAGTCAGATGATGAATCATAGTGTTCCCTGTCTAACACTCTAAAAACCATATCCACTTAGATGCTACCTTAAAGGTTATTAAAAACCAAGTTCACTTAAACTCTAAAATCTTTCACACTTAAGTACTAACAACTTAATCACTTAAAAATGATTAATTTATAATCCTATATTTAACAAGTGAATTGTTGATTGTATGTGTAAGGAAACTAAGAACATCAACTAAACCATCAAGGATATGGGCAAAATAAGGGCCAAAGTAATGGATTCGATTAAACCTCAAAGTGTGAAGTTGATACCAAAAAAAAAAAAAAAAAAAAAAAATTCAAAAGTAAGTCATGAGGATCAACCAACTTAAAATATTACCCATGCAGTGATTCAGATAAAATCTTGGGAACATCTAAGGAAGTTGAGTAGAGTTTGATCGACTTGACTAATTTGAGTATTTAAACTCCAAGTAAGTCAAACCAACATTATAAATAGCCCATTTGTACCCACCCCATGTTCATCATTAATTAAAAACTCTAACTTTAGGAAATAGGCCAGTATATATAAAAGTAAAAAACGATGGAAAATAATAAAAAAAATTAAAAATTAAAAAACACATAGAAAAATGAATAGAGTAAGGAAAATCACCCCCACCCCCACCACCCTATAAAAAGAAAAAAGAAATTTTAGAAAACCCAAAGAAATCAAAAGTAGTAAAAAAAATCATAAAAAAGTGTTGCGTAGGGGTCCATTTGAGTTAGTTTGGGGTAGAAATAATTTTCTGATGTCCAAAAGAGGTTTTGGAGTCAAAATAAACATATACAATTTGGCCGAATTAGGAATTCTAAACAAAAATGGCTACTCATTGAAAATCAATTTTTCTTATTTAGGTTCTACTAACTCATTTTGAAATATTTTAAATATATATATTTTCAGAAGACTATGGCCTCAAACCTTACCTCAATTGGATTTAAAATGAGCATTTTGTGCCCATTGGAAGATTTTGAATAAAAGTCGAAAACAAGTAAAAACTAAGTTCTTAAATTAATTAGATTGGATAAATTTTGAAAATATTCTTAACATATATTTATTAGACCATATATATGCTTGAAGAGGGGATGGAAGTTAATAAGATGAACATGTGATTGGGTCAAATATTTTATAAACCCCACAAATTTTCTAAAAAAGGGGATGGAAGTTAATAAGATTTTTTGAAAGATACCCTTTGTGTTAGCAAGATAACTACCCACAAACTCGAGAGACTACACTTAAAAACCCTAACTTAAACTCCTAAAATCCTAGATGGCAACCTTGACCTTAGTTTGACCCCTACACTTAAAGCCCTAAAATCTTATAAATGAACACTAATGACAAATGTTAACTCCTAAATCAATCTAACAAAAACAATCCCAAACCTTAATAGGAAAGAGACTAATAATTAAAGCACATGAGAGTCCCTTGAAACTAACAAAGGGTAAACTAAGCCAAAAATAAATATTAATATCAACAAGCTTAACAATAAATTTGAAACCCTTAAATGAATACTAAAACCCTTAAATGAACCTTCAAATCCTAAAACCTTAATATGTGCAAACCCTTAAAATGATTCCAAACCCCAATCTAGTGTCACATCTTAACTTAGCATGGAATGCACCATTATACAAGAATACTTGTTGAAAGTTCTAACTTATAGGTCCTTTTTATGCCATGTTATACCATCATATGCAATAACAACTTCAAGTATATCAGCCAGTACAACTAGTCTTTTAGTTTTATTCAACCTAGTGATCTGATTCTAGTTTTCAAACTTTCCTTTGTAGAATTCTACCATTTCACTTAGGATTCACTTAGGTGAACAACTAGAATATTGAGTTAGAAATCACTCAACTTCCCTAGTTAGCATAATTATTTGTAAGCGCAAATCATTACCTAACATAGTAGCATAACAGTTTAACCAAGATACAGTTACTGTCATTCAAAATCATCACATTAGCATCCACTATAGTAGCATATCAATTCACCTAAAATATACCCATATTCAATCAACATAACATCAAACATGACGTAATGTTATGAGTATCATTATATTTACTCCAAGCATGGGTTAGATCCACTTACCTAAGCTTAATAATTGTGAAAAATCCTAAACTTTATGATCTGGTCCTTCCTTGCTTATCATACCTATGAAAACATAACACAGTCCTCAAAGCAAATATGGGTTCAACCCAAACTGTTATAAGTTTTCATTTTCGCATTTTTAAACTTCATTTGACTATATCTTACTTATTCCTTATTTGACTTCAGTAAACTTTATATCTTCATAATCATTATTTTAAGTACTATTAATATATCTTAAGAATCAAAACTAATCAATATTGTCAAAAACCCAAAAATACCCTTTTGTATTACTGATTCGATCGTATACTATTGTAACTCTATAATTAACCCGAATAAGCTTTAGTATTGAACTAAAATCTTAAAAATTATACTTTCCAAACTTGTCCAACAACCCTTAATATACCCCAATGTGTTCATTTTACATGAATTTGACAAGTATTTTAATAGTATCAATTACTGTATTATATATTAAGCTAACATATAGGTATTTATTAGGAAAATACACAATAAATAGGATACAAGCCGGATTGATTTCATGAAAAACCTTAAAACTCAAAAAAATATGTAATTTAATTATTGACCATGAATTACACTAAATTGGCTATTATCTATTTTTATGAAAATAACGGTTTTAGCTCGAAATAACAAAAAATTAGAAAAAATAAACAAATTTATGTATGAGATAAAAATTAGGTGTTCCAAATGTCATTACAAAATTCTAGGAGTCAAAACATGTAGGGCTCATTCATTAATTTCATCAAAAACTAATTATTTCAACAATTCAGTAAAATTGATAGTTTTATTCAAAATAATTGTAAAAAATAGTAAACATGCTTAATTTTGAAAATTCTTGTTACCACAATTAAATATATACATTAGGTGTATTATATACAAGGATTGAGCTTGAAACAACTTCATCTAATATTTATAAAAATTAGTTTAATTTTCACTCAAATAGGGCATGTTCTTAAGGAATCCATATTTCCACTAATTATTTACTTAAAATAAAATTACTACATTAATCTACACTTAAAATAACCCTAGAAAATGAAATTTCATGATTAACTAATAGCATTTGATATTTTTACAAAATTAAATAATTTACTGGTAAAATTTTAGTTTACTTAAACCAGCCGCCTCCGGTTACCACTAAATCGTCACACCGAGTTAGGTTGTGGATAGCCTATTGAATCGCCTTAAACCTAACTCATCCCTATATTTTGTTCTATTTTTATTTTATATTTTTCTAAATTGTTTTCTTTTGTTTTCAAAGTTCTAAAATATTGAAATTGAGAGTTTAGGTCTTATTTATAGTTTTTGAAGTTTGCTTAATTTAATAGAAATTAGACATATGTATGCTACATGTCAATTTTCCATTTTCTTAGGTGACATGTGTCATTCTCTATTTAATCAAGTATTGACTCGTGCTTTTCAATTAATCTTAGGTTGCCGCATCATTTGATGTCTTATCTACTAAGTTTTTTTTTTATTAATTTTCCATTATTTTACCATATTTTAATAATTTATTATTATGTGTATATATTTAATACATATAATGCATATCACAAGTAAATACATGTATATTACGCAAAATTCAATTTCATTTATTATTTTTGAAAGTTAATTAACTTATCTCTAATATCTCACTATATCTAAAAGTTCAAATTTCACGTTTTTTATAATTATCAACTTTATCGATAAATTATCCTTTTTCTCAAATTAATATATTTATAAAGCTTCTTTTGAGAATTTGACTTTACTTGAAATACTTTATTTAACTTTTCTAACCTTATTATGAAGTTTGAAATAAAACAGATAATATAGCTTAGTACCTTTAAATTTAGAGGCTTGGATTCTAGTTGAAAAAACCCAAGGTATTACATCTAGCCTTGAAAACCCTAATCCAACTATTGAGCTTTAATTAAATAGTAAAACTATTCGCTAATTATAGACTAATCACTTTATTGACTTGAAATCCTAATTTACCTTCTCAAACATACTCGTGCAATAATAATTGGTCCTCATTTCTTAAACTAATTAGGCAAGATATGCTAATGGGCTTAACTAACTTAATTTGTCACATTTATCCCTAAATTGCACCTAATTAATGTCAAGTGTACCGGTAATTATGTTTATTAAGATTAAGAAACTTAATTACACCGTAACTTGCTAATCAAGTTTTGCATCATAATTAACTATAAGACAAGAGCGATTAATCATATGAACCCAAAGTAATTATATGAAAATATCTTCTTAATAATGTCAACATTATACTTAGGGAGATAATATAAACCTTATGAACTTTTGGATTCAAACTTGGAGTTAAATACATAAGTCAATGGATAATCTTTAGAATTGCTTAAGATATAATGATAAAAAAAACTTAAATAAAATAGATAAACCATAAATAATAAGTTGAAAAACTCTAAAGAGAGAGTAAAACCCTAAAACCCTAATCATATGTGTGAAACCCTACAACGATTAGAAAACATCAATAGACTAAAACCCCAATTAGAAATTCAAAACTCTAATTTAATTAATAAACCATCAGTATATCCCTAAACTATTCGCTAATTGCAAATAATTTCTCTAATTGCTAGAAAACCTTAAATTGCCTATATCGTACGCTGTCTAAAAACCCTAATTAGTCTTAAGTACTAAAAGACTATTACAAACAAAATAATAGAGGTCAATGGACTTAATTAAAGTGATAAAATATGGTGAAACCCTATATACTCTAATTATGTTTAAATTTCTTAATTAAGTATAATTACAACTAATTAGCTTAATAACCCTTTAATCCATCTATCAACCTTGGTCTTCTTAATTAGTAAATGGATAAGATCAATTAAGGAGACAAGACAAGAAAGCTAATTAGAGAATTAAGATATTTTGAGACAAACCCTTATCTAATCAAGTAGAGTTAGGGAGCAAGTGGTCCTCCCTTGATCAATGTACTCTTTTAACCAATTAAAGCAGTATCTTGTCCCTCTTATCCTACCTTCTTGATCTACAATTTCACCCCTTCAAAACCCTCATTTAATTTCATTTTTCACTCTTAGAAAACCATCCTTATAGACCCAAATAGAAATTAAAGGAAGAAAGAAGGAAAACCAAGAAGCACTCTTCAATTCCTCCACACCTTAGTACCTTTAGCCATTGCCACCATCACATAGATTCTAATCACAAACCACCACCACCTAAAGATCACACATACAAAACCTAGTTTCTTGCTAACAAACATTTTCTTTCAAAGAAGTACATTTCCACTTCGTTTTTTAATGGAAAAGTTGGAACTTGTATAGACCAGTCTAAGGTAAAAATCACCTAACTTGAGTTTCTTGTTCACATAAGCAATACCCATGATACCCCAAGAGTTTAGGATTAGAAATAGTAGATTAACATATTATAATCATGTACACATCGTTTTAGAGGTATATAATTATACATTCATTCATGTAGTTAGCTAGTGTGTTACTTGCATTCTAGGAGTATAAGAGATAGCTCTATATAAATAACTTAAAAAGAAGTCAAGAAAATACTAAGAACCCCAATTTCCTTTGCATGTTACTCCCTTTGGTAGATGTTTTCTTCATGACCATCACTTAATTGTTGAACTAAGGCCCAAAAGAATACATAGAGTTAAGCTTATGGCCATAGAGTGAAAGTTAAGCCCAAATCTCATTAAAAAGGCCTAAAATGAAGCTCATAATTCAACAAAAAGAATATGACCAGCAACTTAAGGGAACTCATAAGAAGAAAATTGGAAACCCAACAAGCTTAATAAGATAATTGGAGGAGTCTCCATAGGCTTAACTTAAAGTTACTACAATAAAATAGCAAAATAATAATAATAATAATAATAATAAAAGAGCCCAATTTAGCCTATAAAAGTAAACCTAGGGCCTAATAAAAAACTTTAAGAGATAATTTTGAAATGCACATTTAAAACCCAAAACAAAGGCTCATGAAACCACAAAGAAGGCTTATTACCCAAATCTTGACCCCAGACCCAAAACCTTTAAGAGTTAATTATGAACTTTGGACCAACGAAATTAACTAGCCCAATCTGAAAGATTCTAATTCTAATATGACCAAATGGAAACCACCACATGATAAAGCACTCGAAAGCAATGAAAATCAATTATAAGAGCATAAAAAATGGACTTAAAATGAAGAAGTTATAACGAAAACATGTTTTAATCACACTTGGGGATTTACAATGAGCTTTACTAATTAGGTAAACCATTAAGTCCTTGAGAAAAAAACATAAAGGCCCTCTTCTAATTACCTACATAGATTTTATTATTTTGTTTTAGGTGACTTAATTTCTAATTCAAAAACCCTAACAGCACTTTTACTTCATAGAATGGAATGGGAAGGAATGGAATAAGGGTATAATACACATTACTTTATTTAGTTGGATTTATAAGTAATTTAGGAATAGACATGTAATGACTAAATTATCCTCGGTCTATTTTCTTTTTTAACTAATCCTAAAGTAATAAGTAGTGGTGGCGGTGGCGGTGGCGGTGGCGGTGGCGATGGCGGTGGCGATAGTGATGGAGGTAGCTATGGTGGTCGATAGTGGTGGTCGACAGCGGTGGTAGCAGTAGTAGGGGTAGCGGTAGCGGTAGCGATGACTGTAGTGGTGGCAGTAGTGATGGTGGTGGTGGCAACGGCGGCGACAGTTGATGGTGGTGGCGATAGTAGAGGTGGTGGTAGTGATAGTAGTGAGGAATCGTGATTCCTTACTTAAATTGAGGAATCGTGATAAACATTCTCATGGAATTGTAAGTCCCTGACAAAAAACCAAGTGAACGTCGTAATAAGGAATAAGGAGAGAATTGGAATTCCAATTCTATGAAGTGAACATGCTGTAAAGGCTAGGATAAGTAGGTTTGGAGACTAGTTGAGGGAGTTTTGATGAATTGCTACTTGCTTGTGTCTAATAATTGCTCAATGTTTTGTTGTTTGTCCTTCATTATTTGTTTGAGTGACTAGTTATTTTGTATACCAACATCCATGTGATCGCCTTATTAAATTGGTAAGTTTAAATATTTAGCCAAATTGACTAGATATACCTATCGCATGTTTGTAATCTAATAGTTGCAAACTAGGATGTCTATAGCTTTGCCAAGTTTTCTAAAAAATTTATGAAAAGGCATTTTTGAAATGTTTTATGATTCAAAGAAAGATCTATCAACTTATTGAGTTCTCATAGCAATTGCTTGTGACATTTTACTTGTTAAGGAAAAACTAGTAAACCATCTTCAGTTGATTGATTTCAAGTAGCTTGAGTTAAGACTTACATGGTTTTGCCTATGGGGTATTATATGGATTTACTAATAGTAAGCCTATAGGGTATTATATTAACTGTTAATAGTGGATAAACCCTAGATGGGATCCACTTAATTGATTAGTATGGTATTCTTGACTAAGGTAATAGTCAAATTTCGTCCATCGAGATAGCACCCATAGATAGCCTCATGCAGGTAAGGTGAGGTGCCCTATGCAGTTAAGTATAGAAGAGGTAATTGACATTTAGACAATGTAAATCTATACCTTATGTGGCTATCTATGGGTGCTAAGGACCCAAGTGTATATATTGTATACGTAAGAGTAACTTGATTTTGTTATTTTTCTTAGTATATTTTCCTTCAATAAAAATTTGAATTTTTTTATACCCATAAGAATATACTTTGTGTTCATTCATTTTCATATATATATATATATATATATTAAGGATCTTACATGCACAAAAATCCATTGAAATTAGCTACAAAAATATAAGTACCATATAGCAAAGTAGCCACTTTTAAATGTTAGAGTTTTTGGCCTTTGACATGCAAGGAGGAAAGACGAAAGAAATGGATCGAATGTATAATGCCCTAAAAGGGAGCTTAGAAATTTTGTCTAAAATCTTTATATTACATGTGTGCCCAAGATATAAAGACCACCTTACAAGCTAGAGGTTGTATGACTCTAACTGTAAGTTTCTAATCATACTCAATATTTTTACATACATCTACTTATATATATATATATAGCTAAAAGTTATCTAACAATCTATAGTTTACCAAAACCATAGAAAGTTGGAATCACTTGCTAAACAACAAGATGGGATAACTAAATTTCAATTATATTATGTGTTACTAAATATTATAAAGATCTAGCTTAACTAATATAGTCTGCTAAAGTAATCTTATCCGTATCATCAAGCTATTTAAAGTTAAAGGAACACTTTGCACTTTGATCTCAGCCTCATTCCTAGCTTTGGCTGCTTGTAAAAAGAAACTGTTCAAAGGTGAGCATACCATAGCTTAATGAGTTTGTCCCTCATTGCCACCATTGAAGTTATCAAGCATTATTAGTAAACATGCAATTTAGCTATATACAAAATGAATGCACACGTGATTATCATCCAGTTAAAAAAATGATAAAGACTTAAATCAAAACATGGAAGTTACTATATAGGAATCCATGGTTTCATCAAGTCAAAGGACTAAAATAACACTACAGCGAGTAGTACTTATCAAATTGATCCATACAATACTCTTATAATAGGTCGATCTAATATAATGTACTCCTACACATATCTATGTACTGAATTGATATCTCATATCCATAATCAGTAGAACATGATTATCATTTAGTCAAAATACTAGCCTTAATTCATTATTATTCCACGTAACGAGCGACTAGAGATAATTTAGAACAATGTTCGCGTTACCTTATGATTTTACTATTAAAGTCACAAACTTTAATGACAAAAGATTGAAAAAAATATTCAAGGAATCCTTTTATCATGTTAAAGGCCGAAGATAATGTGATAAATAAAATAACTCATATAATAAAGAAAAGTGAATAATTAAATGATGTAAAATCCATATGGCCTAGAGCACATCACTAGCAATGTCCCACTTACACTTGGCCTATTTAGACATAAATCTAATGCTTATTGCTTTAGTATGACTATCATGCTTAGATTAAAGTAGTGGCTTTGTCAATGGATTTGCAATGTTGTCATCTATTGGTACTTTGCATATTTTAACACCTCCTCTATCAATGATCTCTTGAATGAGATGATAACGCTTGAGCATATGTTTGGATTGTTGGTGTGATCTAGTTTCCTTAGCCTATACAATGGTTTTATCGTTCTCACAATATAGGTTCACTGAATCCTTGATACTAAGAACAACTCCTAAACTATTGATAAACATCTTGATCCAAATAGCTTCCTTAGCCAAATTCGATGCTGTTATATACTCGGTCTCTATTGTAGAATCAGCAACTATCTCTTGTTTGGAACTCTTCTAGCTTATAGTGCCTCCATTCAAATAAGATACGTAACCAGATTGTGATCAGAAAATCATCTATATCAAACTGGAAACTAGCATCTGTGTAACCAATTACAACAAGGTCACCTTCCTGTCCTCCATACATCAAGACTACATCCTTAATTCTTCTTAAGTACTTCAGGACGCTCTTAACTGTAATCCAATGACCTTCACTTGGATCAAACTGGTACCTATTGTGATACGAATTTGTGGATGAAGATACGAACCTGATATGACGCGTAAGTAGGGGATAGGTTCGGATTGTAAGATGGTCCTAAAAGTAAATGAAAGTTGAGGAATGAGTAGGGGTTCCCATGCACCAACAATGGATATGATGCACCAACACCTCACATGAGCTCAGGTCACACTTGATATGATGCACAAGTATAGCCAAAGGTCACTCGCCACTAGTCCATACTTAAATGGGCTAGATAAGAGTAGGTCAAGAGTAAGTAGGAGGATGCTTAGCTAAAGAGGGAATAAAAAGTTCAATGTATTCTTTGTATATCCTTGTAGCTATTACATTATGTGAATATTTATAGTACCTTATTAGGGTAAGTCATAAGTTACAGAAAATTGCAATAATGGATCCCTTCTTGCTAAACAAAAGGAGAATAATTTACAGAGAAAGCATGAATTTATGTATAAAGGACATCCTTTGTCAGAAAGGATAGTATGAATGTTAGAAAGGATAGTGCGTGCGCGTATTTTACTCAGAAAGGGCAGCACGAATGTCAGAAAGGACAGTATGAATGTTAAAAAGGACAGTACGTGTACGCATTTTACTCAGTCTATGATCTTGATAGCATTGTAAGTTAAGCAGGGGTAGGCCTTTGATTAGGTTTGTTTGGCAAAGGTAGTTCGGTACTCTGACTATTGGGGTTGGCTTAGGGATGACACACAATTGGTTTAGCCTTAGATGGTTGACTATTGACAATTGTCAACTCGACCTTCACACTATGGAGGCTGTTTTCCTGATTTGGTGCTTGGACTGTGGTGCTATAGTAGGGTTGGTTCTACATGTTGGCTGCTCACTTCGGTAGCATCCTGGATGGTGTGGAGAGTGAAGTAGCTTAGCAAATTGGACTGGGGTAAACATTGCTCTTTGACGCTTAACTCACCTTGGATAGCTCGGCATACCCTATGAGAAAGCCCTCAAACTCAAGAGTGAGTGATTGGTCTTTAATCCCTATCATCCCTTCTAGGTTGTTTAAGATTTGGGATCAAATTTGGTTTAGCACTAGATTAGTCATCCTCAAGATTCTAAGGTTAGAGATCGACAATGTTGAAGGAGTCTAAGACTCCATACCCTTTAGGTAATTCAATCCTATAGGCATTAGGATTGATCTTTTCAAGCACTTTGAAAGGTCTGTTGCCTTTAGGAGATAACTTACTCTTCCTTAAGCTTAAGAATCGATCCCTATTGAGATGTATCCAAACCAAATCACCTGGTTGAAATTCTCTCTTTCTCTATCCTTGGCTTTGCTTTTTGAGCTTAGTATTAGCTTGGCTGAATTGCTGTATAACCTTTTAGTTCATAGCCATGATGGCCTCAACTCTTTATATGGTTGGCCGATCATCATCAGGCCTTAACTGCGGTGCTTGGTCCATCGGGGGCTCAGGGTTGAACCTATAAGCAACCTTAAATGGAGACATGCTTGGTAAGTTGTAGGTAGTCCTATTGTAGGTGACCTCAATGATTGGCAAATAAAGATCTTAATCGATCATGTTTCATTCTACAGCAACCCATAGCAAAGTTCTCATAATTTTGTTGACAACTTTGGTTTTTCCATATGTTTGTGGATGGTAAGACGTGTTGTATAATAGGTTAGTTCCCATTCATCTCCATAGCGTTTTCTAAAAGTGGCTCATGGACTTGGGGTCTTGGTTTGAAACAATGGTTCTAGGCATGTCATAAAGCTTGATCACCTCCTACAAGAAAAGGAAAGAGATAGTTGAGGCGTCATTAGTCTTAGAGTAGGGCATGAAATGTGCCATCTTGCTAAATTGATCCATAACCACCATGATGGAGTCCTTCCCTCGAGATGTCTTCGACAATCCTAACATGAAGTCTATACTTAGCTCAGACCACGGTTTAATTGGGATAAGTAAGGGTAGATAATGTCCTTGCTCAACTTAGCACTTTGCCTTCTTATAGGTTGCACACCATTCCAGTACAAATTGTACATCTCTCATCGTTCTCGACCAAAAGAATCTCATAAATAGTACTTCATAGGTTCGGCATTAGCTAAAATGTCCTGTCAATCCTCCTCCATGCGCCTCGTGCATTAACAATTCTCTTATGGAACAGGTCAAGATACATAGCCTCCTCTTTCTGAATAGGTATTCGTCTTCCCTGTGATAGTTGTCTAATGTCCGTTCTTCATGACATCAGGCATAGATGAGACCAACGTATAGATCCTCAACATATAAATTCTTTATGGTTGAAAAACCAAGTAGCTTTATTTGCAGCTCGGTCAAGAGGGTATGTCGTTTTGATAGGGCGTCGACCATTACATTGTTCCTTCCATTCTTGTATTTTACAACATAAGAAAAACCTCCATTAACTCAACCCATTTAGATTATCTCTGAGAAAACTTCAATTAGCTTTTTAGATATCTCAAGGATTCATGATTAATGTAGATCACAAATTCCTTAGGCAACAGATAATGTTGCTATACAGTTAGGGCTCAGATTAAGGAGTAGAACTCCTTGTCATAGACAAAGTAGTTGAGTGTAGCTCCTCGAAGTTTTTCACTAAAGTGTACAATAGATCAGCTTTCTTGCATCAACATAGCACTTATGCCTAGTCTAGTTGCATCACACTTTACTTCAAACACTATGTCGAAGCTTAATAGAACTAAGACAGGGGTTATAGTTAGCTTCTCCTTCACTTCCTCAAAACTCCTCTACTCCTTTTCTCCCCATTTGAATTCAACATTCTTTTTTGAGAGTTCGGTGAGTGAAGCCATAATTGTACTAAAATTCTTTATGAATCTACGATAGAATGATGCTAGGCCGTGAAAACTTCTTACATCGGTAGAACAAGTCGGCTTAAGCCATTCCATGATCACTCTTATCTTCTCATCATTGACTCAAATGCTACCTTCGCTCATAATAAACCTTAAGAAGATCACCTTAGGTCAGCAAAAGTCACACTTCTTTAGATTGGAGTAGAGCTATTCTACTCAGAGTTTTGCAAAAACATTTTGGAGATGCTCCTTTGAATCTCTAGGTTGGGGCTATATACCAAAATGTCATCAAAATAAACTATTACAAACCTCCCTATGAATTCTTAGAGAACATGATTCATTAGGCACATAAATGTGCTCGGTATATTGGACAGTCCAAATGGTATTACAAGCCATTCATATAAACCATGTCATGTCTTAAATGCAGTCTTCTACTCATCACCTTCACACATTCGGATATGATGGTATCTAAATTTGAGGTCGATCTTGGAGAACACTCTTGCTCCACCTAACTCATCTAACATGTCATTAAGCCTGGGTATGGGATACCTATACTTGATGGTGATTCGATTATTCGCTCGGCTATCCATATACATCCTCCAAGAACCATCCTTCTTGTGCACTAACAAGGTTAGTACAATACATGGTGATGAATTGTCGACCATCGGTCTCATTACTTAGGTACAAATTTTAGGCTTCTAATCTTTCACTTGAAGAATCCTCTCTCAGCAACTTACTAATGATGAGAAACTTTATACTAAAGGAAGGTAGCTGAACTTCTTAAGCTCTCTACATTGTTATACGTTGATCTATACTCTCGATTGTGATGATACCGACCATTCCCTTACTAAGGACCCTATGCCGTGTAATCGACCAACTACTGCCGAGAGGTTCTTATCGAGTGATGAGAAACTCACTTATCGCCCGAGTAGTTTTCTCTTAACCTATTACCACTTCTCTCGTCACCCTCTTCTCATCTCAACCCCTTTATCGCCACAACATCTTGATCCTTCTCACCTGCTGTGATTAGAGAATCTTCATACGGGACCAATGTTGCATTACTGCCTATCCACCTCATCTGACATTATACTACTTTTCCATTTTTGTCTTTTGTCCTTTTTACCCTTTTTCATATCTACTAGGAATCCCCTTTTTATATATACTTTCTTGTAATTTCTTTATTTGTAATGTTGCCTTAGGGACTTACTATAAATAGTCCTTTTCCCCTTATAAGCTGTTGATAACTTGATAAAATAGACATTGAATATTTTGTTCTTGTGAGACAACTCTCTGTAAGTCTATTTTTCATACACTCTTATCGAATCTTGCTAAGTAGCCTAGGATTAGTAGTAGATGGACTTTGACATCAACTTGTGCGTCATATTAGGTGAGGTACCAAGTCATGTTGCGCTCACTAGTGTGACATATCCTCTGAGCAGCTTCGCGTCAATTACTCCAGTTCATCCGAGGACCAATTCCCTCTATTTTCTTCGATATTTCGAAGGACCCATTTAGTTCAGATTTGCTACGGTAAGTCCTAGTAATAATTAAGCTCCTAGTTACACCATAGGGGCTAAGGGACTTGCACACATACCCTTTCTTCATAAGGTTGTCTGCTTACCTCGATATCTAGGCGACCTATTTAAGATTTAAGCTATAGGCAAGCTTGTTTGCTAGTGCAACTCCTAGCTACAGGTTGATTGTATGCTCGATGCATTAGATTGGGGGTAGACCCTTTAGTAACACCTTTGAAAACAAGTTGGTAAGTTCCTCTAGTAAGATTTTTACCTTGGTAGGTGACTCCTCCTTAGGTCTCAACTCTAGAATTCTTCAAACCAATAAATAGGTCTATCCTTTGAGCTCCATCTCTCTCTTCAGTTTGGCTTGGGTTAATAGTGAAGCCTCCTTCTTTAAGGCTTGGCTTAATTGGGACTGTATGACCTTTACTTGCTCGATAGTCATAGGGCTTAATTTCATCCTCCTGCCTTCATGCTCCACAAAATAAGTATTCCTCCTTTCATCATATATAACTACTCAATCAAACATCCTTGGTCGTCCAAGTAGTACGTAGGACGAACTCATGGGTAGTACATTATAGAGCACTTCATCTCGATATTTGCCAATATAGATCTGCACAGACACCTGTTTGTTCAGTTGTAAGGCTCCCTTATTACTGAGCCAATGAAGCTTGTAAGGTTTTGGGTAAGGCATGGTTGACAATTTCAGTTGTTAGACCATGAATGCAGAGACTGCATTGGTGTAGCTCCCACTATCTACAATCAGTGTGTATAGTGATTCATTTACCTTGCATCTAACATGGAAGACATTTTCTCTCTATTCATCTTCAAGCATAAGACTGACACTGATTATCCTTCTCAACACTAGAGCCTTCCTTACTATAGATAACTTCCTCCTTAGATAGCTTAGTCTGTCTATCCACTTTTAGCTCCTCTACTTCCTCATCAATACTGTCGACCTCATCGGTTGGCACCTTGCCTCAAATCACCATTGTTAACTTGTTTAGAAATTGAGCAACCATGTGTTCAAATCCTTGGCACTTGAAGCACTTGATCTAACTCATCTTCTTCCTTGAACTCTATCCCTTCTAAAACTTCCTTGAGGGTTCCTTCTCCTTTACTTAGGTAGTTTGAGCAGGTCAGGTCTCAGTAGCCTTACTTATTTCTATCCGCATAAGTCTACTCGGAACAGATTAACTACTACTAGGATGGTTGATGGGTGGTTAGAACCTTCCTATTCGCTGCCTTTCTATCCTTTAGGCGGCTCAGATCGCATCGTCAAATGTTCCAATATCTAAGGTTTCTAAGACATCCCCAATCTCATGCTTTAATCCACCAATGAACTAAGATACAATTCAGTTCTCTAGCTCTACGACTTCACATTGGATCATTAACATTTGGAATTCCTTAACAAAAGTGTCTACACTTAATCCTCCTTGTCTTAGCTCTTGTAGTCTTTTGAAGGCATCTTGCAAATAATAGCTTAGTATAAACCTTCTTCGCATCACCCTCTTCATTTCATCCCAACTCTTAATCTCTCACTGTAAGTTCATCCACCATAAGGTAGCATAACCAGTGAACTCCAGCACAATAAGTCTAAAATTTGCATTATTGAGTACATCATGGCATTCAAACAACTTTTCAATCCTATCTGCCTAATCTAGGTATTCCTTAGCATCGCCACTTCCAGAAAAAATTGGGATACGCATCCTTAATCCTTCAACTCTAAGGGCACATACATTTCTTTCTTCAACCTTGCATAACTCTTTTGCATCATCATCTCCTTCCGCTTCTTCCTCAATCTCTTCAAGCACTAGCCTTCATCTAGCATCCCTACTAACTCCTTTAGCTTAGGGTGATCGAGTTGGGGCATTAACTTGACCAAATTGACCATTGCCTCGTTGTTGCTGCTTACCTTCTCTAGTAAGGCTATTTTTAGCTCATTGCCTTCTTGGATAATAATCACCAAACTAGTTACCAAATTGGTAAGCCTATCCAAGTGGTCATCCACTGACTGAGGTATGAAGCTTCCTTCTTACCCTTGGCCATGTTGAGTATCACTTCATTGGTTTCCTAAAGTTCCTTGAACACTTAAGTTCAACATAGCTGGTCACTTCATAAATATTGATGTTTATCAATACCACTAGGAGTCAGTAATTGACACTCCTATCACCACAATAGTTACATAACAAACAAATAGTTAACTACACTTTGCTTCACATACTAGAAACAAGGGAGAACAAAGTACAGAGCACTTCTCAACTACTAAACTGCAATGTTAACAATGGAACCTTTATCGCTTAAGAGCAGTGACAAACCACTCAAAGAATATAGTAGTAGAATCTAGCTTTGAATGTAGCCTAGCTTTAATACTAAGATGATACGAATTTGTGGATGAACACACGAACCCAATATCTCATGTAACCAGGGGACGGGTCTGGGCCACGAGATGGTCTTAAAAGTAAATGAAAGTTAAGGGATAAGTAGGTGTCCTCGTGCACTGATGATGGATATGACGCATAAATGCCTCATATAAGCTTAGGTCATACTTGATATGATACACAAGTATGGCCGGAGATCACTCGCTACTAGTCTACACTCAAATAGGCTAGATAAGAGTAGCTTAAGAATAAGTAAAAGGACACTTAGCTCAAGAGAGAATAAAAAGTTCAGTGTATTCTCTATATATTCTTGCAACTATTACATTATGCAAATATTTATAGTACCTTATTAGGGTAAGTCCTAAGTTACAAAAAATTACAAAAATGGATCCTTACTTGCTAAACAAAAGGAGAATAATTTATAATGAAAGCATGAATTCATATGTAAAGAGCATCTACTGTCAGAAAGGATAGTATAGATGTCAAAAAGGATAATGCAGGCGTATTTCACTCAATTTGTGATCCTAACAACACTGCAAGCTAAGCAGGGGTGGGCCTTTGATCAGGTTTGTTTGGTGTCCACAGTTCAGCACTCTAACTGTTGGGGTTAGACAAGGGTTGGCTCAAGGGCAACTTACATTCAAGTTGGCCTCGGATGGTTAGGTCTTGACAATTGTAACTCGGCCTTGGCATTATAGAGGACTATTTTCTTGATTTGGTGCTTAGATTAAGGTACTGCGGTAGGGTCTTATATGAATCAAGTTACTAGACCTCTAACCCATAGTCAAGCTTAAGGACTAGAGGGACTAGCAAGATGAATCTTCCTATTCCAGCCGACTCATATAGAGGCTAAGTATCTCCTTGCTGACCCATTTTGCTTACTAAGCCGAGTAACTAACTATTTCTCACATGTTGAGTGTTGAGAAACTATAGGCTGAGATAACAACCCATCTTCATTCTTATATATGCTTAGCTAATTACTTACTCAACCTTACCCCTATTGAAATGCTAAGAGAGAGAATCTAGAATGACCAAGCCACCCCTACTCAGACAAGCAAGCTATCCATACTTTTTGTCTACATCCTCCAACAACATCACCACTACAACATCACCATGTATACAGTATCGTGTGTAGAATTCGTTGCACCAATGATTGCTTTCCTTGTATATTCATTTTTACCCCTTTATATCTTGTACATTACTACCTTAAGAAGTGACCCTTTTTGGGCAACTTTCCCTAACTTATGGGTATAAATACCCATGTAATTGTAGCTATAAAGATACACATATACATAAATACTTTGTTTACTCTCGGCATCACTCTTATCCTAACCCTCAAGCAAGGTTAGGTGGCGAATAACATTACTAGACCGATTCGTATATCATATCAAATTGTGCCATGAGTCTTTGGAAGTCCCATTGGTGTGTCATATCCTCTAGAGCTGTTCATGGGTTTTGCTTACTATTCATTCGTCGTTCATTCCTTTCATACTTTCCCCCATTAACTCTTTCGAGCTTTCTACAAGTTAGAACCCATCCAGCGACCAACCTTATCTGTTCTTAGGCACCGTTCGCACCATCCTAGTATTAGAGTGAAGGTTTAGTTTGAGTTGTTGGTTCTTCTAAATTTCTATTCATACTTTGTTTTGTGTGTGTGAAACAAAGCAAGCTACTATGTTCATCTTAATTGTTAGGTTTGCTAACTGTTGATTTTTTGGTGTTTATTTGAACCTTGAATTAGTAAAGAAAATGATGGATCCAAGTGTGAATGTTGGTATTGGAGATGACAATAGTAGAGTTGTCCACCATGGATAATAGTCATAGGAGATACCAAGAAGTACTGACGAGAGACTTGATAAGGTAGCTAACCTTTTAGTAGATCTAACCCAAACTGTTCATGTGCTAGCTTACTGGCCCACTGAGGCTACATAAAATAACCCATAGGTTGCTTAACCTATTAGAGGTTAGAACCCAACTCGACCAATTCAAGGTGGTGGAGTAGGTGAATGGGTAAAGTAAAGAGTAGACCTAAGAGAGCTTGGTGATGAAGACGAGGAAGAGTATTTCAAAGAAGAGCACGTACAAGTCCCTAGAGCATCTGATCATGTGAAGCTTCAAATTCTAAGTTTCAATGGATCTGGGAATGTTGATGAATATCTAGAGTAAGAAGAGAAGGTGTAACGTGTATTTGATTATTATCAATACTAGGCTTATGAGAAAGTGAGAAATGCTATCGTTGAGTTCTCCAGATATGCCATTATATGGTGGAAGAATTTTAGATGATGAGGAGACAAGAGGGCTACCAAGAGATTAATACTTGGCTCAAAATGAATATAAAACTTAGAAATAGATTCGTGCTAGAAACTTATCTTCAAGATACTTTTATTCGACTTTAAGAACTGAGGTAAGAAGGCAGGACTATTGACAAGTATGTTCAAGAATTTCAAATGCTAAGGATCCCTTATGAAGTGGAGGAACCACCAACTCGAATAGTCTCGAGATTCATCAGTAGGTTAAGAGGTGATATTCGAGACACTGTGGAACTTCAATGCTTTACCATAATGGATGAAGCCGTTAGAATAGCTTAACAAGTAGAAAGGCAACAGAGGAGCCAAGTACTAACAAGGATGCCAACTAATTGGTCCAGACAAGCAAGTTAACGAGCTTAATCGAGTACCGAGCTAAGCCGAAAGATGGATGTTCGAGCTGAACTGAAGGGCCGACTTGATACTGAAGTGCCGACTTGAACTTTTGAGAAGGGGCAAGTGTCTAGTAGGAAGATGAGCCAAATCAAGTGCTTTAAGTGCCAAAGGATCGGATATATAGGTGCTTAGTGCCCGAATCGATGGACGATGGTCATCAAGGGAGACATATCGAAGCTAGAAGTAGATATCACTGATGACGAACCTAAAGAAGAGGAGGTCTTTGCCGAGAAAGAACTGATTGAGGAGGACGTATTTGCTGGGGACTTAGACTAGTTACTCATGGTTATCTGACGTACTATGAATGTAGAACCCTCACGAGAGAAGGAACAGAGAGAGAATTTGTTATATACCACCTGTAAGGTGAATGATTAGGTATGTGCCCTCATTGTAGACAGTAGAAGTTGCACTAATGTAGTATCAGCTGATCTTGTCTCAAAGTTAAAGTTGCTGACTGTTGCACATCTAAAGCGGTACAAGTTGCACTAGTTAAGTGAGAAAGGAGCACTACATGTCACTTGGCAAATACTATTGTCAATCACTATAGGGAATTACTCTGACCAGATTCTCTGCGACGTACTACCTATGTACGCTTCCCACATGTTACTGGGTAGACTATAGTAATTTAATAGGAGAGTTATCCATGACGGCTACAGGAACATGTACATGTTCAAAAAGGATGATCAAAAGATAACACTGAACCCGATGCCATCGAGAGAGGTTAATAAATTATAGATAAAACTTGCTTGTAGATCGGAGAAGGCTCTGGTAATGAGTAGAGCCAAGCCTTAAGAAGCCGTCAATGTTGACGAGCCAACCCTCTTATTGGTTAGGCGACTATTAGAAATGAAGGAGTGGGGTGAACTACCCCAAGAAATCAAGGAGTTGCTAAACAACTATACTGACCTATTCTTAGATCAATTACTTAAGGGGTTACCCCTAACTTGAAGCATAAAGCACTACATCAACTTAATACCTGACACCTTGCTGTTGAATAAGCCAATTTATTAGATGAATCCCAAGCAGGCTTCTAAGCTTCAATGACAAGTCAATGAGTTCTTGGAAAGAGGCTATGTTAGAGAAAGTCTTAGCCCTTACGCTATGTTGGCGCTTCTAGTAGTAAAGAAAGATGGAACCTGGTGGATGTGTATCGATAGCTGAGCCATGAATAAGATCACAATCAAATACAGGTACTCAATCCCGAGGCTAGAAGACATGTTGGATGATTTAAGTAGAGCTAAGATTTTCAACAAGATTGATCTTAAATCTAGCTACCATCAAATCCGCATGAAGCCAAGCGATGAGTGGAAAATGATGTTCAAGACTTGACATGGATTATACAAATGGATGGTCATACCTTTTGGCTTTTTGAATGCCTCGAGCACTTTCATGAGACTAATGAACCATGTGCTGAGACATCTCATAGGAAAGTATGTCGTGGTGTACTTTAACGACATCTTGGTCAATAGTGCCGACATGCCAAGTCACTATAAACAGTTACGTGCTGTTCTAGATATCTTTCATACCGAAAGACTATTAGGCAATCTAAAGAAATGTTGCTTTTGCTAAGAGTAAGTGGTATTGTTGGGCTATGTAGTTAGTAAAGGAGGCTTGAGAGTGGATGATGAGAAGATTCGAGCAATTGTCAAGTGGCCGACTCTTACTACTTGTACCGATGTAAGAAGTTTCCATGGATTGGCTTCATTCTATAGGTGGTTTATCAAGAATTTCAATACCTTCGCTACGCCTCTTACTAAGCTCACGAAGAACACTGAGTTCCGATGGGGAGAAAGGGAGGAGAAGAGCTTTGCCAAGAAAAAAGAGAGGTTGACGTCTACCCTAGTGTTAGTTATGCCTAACTTCGAGAAAGTATTTGAGTTGGAGTATGACACATCAGGCATTGGAATGAGCACTGTCCTAATCAAAGAAGGTCGACCAATTACCTTTCATAATGAGAAGCTCAGAGGACTACAGTTGAATTATTCTGTATATGACAAAAAAAACTCTTAACAATGATCCAAGCACTACAAGTATGGCAGTACTATTTATTGCTAAGAGAATTTGTTATAAATATTGACCATGAGTCACTAAGGTACCTCCGAAGTCAGACTAAGGTATCAAAGTGGCATGGGAGGTAGGTTGAATTCCTCGAGGGATTTAATTTTGTAATAAAATATAAGTAAGGAAAGAGCTATGTCGTTGTAGATGCTTTTTTAAGAAGACATGTGCTTTTATCTAAACTACAACCAGACTGTTTGGGTTTGCAAGTATCAAAGAATAGTATTATAAGGATCCATACTTTGGACTAATAATCATGCGATGTGTTGATGGAAGAATGGTAGATGAGTATCATGTGGAGGATGGTTACTTGTTTTGAGGTGGAAAATTATGCATGCCAACCTATTCACTACGAGAATTATTGATCAGGGAAGCCTATAGTAGAGGACTCTCTAGACATTTTGGAGAAAGAAGAACTTGTGACCTGCTAAATGGTTGATTCTTTTAGCTGAGAATGAAAAGATATGTGCATCAAGTTATTGAGAGCTGTACCATATGTAAGAGGGTTAAGTGTTGAGACAAGCAAGGGAAAGCAATGCCTTTGCCTATCTTGATGAAGCTATGGATTGAATTGAGCATAGACTTTGTTCTTGGACTACCACGAACTACTTGAGGCAAAGATTCTACAATGGTCGTCGTAGATCAGTTTAGCAAAATGGCATACTTTGTGCCTTGCTCTAAAACTAACGATGCTTCGGCTATTGCTTCTCTTTTCTTACAAGAAATTGTATGGATACACAACGTGTCGAGAAGTGTAGTCTTTAACAAAGATTCGATGTTCTTGAGCTATTTTTAGAGGACCTTATGATGTCAGATGGGGACTAAACTACTATTCAGTACTTTTTGTTACCCTTAAATTGATGGTTAAACAGAGATGGTCAATCGCACTTTGGGATTATTGCTCCAAGCTACAGTGGGCAAGAATTTGGTTGATTAGGATGTTTACTTACCAGTGGTTGAATTCACTTACAATTGAATAGTGCATGACACCACTAAGTAGACTCCCTTCAAGATGGTCTATGGTTTCAATCCTGAATTACCTCTTGACCATACCCCTATACCTGTACTCGTACAAGAGGACCTTGATGCCTTGGCTAAAGCACAATCCCTCCAGCACATCTCTGATAAGGTCACTCGGCACATCAACCAAGCTATTAGAAGAATGTGGGAGTAGACTAAGGGTAGGATGGCTAAACAATTCCAGCTAAGAAACTTGGTATGGTTGCACCTTAGTAAGGAATGGTTCTTGAACAAGAAGAGGAACAAATTATCTGCATAAGTTAAAAGACCTTTCAGAATCCTCTAGAAGATCAATGACAACGCCTACAGATTGGAGTTGCTCGAGGAATATAGGGTTTTTGACGCCTTCAATGTTGTCAACCTCAGTTCGTATCACCCTAACAGAGAGCTTATCGAAGACCATTCAGATTTGATCCCAAATCCAAAACAACTCGGAGGTAATGATGGGAATTAGGTTACTAGACCTTTGACTCGCAACTGAGCCTGAGGACTAGAGGGATTAGCAAGACAAATCCTCCTATTCCAGTTAACTCATGTAGAGACCAAGTATCTCCTCGCTAACCCATTTTATGTGCTGAGTCGAGTGACTACCTATTTCTCGTGTGTTGAGTGCTAAGAAACTAAAGGCCGAGATAATAGCCCATCTTCATTCTTGTACATGCCTAGCCAATTACTTACTTGGGCTCACCCTTACCAAGATGTTGAGAGAAAGAGTTTAGACTAACTAAGCCACCCCTACTCGGGTAAGCAAGCTATTTGTACTTTTTGTTCACATCTTCTAATGGCATCACTAATACAACATCACTACATATATAGTATTGTATGTAGAATCCATTACACCAATGATTGCTTTCCTTGTATATTCATTTTTACCCATTGTATCTTGTACATTACTACTTTAGGAAGTGCCCTTTTTTGACTTTTCCTTTTTGGGCAAGTTGCCCTAACTTATAGGTATAAATACCCTTGTAATTGTAGCTGCAAAGATATACATATACAGAAATTAACATTAATGCACTTATGCATTTTCCCTTCCTTATATAAACACTCTGTTTACTGTAAGCATTACTCTTATCCTAACTCTTAAGCAAGGTTAGGTGGTGAGTAACCTCACCGGATCGATTTGTGCGTCATATCAAATTATGCTGTGAGTCATCAAAAGTTCTATTGGTATGTCATATCCTTTAAAGCTATTTGTAGGTTTTGCTCACTATTTATTCATTGTTCCTTCCTTTCATACTTTCCCCCATTAACTCGTTCAAGCTTTCCACAAGCTTAAACTTATCTAGTAACCAACCTTGTCTGTTCTTGGTTACAATTCTTACTAAGGTTGGTTCCACATGTTAGTTGCTCACCTCGATAGCTTCTTGGATGGTGTAGAGAGTGAAGTAGCTTAGTAGATTGGACTGGGGTAAATACTGCTCCTTGGTAGTTAACTCACCTTAGACAACTGGGTAAACCATCTGAGAAAGCCCTTGAGCTTAGGAGCGAGTGATTGGTCCTTGATCTCTATCATACTAGTAATGCTCAAAGCATAAGTGACATCTAGTCAAGTACATAACATGGCATACATGATGGAACCGATGGCCGAGGCATATGGAATCCTACTCATGCACTTTCGTTCTTTCTTAGAAATAGGACATTGAGTCTTACTCAATTTAATTCCATGTGACATTGGCAAGAATCATTACTTGGAATTCTCCATACTAAACCTTTTCAATACCTTATCAATATATGTACTCTAACTTAAGCTAATAAATCTTCTAAATCTATCCCTATAGAACTTGATGCCTAAGATATAAGCAGCTTCGCTAAAGTCTTTCATTAGGAAATAATTTCCTAACCATACTTTGACATTTTGCAACGTAGGAATATCATTTCCAATGAGTAATATGTCATCTACATAAAGCATTAAGAAGATTATTACACTTCCACGAATCTTCTTGTATACACAAGGTTCATCTTCATTCCTAATAAAATCAAACTCTTTGATTGCTTTATTAAAACGAAGATTCTAACTTTAAGATGCTTGCTTTAATCCATAAATGGACCTTCGAAGCTTGCATACCTTTTGTGAATTCTCTAGTTTGATAAATCCTTCAAGTCGTGTCATGAACACATCCTCAATGAGGTTTCCATTTAAAAACATTGTCTTGACATCCATTTGCCACATTTCATAGTCATGATACGTAGTTATGGCAAGAAGAATTTTAACAGACTTAAGCATGACTACAAGCGAAAAAGGTTTCATCATAGTCTACACCATGAGTTTGTTTGAAACCCTTTGCAACTAGTTGTGCTTTATAGGTATGCACATTACCATCCATGTTAGTTTTCTTCTCAAATACTATAGCACCTTAAAAGAGGGCCTGGTAGTTTTATTTAAAATCTTCATATCACGTGTACACCCATGATATAATGACCGTCTTACAAGTCAAAGGCTATAGGCTATAACTAAAGAGTTTCTAAGGATACTTATTCATTTTACATACATCTGCTTAACTATATATATATAGTAGCTTTATGATTATCGAAATATAGATAGCCTTTCTTATTATTTAGTAAGTGATTCTAACTCTCTACGGTTCTGGTAACTGTAGATTGCCAGATCACTTATAGATTTATATATATATATATTATCAGGGAGCAACACCTCTTGATATATTTATAACACCTTAATTATTTATATGATTTCCTTTTATATTTTTTATCTTCAGATAAAATATATGTATATATATATATATAAATCTATAAGTGATTTGGCAATTTACAGTTATCAGAACTGTAGAGAGTTGGAATCACTTACTAAATAATAAGAAAGGGAATCTATATTTTGATAATCATAAAGCTACTAAATACCTTAAAAGTTTAATTTGACTATACTACTTGCTTTCCTAAACTTATATTCTATTTTCTCAAGCCAATGGGGCACTCAACACTTAAATCTTAGCCTGCCCCAGCTTCATAAGACTTGTAAAAAAAAAAACTATTAAGGGGTAAGCTACATCCAACTTAGTGAGTAACCTTCCTACCTTACCATCAAACAATAATAAGCAAGTTATTTATCAAACACATGAATGTGTATATAAGCATATGTAATGTAAATAGCATATACAATCGATTGGTAACTGTATATAGTACGGTTTTAATGCCTAGCATTACCTGGGTTAAGAAGTATCTAGGCACATTAGGACCTAAGTATCTACGTCCAATACAAAATCTCTTAACAATATAGCTACCTTAGTAGTAGACACGGCTTGGCCTCAAGCAGAAGGCAAGACTCCTTAGAGCCAAGTAATTCCCAAAAGTGAAGGTAAGAACATGTCGCATGAAATATGTCGTATAATAAACAATCATGATACATAATATCAATATGGTTGCATCTAAACATGATCTCCTACTCTACTGCGTAGTGCCGATGCCCTTTTGACTTATGCTATAAGATGTAACACATGTCCAATTTCATTAGAGGCCAAATATTTATTAATTCCGAATTCATGGGGTGGTCAAGTAAGTATATGCTAGATACTCCAATGACCTATGTTCTAATATAGCAAACAAGAATGTTTGAAATATCTTAAGATATTTTGCAAGCATAGGTAAACCATAATAGGCTTACACAAGTTCCTATAAACCCCAACATACACTAACTATAAGCACAAAACAGAGTAAAATAGGGGGCGATATGCTCACTTAGCCTTCAAGTCAAGTATTTCTAGTAATCCTTGGTAATCTCAAACTTAGTATCCCAAATCACTTGAGTAAGGTAACTAAAGTAAATAAGACTCATCTTAAATGTAATCTATTCACTATCCCTATTTTTGCTTATTTCATATCTTGGTCATAACTTTCTCGTTTTAAGTTAGAATTTCATGTTCTTATAGTCGATTTTCATCATTTTCTAGTGTTCTTTCATTTGTTGAGGCTATTTTTAGCTTTTTAGGTTAGCAAGGTTTTGGTTTGGGCCTTAGAAGTTCATAGGCCCAAAGGGTGAGCTTGGTCACTTTAGGGTTTAGGCTTAGTTTTGGGATTTTAGCATAGCTTTTGATCTTAGGCCTTGCACTTAATATTTTGGACTTTATTTTAAGTAGCCTTTTTTTTTGCCCAACACTTTAAATTTTCACCTTGGTCCTTGGTGTTGATCATGTAGGCTTAAATGGCCCATTTTTACTAGTTTAAGGGCCTTACCTACTAAGGGGCTTATAGGGGATGGATTTAACGAGCTTTTAGACTTAATAGACCTTTTATATTTTATTTTATGAGCTTTTTAATTTGGGGTTCAAATCTGGTCGCTAAGTTATTGAGCTCTACCCTTGGTTCTTTTAAGAACTTTTGGGCTTATCTTGCATTTTAAAGTCTTATACCAAACTCCACTTAAGATTTTGGGCTTAAGCCCACTAAAGGCCTTAAGATAAGTCCATTTTCTATTAGGATTTAGATTTGGTTCTTTTCATCTATTGGATTCCTAATTATATTTATAAGGCCCTAATCACTAACTAAAATAATTTAGACTTAATTTGCATTCTAGGATCCAAAACTTGATTTTAACTTATTTTAATGGGCCAAATATCTTAATGAGTCCACTAAATAAACCATTTTACTAAGTTTTCTAGATCTAGTTCATTTCATTAATGGGGTTTCTAACACTATTCCTAAAGCCTCAATCGCCAACTTAACTAGTTTAGGCAATTAACTCATCATTATCCTACTTAAATTGGTTAATTACACTTTAAATCATACTTAACACTAATTAATCATGTTATTACACTAATTAACCAAAATTTATAGCTCATTAATTCCATCAACAGTCGCGATCAAGTAGGTATGTTTTAGGATTTCTTCAACTCCATCCATCCAATACTTATTCTAATGTGTTTCCTTGTTTTTAATCACATTTCTTCTTGTTTTAAGCTAATAAAATTACATAATATGGTGAAAGTAAGGTGGATATTCACTAAGAAAGGGGCAACATGCATGGTACTTAGGGTTTCATGAAGTTTTATTAACATCTTTTCAAGTTATCTACATGAAACTATCTCCTATACTTCTAGAATGTAAGTAATAAACTAGCTAAGTGCATGATTGAAAGTGTAATTATGAGACTCTAAAATGAATGTACATGATTATAACATGTTTATCTAGTATTTCTAATCCTAAACTCTCAAGAATTATAGATAAAACTAATGTAAATAGAAAACTCAAGTTGGGTGAGTTTAACCTTAAATTGTTCTATACAAGTTCCAACTTTTTTATTAAAAATAAAGTCAAAACAAGCCTCTTTAAGGGATAATATTTGTTGAAAAGAAAGTATAGTGTGTGTGTGTGATATTTTGGTTATGTTGGTTTGTGATTTAAAGCCATTTGTTAGTGGTAAAAGCAAAAGGTGCCGATCTGCGTAGGGATCTTCAACAGCTCCTTTTGTTTTCTTCCCTTTTTTCCTTTAGTTTTTGTTTGGGTTTCTTAAGATTGTTTCCTAGGTTCTTCTAAGAGTGAAGAATGAGGTTAAATGAGGGTTTTGATTGGGTGATTTAGGATAAAGGTACATGGTCCCCTCTTAGTACTATTGTACCTTATTTGCTTTTTTGCCAAATGAGAGAGGATTTTGTCTCTTAAAGGACAAGTGTCCTTTAATTCCAAATTAATCCTTTGTCCTTTGTTCTTAATTGAGTTTGACTTGTTATTATTTAAGATGTAATGAGAATTGGTAGATGCATTAAAGAGTAATTATGCTAATTTATCGTGATTGTACTAAATTAAGCAATTTAGGCCTAATTAGGGTGTAACTAGGGTCTTGCCATATTTTATCATTTTAATTAAGTCAATTGACTTACATTACTTCATTTGTTAGAGTCCTTTATTATTCGGGATTGATTAAGGTTTTCGAACTGCATACAAGTTAGCGATTTAAGGTTTCTTAGTGATTAGAGAAATTATTTGCGATTAATGAATAATTTAAGGATATACTTAATGTTTATTAGTTAAATTAAGGTCTTGGACTTCGAATTAAGGTTTTACTTAATCTATTGATATTGTCCAATTGTCTTAAGGTTTCTACGTATTAGGATTTTATGTGTACAATTAAGGTTTTAAGGTTTTACTCTCTTTAAGGTTTTCTAACTTTATTACTTAGGGTTTATGACTTATTATTTAGGGTTGAATAATTTAATTTATAGATTTTATTATTATATATTGAGTGGTTCTAGGGATTACTTATTAACTCTTCAATCTAACTTTGAGTTTGGATCCAAAAGTTTACAGAGTTCATATTATCTCCCCAAGTATAAAGTTTGCATTATTAAGCAAATACTTTCATATAATTCCTTTGGCTTTATATGATTAATCTCTCTTGACTTATAGTTAATTATGATGTAAAGCCCAATTGGCAAATTAAGGTGTAATTAAGTTTCTTAATCTTAATTACTCATACACTCAAGACAAATTAGGTGCATTTTAAGGCTTAATGTTTCAAATTAAGTTGGTTAAGCCCATTAGGTCATCTTGTCTTATTATTTAAAGGAATTGAGAGAATTATTGTTGTTTGAGTACATTTTAGAGGGTAAACTAGGGTTTTAAGGCAATTAAGTTATTAGTCTTTTATTAATGAATAATTTTACTATTTAATTGGAGTACACTAGTTGGATTAGGGTTTTATAATTTAAAGGCTTGCACATATTAGGGTTTCAATTAGGATTTTATAGTTCAAAGGTTCATTTAAGGGCTACAATATTCGTTTTAAGGTTTTAAATTCTTTGTTAAGGTTATCTATACTAATATTTGTTTTTGGTTTAGCTTACCCTTTATCATTTTAAGGGAGCTCTCCTAGACTTTGACTATTGGTCTCTTTCCTATTGGAGTTTAGGGTTAGTTTCATTAGATTAGGTTAACTTAGAAGTTAACATTAGTTATTGGCATTTTTTTATAAGATTTTAGGGCTTTTGAGTATAGGAGTCAAACTAGGGTTAAGACTGCCATTTAGGGTTTTAGGGGTTTGCATTACGATTTTTTAGCATAGCCTCTTAGGTTCAAGGTTAGTTATCTTGCCAACATTAAGGGTATCTTTTAGAAGAACTTATTAACTTATAACCCTTATTCTAGGGAATTTGCGGGCTTTATAAATACCCATTTACATCCAATAGTTTTAATCCCATCAGTCAGATTAATCAAAGTCCATACTTGATTGTCATACATGGATGGCATTTTTAATTCCATGGCTGTTAGCCATTTCTCCAAGTCGGGGACCTTCATTGCTTCCTAATAGCATGTAGGCTGATCTTGATCTATGAGCATCACATCGTAATTATCAGTAATAAGAAATTGATATCTCTCAAGCTTGTGAGGATTCTTACTACACTTGTATGGGCCTTGAGTTTGTGGTTTGGGTTTCATACCTACTTTGTGAATTTGATTGAATGTCCATCATTAATTCTATGATGACTTATGGTTCTTGAACTTCTTTGAGTTATATTCTACTCTTACTGGTTCTTTTGGAAAGGAATTCTCTTTCTAAGAAGTGACCATTACGAGCAATAAACACTTTATTCTCTAATGGGTTTTAAAAGTAGTACCTTTTGTTTCTTTAGGATACCCCACAAAGAAGAATTTATTAGATTTGGGTGCTAATTTGTCAAACATTTGATGTTTCACATAAACTCCATAGCCCCATGTCTTTAGAAAAGACAGATTGGGAGTTTTCTTATTCCACAACTTATATGGTGTCTTTTGAATTGCTTTTGATGGAACTCTATTCAATATGAATGCAATAGTTTCTAGAGCATATCCATAGAAGGATATTAGAAGATCTATTTAACTCATCATTGTTCGAACCATATCTAATAAAGTTCAATTCCTCCTTTTAGAAACACCATTCCATTGTAGTGTTCCCAGAGGAGTCAATTGTGAAACTATCCTATAATCCTTAAGATTGTCAGAAAATTCTTGACTCAAATTTTACCACCTTGATTTGATTGAAGTATCTTAATATTTTTACTAAGTTGGTTTTGCACTTCCTTCCTAAATGTTTTGAACATTCCAAATCATTTAGATTTATGTCCCATTAGGTGTACATAGCCATACCTACTGAAATCATCAACAAATAATGAAGTACAAATAACCTCTTCTAGAAAGTGAACTTAATGATCTATAGACATCGGTGTGTATTAAGGCTAATAAATTAGTACCTCTTTCACTTTGTCTTGTGAAAGGAGCCTTAGTTATCTTACCTACTAAACAAGATACACATGATTCAAAATCAAATGAATTTAAGAGCCCATCTTGATGAAGCTTTGATAAGCGCTTCTCATTTATATGGCCTATGTGATAATGCTTGAATTAGGCTTGGTATAAATCATTAGATT
Organism: Lumnitzera littorea; assembly: GCA_024138015.1. Lineage (NCBI taxonomy): Eukaryota > Viridiplantae > Streptophyta > Magnoliopsida > Myrtales > Combretaceae > Lumnitzera > Lumnitzera littorea. The sequence goes on along the minus strand of JAMXBB010000005.1, from coordinate 64,417,040 downwards.
CAAACCTTTTGATATTAATTCTATAAATGGACTTATGATCAGGTTCGTTAAAGTTTAGATCATAGAGACCATTCAATAAATGAGCAAGTCCATAATAAATGTCTCTACGATAGATGGAGATGGTATTATTCTCAATAATAAACCTAAAACCATTATTGTCTAAACAAGAAACTGAAATAATGTTGCTACTCATAGCAGGTACATAGTAATAATTACCTAAAACTTAAATAAGTCCACCAAGTAAAGTTAATTAAAAAATTATTATATAATACGAACCAATCCAAGGACTGACGAGGCCAGTCTCAAAGGTGGGTCTATGTTTATGGAAAGCTCGAAAAGAAAGGTAAGAGTATACGCGAAAGACAATGATTAGTAAAACAAGCAAATGCTCGATCTACTCCAAGGATACGATGCATCTCAACTTGATATGATGCATGAGCTAGTCTAATGACGGTACTTGCCACTTAGTCTCACTTTAGGGTTAGGGTAAAAGTAAAGTAAATAATGGAGAACAATGCTTACGAATGGAGAAGTGTATATTTAGTATAAAAAAGGGTAAAGTGATTTGTAGCTACATGTACAGTAGGTATTTATACTAAAAAATTTAGGGAATCTTACTTAAAATGGAAAAGACGAAAAGGGTAATGTCCCAAATAAGTATGTTACAAGGAATATCTAAAGGGTAAAAATGAAAATAAAACAAAATGGGTATTTTGTGCAAAAGATTATGTCATGGAGGTTCCTCAGATACGTAGTGGATGATTAGTGGTTGTATGTCTAGCAAAAGGTGGACAATTGTTTGATTAGTATAGGTTTTGTTGAGCGATGATGCCGAGTCGAGGCGACCATTTGATAGTACCGAGTTGATTAGGTGAGTCTTCTAAGGTGAATTCAACTTGGACATACTGGGTATAGTTCGAACTTGGGTCAGTTGAGTAGCTGGTTGGATGTGCTAAGTTGTTGTCTAGATGTGTCTCGAATCAGTAACTGGAGACTATCAATAAGTACAAGAGGGTTTGGCTCAACTTGGGCATCAAGTTGATAGACTACAGTAGTTCATATTCCTCAAATATGGTACGTAAAGAAAGAACTCATCTGGCTATGCTTTCTAATCCTTAGGCTTAAGCTCTAATCAAGGGTCTAGTGCTCTAATTCCTATCATCCTTGTTGGGTTTATTGGGATTTGAGATCAAATTCGACTAGTCTTCATCCAAGTTCTTCTCAAATTGGTAAGGGCTAAGGTTAGCAACATTAAACACATTTGATACTTCAAAATCTTCCAGTAGCTTCAATTGGTATGCATTATCATTTATCTTCTGGATTATCCTAAAATGGTCCCTTAACTCTAGTAGAAAATTTGTTATTCCTCTTGTTTGGAAACCTTACTTTGCTTAAGTGTAGCCACATTTGGTCACCAAGTTGAAACTCCTTGATTTTCCTTCCTTTCCTTTACCTTTCTCCTTTAGTTTTCTAAGCTTAGTCAATGTATTGAGTGACTCATAGGTAGATCTATTAGGTAAACTAGGCTTTGGCTCTTGCTTCTGGATCTTCTTGGTCAATAGGCAACATCGAAGTGTGATTGAGGGGTAGTTCGAGGTTGAAACCACAAACGACCTGAAATGGGGTTTGCTTAATGGTGTAATGCATTGTCTTGTTGTAAGTAAATTTGACCACAAGCAAGCAAATGTCCTAGCCAGCTAAGTTCTTTCCCACTATAGCTTAGAGTATTAATCCTAGACTATGGTTGACCATGTTTGTTTAGCTACCATTTTAAGGATGGCAAGAGGTGTTGAATAGCAATTTGGTTTCCATACGATACTAAAGGGTTCTCTAGAAATGGCTTAGGAATTTTAGGTCTCTATCTAACACCATACTCCTTAACACTCCATTCAAATGAACTATCCCCTATAGAAACAGAGAAACAACAGTCGAAGCATCATTAGTTTTGATGTAAGGCAAAAAATGTGCCATTTTGCTAAACCTATCCATGATAACCATTACGAAATCTTTGCTTCGAGTAGCTCGAGGTGATCCAAAGATAAAAGCCATACTCTTGTTAGCCTATAGTTTAGTCGAAACAAGAAAAGGCATTGACTTCCTTTATTTTGCTCGGCTTTTGGTTTTCTTGTAGATGGTGCATCCCTCTATCCTATCACACGATGCACATTATATTTAATCCTAAGCTAGAAGAACCTATCATTCAATAGCTCATATGTTCTCTATTCTCCAAAGTGCCTAAAGAGTCCTCTATTGTAGGCTTCTCTCACTAACAGCTCTCTAATTGAATAGGACGACATACATAACTTGCCACCTTAGAATAGATAACTATTCTCTACATGGTACTCATCTATTGCTCTTCCTTCCCTACAATGCTTATATAAGAGGCCAAAATGAGAATCATGCTATTATTGTTCTTTAATGCTTACAAACCTTAACAATTTGGTCTACAACTTAGTGAGAAGAATATGTCTTCTTGACAGAGCATTAGCAACTACATTATTCTTGCTTTGCTTGTATTTGATGACAAAATCAAATCCCTCTAGAAATTCAATCCATTGAGCTTGGCATTTGGAAAGCTTTGATTAGCTCCATAAATATCTTAAAGACTCATGATCTATATATATGACAAATTCCTTTCGTAATAGATAATGTTTCCACATGCGAAGGGATCTGATTAGGGATAAAAGTCCTTTATCATAAACAGAATAGTTTAATTGCACTCCTCTAAGCTTCTTACTATGATAGGTGATAGGTCGACCTTCTTGCATCACAATTGCTTTAATGTTGACACCCGATGCGTCACATTTAAGTTCAAACACTTTATCAAAGTCGAGCAAAGCCAAGATTAGGGTAAAGGTTAACATTGCTTTCACTCTTCTCTTCTTTCTCATCTCAAGTGAACTCTACATCTTTTTATGTTAGCTTAGTTAGAAGCGCAACTATGGTACTGAATCCTTAGATAAAGCGTTAATAAATTGATGCCAATCCATAGAAGCTTCTCACTTCAGTAGATGAGGTTAGGGTCAGCCATTTGACAATAGCTCTAACCTTCTCTTCATCAACCCTCAATTCGTTTCTACTATCTACGTAACCTAAGAAGATCACTTCTTGCAAAAATAACATTTCTTTAGGTTTTCGAACAATCTCTTTATTCGAAGGAAATTGAAAACAGCTTTGAGATGGTCATTACGCATTGCCAAGTCAGTATCATAGATAAAAATGTTGTCAAAGTAAATAACAACAAATTTCCAATCAGATCATGCAAAACATGATTATCAACCTCACGAATGTACTTAGAGCATTTGATAATCTAAAAGCCATGACCATTTACTTATATAAGCCATGTCGGGTCTTGAAAGTAGTTTTCCATTCATCCCCTTATCTCATCCGAATCTAGTTGTTGATAGTTAGTTTTTGTCCACTTATCTTACTTGTCTATTTGGTTGCCGATAGGCCATGTAATCTATATTTTCGGCATATCGCCAAGTGATCTACATTCTCGGCACTACATCGAGTGACATAGATCTGTTATTGATTTGCATTCAAGTTCATGATGCGAACACTTATCATAACTACGGTTATATTACATAACTGCTTGCTCTCCCTACATTTTAGGGAAGGTGTCAAATCAATAAGTTCCCACATATCTCAACAGTTACTCTGATAACTACTCTTTTAGACATAACAATTTCCTATAAATACGACAATGAAACTTTATAAGAGATATCTGATAACTCTTATCTTTTTTATTCTACCCTTCTTATTCCTACTTACTAACTTAGGCATCAGACTGGTCATATAAGACTAGCCCCGGTACTAAGTGTCTTTCTTATCTTTGCAAGATATTTCCAACCCGCAAAATTTACCAACAACATTTGGCGCTGTCTATTTTTCCTAAACATACCTACATGACTAAAATTAGAATGACCAAGAGTGTAGGTACTAGTACTTCCTCCCAACATAATGATAGAGGGAGTTGGTATATTGATGAGCAACGACCGGCTAAAATCAAGCAATTATTCCTCGATTTGGCCAAGGAAAACTCAGAGTTAAATAAAAAGCATGAATAGATCCAACCTCCTTTATAATAGTATTAATCCAAATTAGGACAATGAGCATGGTGATCATGATGCCAATAATAGTGATGATTCAATTTATTCACCTGAGTTGCAAAAAAAGTAAGCCGAGGTCGCGATAAGACCCTCGGCTCCTGCTTTTAAAAAGAATGACAAAGGCAAGCAACTATAGCAAGTACACCATGTAGGCCCCTCGCATGTCAGCACCCTTGCTGCATCAAGCAAGCAATTTCAAATTAGGAAGAGCCACTTTGTTCCAATAATTTTGGAGGAAGTGATACCTTGGTACATCAAGTTGCCATAGTTTGAAACTTATGATGGAATAATGGACCCCAAAGATCACCTAGAGTACTACAGTGCATTAGCCAAATTGCATGGTTTGAGTGATGCAATGGCCTGCCAATTTTCTCTTGACCTTGAGGATTATAGCTAGTATATGGTACAAAAACTTAAAACCAAACACCATTTCTTGTTTCGATGAATTAGCAAAAGTGTTTCTTCAACACTTCCTTGAAAGCAAACTTCCTATTAAGGATTCCTCAATCCTTAACACAATCAAATAAAAATTAGATGAGTCAATCAAAGACTACCTGGCCAAGTTTATGGTTGAAATAGTTCAAATCCTAAAATTTGACATGGAGTTAAGCCTCATAGAGACTTTTTCAAGTCTCTTACAAAGAATAAGTCAAAAACTTTCACCGACTTCAAGGCTAAAGCCACCTCATACATCTGTTAGGAAGATAACATAAAGGCCTAGTGACAGGCCGATCAAAATGGAGGAGATAGAAAAAATGAAAAGAGAAAAAGTGCGAAGGATAGACTTGGTTTAGAGGATGAACAAAGTCCAAATGCTGAGAGAAAGAGATTGAGAATTCTAACATTTTCATCCTACATACTTGTCAATCGTCCAATTTGGGACATATTGATGGAAGTATGTGCACAGCAAGGTGTTCTACAGTGCCTTAAGACTAATGAGAGGAAATCCCTCAAGGAGAAATTCCAACGAGTACTATGACTTCGCTCATAACAAGGGTTACAACATAGATGAATGCATACAGCTCAAGAATGTGATTGAAGATGCAATTCAACATGGGCATTTGAGAAAATTCCTAGCACAAGTTGCCGAAAATATCGAGAGACCATCCGAAAGGAGACGCAAGGAACAAGAGAATAATACTCGACTAACTATGGCCAGGAGAGATACAATGGATGCAAATCTCAGTAGTGCACCCAACAAAGTGATCAACATCGCTATTGGCAGACCTACTATTGGCCAATCAAGCTCTCTAAGTTTAGCAAATGCCAAAAATCACGTCTACAACATCCAAGGCAAGAAGGTCAGGATCGATAACACAATTTCTTTCATGGAGGATGACTTTGAGGGCATCCAGAGACCACATGATGATGCACTAGTTATTGGTGCAAGAATCGCAAACTTCAAAGTCAAGAAGATTCTTATTGTGACATAGGACATTCGGCCGATATCATTTTTTAGCATGCATTTGACCAGATGAGACCTAAGATTAAGGCATAGCTAAGATCTTACATGTATGATCTGTATGCCTTCAATAACCAACCAGTTCAAGTAACTAGAGTAATTTCTTTACCGATACAGATCGGTGATGCCGAGCATGTTATAGAGGATAAAGTAGACTTCCTCATCGTCAAATGTTGGTCCTTATACAATATGATAATGGGACAGCCATGTTAGCATTTATTCAACGTTATCCCTTCAACTGCACATCTTAAAGCCAAGTTCTCTACAAGGGGACCAGCAATTGGCAAGGTCCTCATACATGAGGGCCTTAAGACAAGATGAGGTATTTCAAGTAGAAACCTATCCGAAAGGCAAGTCAGTCGACATAGAGAATCCTAAGAGTGATACTGGGGAAATTTCTTTAAGAGATAACCTTGGGAACTACGAGGATTAGGAAGCCCTTGTCAATAGATATTTGGCAAAGTTTAATCAACTTCTTGCAAGCTAACGCTGACATGTTTATATGGTCCCTTTCAAACATATCGGGTATCTTGAGAGAAGTTATGGTACATAAGCTCTAGATTGATCAGAATGTGAAGGTGGTCCAATAAAAGAAGAGGCATTTTGCACCAAAGAGACAAGCAACAATAGAGGAAGAAGTCTAGAAATTATTAAAGGTAAGATTTATCCGAGAAGAGCCTTATCTGACTTAGCTAGCTAATTGCTTGCTAGTCAAGAAGTCTAATGGCAAGTAGTGAATGTGCATAGACCTCATGGATCTCAATAAAGCTTACCTTAGGGATTGTTTTCCACTATCAAAATTTGATTAAATGGTAGATGTAACCTCTGTATGCGCGTTACTTTTTTTTTATGGATGCTTTCTCTAGTTACAACCAAATTAAGATGGACAAGGAAGATGAAGTCCATACGTCTTTTGTTACCAATTTTGGAACGTATTGTTACACAGTGATGCCCTTTGGGCTAAAAAATGCCGATGCAACATACTAGAGACTTGTTAGCAAGATGTTTAAACCTTATATCCATAGAAACATCAAGTATATGTCAATAACATGGTTGTGAAAAGTGTGAGGAGGACCGGCATCTTATCGACCTTATGGAGACATTTGTTACATTGCGGAGATACAACATGAAACTTAACCCATAGAAATGTGTCTTTGGCATAACATCAAGAAAATTTTTAGGATATAGGGTTACTCAGCATGGAATTAAGGCTAACTCGAGAAAGATTGACGTGATAAGGAATATGAAATCCTCTCATACAGTCAAGGAAGTGCAAGAACTTACTGAGCATATAGTCGCCCTCAATAGATTTGTATTGGGAAGTGTTGATAGGTATGTGGGATTCTTTAAAATCTTAAAGAATCTGAAAGAATTCAAGTGGTCTAACAATTGTGAGAGAGCTTTCAGTGATCTCAAAGAATTCCTTGCATTGCCACCAATACACTCAATACCTATTTTAGGAGAGAATTTATATTTATATCTATCAGTCAGTTACTAAGCTCTTTCTTCCATATTGGTGCAAAATGACAGTAAAGAGCATCAACCTGTTTATTATGTGAGTTATGTTTTGCAAAGGCCAGAGCTTCAATATACAAAAATTGAAAAATTTGTTTTAATAGTGGTTCTCTCGGCAAGGAAGTTGAAATCATATTTTGAAGCTCATCAAATCATAATGCTTACTAATCAGCTATTGCGGCAAGCATTAGAACAATCTAACTCCTCTAAAAGGATGATGAAATATGCCTTAGGGCTGAGTGCCTATGGCATACAATGCAAACCCAGAATGATAATAAAGGCTCAAGTGCTGGAAGATTTTGTAGCCGAGTTCACTAGTGAGAAAGATAGTATGGAGTTTGTTGAGAAACCTATTTGGTTCCTTTATATGGATGGTTCTTCGACGAAAGAAGAAAGTAGTGCAGGCTTTATTCTTTAAGGCCTCCACAATGTTAAAGTTCATTATGCTTTAAAATTCAGACTTCCAACCAGCAACAGTGAAGTAGAGTATGAAGCTTTGATTGCCAAATTGAAACTGGCAAAAGAGATTGGTGCCGAAAAACTTGAAGTGTTTTATGATTCGCAATTGGTGGTGAATCAGGCCACAAGTAATTATGTAATAAGGGAAATGGAGATAAGCAAGTACTTATTGGTGATACGAACACTCATAAAAGAATTTCAAACTTTTGCCATCCACAAAATTCCGAGAAGCAAGAATATTGCCTCCGATAAGTTATCAAAATTGGCCAATATGGCATTTCCCGAATTAAGTAATAAACTTTTTATCAAATTTCTTCCGCATAAAAGATTATCCACTCTTTCGTAAAGCTATGAGTTGGCTCCTTGCTCAAGAGAAGAATCTTGGATAAATCCCCTAGTAGATTATTTGAGAGACGGTATTCTCCCAAATAACAAGAAAAGAGTGTAAAGATTGGCTTACCAGGCTACGAACTACACATTGATTGATGGTCAGCCGTACAAGCACTGTATGTTCAAGCACTGCAACTCAGCTATTACTAGCCAACCATGAGAGAAGCATAATACCCTAAGATTTTAAGCTAGTTTAATAACCCTAGGATCAAAGCCCTTAAATTTAGGACACTAGGCTAAGTTATCAATTTTATTTCAAACTTCACAGTAAAGTTTGAAAAGTTAGATAAAGTAATTTAAGTAAAGTCAATTTCTCAAAATAAGTTATATAAAAATACAATTTGAGAAAAACGTTAATTTATTAATAAAGCTGATAACAATAAAATTCGAGCTTTCAAATATAGCGAGATATTAGAGATAAGTTAATGAACTTTTAAAAATATTAAATGAAGTTGAATTATACATAATATATATGTATTTACATGTGATATGCATTATATGTGTTAAATACATATTTGTAATATTAAATTATTATTACAATAAGGTAAAATAACTCAAAATTAATAAAAAAATTGAAGGGATGAGTCATCAAATGATGTGTCAAGCTAGGATCAACACCTAATTAACCAGAAAATGACATATAGTACTTAGGAAAACATGAAATTAATATGTGTAATTTTACTTTTTTACATGCGAAAATTCTAAAACCTATAAATAGGGGTCCAAACATCATTTACAATATTTTAGGAACCTAAAAACACAAGAAAATAATTTTATAAAATTTGAAAAAAAATGGGAAAAATTCACAAAAAATAAAAGAAAATAGTGGGAAAATATGGTGAATTACGATTTCTAAGGCTACAAGCAACCTGAAAAAGAGCCACTTAGGACTTAAACTTACGGTGGAGAGAGAAGATGGGCCAACATAGGATGGTGGCCAGAGGATGATTGGAGCACCATGCGCTTATGAGTTAAATTTCATTGCTTGATTTTCATTAATTTATAAAAAATATCAAATCATCTTAGAAAATTATGATATTTGGTTTATCTAAGTTATTTTATACGTACTTTTGTGTGGTAATTTTATTTTCTTCAAATAACATTGATTTAGGGTACTTACTAAAGAACGCACCCTGTTTAGACAAATTTTAAATAAATTTTTCAAAATATTAAATAATGTTACTTTGGCCTCAAAATTTTTGTGTAACACACTTATATAATGTATTAAATTTCAATAACAAGAACTTTTGAAAATTTCCATGTTTACTATTTTTTATAATTATTTTGAATAAAACTGTCAATTTTACTAAATTATTAAAATAATTAGTTTTTGATGAAATTAATAAATGAGTCCTACATGTTTAGACTTCTGGATGTTTATAATGATATCTGGAATATTTAATTTTTATCTCACTCAAAAATTTATTTATTTTCCATAATTTTCTATAATTTCAAGCTAAAACCACTATTTTCATAAAAATGGATAATAGTCATTTTAGTATAATTGATGATCAATAACAAAGCTATATATTTTTATGAGTCTATAGGAATTTTTGTGAAATTAATCAGGCTCGTATACTATTTATTATGTATTTTCCTAATATAAATTTATATATTAGCTTAATATGTAATATAGTAACAATTACTATTAGAATATTTATTAAATCTATGTCAAATGAACACTTAGGGATATAATAAGTGTTGTTGGACAAGTTTGGAAAGTATAATTTTTAGGGTTTTTAGTTTAATACTAAAGCTTACTTAGGTCAATTATGGAGTTAGGGTAGCGTATGGTCGAGTCGTAATATAAAAAGGTATTTTTGGATATTTGGCAATATTGATTAGTCTTGATTTTTAATATATATCAATAATACTCAAAATAACGATTGTGACGATATAAAGTTTACTAAAATCGAACAATAAATGAGTAAGATATAGTCAAATAAAGTTTAAAAACGCGGAAATGAAAACTTATAATAATTCAGGTTCAACATATACTTGATTTGAAGACTATGTTATATTTTCATAAGTTTGATAAGTAAGGAAGGACTACATGGTGGAGTTTAGGATTTTGCACTATTATTGAGTCTAGGTAAGTGAATCTTACATTGCTTAGAGTAGATATATTACTACTCATAACACTGCATGTTGTTTGATGTGTTGTTGGTTGAATATGAGCATATCTTAGTTGAATTGATATGCTACTATAGTGGATGTTGATGTGGTGACTTTGAATGCCAGTAACTGTATCTTAGTTAAACTATTATGCTACTATGTTAGGTGGTAATTTGTGCTTACGAATGATTATACTAACTAAGGAAGTTAACTTATTGCTAACTCAATCTTCTAGATATTTACCTAAGTGAACCCTAAGTAAGATACTAGAATTCTACTAAGGAGAGTTCGAAAACTAGAATTAGATCACTAGGTTAAATAAAACTGGGAGATTGATTGTGTTGACTAATATTCTTAAGTTACTATTGCATAACATGGCACGGTACAAAAAGGGACCTATAGGTTATAACTTTCAGAATGAGGCTTCTAAATGATCATGGAAAAAGCATGGCTTTATGAACTTAGTTTTTGGAAGCATATAGATTGCATTGCCTAAACATTGTAACTATTTTGATAGTTAAATTTAGTAGACTACAGTATGTGGTCTAATTTAGCAGTATTACCACTTTGATTTGGTAGACTACACTGTATGGTCTAATTTGGTAGTGTTGCTACTTTGATTTGGTAAACTACAGTGTGTAGTTTAATTTTGTAAAGTTAGGGGTCTTACTCCCAAGTAGCTCCTTATTGTCCATTTTGATAATGATAGATTACAGTATGTAGTCCAATTTAATGGGGGTACTACTTCCAAGTAGCTCCTTGTTGCTCTAGGTTCCTGGACATTGTATTCAAATGCCCAACTATGTCAACTAATCAAAAGAAGTTTAGAGGGCATAAGATATCGATACCGATGCATGCCAAATACATAAGCATAGCATGCTGCATTGCTAGTAGCAAATGCCTAGTTAGGCAAATGCATATGTAAAGTTGAACCTGCAGGTTATGATTGAAATGTTTTAATTAGGATATGTAATATTGTCTATATTATGTTATTTATTATCCACTCTCACTCAACTTCAGTAACTAAGGGGATAAAATGTTTTCTCCTCAGGTTAATAGTATTGTGAAGGGCCCAATGCTAAGGGAGGATATATATACTGAGAGCGTGAGTCGAAGCCAGTGAATTTTGTATAGAGCTTGTATTAGGTCAGAGATCTTATTACTGTGAAGACAATAAAGGAAAAAGTTGGTTCATGTTTTAATATAAATATTATGCTGTACACATAAGTTGTAATAGGAAATCCAACTGAACTCCGATGTAAGAACCCCTTTATTATGTAAATAATGCAAGTTGAGTTAAGTTTTGAACATTTATTCCTATGTGATGGTACATCTCGTGCTATGCCGGGATGTGATAACAAGACGTAAAGGAAGTTATTTGGCACTATCCTCAATACCAAAAGCATGAGTTGCTGAGTCATTCACTTGGGATAATTCATCATTGTTGTTGTGGATTACTTTGCCAAATGGGTAGAGGCTAAGGTAGTTGCAAAGATCACCGAGCAAAAAGTGGAAGCATTCATTTTCAGTTCCATCATATCAAGATTCAGAGTTCCTTACATGATAATCACCAATAATAGCCCGCAGTTTAACAACAATAAGTTCCAGGTATTTTGCGAGAAGTATGGCATTTGTCTTAATTACATGTCTATAACGCACTCTCAGATGAATGGATAAGTTGAAGCCATAAATAAAATCATTTTGCACGGCCTAAGATGGAAAGTAGATCAAGTTAGAGGGAAATGGGCTAATGAACTATCGAATGTTTTATAGGGGTACCGAACCCCCTACAGAATTATGACTGGGGAGATGCCCTTTGGGTTAGCATACAATACAGAAGTCGTGTTGCTAATTGAGTTAGATTTGCTAAATCTATGGACGTAGAATTTTGATGTTATGGTTAATCAAGTTAGATTAATAGCAAATTTGGACACTATTAATGAAATTCGGGATATAGCAAGAGCTATGGTCATGGCATACCAGTATAGAGTAGCAAGGTATTACAAACAGAAAGTGAAGCATAAGGTTTTTAGGAGAAGGGATACTAGCTTGTTCATCAAGGTACACCATTGATGAAATTCGAGCAAATGTTGGTAGTCTATTTTTATCTACCTGTCTTACTCATCTATTCGGCTACTGATAAGCTGTATAATCTATATTCTTGGCATATCATTGAGTGATCTACATTCTCAGCACTACGCTAAGTGATACAAATCCGTTGCTAATTTGAATTCAAGTTCATGGCACGAACAATTATCACAAGCATGGTTATATTACATAACTATTTGCTCTCCCTACATTTTAAGGAAGGTGTCTAATCAATAAGTTTTCCTGTGTCTCAATAGTTATTCCAATAATTGCTCCTTCAAACATGATAATCTCATATAAATAGGGGAATGAAACTCTATAAAAGATATCTGATAACTCTTAACTTTTTTATTCTACTCTTCTCATTCCTACTTGCTAACTTAGGCATCGGAGTGGTCATACCAGACTGGCCCTAGTACTAAATATTTTTCTTATCTTTGTAGAATATTTCCGACCCCCAAAATTCACCAACTACACTAGTGGTATCTTAACTTTTGGTCAATCTTATTGAACACTTTCACACCACTTAGTTCATCTAACATATTGTCTAGCCTTGGGATGGGATATAGGTACTTAATCGTAATCTTGTTAACACCTCTATTATCTACACACATATGACAAGTGCCATCCTTCTTTAGCACAAGCAATGTATGTACAATATAGGGACTAAGGCTCTCCCTCACATTTCCCTTCACTAATAACTCATTGACTTCCTTTTGGAGCTCTACAGCTTGCTCATGATTCACTCTATAGGTTAGTTTTCTCGATAGGGTAGCTCCTGGTATTAAGTCAATATAATACTCTATGCCTCTAAAAGGGGGTAATCCCTTAAGCAACTATTCAGGAAATAGGTTAGAATATTCATCTAGTAGCTTCTTCACCTCAAGGGGTAGCTCAATCTGCTCCTTCAACTCTATTAGTTGCCTAACTAACATAAAAGTTGGTATATCGGCCTTAATAGCTTCTCGGAGCTTAACTCTACTCATCATCAAGGTCTTCTTAGAACCTCAAGTAAGTTTAGGTTACAGCTTGCTAACTTGACTTAGTGTCATATCATTTAAAATAATCTTCCTCCTAACCTTCTTAAAGACATAGGTGTTTTAGAATCCATCATACATGACTCTTCAGTCAAAAGCCATGGTCTGCCTAACAGCACATGAGATACGTACATTAGCAACACATCATAAAGAATTTCATCAGCATAACTTCCAATAGAGATTAGCAGCAATACTTGTTAAGTGATGTATAGTACTTCCTTCTTGTTAAGCTAATGCAACTTATATGGCTTTGGATGTCAAACGATCAACAACTTGAGTTTCTTAATCAGGTTGAAGTTTGCCATATTGGTGTAGCTCTCACTATCCCCTATGAGTGTACAAACATGCTCATTCACCTTGCATATTATGTGGAAAAAATTTTCTCTCTATTCCTCCTTTATAGAAGGTTCAAAACTCACCGCACATCAGACAACCAAAGTTAGCTTACCCAGATCTTCAACAAACACATCCTCTTTAATAAGCTCTTTCTTCCGAGTAGTAATCTCCGTGGGGGTAACCTCCTCCTCGAGCCCCTCATCAATGCTATCCATGTTAAGCTTCCAGACATCTACCTTGATAATCGTAGTCCCTTTATTCGGACATTAAGCGGCCATGTGCTCAAACCCTTGACATTTAAAGTACTTGATTTAGCTTGTCTTCCTTCTAGATCCTTGTCCCTTCCTATTGGTTCTTCGTCACATTTCACCATCAGTTGGTTTGCTATTCTATTTAGCCTTGACATAAGTTCTTTGGCTAAATTGGCACTTTGCTAAGCATGGTAACTTCGTTGAGCTGACCTAGCTAACCTATTAGAGGTCGACTCTAGGTCGACTAGGTTTATTTCTCCTCTATCTTTCTACTCGTTAGGCTATCCTTATATCCTCATCTAATGTAATGAATTGTTGAAGTTCCACAATATCTTGGATATCACTTCTTAATCCAAGAATGAATTTGGATATTGTTTGGGCTGATGGTTCATCCACTTCACATCGAATCATAAGCATTTGGAACTCCTGAACATACTCATCAATAGTTTACCTCCCTTGTTGTAGCTCTTGAAGCCTAGCAAAAGCATCCTGAAGATAGGTGTCTGGTACAAACCTATTTATAAGAATCCTTTTCATCTCTAGCCAAGTGTCAACCTTTCTATATCCTTCTCGCCTCCTCATGGTCTAGAAATTCTTCCACCATAATGCAACATACCTAAAGAATTCTACAACAACCTTCACTTTCTCATGATCTTCATACTAATAATAGTCAAAGAAACATTTAACCTTTCACCCCCAATCCAAATAGTCATCTAAAGCCCCAAAACTAATGAAGCTCGGGATCTAAAGCTTCACATGATTGGTAGCTCGGGCTGCTCTAGCTTCCTCTTCTTCTTAACTATACTATTCATCTTCTTCCTTGTCCAAATCACCTAAGTCAATCCTCCTTTGTACTCGTCCTCCCACTCCTCTACCTCGAACTTGTCAAGTTGGCTTCTATCCTCTCATTAGTTTGGCAGTTTGTAGAGTGTTTTGGATGACCTCGGCAGGTCGATAGGCTAATGCATGGATAGCTCTAGTCAAATCAACTATGAGGTTAACTACCTCATTAATTGGTTCATTTATACTTTTAGGGGTGTTTTGGGGTTATTGTCTATGGTGGACAACACCACTATTATCATCTCTAACACTAGTAGTAATACTGGGGTCTGTTATTCTCTTTGATAAAACTTGGTAACAAATTCAGGATCTATGAAACAACAAGTATTGTTATTCCAAACTAAACAATCTCACACACAACATTCCATTACATAAAAGTCCAACTAACCCAAGCACAACAACTACTTCAAAGAACATTAAACCCAAATGAAACTTGATCTGCTTTCATATGTTCAAAACATAGCAAAATAGAGAATACGGTCACAACAAACTTTTATGCCTTCTACTCACTCAAACACTAATAGCTAAGCTCTTCGTAACATAGTACTACTTAATAAGGTTCAAACACAACTTACCCAAGCGAAACTTCTGGTTTGATACCAAGATGGTACAAACCAATCCAAAGGCTGACAAGGCCATTGTAAGGGTAGGTTTAAGCTTGTGGAAAGCTTAAAAAGAAGGATGAGAGTGCGTACGAATGATAATGAAAAGTAAAACAAGTAGACCCTCAATCTGCTCTAAGGATATGATGCACTAAGGAACTACCAAAGACTTACAACTCAACTTGATATGATGTGCGAGCTAGTCCAATGAGGCTACTTGCTACTTAGCCTTGCTTAAGAGTTAGGATAAGAGTGAAGTAAGTAATGGAGAACAATGCTCATGAAAGGAGAAGTGTATTTTTAATATCAAAAAGAGTAAACTGATTTACGGCTACATGTATAGTAAGTATTTATACCTAATAAGTTAGGGCATCTTGCCTAAAATAAAAAAGATAAAAAGGGTAATGTCCTAAATAAGGATGATATAAGGAGTATCAGAAAGGGTATAATTGAAAATACAACAAAATGGGTATCCTATACGGAAGATTCTATCATAAAGGGTCCTCGGATACGTAACGGATGATTATGGTTATGTGTCTAACAAAAGGTAGACAACTATTCAACTAGTTTAGGTTCTATTGAGTGATAATGCTAAGTCGAGGTGATAGTATAATACTACTGAGCTAATTAGGTGAGTCTTTTGAAGCGAATTCAGCTCAAACATACTGGGTACAGTTTAGACTCAGGTTGGCTGAGTAGCTAGTTGATGGGTTGAGCTGTTGTTTAGATGTGTCTCAAGTCGACAACTGGAGACTATTGATAAGTGCAAGAGGGTTCAGCTTGACTTGGGCATTAAGTTAGTAGACTGTAGCAATTTGGATTCCTTAAATGTAATATGTAAAGAAAGAACTCATTTGGCCATGCTTTCTAATCCTCAGGCTCAAGCTTGGGTTAAGGGTTCAATGCTTTGATTCCTATCATTATAGCTAATGCAGCAATCCTTACTCCATTCGCAATGCATAGGTCCACTTCATCTTTAGCCAATTTTCTACTTTCCCTTAGACCTTACACATTTGCACAAACGTGAGATCCACATTTGGTATCTAATTGCTATATATAGAAGTAGATAAATTTACTTATATAACATAAATACTTGAGGTGATAGTCTCACTACTCTTCTTCTTCTTCACATTCTCTAAATATAGCTTTCAATTTCTACTCTAATGACCTAGTTCATTGTAGAAAAAGTAAACTCCTTCCTCGGGCGATTTTGCCTTAAACTAAGGCTGAGGCCACTTAGCTTTGGTCTCACCTTTTGCTTTGCCTTTGCCTTTGTCATTTCCCTTCCTCTTTTTGTCCTTTCCTTTTTGAACCATCAAAACATCACTAATTGCCTTAATGTTTTGTTCAACATTCTTGAGCATCCCATGCAACTCTAGTATGGTCTTGTCCATTTGGTGCATATTATAGTTCATAACAAATTGATCATAGCTAGGAGGTAAAGAGGCAAGGATCGTATCTGTAGCCAACTCCTTACTAATTGGAGCACCAAGTTTCTTAAGCTTATCAATGTAACTCTTCATCTTGAGCACATGTATACTCACAAAATCACTTGGAGCCATTTTGCAAGAATCTAATGCATTAGTGATTGCAAACCTCTCTTGTTATGCTAGCTCTTAGAAAATTTCCCTGAGGTATACAATCATACCATACACCTCTATATCCTCCATTTTCTTCTAAAGCTTAAGATCTATGGTAACAAGCACGAGGCAAGTCACATCCACAAAGTCATCTTTATGCTTCTTATACGCATTTCTTTCGGCTTTTAGGGCATCAATAGTAAGTTCATCAAGGATTAGATTATCTAACACAGACAACTTCCTTTCTTACATAAGAATAATTCTTAAGCTTCAATACCAATCAAGGAAGTTAATGTCATTTAGTTTTTACATTTCGAGAACCGATCGAAAAGTAAGATTAGATGTGTTGTTTGTTGCCATGATCTACATATAGAGATATGCAAAGTTAATTTCTTTATTTGAGTCATTTTGAATATTCCTACTATTTTTATCAAATTAATAACCCCCTTATATTTATTCAGAAACTTTCAACATTTGATTTTTTTTAGTGGGTCAAGATCTATATTTCACTAATTTTGAGTCAATTGTGGCATGACACTCAAAGTTTAGTTATTTAGGTAGGAAACCCCTTTCTAACTACATCATATGTAACTTTTGCTATGGGACTAACATCACTTGTTCCAGCCTATTAATCCCATTTAATGCCATAGGTCCAAAACCGTTTTGATAGCCTATTGAAGTCTAACCATTACGACATGTAGATATCACCATTTATCTACCCTACCCAACTAAGATAATCTATTATACGGTGATTTAGTAAAACTTACAATAAGTCGATCAAAGCCTTGATAGGTATCATACTATGGAATGCATTTTCCCGACATAATATTATATGAGGGATTTTATTATTTGAATTACGTATAAC
The DNA here is from genome assembly GCA_024138015.1 of Lumnitzera littorea. Lineage (NCBI taxonomy): Eukaryota > Viridiplantae > Streptophyta > Magnoliopsida > Myrtales > Combretaceae > Lumnitzera > Lumnitzera littorea. The sequence goes on along the minus strand of JAMXBB010000005.1, from coordinate 64,399,388 downwards.
ATATATATTACGAAACTAACTTTGATGAGTACATACATCATAGACATATATCGCATATATGACATAACATAAATATAAATGTGAAATAACATGGCCCATAAACTAGGTTGATCTTTAAAACTAATGTAAGGATCAGAATAACCATGACCTTCATCTTCGATCTAAATATCATCTCCATGATCTTCTTGGGTGGACACAATCAACCTCCTTATTTTACTTTACCAAGTAATCTATATCTTATTCTAATACAATTGATAAAATAAATAGATTACAAAGGATAATGACACGTGGGCCTATTTGAAGCCAAAACCAAAACCTATGAATCACATAATTCTAAGATAGCCATGCTATGCACCATGCATATCATACAATATACATATAATATAAATGGTTCATATTAGCTAAATCATATTTGTTGCACTATGAATAGTAAGAACAGTAGTCCTACTAAACTCCCTAAAGTTACGAAACATAGATTTATGTAGTGTTTTTCTTTTTCTAAAAGATCTTATTAACCCTAAACTCCCTATGATCCATGTGTATCAATTAAATCAAGAAAGGACTGCTAATTTACCTTATCTTAATCCTTTCGAATTTCACTGATTTACAGATCTACGGGCTCTATAAGATGCAAACACCTTCTATCGATATCCACATACAAATGAACTTACCGAAACAAACTAGAGCATGCTAGCACTCTTGGGAGAATCTATGTTCGCATCGCATAGGAATAGACTCGCAATCTCTTATGTTTTTCTCTCTCTATTTTAGTTTGCAAGCTTTCTCTATGGGTCTAATATCGACAACAAGTGTCAACATAACCCTAATAGAGAGCCACCTCTATCTATATATAGAGGAGTGTTAGTATCTTCTTAAAGATGTTAAGAGATATATTACAAGATATTAAAGATAATATCTAATATATTATATTATTATTTATTATTTTTCTTCAAAAATAATAAATGTCATTATCTATCATTCATAAACTATTTAAGAATAATAAATATTCCAATAATTCCCATAGCCCATTTAGTTTGTTCTTTGTGTATAACCTTATAGGTTTACCTAATATTGGCAGTAGGCTTAAAATTCCTTTTAGACCTACAAGACATAAGTGACCTCTAGCAAGACATTATGTCTAGCCAAATTAAGTAACGGTCAATGATCTAACTTTACCTATTAAACAATCAGTTATTATGTTTCTTTATCATACAATATCTAATAATTAACAATAAGGTATAGAGTAAGATACTCTTATATTGTTTAATTACTCATTTCTTGAATCCAGAGTTTGAATGACTTAAGCAAATGATATTGATAACCCTTTAGCAATTCATTTAAGCACGATCATGCATTTTCTTAGTCTTACTCTTCAAGGGGGCCAAAAGATATCTTTCTCAAATTAATGAGATGGAAAAATTCCTTCACGAACACTCATATTCCTCCATATAATTTACTTCATATCCAATCATAGTCTTATAAACATTCGACTAAAAAAAATGATGAAGAATTGAATCAAAACATGGAAGTTACCATGTAGGTGTTGACGGGTGATTCTCATTTCAGTGTGTGAACACTTAAAAGACAAAAACACAGCTATAGGGTGGTGTCGAAGGGTGCTTCGATGCAGTTGCTCCGATGCCTAAGTTAGCCCTCTTGTGATAAGAGTAAAATTGTTGAATGATTATGGGAATGAGAGAATGAAAAAAAGGGTCCTTTACTTGGGGGTCTTGTTTGGTATTTATAATGAGTCAATAGAAATTGTACCCAAACTGGATTATTGGACTGGGCTTAAGTTTTAAACCAATTAATATAAGCCGACATAATAATAGTTAGAAAATGCTTATCAACACTTATCCCCCACTCTCTTTGGTAACAAAGTCAAAAAATAGAGGTTAATTTTGTAGGATTTCTAGAAAGGTTTGTAATCTAAGCTTAAAGAGGTTAAAGTGCTCGAAGAAGCAAAGGCTTGAAGTGGCAAAAAGCAGGAGTGGTCGGAGTACTTACAAATATTGGTATGCCTTAAAAAGCGAAAGCCCGAAGAAGCTTCAGCACTTGAAGAGGTGAGAGCTTAAAGAGGCTGGAGTGCCTAAAGAGGCCTGTGTACTTGAAAAGGTGAGGGCCCAAAGAGGCTAGAACGCTTGGAGAGCCGAGGGCCCAAAGAAGCCAATATGATCAAAAAGGCTAGGGAAGCATATAGGCTATCTACACTAGGCAAGACCTATCTTAAGTAAAGCTATAAAATTGGTTACTCTGCCTCTTGTTCTTTAAAATATAGGACTTTAGCTTATCAATTTATCATTCGTACAAAGCACCGAATTAAAGTATTTAACTTATCGCTATTCAATGACTTAGGGTCTTTAAATAGGTCATTGTCTATAATTTAGGCTTAGGCTTTATGTCTTGTTGTCTAAGCTTATTTCTAGACTTAGAGACTCGTAGGTATCCCTTTCCAATTTTCCATTAAATATAGGACCTAGGAGTTTGTGCTTTATGATTTGCTCATGACTAGTAGTGCATAGGGCTTTAAAGCTATTAAAGAGTTACCCGTTAACAAATTATACTTGCATGGGCTTATAATGGAGGGCATTCATTTAGCGCTAGCTTATCTTTAAGCTCACGCATTCATCTCCATAGAAACAAACCTGCTAAGATTTTAATAAGCTGTTACAAGTGTCAAATAATCGACTCTTGTTATTGTTAGGCTAGTTGACATTTAAGTCATGTAGTAATACAAATAGATATGATGATATACATAATTCAAGAATCAAGTGTGACTACTACCAATAGGTTAATATGTGATATAATATAAAGAAATATACTAGAAAATAAATAATGGACAAATCATAAACAAGGGTGATGATGTTTACTCATCTTTCTTCTATGGGAGTTAGTATGTAGGCGAAGCTTGAAGCTTGACAGCTTTCATATGTGTTTCCATGAACAGGGCAATAATAATTAGATAACTTTATCACACAATTGTCCATTGTCAACTTGAGAGGAAAGTAAACCATTTTATGAGCTACTATTGCTTTTATCATTAGGCTGATAAACACTTTTGCGTAGCCTATAGAGTATTGGCTTGCAATTGTAATACATAGGATGTACATGTGCTGGATCTAACACCTAAGATAGACCGTAAGCTTTCACGTTTTCATGTGTGCCAGTTTAATAGTATCAAGGCATGCCTTCTATCAATCCACTTTTCATTAGAGTGTTGTTATGAAAACTTCCTCATAATCAACGAAATTATTGAGCCAATATTTAAGTCGGTTGGAAACTTTCTTGTCTAGTGGCATATAAAATTGTATAATGAAGATCGATAGGCTAAACAATCGTAATGAAGTCATTCCATTGCAAACTCATTCTTGCTTTAGAGCTTAGAGGCTCTCGCGTGAGGTGTTGTTCCAATTTACATAAATTTTATTCTATTAGTGTAGAGCTCAAATTTGCTAGGGAAGTAACTTGGCATAGCCTGTCTCTAGTTAAGCATTGCTGTGATGGATATAGCTTGGCCTCAAATACTTCCATGCTGCTATGAACTAATTATAATGAGAGCTTGACAAGGAGCTTGAGTCATGTTGTTAAACTATGTTGTAGTCATAAACTAAAAACAAGTTAAGCTGAAATTTGCAAAGAATTTTCTCCCCCTTTTTCATTAAAACTTGGTGAGATCAATGTTGAGAATATTCGGTCTTGAGAATTGAGGACCAATTGTGCTATGACTTAGTTAAAAGGTAGATGTCCAAGTGCCATCTAAAGCAATGTTAAAGGTAATGTTTGAGAGCAGCCATTGGCACTACAATTGTCCATATAGGATAATATTCACTAGGATAGTCTTATTCAGCACTATTGTTGTTTAACAGCTTTGGCTTCGAAGTTTGGGTTAGTAGCTATAGTTGCTCTTCATGAGTCCATGGCATGGCCTGTTATTAGGGTTAAGAGCTTAGCCTTAGACTTAGTTTAGCCAAGCTAATTATAGTTATAGAGTTGTGACATTCACAGAGCTCAACTTTGTTTGGCCTTCACTACTTAGTACCACTATGTTTGGTTAATTGCCTGAAGGCTTAAATTGGCAATGAAGTGAAAGCATCATGAAATCAAAAATTGTAGCAACTTGACATAGCTATGGAGCAGCTTGATTGGACTTATTGCTTTTTGAGAGCTTAAATTAGAGCCTAAAGTGAAGATTAGAGTATGGAAAGTGAAGAACATCTCATGTATGGCTATATTTCTCAACTACTTGGCACTTAGAGTTACTCGACACACTTGGAGTTTGGTTAGTTTGTACAAGGGCTTAACATGGCTAATTGTTGGTTGGAACTTCTTTGATGCACTAAAATCTACTTGACTTGCACTTAACTTGGTCTATTGGTCAAATAAATCAGCTATGGGGATTCATAGCTCAAAAACTTTACCATGATAATGTAGCTTAGACTACGAAGTTTAAAACTTCTATTATATTAATTCCATATAAAACCAACAAGGGAGCTTAAAGCTTAAGCTCGTGTTTGAGTAGAGAAGCTTGTCTCTTTAGGCTTTAGATGAATGACTCGACAAGAGTTACTTAACCAATCTTCTTGGCAACTCAACTTGAAGTTTAGGGACGATATTATTCGGACTCCACCGGTCTCTTGGCAACTTCTTAAGTTGATAGAAAAAATTGGCATTAATGTCTCTCGGCATTTAGCTTTCGATAGCTCAATGGATTTTTGAACTTGAGTTATTCTGTGTTAATAGGACAAAAGTCTTGGCAACAATTAACTTAAGTTGTTTGATAATGCCCAATGAAAGAAGAGCATCTTGGGCTTTATTGTTGTGAAGCTTAGACTTTGAAATTTAGCTCGGATTGTTAAATAGCTTACCGTATGTACATTCTCAAGTCCATTGAGTAGCTGTTCAACAACTTAGATCATAGGAGGTCAGATACAAAATCATAACTAGGATGTATTGCCCTATTAAGTATTTTTGCTATTTGTATGGTCCAAAACTTGGTCTTTGAGAAAGAAATGTTGGTCCAAACTTCAACCTTAGCTTGGTGTCGACGATCGCAATTCACTTAAGAATTTAAGCCATTTGCTCATGACAACAAACCACAACATATAAGCAAAACTGCTACCCCATGAAGAGCTCAATTCACATACATGCTACTGGCTACTACGGATGGTGGCTCAACAAAGATGATTCTTCAATGTTGATATTCCTGCAATTGTTTGAATCTAACAACATAATGGGAGTAACAAAGACAAGTACTAAAGAAAACATCAAATGGTTGCTTAACCATCATGATTCATAGAGATCAACTAGTAAGACAAACTTCATTGGAAAAGTTTTGAAAGGCCCAAAAGGAGAATTTCTTAGTTTCCACAAATTTGTGTTAATTAGTTTTATGTGGATGAAATCCAAACCTCTTAGCCAAGTGGCGTAGTGGCAGTTACATGGCAGTTTTCAATTTTTTTAGCATAAATGAATTTTAGAGAATAAACACGTTAAAGGTGTCTGGCTAGTTTTCTATGCATGAAATGTCCAAAACCCCTTTAATGGCGATAAAAAGCAATTACAATGTGGTTTCTTAAACTTTTATGATGTAAACAAATTTTTAAAGGAAGAAGAAACCGCTTTAATGAACTAGTGCATTAAAACTAAAGCATCACTAGACATTAAAACATAAAAGAGAGAGAGACAAGGAAAGAGCAATCTAATCAATGAACTATAGGCATATTAACTTAGATCTAAAGACAAAATAAGGGAATGAAATTGCAACAAACCAAACCTAAGAAAAATCTATAAAAGGAAGAAATGTTCCACCACAAAATCTAGCGATGAATTGCTTGTTCCCATAGATGATGCCAATTGTTGATGAGTGATTCTCGTTCTAGTGTGCGAACACTTACAAGACAAAAACATAGCTGCGAGGGGTGTCAAAAGATGCTCTAGTATGGCTACTCCGATACCTAAGTCAACCCTCTTATGATGAAAGTAAAATTGTCGAATGATTATAGGAGTGAGAGAATGAAAAAGAGATTCCTTTACTTAGGGGTCTTGTTAGGTATTTATGGTGAGTTAATAGAAATTTACCTAGATTGAATTGTTGGACTAAGCTTAAGTATTGGACTGACTAATAGAAGCCCACATAATAATAGTTAAAAAATGCCTATTAATAGTAGGAATCCATGGTGTCATCAGGTCAAAGGACTAAAATAATACTGCAGCGAATAGTACTTATCAAATTGATCCATATAGTACTCTCATAGTAGGTTATTCCAATAGAACATACTCCTATATTTATCTATGTGTTGAATTGATATCTCATATCCATAATCAGTAAAACATGATTATCATTTAGTCAACATACTAGTCTTAATTCATTATTATTCCATTTAACGACTAACCAGGAATAATTTAGAATAATATTCTCATCACCTTATGGTTTTACTATTAAAGTTACATACTTTAGTAACATAAGGTTAAATAAATATTTAAGGAATTCTTTTATCATGTTAAAAGGCTAATGATAACGTAATAAACAAAATAACTCATATAAAAAAGAAAAGCGTATAGTCAAATGATATAAAATCCATATAGCCTAGGGCACATCACTAGCAATTTCCTTTGCTATTGTAATAACTTTTGATTTAGTAATTCACAAATAAAATTAAAAAAAAAAAAGAAAAGGAAAAGGTCTAATGAGCCAAATGAACTTTAGAGCATACTCATCTATGAAATGTGTTTAGATACGATCAAACCTGGATCATCTTAAAATCTTAGGAGAAGAAGGCCATTGTGTAAGTTTTAGATACTATAGTATAACCAAAGCTTAAGGTCAATTAGGTCAACCCTACTAAAGTTTCAATTTGAACCATCAACCATTGAATTTAGTAACCTTTAGAATCCCACCAATTTCATTCATGATAATAAACTAGCAAATGAAAAATAGTGTGACAATTTGTAAATATATAAAAGTTGTAACCTTATTAATTTTTAACCATGCTATACCATGTTGTAAATTATTTTCTTTTTATGAAAAAAGAAAAGCTCACCCATTTTATTCTACTATTGCATATTAGTAAGGTTATGACTTAATAAAATTGCCACATTTACATTCATGTGTTTTTATTGTTGTATATGTTCATATGTCTGTAAAAGCAAAAAAAAAAAAAAAAAAAAAAAAAAAAAAAAAAAAAGAGGAGGAAATAAGAAAAGGAAAACTTTAGAGAAGAAAAAAAAATTAGCCTTGTAAATAATGTAGTATAATAATTTTTACCCATAGTTTGTATAAACTCATAACTAGTAGACTCATTACCTTATGATATGGCAACTAACTTAGGTATCTTTACTTATAAATAATTATAACCTACTTTGAAAATATTTATAACTCTTAATTGTCAACCTTGTAACATACAGTAATCCAATAAATTGTCACCTTTGTAATAAGATTTACCATATAACAAAGCCTTCTTCTTTTTCAATTAAGATTCCTTGTAAATAATTATTTTCATCAAAATAAGAAATCAAGGTCATGAATAAACCATTACCTATAGGTTGTAAAAAATGAAAAAAATCTTCTCCCTTCTACCCTTTTAAAACCTGTAAATCTCCCACTTACCCTTGTAAATTATTCTTATAACATAATGTAACAAAACCACCTCAAGGTCTTTACAAATAATAGAAAAAGAGGGACAAAATAGTTTGTGAATAGATAAACCACTAGCTTAAATTCCCCCTAATTGAATATTTGTATATTCCTGTACATATTAATAACCCTTAAATAAAAACACTTTTCCGTTAGGTCTTTCTATGAATATTCTTTTAAACCCATCACATTGTAAATTCAAGATATCTCCCCGTTAATAGTTGCATTTACTTATACCTTTCATAATATAACGTCACAATCCTTGTAGGAAGATTAACCTTTTTCATTAGGCTTCCTCGTTAGGTAATTGTTTTTGAAAAAAAGAAAAGAAAAGAAAAATAAACCACAAAAGGTGAAAAAAAAAATAAAAAGAGAGGAGCTTTTACCAGTTCCCTAGGTTATAAACACTAGATTGTTAATAGTTGTCATCTCTCCATTACCCTTGCATTAGGAATAGCCACAATTTACTTGTTTCTCTTTAGGATTTCATCTCTTTTGTAATAAAATTCACCGCCCATAAATAAAATATCTTTTCCACTAAGTATTCTAATAAACATTCTTTTGATTCATCACATTATAATCTATTAGTAACCAGCCTTTTCCATTAGTTTTCCTTATTAGGAAATTGTTCCTTTGTCTTATAAAAAAAACATACACACAAACAATGGGGAAAAAGAAAAAAGAGCAAAAAAAAAAAAAAAAAAAAACAAGGAAAAAAGACCTTTATCCTACACTTAAGTTTTAAATAATACTTTTCCCCTAGATTATTAATAGTTTTCTTTCTTACTACCCTTGTAACCTTAGTCACATATAAGTTGTCTTATAAATTGTTAGTTATGTAAATAGTGTTTGTCTCTTTATTTCATCACCTTTTGTAAGATTACTCTCTCTTCAATTTGCCAACTATGTAATAAAAGCCACTAACTTTGTAGGTATAAATAATTTTTGTATAACATGAAGTGTCTTGTAAATGTTGCAATCTTATTTTCTCAAAAATATGTATATATATATATAAACAAATCAAAGGAAAAAGAATCAAAAGCAAAAAAGAAAATAATATATGTGCCCTTCATCCTTTCCTTAGATTACAAATAATCATCTCTCCTCAATTCATCAATAGCAGTTGTCCCCTTAGAAGCTAACATCCTTGTTAACTATAATCAGTAGTTGTCACTCCCACCTTTGTAAAAAATTGGGGATTGTCCCAAAAGAAAAAAAAAAAAAGGAACAAGGAAAAATGAAAACCAAAGAAGAAAAAATCTTTGATTATTTCCTTATATTATTCTCTAAGTTATTAAAAGCTATCACTTTTTAGCCATTCTTGTAGTTTACTGCCTTTAGTAGGGCCAAACACTCACTAGTTTTAATATAATGGTTCTCATTTATCATTAGCTATAATTTTGAAAGGTTTTAAAAAATAAAAAATTTTCAAAAAAAAAGAAAGAAAAAAGGAAAAAAAAAAGTTGTTGCTAACAAGTAGGAGTTACTTAAAGGGCTTCTAATGATTACTTTTAAATGGATTAGCCCGACCCAAAGCCTATAGTGATCAAGGATTTACTGTTGGGGCAAAAAGGAAAGCCTACATAAAGAGTTTGAAAGGATTAACCCTTAGGAATAGTGGAGACAAACTTATTTCCAATCCAACAACAAGGTTAAACCTAAACAACATCCCTAATTCATTAAGTAAGAAAAGACTAAATGCTATCCCCAATCCTCCAAAGAAGCCCATCCAAACATAGTCACTTGCTTACCAAAAAGCCTAAACCTCATAATCCACCCAAACCTTATAGTCCCAAATACAAGACCTTCCCATCTACTCCAAAACCTAGTAAATACCAAGCTTGCTCACCTACTCCAACTCCAAAAGCCTAATTATACACAAAAACCTTCTAACCTACTCTAAAACCTAACAAGTGCATACCAAAACCTATCAACATTATAGTGTACAAAACAAATCGAAGCCCATCTTTACTATTACATAAAGGGGTCACCCATTCAAGGTCCGAATTTTAAACTTGGGAAACAATCAGTTAAAGAGAAGATAATGGGGCATTTCTTTAGAGTAACCTTAATCTTTCACCACTTGAGCATGAAGAAAATGAGCCAAACCATCTAGGTTCAAAGTAAAAAGCCTTAAAAGAAAAAAAGCTAATAAATCTCGAATTATCAGATTTGTTTAAGGCAATCATGTAGCCAATTAACAAGTCCATCTCAATGGGGGGCATTTTAATGCTAGGACAAATAAGTAAACCAATTTAACTCACATCATTGGATTGGATAAGGGAAATTCAAGATAAATATGGGCACACCAGTTTAACACAAGATAAGCCCTTAGCTAACCAACTTGACTAAATTAATTTAAGGCAAATCAAATTAAGTAAAGTAAGTGCTAATCTCAATGGAACATCAAATTAAATATCCAACAAGAAATAGGTATCGTGCTAATTGAAATGTTTAAGATTAAAAGAGGCAAATCGAATCCTAAGCACTAACCCTAAACATGCTTAAGAGGCAAGTGACAACAATGTGAGGAATTAAGACTCGTTCCTTAATGGTAGTCTGTCTTAAACATGATATGTAAGACGAAATGATGGTAAGCATTTTTTTCATTACTTCAAACACAAAATACCCTTTGTAAGCCCATTTGAGGCTTTTAAGGAATTATCTCTCAAAATTAATTGTAAGAACCACCCTACATTAGAGCAATTAGGAGGTTAGGCTCATTATTTAGGAGAAAAGGATAAACTAATTTATGCTTACCCTAGTTATACCAATTCATGAGTAATCATTACCATTGACAATTTAGCTCCTTTGAAAGGAAAAAGAGCTTAAAGCCATCCAAGAAAAGAAAAGAAGCAAGCGTCTCCACTCTAATGTAAGCTCATAATCAGAAACCCAAATAGAGATCAATATGAAGAAATAACAAATGAATAACTAAAGAGAAAATAACAAGGAGAAGGAAAAAAGAAAAAGAAAAAGAGAGAGAAAAAAAAAGGGAAAAAAGGAAAGGAAAAAAAAAAGGAGAAAAGAAGAAAATTAGGATATCAATTATACAGTCCCCATGCAATTGTATTTTCATTTATACCTTATGAAAGAAAGCAAAGGGAAGGAAAGCTCAAGAGAGACAAGACAAAAGGGGCATTAGAAAGTGAAGAAAACTCAAGACAAACTTTAAAGCCCAAAGAATTTCAAGTATATCAAGAAAACAAAACTTACAGCTCAAACCTTAAGGGCCATGCCATTTTGAATTCATAGACCTACCTACAATACTACCATCATGTGGCTTTGATACGGGTACTACCATGGATGGACACATGAACAGTAGTATCGCATGAACCAAAGGTGGGTTTGAATCGCAAGATGATCCAAAAACTAAATGGTAGTTGAGGTCTTAAGTAGGTTTCCTATGCACCAATGATAGATATGATGTACCAACGCCTTTTACGAACTCAAGTGGTTTTCATCATCGCTAGGATCTTCAGCAAAAACTCTATTGTCATCACCAAACATTTAGACTTTAGCACCTATATCCTCGCCGACTTCATACAACTACTGACATTATCATCAATAACATCAAAATCTAGCCATGGAAGGTTGTATTCAGGGTAAAACTTTAAAATTTCTCCTCTTGCCACTTAGATCCTCTCCAATTACCTCTTTCTCAACAATCTCTCATATTGTTGAGTTGGAGTCACGATCTTTAATGCTTCATCAATAGAGGGCTCTTTCTTCGCTACTTTGATTCAGCAATATGACTTTGTAACTTGGAGTTATTAGTCTCTAGTTCTTTTATTTGCACCCTAAGCATGTCCTCCTTATTGCCCATTGAGATGAGTGTTCGACTTAACCTCGAGTACTCTTCCCTTTTCTTACAAAGCTCTTCCTTTAGGTCTTCAACCTCTTTATATTGCCACTCGCTCTTGACTTTAAGGGTCAAGACTTCATCGGCCATTAATGAATGTGCTAGTTTCTCGATAGCCAACTCGTCCTGATATTTTCTAACCTCCATCTCAACCTTAATTCTTACATTCTCAACTGCTACAATCTGAGCCTTCGAAGAGTTGTATGCATCTTTGATTTTCTATAATAAGTCAACAATTAAAATAATAAATTCACCAAATCACTTGGTAGAGTAATAAATTATTATTACTTTCTTCATCTCCTTATCGGCTTCATCCAAAGCCATTAGAATGTAGCTGTTGATCTATATATAGATAGGATTATGTCAGCAATAGAACACATGCCATAAGTGAAAGGATTCAATTGATACTTACATCATATAATTTAGCTGCAATGTGTGCCTTATTATAGCCACTAACCCTATCGACATCCTTTTTTGTAATCTCTCTATCCTTGGGAAGAATGATGCCTTTAATCAAAGCCAGGGATTTAGTTTTGTTGCCTAAGGTCGAATTAGTATGGAAAATATTGTGGCCTTAGCATAGAACAAAGTACTTGTCTACCTCATTGTTAGGGACGAATTCAACACTATTGATGCCAAGAGCTTTATTCCTCATAGCCTCCTTCATCTTTTCATCCAGAGTGTTGGATTTCTCATATGGGGGTTGGTTAATGAGCTCCTTCCCACTTCTTTTACTAGGACTCAACACAATATCCGCTTAGAGAGACGACTCATCGGTAGTCTCATGACGAATGATTTCAACCCCAGTGCAAACACTAATATCTTGGCCAAAATCTCTTGGTACATTAGCCAAAAGAATATTTTCCAAAGGTAGCATCACTTTAACTTATGTAGCCATAACGACCTTAGGCTTTTCACTCTCTTGTCACTTGTTAGTAGGATAAGACCCCTTCTTTTGGGTTGCAACTTGCTTCGCCGCTTCTTTTATGCGGCTTTCTTCAAAGCAACTAGTCGAGTGACAATTATCTTGGCACCTATTCATCTATTGGCTTTAGATTTTTTAGCCTTTACATGGTCCAACAGCTTGGTGGGATCTACATTACATACGCCCATGTCTACAATAAAAAGTAAATGTATTAACAATAAAAATAGAGAAAATCAAGGACTTACATGTTCTGTACCGAGTGAAGCTCAAAGGCAACTATTCTTCCCCCAAGTTATGAGAACGGCTTTCCTCTTGTAACTTTACTCAGCACAGCAATTACTCAATAGCATATCTTCTTTTTCAAAGAAAATTGGCTCCCCATTTTCATATCACCTTATTATTCTCTCAATGTCCTAGGAAATTTTTTTTTTTCTTTTTTCTTGAATTTTTTTTGCTGTGGCATCATCATTCAGCATCAACTCAATATCTTTGGTGTAGATAGGTTTAATCCATTAGGTCCAAAAGTCCAATTGTTCGTCCAATATAATAGACACAAACTTATCGTGCCACTTGCGAATTTTGGACTCTAATTCATCCATGAATTGCCCATGCCTAGTGGTTGCGAAATACCAACCATTGGGCTGCCTCCTTATTGTAAAAAAGTACCTAAATAATTGAAACACAGCTCTAACCTCGACTTCTTCAGAAACTATCTCGAAAGCTGTGAGAAGTTAATAAGTGTTTAGCGAGAATATGCTTGGTGCAACTCAAAAATAGTTAAAGAATTGCTTAATGAAAGTAGAAAATGGGAAGCACAATTCTAAGTCAAGGTATTTTAGATAAATGTGAAACTCGCGCTTCTATGGAAAGCAGACTCTTTCCTCCTCTCTCAGCCTCCATAGATTCCATACTTCAAGAAGATCTTGCCAGTATTTATTTTATTTTGAAGCAAGAACTTTATTGGCAGCATTCACTACTTTGTTTAGAGAATCACTAAAGTAAACCACATTATTATACAAATACCTAACAGCAGATCTTCCTTCTTTGTCATCTGGATAAGTGTATACTGCAAAAGAGTTAATACAAGCAAGTTTATCCTACTACTATACTGCATTATCGTTCGGGCTACTTAAGGAACACATCATCTTGTTCCTTTTTTGGGAGGGGGGAGAAGTAGCCTTGGTCTCATTTGCTTAGAATCTAAAAGAAAAAGTTGACAAATTGTGCTTTGAGCCAACCTAATTTTGGCTATATGATAAAAGTCACAAAACTTTTGAGAATTTTGAAGACCAAGACAAGATGTCAAAAACGAGCAAAATCCTATGGATACAGATGGAAATGAAATAAGGAAATCTTTTTTTCAATATTGAAAATTCCTTATATATGAATAATTTCCCCTCGTAACCCTAACATGTTTCTAATAAGAATGATGTGCTACTTAAATGGTGTTGTACGGATTATTAACATGTGTTTTGAGATAGAGATCTAACGATTATTAGCCCCTTCATTGTAATTATGGCTAGAGTGATAGCTGTCGTACATGTTACCACTTAGTTTTCTAGATAGGTGGAAAAATCGAAGAGTTGCTACCTTTCAATTGGGATACAATCTGTTTTGTTCTATATAAAAATTAGAAACTTCCTACATTACTCAACATTTAGGAAAACTTTTCACACTCCAACCCTACCAACAAAACATTGAGCTTTATTTACTACCTCAACTGAGGACTCGACCATGAGAGTTAGGAGACAAATGTTGATAATCGAATTTCATCCTTTGAATTCACTTGGCCATTTAAGAGATGAAAAGCTGAGTAACTCTATTCTTGGCATATACCAACTAAGATAATTTAATGTTTAGTTTGAACTTATTAAAAGTGGTACGAACTGTTATCATTTGGCACAGTTCCATTACATAATCACCCATCATTCCTATATTTAAGGCATGTGCTCAATTAAGAGGTCTCCATGTGTCTTATGATCAATGATTAACTACTGCTTTAGATACTCGACATCTGCCTATGAATATAGAGAAAAAGCACTATAAGAGGAATCTCTTACTATCTACAACTATTCACTTATCTTCTCTTAAACGCATTTATTGACTTAGGCATCGAAGTAGCTACACAAAACTAGCCTCGATACTATTTAGTTCCTTGTGTTTTACAAGAGTAAGATTTCATCTTAAAATCACTTGAAAATAGTATCCATTTTTGAAAGAAATCTCAGACGGCCTACTCATAAGGTACTATCCCCTTTTGAAAGAAATCTATGATGGCTTGCTCATACGGTGCTATCCATTTTTTAATGAAATCTCATATAGCTTGCCATAGGGTACTACCCATTTTTAAAGAAATCCTAAGTAGCTTACTCATAAGGTACTATCTATTTTCGAATGAAATCTCAAAGGGCTTACTCATGAGGTGCTATCCCTTTTTGAAACAAATCTTTGATGGCCTGCTCATAGAGCGTTATCCCCTTTTGAAAGAAATCTTGGATGCCCTATTCGTAGGGCCATATCCTCTTTAGATGGCCTATTCATAGGCCATCTAAAACTCTTGGAGTGCTAACTTCCTTAAGTGGCCTACTTATTAAGGTGTTATCCCCTTCCAAATGGCCTATTCATATGGCCCTATCCCCTTTTGAAGGAAATCCCTAATGACCTACTTATAGGGCTATATCCTCTTTTAGTTGGCCTACTCTTAGAGCACTATCTTCCTTGGTTGTCTTGCTTATTAGGGTACTATTCCCTTCTAGATGACTTGCTCTTAAAGTGCCATCTTCTTAAGTGGCTTACTCTTAGAGTGCTTCTCCTCCCTTTGTAAATATTTGAATAGCTTGATCATTAGGGTGTTGTTTCCCTTTTAAGAGATTCCAAAATGATATCCAGTGCAAAACTAGTAGGGAATCCATGAATGATGTAAGTCCATCAAACCCTTTTCAAAGACTAAGTCTATTAGAATGTTGACATTCCTTTTCAAAGGCCAAGCATGTTAGAAGGTTAGTAGCCCTTTTTTAAACCCTACAAATTTTCTAAATATGGGATTGTGAGTTAATAAGATTTCCCGAAAGATACTCTTAGTGTTGGTAAGATAACTAACCATGAATTTAAAAGACTACGCACAAAAATCATAACACAAACTCCTATAATCCTATATTGTAACCTCAAACCTAGTTTAACCCCTTCACTTAAAGCCTTAAAATCCCACAAACAAATGCCAATAACTAATGTTAGCTCTCAATATCAATATAATCTAATGAAACAATGCTAAACCATAATGGTAAATAAACTGATAGTTAAAGCCCATGAGAATTCTTTAAAACCAATAAATGGCAAACTAAGCCACAAATGAATATATGATATATACAACCCTAACAATGAATTTAAAAACCTAAAACAAATACTAAAACCCCTAAATGAACCTTCGAATACTAAAACCTTAATATGGACAAACCGCTAAAATGATTCTAAAACCCAAATCCAACTATTAAACTTTAGCTAAATAGTAAAACTATTTGCTAATTGTAGACTAATTGCATAATTTCCTTAAAACCCTAATCTACCCTCTAAAATGTACTTAAGTAGTAATAATTGGTCATAATTCCTTAAACTAAGTAGGCAAGATGAGCCAACGGGATTAATGAACTTACTTTGACATGTTATGCCCTAAACTGCACCTAATTAGTGTGAAGTATACTCGTAATTAAGATTAAGAAACCTAATTACACCTTAATTCACTAATCAGGTTTTACATCATAATTAACTATATGTTAAGAGTAATTGATCATATAAAACCAAAGTAATATATAAAAATATCTTCTTAATAATCCCAACATTGTACTTGGAGAGATAATATAAACTCCATAAACTTTTGTATCTAAACTTAGAGTTAGATATAAGAGTCAATAGATAATCCTTAGAAATGCCTAAGATATAATGATAAAACCCCTAAATAAAACGAATGAACCCTAAATAATGCACTACTAAATTATGTGTTAGTGTAAGTTGATATGGTTAGGGTATATGGGAAACTCACATGTACTTGTATTTAGATACAATTGTGAGTCAAGATACAATAATATATTGGAACCTAAACTGGTTGTTGCATTAGTTGGTAGGACTTAAGATTGTCTGTTTATATATTGTTTGGTCACTTGTAAATTGAACTTAATAACTATTTAACTTTTAATAAAATAGTTATGCATTATATCATTCGACATTAAAGAGTAAGATTGTTAGCATTACACAATAGAGTAGGAGATCATGCATAATTGGATCCATATTCTTTATTATATGATGTGTTGTTATTTTTGCACAAGATATTCATACCACATGTTCTTATTGTAACCTTCTAAGAACTAACTAAGTGGCTTTAAGGAGTATCGCCCACTACTTAAGGCTAACCTGTGTCTACTGCTGAAGATGCTTGTACTACCATGAGAACTCATATTGGAAATTAGACATGAATACCTAGGTCTCGATGTGCCTAAATACTTTCTAACCTAGGCAATAGTAGCCGTAAAACCGTGTTTTACACATTCACCAGCAGGTTGTGTACAATCTTTGCATATCATACACTTATATATGCATTTATATGCTTATTTATTTAACTTGCTTGATTTTTATTATTATTATTTTTTTTTTTTTGGTAAGGTAAGAAGGTTACTAAGCCAGATATAACTTACCCCTTAATATTTTCTTTTATAGGTTTAATAAAGCTAAGGCGGGCTAAGATTTGAGTGCAAAGTGCTCCACCAGGTTGAGAAAGTAGAAGGATAATTATTACGCCCTGAAACTACAAAGTCGTAATAGTCTCATTATATAAACCAACCTATGATAGTAACCGACCTTACAATCACTATCATATATATGATTTATACAAGGCACTCATGACTCCTTGCTTTGAAGTAAACAACTTAATTAATTAAAATTATTGCTAAAATTTACATAAAAGGTTAGAAACTCCAAGTCATATATCCATAATTATTTTTATATTGCCTTATAATCCTAAGAAATTCTACATGCTACGGTAATCTTATAAGTAACATATTATAAGACCAGTATATAAACCTATGAGTACTAACAAAACACTAAAGGACTCGATCGTTCAGCTAGCTGATTCTCACTCTCCTAAGGTACTTCAAAAGGAAACCAACCTTAGGATAGTTATATCATGATATCTCAATCAGAACCTGTAAGAAAATCTATAAGGTTATGAGTAACTGATAACTCAGTAAGTTAGGATGGAAACTTAAGAATTTATAACAAACACTAATAGGGTTTTCAAATAATTAATTATATGCAATGCAATATGCAAATACTATCACACAACGTAGTCTGATTTGTTGTAAAATTAGAGTAATTTCACCTACTCTAGTCTGGGTTTAGGAGTTTTCATATTTATACAATGGTTCACAACCAAACCTAGGTTTGTGCAATGAAGACATTGTTCTCCCTATGGCTATCCTTCGAACCATTATCCTTATCCTTAGTATAACCTCCTCTCATATTACTTAGCTTAATTAAGGATGAAGAAAAGACCTTATACAATCCAACGTTATCTTTTTTTAAGGAGTCGATATTTGATTGGAGAATCCTAACTGTCCCTTAAAGGGCATGTCTAATTTAGGTATTTAGGTCAATTATAATTAAGTTCAATTTAAGGTGGCTAAACAATCTCACACCACTCAATTCACAATAACCACCAAAACACAACATAAATTTTTAGTAAGTAATTGGAGACACACAAGACAATTACATATAATCCAAAGCCTCCAAATGTTTTAATATAATACTTTAAAATATAGTGATGTATTGAACCTGACTTACTTAAAATCCTCAGTTCACTCACTTGACTTGACGCAGGTCAACTCATCTCCTCGTATCATATAGTATAAGTATTCTTTTAGTATTTAATATCCCTATGATATATAAGCTTTAAATTATGACTTGATTCAATTTTCCAAATATATATATATACATATATTTTACTTATTATCGGTATTTTCTAAGCTAGATTTTGAATCAGTTTTTGAATTCAATTTTGATTTAGGTTCTAATTTAGTTATTTACTACACGTGTTATATGTAAATCCTAAGAATGTATTATGAATCACAATATGAAATTAATCACATTATATTCAAGTATCCAAAATATCATTTTTGGCCCTTAACCAGTATTCTAGTCCGTACGGTACGCCATAATCCCAATTTAACTACTGAATTTGCTCTTAATGTGAGAAATATTTATATTTTTCATATAATCCACTAAATTTAATTTTCTTATTAGATGTATTATATATTACTATTATTATTATATTATCAATTTTAACCTAATATTTTCTATTCATTACAAATCTAATTTCACATATTATCAATTTACACATTTTACTACATAATACAAATAATAATCACATTTAACACTCTAACTACTATAATTATCATACTATATCAGATATTAACACCTTAAAATACCTAATTATATACTAAATCAGTAATTATCTATTTAATTACTAAATTAGCCTAAAATCACCCATTTTATACATCATTTTAAGGTCTAAAAATTATATAAAATTTTCAAAATTAATTTCCAAAAAATCTCTACATAGCACTATTTTACATTATCTAAATAGTTTGTACAAAATTTTTTAGCTCAAAACTACACTATTAAGACTATTTATTTCTCGATCGAAATAAGTATGAGTTTACAAGATTTCTTAGGCACTATATATTTCTAAATATAAATTCATCAAACCAATATTTTTACGTAAATCTAAATATAAAAAAACATCAGAATGCCAAATTTTATAAGTTTCTAAACACATTTAATATTTTTATAAAATTAAAACAAAATCAAGTTAGAGATCGGACTCACTTGTCCAATCGACTTTTGGCCACCATTAGTGGCTCCAACTGTGTCTACAATAAGCAACAATGGGGATAAGGTATGGTGATGGTAGCTATTCATTTCCAAGTGGCTATTGGTTGTGGGTTCTCTCTCTAAACCATAATTGCACACTAATTTTGCTATTTTTTTGTAAAAATATTTAACTCTCTTTTTTTGTTTCCTTTATATTTTTCTTAGACTCTTAACAAATCAACATGATTTCAAGATGGGACTACTGCTTATATAGAGTTGTTTGGTATTTTTCTCTTGATTTTTTGTTAACATTTGGCCCTTATCTCTTCTTTTTTTGTTAACATTTAATTGATTAATTGTAATATTCTATTATTTTATTACTTATTTTCCTAAATCCAAACTCACAAAATTACTTTTGCTAATATTTCTAACTTCATTGTATAATTTAGGCTCAATTAAACAACCTTATCCAATCGCTGTAAATTTTATGTATCGATTTCGAACTTCTAGTTATAGGGATTATATTAAGTTTGGAAAAGCAAGTATAGTAGTCAACTTAAACTTTTAAAGTGTCTTGTGGCTTTGTGATTATTAGAATTTAGATACCTTTTCTTATTGTTCGGTAGGTGATTCCAATTCTTTGCAGTTCTATTGAACTGTAGATTGTTGTTCACCCATAGATATTTTACATTAAACAAAAGTATATAATCAAATTACATATAATTAGAAATTTAAAGTCTTAAAACCTTTAACTTGCAATGTAGTCTATATATCATAGGTGCATACGTGCTATAAAGATTTTAGAAATTATACCAAGCCTCCTTTTAGGGCATTACATCTTTTCAAAGGCTAAGCCCATTAGAAGTTTAGCACCTATTTAAGCCCAAATCCATTAGTTGGTTAACACCATCATAAGCTTAGACCTTTTAATAGGTTGGCAACCTCTTAAACCCATGTCACTAGTAGTTAGCACCTTCAAAATTATGCTTTGTAATTGGTACACATCAATGAGATGTCAGCCTAGTTGGGGTGCAAATGGATAGTCTTTTTTTTTTTTCTTTTGCAGTAAAGTTTTAACTAAATTTCACTATAAAGAAGAGTAGTTGTAGACACTCATTTTCGTTCACCCTAAGTTCATCATTAATTTAAAACTCTAATTTTAAGAAACAAGCCAATAAATAAATCAGTAGAAAATGGAAACAAAAAAAAAAGAACAAAGAAAAATATTTAAAAAATAAGAAAACATAAAAAAAAAAATTGAATAGATTAAGAAAAAACCCAACAAATAAGAACATCCAAAAAATGAAAAAAAAAATTAAAGAATGATAAAGTGTCATGTAAGGGGTCCATTTGAGTCAATTTGGGGTAGAAATAATTTTTTGAGATTTAAAATAGCTTTTTGGTATCAAAATAAGTATATGCAATTTGATCGAATTAAAAATTTCGAAAAAAAATGAATATTTATTGAAAATCATTTTTTTTTTTACTCAAAAGCTAACTCATTTTTGAAAGTATATATTTTCAAGAGACCATAGCCTTTAACCATGCCTCAATCGAATTTAAAAAATGTATTTTATGGTTATTTGAAGATTTTGAATAAAAGTTGAATAGAGGCAAAAACTAAGTTCCTAATTTAATCAAATTAGATAAATTTTGGAAATAATTTTAGGAGTTTTAGGATGTTTTTTAGAAAAAAAAAATAGCAAGGAAAAAAAGTAGAAAATAGAAAAATGGAAAGAGAATAAGCAAAAACAAGAGAAGAAGAAAAGGGAAAAAAGGAAAAGGAAAAAAAAAATACCATGTAACACCAATATTTAGGTGCTATGTGGCACCATCTATGGCTCACCACATGATGTTACATGGCCAATAGCATAGCACCACATTATGCCACTCACAATGTAATACATGGTGCTTGGGTCACACATATGACTCATTTGTTTCTTCTTCCCTCCTTGCATGTCAAAGGCCAAAAACTCTAACATTTAAAAATAGCAACTTTGCCATATGGTGCTCAAATTTTTGTACTAGATTCTAATGGATTTTTGGTACACTTAAAATCATAACAAATATGGAAATGAAAGAGCACAAAAGTATATTTTTATGTGCATAAAAAAATTTGAATCTTTATTGAAGGAAAATGTACTAAGAAAAAACAAAAAAAATTAGGTAACTCCTAAATGTACAATATATGCGCTTGGTTTGAATTTGGTAAAATAAATCTTTGTTGTGCAAACTCATCATAAAATAAAGCTATAGAATAGGTAATAAGACATCCCTAGATAGTTTATATCTTTAGTTTCGAAGAAATCAATAAAATAGGTGATATAATTGGATCAAAAAAGGAAAAATACCCATTTCTGCTTCATTGAATAAAGATTCAAAAAAAGATCTCATTTTTCATGAAAAATGATGTTTCTTGAGCTATAATCCCAACTCTACACCATAAACAAAACCTCTAAGAATCCATTCCAATGTACATAAAGCATTATCAAGCTATAGATCTTGACAAATCTACTCTTTCTCTCTCTAGCTCCATACCTACATGCCCTCACTCTCTCTCTTGGATTTCTCTTCCTATAGAGTAAATTGGAGAGAGCTAAAATAGAGTAAGATTCCTCATTCTCCATAAAACAAAAACCCCATGTTTGATTTCAACCAACAAAGCTTTGATTTGTTTTAATTTAAATTAGGATTGACATGGGTGTTCTAAGGTTCTTATACATAGTTTCACTTCATTTTTTTTAATTAAATTGGAATACTTATACTTTGTCTTTGGTGAAATTGACTTGAGGCCTTTAAAGATTGAGGAGCTAAGTTGGGAACCACCATCCCCATCATGAGAACCAGCTAAACCCGACCTGAGCAAATTCACGTGATAGATGAAGTGTCTTCTCCTTCTTTCTCTTTTGATTTTTTAATAAAAAATCTAAAATCCGAAAAAGATATACGTTTTGACCTTATGTTGTCATGGTTTAACTTGAATTATGTGTTTTTGTATGATATTTAGTTTTTTTATAATATACTTTAATCTTGTTTGAATAATTTGCATATTGGTATGATTAGGCTTTAATAAAATAGATAGCATGTTTACATCTTAGTTAATGAATAAATTAGTATCTTTTGCCAAGTTAATTTGAATAAGTATGTTGAATTAAATAAGCTTGTTTTTGTATGATGGCATGGTTAAAAAAATTTAAAATATATATATGAAAAAAAACAACGCTTTTGTTACTTAATTAATAACTTAACATGTTAATAATTTTTTTGTTATGTTTGAATGTTTTAATTAAATAAACTTCATTACATGATGTACTGAGCTTGTGTGATTATGAATATTTTTTCATTGTGAATCATTTACCTTGTTATATACTCCCTTTGCATGTCATAGCTATTTACATATGATTTAATTTGCATGAATAATTGATTCTTTTCAAAATAAAAGGGTTTTCATTTTCCTTTTCAACAAAGTTTTTTCTACACAAAGAAAAATTTTTTTTTATGAATAAAATATATGTTGGCCTTTCTCAAAATTTAGAAACCTTTTTAGAGTTTTCCAACAAATTAATAAAATTTAATAAACTTAAAGAGAAAGGAGTTTTTTAAAAGTGAAATAGACCAGCAAACTAAAATTTTCATAAATTAGAACTATATAGGATCAATCTTACTCTGCAGGTATGTAGGCACTTCAAGCAACCTAAAAAAATAAAATAATCATTTTTCCCTTTTAAACATTTTTGGATACAATAAAGCCCTTTTTATTTTGAAAAGCCCATTTTCTAGAAAGAAAGGAGAGAAGGATTTTTTGCCCATTAATTATTTCATGAATTTTTTTTATGGTAACCATAAAGATTTCAATATGTTAGCCTTCAAATCCATTAATCTCTAATTTCTTTTTTCCAGGACCTTATTTTTAATAAAATTAGTAGATCAATAGCTAAAATTAAGGTCTATTTACCCATATGCTTTAATTCACTCTCTTCTTGACCAGTTGAGTGGTAATCCATTTTTTTTTTAAATATTTCTTGAGATTCAAACTTTTTCTTAATATAGTCAAGAGTGTCTTATATTAACAGTTGGATTTAATATAAATCAGATTAGGAAAAAGGGAAATCAAATTTTGATCTTAACAAATGTCTTACAGCATTTCGAAGTATTATTTCATAATACTTAGAGACTTTGTTATGATTTTATGTGTATTTGTAATTAGCTGCTTATGTTTTTGTGGCTTAAGTACTTGAAATTTGATTTGTTATGGTAAGAGTCAAACTTTAGGTCATGTTTATTGTATGTATATTATTTTGCTAAGACTATTTGAAAATTAATTGATCACCTTAGAAACAAACAAACTTTAACTTGGCTTAACTTCTAACCTAATATGCATTACAACCCACTAGGGATGGGTATGATTATTAGGCTAAATATAGATCCTTTAATGAAGATAACTAAAATAGTTAATTTTTACACCCTTAGTCAAACTAAGTAATGAGAAAGAAGGTCATAGTAAAGTTAAGGACCTTAGTTTGAATGTAGTCTTAGGAAGAGAGTGTTTTTTATTGCACAAGCCCTGATTTGGCCTTGATTCATAAGTATATGGTGTGAAACTTCTCAACCAGGATTAAAGTGAGTGCAATTTCTCGAATCTTATAACAGACCGAATAATATCCTATGATGGTACTTGCTTATTTATTCATTTGCATCTAATTAACTTGTTTGAAAACCTTATTTATTTTTGGCTAAATAGATCCCACTTACTAAGCAAGTCGTAACTCATTTCCTTATGGATTCTTTTATAGATCTAGAGTAGATTACAATACTTCACCTAATTCTAAAGTAACAACAAATGGTGTTAGGGACTGAGGATCAAGAAGAAATGGTTGGACTTTTGTTTTCTCATTGTTGACTTTTATAACTTTTAGGGAACTAATTAAGTCTCTATAGGTGGCACAATAGTTTCAACCCTTGGTCTATAATGTGTTTAACTTAAGTCTATGGTCTTAAGAGTTTCTTTTAAAAATGTAACCATTTTCGTATGAATATATTACTTGTGATAATGATTATAAACTTAAGTTTGATTCTATAGGTCTGTAGTAATAAACTATTTTGAAAGATTACATCATAGATTTTATAATTGATAGGTAACAAGCTAGATGCTTTAAAATGGTCAAGTTGAGTATGCTTTATATGGACTAAGTTTTTGATAACGATCATGAGACTAGTTACTATCTTATGATGGTTTACAAGATAGGATTGTTGTGACCTTACCTATTTTGGTGTGACAATTTGCCCTTACTAGGATTTAGCAATCAACAAATAACTTCCCAAAACCACTTATGGACAAACTTGAAACAACCCATTGAATAGGTTAGAATCGCTATGAGTACTACTTTAATTAAAATTTCCCTCCTTGCTTTAGTTAAGAACTCCATCCTTGAAGTTTGTAGATTACTTTCTCTTTTATAAAACTAAGGGCTTTGTTTTAGATTTGCAATAAATGTACCTTGGAACAAGATATTTCCTAAGGTTGCCAACTACCTAAACATTTAGGTTTTCTACAATATTAACTTTTACATCTTTTGTAATGTTTATATTAAAGAATAAGCTTGATTTCACAAAGTTTACCTCTTACCCCAAAGCAAGACAACATACGTTTAACACTCTCTTTAACTTATTAATTTCATCTCTATTAGCTTCAGTACAAAATAGAGTCATTTGCAAATAAAAGATAAGCTAACATTAAAGAGTTTTTCCTCATTTGTTTTGTTTGAGACTTCTTAAATTTGACATTTTATTTAGAACCACAGAAAGAACATTTGCTACAAGAATGAAAAGATAAGGTGAATGCCTTCCTCACTAAAGTGCTTAGGATGCTTGGTAATCATTAGGGTTTAGCTCAAATTAAATGGGTCCTTTATGGTAATGAAGAAAGTAAAGGGGAACTAGTTAAAACCTAAAGGCCAAACTAAGGATATTACTTACCTAAACTTAGAAATGGACTCAAACTGCCCAATCAGTATGATTCGCAATTGGAGGAATGAGGTTACTTACCACAAATTTCTTACTAGAAAGGAAATAGATAAGAGTGAAAAAAGTATAATCAAAGCTCACAAGGCTCATATAAATTTAAGGGGAATATTTAATGTAATAATGATAAGATGATGGCTTGGACTTAAACCTAGGGTTACAAAGAAACTTTCCAAAAATAGGAAATTCTTTCATCAATAACATGTTCATGCCCTAAGCTCATAACCATAAACCCTAAGCATGATTCTCCTTTGCAATTTAAACTTTTGAAATTCTTAGATGAAAGGATCATGGCCAAAAGCATGTGAGTGATCCTTAACCATGATCACCTCTAGATTTCAATTATTTACTAAAATTTTTTTCCTTTGAATGCATAATCAATGTCTTCTTCATCAAAGTTTTGAAACTTCTCTAAATTTTTCAAAAATTCACCAAAGACTCTTAAACAACCTAAAAAAGAAATAATTCACAAATAGCTCAAATTACTTCAAAAATAACATTATCAATCAATAAAACTCTATAAAACAACATTAGAATATATATGTTAAATAAGTATTATCATTGCCACTTAGGGTAACATACTAAAAAAGGAAAATGGCTCAAGGGTACAATTTAAAATAAATAATACACATGTATATTGCAAGGATATGAAAGGAATAAAGAAGAAAAGAAGTTTTATTTGTAGAGTATTGATATGAGGTAAGTGCACCTATCATATAGCAGTATAGTTTAAAGAAAGGATATCGTTCCTACAAGAATTATGAGTACTAATATTAACTATCTCCTTATTATTTAATTGATAAACTTTAATTCAAGAACTTAAAGAAGTAAATTTAAGTTACTACTAAAACTAATTTAAAGATTAACTAAGAATCAATTTAAGAAATTAACAAGAAAGCAATTCAATTATAAATTAATTCAGGATTTAATATTGTACCTAGATCTTACTTTCTCTAAAATTACACATGTGACTTTACTAAAGATTATCTAATTTAATCCTTAATTTTCTTAATTGGGAGAATTTATTTATTAAAGTTAATAACTTTCTCAAGTCCATTAACTCTAATCTTTAAATCACCTAAAATCTCTTTTCAATATCATAATCAAATATCGCATTAAAGAACAATGAGTTATCTTATCACCTAATGGAAGTGGACAAAAAAGTTTTGTTGTTGTTGTTTCCATGTTCCAAGTTGTCTTGGATACAGCCATTAGGTAGGTTAGCAACCAATCGAGATGACTTAGACTTAAGGTGAGAAGATGGGAGGTCAGCTGGTTTAGGCTGTACTGGTTAAGGTTAGAGCTTATTCAAAGGCTTAGAGGCTCGAATAATAGAGGAACTACTTTGCAGGTGAAGAGCTCGTAATCCCTAAACATAACTTAGCTCATCTTTGGCCGTTTGTCCACTAAGTATTTGGTTAGCCAAGCCTTAAAGTCCCTTAAGTTGTCCTTGGGTAAGCAATCTTAAGTTGGGCATTCTCTACACAAAGGATGCCTAGGTCTGTGAGGAAGTCAACATTGACTAGGAGCAAGTTGGCTTAACAATACTCAACGTTAGATACCTATCAACTTCTTAGGGTTGTTGAAGATTTAGCCTCAAATCATTAGGTTTAGCTTTATTGGGACGTAAGGGGTTAAGCTAGACACATCAAATAAGTGAAAAACACTAAAACTTCTAGTAGATCCAACTTGTAGGCATTTTCACTAATATTCTTTCTAATCTTAAAGGGTCCATTTGCTTAGGGTAACATCTTGCCACTCCCATGGTTAAGAAACCATTCTTATGAGGGTATACATACACTAAGTTTACAAGTTGAAAGTTCAAGATCTTCCTAGCTTAGTTTTTTTATCTCCCTCTACTTGGCCATCAATAAAGAAGTGAAGTTGAAGTTTCAATCTGCAAATCCATTAAAAGAAAATAAAGCAGTGAAGTTGAAGTTTTAATTTGCAAATCAGAAGTATAGGTTAACTGCTGATAAGTATAAGAGGAGTGAGACATTTAACGTAGGTGATGAAGTTGTGGTATACCTTTAGAAAGAGAGATCTCTAGTGGAAACATATAATAAGTTGTAACAAAAGAAGCATCGCTCATAAAAAGTACTATTGAAGATAAATTACAATGCTTTTTCCATTGATCTTTTTGATTGCATAAGCATTTCTAAAACTCTTAATGCAGCTTATTTGTCTTGTTTACATGATTCTTTAGTTCTTTTGCTTACAAACTCAAGATCGAGTTTTACCTAGGTGGAGAAAACACAGGTAGATGAGTTAGACTTATGATATATGAAGAATCTAAATAATAAGAAATAGAGGAATTAGAAACATGGTCATAATAGAAGTTGTGCAAAAGAGAGGGACCATCAAAAGTTGATCATGACATAAGGATGTTAATAAGCTTGTAAGAGGCTCAACACTAGATTTGCAAGCTAGATTTTAAGCTCAACTTTAAAAGCCCAAAACTTTTTGCATGTAAAGAGTTATGGAGCCCTTTTCAATAAAAACTGATTTAACCCTATTTTGGCATAGTGATTGGAGCCTCACATATAATTCTCAACGACATATTAGTTGCCATGTCTTTTTCCATGTGTTAACATCTCCTTCCTCATTCTTCCTACTATTGGAGTAAAGAGCCTCGTCATTTGGCACCATCTCTTAAGTCAAATTTCCACATTTTAATAAGATGTCTAGTTGTCAAGATTTTCATCATAGTTTAGGAAAGTTTATACTTGGTTGATTTGGTTTCTTAATTTTTTTTTTTATTACAATCTTATTCAATTTTCCTTAATTATTCTAGGGTTTTATATCTACAAATAAGCATGTGAATAAGTTGTTTCCATCATCTTACGAACTATTACAAATTTTATTCTCTATACGTAATGTGTTACTATTACATAATTTATTCTCCATATGTAGTGTTCATGCTATACGTTGCATCATGCGCGGACGTGAAACTGACATGAACCCCTCGACAAACAGTAACAACTAGTGATTATATATGGTAATGATCTTGTTAAAAGGAATATTATCATGAATTTACAAGAACACCAAAATATAGCATACATTTTTGTAATATTTTCCTAAGAAATTGGAATTACAGTACGCAAAAGAGTTTTCGTCGTGGGGATAATTTTTCGTTGAACGGAATGGTTGAAGTCGCCTTTATTTGGCGGGATTTCATGGAGATTTCGGTTCAAGTCGGGACAAGGCTTCCTCGAATTTGCAAGCCACCTCGTTTTCTATTTATCGCCAACATAGGTATTTATGTCTTTACGAGGGAAGAAAAACAAATGCCGCAAATGATTCCTAGAACATAATACGTTCACATAAAGCCCACTGTTCGTCAATGATAAGTAGTACCTCAAAGAATAATAGAATAATAATTGAGTGTACTCACGATGTCTAAGAGCAGTGCCCACACAAGGTTGCACGTACCAGTGTTCTTCAAGGTGTTCTGTACACGGTGTTCCCTACCTGAATAAATGTGTATCAAACTTTAAGTGAAGAGGTGTTGAAGAAATAACAATTAATAGTCCATCAGCTCAGATGCGAATATAGTTCCGAGTTGGCGCACGTTAATGACAGTCCACTCTTTATTATGGCCATGGCTCTACCTGGGGATCACCTTTGTGGACAACTCATGCCTGCCTCTTGCCTCGTTCTCATAATATATAGTTTTATTCTTATTCCATTCATTTCATGCTTTTTCTTTCTTTCTTTCTTTTTTTTCTTTTTCTTTTTCTTTTTCTTTTTCTTTCGGTTTGCCAATAAAATTTCCTACTTTTAAATCATGATTTCTCCTTCTTATAACTATTAAAACTATGCACATAATTTATTTTACTTTAAATTGACACTAAAATCCAAAAATCGTTATTGAAACATTATAATAAACAGTGATAGTTTTGAAGTATTAACAACAATATGGAATAATAGATAATATAAACTATTACAGAGAAATAAAGATATACTTTCAAAAATTATTTATATCTAACTAATAGTTCTAAGTAGAATACAGTTGCGATATAGGCTATCATTTAGAGTTTGATATGTCAAATACAACATAAACTGTAAAAAAAAAAAAAAAACAAAATGTGTATTTTAATCTTTA
The DNA here is from genome assembly GCA_024138015.1 of Lumnitzera littorea. Taxonomy (NCBI): domain Eukaryota; kingdom Viridiplantae; phylum Streptophyta; class Magnoliopsida; order Myrtales; family Combretaceae; genus Lumnitzera; species Lumnitzera littorea. The sequence goes on along the minus strand of JAMXBB010000005.1, from coordinate 64,369,984 downwards.
TTATAGCATGAAAAGGATTTTCTCTATGAACTCAGGTACTATTTAAATCATGGCTGACCATGAAATATGTCAAACCTACATGGCGTAATGGGTTTCGGAATATCAAAAACTTAGTGATTCCGGTTTCGAAACCAGACAACTTGATACCCCTTCGAAATCAAGGTTTATTTTGTTATTTTCTTTCTATTTTATTTTATAAGAACAAAATCACTTGTTCTCATTTTGAGGATATTTTGTATTTTGCTAAGATATAAATATATGCCCAGGACCTACTCCGTATGTAAGATAACTTGGTCAATTCAACAAATTTAATGAATGTAATCATTACAGTTCAGATAAATTGATGGACCTAATTGATGGCTAAGAAAAATTGGCCTATCCTAGCAGCCTCATTGACAAAAATGTTAAAACCAAAGTAGTGTTTGAATTGCTAAAAGCACTAGATAATTCAATGGCCTACCAGATGGCTAAGAAAAATTGGCCTATCGCAACAGCTTCATCGACAAAAATGCCTTAATTTTAAAAAAGATTGATTTATTTTTATTTATTTAAAAAAATTGATATTTTTTAAGTGATGAAACAATTTTTTTTAAATTTTTATTATTTTATTTTATTTTGTTTTGTCTTATTGTATCTTTATTTATGTATTAACTGAGAAAAAATAATTAAAAAAAAAACTACACTTTCCTTTGTTTTTTTCCTTTTCCTTTCTTTCTTTTCTTTCATTTTTTTTCTTTTTCAAATTTATTTTATTTTATTTTAGTTACTATACAACTACAATGCACAAGAATAAACAAATAAATAAAAATAAAATAATACACAAAGAACCAAAAAAAGCATAAAGGGGAGGTTAGACCAAGATGCAATGTATAGGTAGGTTTGGAGGTACACGAATCGAGTTGGAGCACGATTTGGAGATGAGAGCCAACTGCTATGATGGGCGATTCGAAACGATTTGGATGCCAAAATGGATGGGGAAAAGTGGCTTTATGTGTATTTGTTGGGAATATGGGGGGTAGGGAGTGTACCTTGGCCATTGATCTAGTGGTGTTTTAGAGATGGGTCATCGATAGTAATAGTGGTTACTACTCGTAATGGTGCTTGGTGGTGTAAGGAAAGTTGGGTAATATGTTTTTGAGAAAGGGAAAGTGAATGATGGTGGTGGTTTTTGTCGAAAACCATAGTAAAAGATGCTATCATAAAGAGAGAGAGAGAGAGCAGAGTTGAACTTATATAGGTGATTTTGTATGGTGATCTCTACCCCCCACAAATGAGTTCTTATTCTCCTTTTTATACTTATGTATGCTCAATTTCACTCGGAAACTTCACTCAAAATCAAAGCTTCGTGTAAAGGGGTATTTAAATTTTTTTTTTTTTTCTAATTTTCAAAATGATTTTGACCCCTTTAATGTATGAATGTGGACAAGATCCGGTATTCGATGTGAAGCATCGTACATCTATTTTGAATTTTTGCATTTAGTTAGATAAAATTTGTCTAAAAAATCAAGTCAATTGGGTTAAAAAGGGAGGAGATCGCATTATTTTATTTTATTTTATTTTTCCATTACAAAAGCAATAAACAAGATGGAAGAGAAGATTGGGGCGTATGGTCACATGCTAAGCACATGCCATGCACCCCTACACGTGCATTGCAAAAAAGTTAAGCATACAACAGTATGCCCTCCCTCTGCTGTCCTTTCAATTAATTGATCAGGGCTTTGGGCCCTAATTCCAAATCACACAAACCAAGTTTTAGACCTAAGTGAATCGTTTTCTTGCTTTTATTTTTCTTTTCCTTTTTTTTTTTACTTTTTTGAAATCTCTTCTTTTTCTAAATAAATAAAAATACAATAAATCAAGTCTCAACTACTCCTAAAGTTTATATGATTTAATTTTTGTCTAAGCCTACTTGAATTATTATTATTATTATTTTTACTTAAAACCAATGCTAAAAATTAAATGACATTTTTTTTAAAAGACCCTAAAAATTATCTAAGACTTATTTTCCTAAAAATGTTATTATGAAAACTTCTATATTTTCTAAAGTTTTTATTTTATTGTATCTTTCTAAATTTTCTAATACCATTGCGATTTTTGTGCTTTTTTCCTAAATTAAGACTCTTTATCTTATTCTAAAAATTTTTAAATTACTACGAGGTAGGAAAGAGAGGTGTTGGGCAAAAATGAGGTGTTTAGCAAAAATGAGGTGTTTACACCTATAATCAAGATTCACATTTTAGTGTTTTCTTAGGTTTCGTGAATGATTCATTCAAGCTTAAAGTATCTTTATGAGTTAAGGATGCATACCTTAGGTGTTTAGATATGAATCACTTCACTAATACCTAGAACCTTCTACTTAATCTTTTATATGATGCTTTTGTTAAGTCCTTGCTTTTTATATTGTTGATTGGTGACTTTTGTCTCGGTATGTAGACACCTACAAAGCAAGAAAACAACTATAGGGGCATCAGAAGGTGCTCTGGTGCAGTCACTTTGATGTCTAAGTCAACCTGTATGAGTATAATTGTATAATGATTCTAAGAGTGAGAGAATGAATGAGAGGGTCCTTAACCTAGGGATATTCCTTGATATTTATAGTGAGTCAAGAGAAATTGTATTCAGACTGAATTATTAGATCAAGTTCAAGTATTTGTCCGACTAATATAAGCACATATAATAATTATCAGAAAATGCCTATTAATACTTATCCCTTACTCTCTTTGGTGAAAAGGTTAGAAAAGAGAGTATCAAAGAAGGTTAGCTTTATGGAATTTCTAGAAAGGTTTATAATACATGCCTAAAGAGGTTAGAGTACTTAAAGAAGCAAAAGTCTGAAGAAGTATAAAGCGGAAGTGACTGAAGCACTTACAAATATTAGTATGCCTTAAAAACTGCAGGCCTAAAGAGGTAAGAGTACCTAAAGAGACTAGATCACCTAAAGAGGCTAGAATCCTTAGAGAGACGAGGGCTTGAAGAGGCCAATGTGATCGAAAAGACTAGAGAAGTATGCAAGCAGTCTAAGCTAGGTAGGACCTATGCTAAGTAGAGCCGTAAAGTAGGCTAGTTGGCCTCTAGTTTTTCCAATTAGGATCAAAATGGGAGTGGGTCTCGAGCAAGAAATTATCCTTCACACATGAGTCAATTATCATGTGTCAGTTGTATGTGTGTTAGTTTTCGAGATGGCTAGGTCGAGTTTGTTTTGCACAAGCCATGTGTATTGACATGGTCAATTGTGGTATAATGGCTTGTAAGACACCTCAATTTAGCAGATGAACTTAGATATTACTCGGCATAGACACTTCTTAGCTTAGCAATTATGACTGAAGATTTTAGAGGCCTCTACTTGCTCCCCTTTCAGAAAATTCAGGGCAATCTTGCATGCGATTCGGCTTCAAATTGGATTGCTCAGGTCGGCCTCAATCTTTCTTTAAAGCACAATGGCTCTCACATGAGATTCTGCTTGAACTTGCATGAATTTTGTTCAGTTAGTGTCGAGCTCAAATTTGTTGTGGGAACAGCTTGACATTGCTGTGATGGGTAGCTCAGAAATTTAGCTCGACAATTAAGTGCTAGGCAAAGTATAGAAACCAGTTGGCAGGACAATACTTTGTTCAGTAGATAATCATAGGTCGGCATAATGGAGTTCTATGTACAACTACACTGTTCCTGTGTACAAAAGATGCATGGCTGGTAGATGATCAAAAGATCTGCTGCAATGCTAGGCAAGGCAAGCGTGGCTGCTACAAACTCAGCTGATGTAATCTTAGTGAGCAAACTGCCTGGTTGGATTGTGGGCAAACTCGGATATGGCATCCGTGGATAGCTTGGAGTTGCTGAATTACTCGGCTATTCATGTTGTCATATGAACTTGGCCGAATTTTAGCGCAGCGATTGAATGCTCACAGAGACCTGGTAAGGAATTTTAACTTTACAAGTCTTCATTATACTTAGTTACAACGCAACAAACAGCTCCGCTCGGTGACAGCGGTAAAAGATCTCGGTTAGTCTATTTTTCAATTGCTGTCCGGTAATCGGTTCGTTTTCTGGGACATGGATAGTTGGCATGCTCGGAAGAGCTCGTCTTGCTGCACTGTACAAGCTCTCGACTTCTAGTTCAATAAGATGCGCTAAGTACGCGGCTGTTGAAACAAGAATACCAGCCAGAGCAAAGCTTTCTTCAATATTCTTCTAAACAAGTACGCGGTTATTGATGGAGGAGCTTTTAGATAGCTTCGCTTCAGCATCAAATCATTGTCCAGGTCAGCAGCACAGAGCTCGGGGACTTGATGAGTTGGAAACACTCAGCATATCGACTATTTTGAAGGCCAAAGAAAAGCTTGGCGTCAGTTCCTTGAGCAGCTCCTCGGTGACTTGGCACGAAGCTTGGGGACTCGATGACTCAAGAAAACTTGGCTTCTCGGCTATTGTTGCAAACCAATAGAAATAACTAAGTCAATGTGTCTCGGCATCTCAATCATAGCCACTAGGTAGATTTTAAAGTAAAAAGGGCAGCTCTTCTTTTGGCACACTAAAAGCTCGGACATGTGGCCACAGCTCTATTCGGAAACTTAACTCAACAAGAATTGCTCTGCTCTGCATGATTGCTTGAAAACTTAGCTCAACATCTTGGCTTCTCGCTTGTGCTCAATTCATTAATCAGCCAAAGCAAGATAACAACTCAGCCTTTATTTAACTTGCTGCTAGATGGTAGGTATAAGATGGTGTGCTTAGGAGCTTAGTTATCACTAGGACTCACTAAACTGATATGGACCAGGGCTAAGGATAGATAAGGTCGACCATAAGGATATGGGTCCGATCCTGCTGAAGGAACAAAAAATCAATAAAAATCGATAGTTTAACAAATCCTGCACACTAACTCTACGAATATGATGTATCATAGAATTATACATGATCCTAAAACTCGTCAAATGTGACACACCGATCTGAGTAATAGGGTTGCCCATTACAATACTTACTAAAGGGATTAATAAGAGCTGGTAAGAGAAAAAACTTTCTAAGGGAAAAGACATAAAATGGGTTTTTCAATAATTCTATTATATATCTCTATCTGCATTGTTACAAAAATTGTTATTTATAATACGCCCTAAACTCTAGTGGCAAAACTGTAAATACTGTACAAGGCCTTAAAGTCTAAATAATTGAACCCATAAATAAAATAAAGACAAATAAGTATAAAAATATAAAACTATGCGTTTTATAAGAAAAAGTCGGCATGTGGTCATTTGTCATGCCTTAGAGAAAGTCTCGTAGTGCTTGGCTAAGTAACCAAAGAGGTCGGCTCATAATTACAGAGTGCTAAAGTTAGTCGATAATAGTCTTTCCGAGTTGTACTGAGTAGATCCAACTCTCAAAGTGATCTCTCGGCCGCTAAGTCGACGACAAATTTTAGCTGAGTGAATCCAACTCTTGGAAACATGATACCTCGACTTATCGGCAAGCATGATGCCGAGTAAGTGATTGCTCAAGCATAAGTGAAAATTGATTGTTGTCTCCACCTTATGCTTCACGACACTCTATATGTAAGAAATAGTATTATTTGGCTTGGCAGACAGAATGAGTCCGAAAGTAGAAGACCTCGACTTTGGCAATCAGCTTGGTCAATACCCTGAAGCCTATCATAAGGTCACTCTCACTTTTGAGTGCTCTTCGCTAAAGTAGCATGGAAAGATCGGCCACAAAAGAGCTTAGCCATGAGAGAGCTCAGAGTGGCCAAATGAAAAATTAATTACTTTTTTCCTCTCTCGGCATCTCTTATGCTGAAGACAGCTTGGAAATATTCTCAGCCGCTCGACAAAAATAAAAAAGGTGTAATGTGGCATGCACTGATCAAGAAGGACAACTCAATCATGGATTGAGCCAGCTCGGACAATGAGGGATCCTCGGCATACTTTAGTTTGTCAACTAAATCATGTCCATCACTGTTTCGAATTTCAATCAGAAAGCAGCTCAGGGTCCTTTCCTTGTTCGATGATGCTTGGACAATTAATAGCTCGGCACTTCAAAGCGTAGTACATTCGTAAATTTAAAAAGCCCGGATCTACAACAGTTTAACTCGGTAGTTATGGGAGTGTTCGGCCCAAAGTTCGCTCCTTGTTGGTTTGGATGATAATAGCCGGCATGGAGATGACCTATTGCTCGGCAATTTAAATTGTCTCGACTCAGCATGTGTGCTAAGATGGCATGTGAACTACTCGGCATGTAGACGGGTAGTTTGACACAAATTAGAGCTCAGCGTGAAGTGCTCAGCCATGGAAGTAGATTGGTATGGTGTATCTTAGTCACACACGGCTATTACCAACCGGTGTCTCAACTTGATGCGAAGGAAAGTTCCAACCAATGTCACCATGGAATAGCTCGAATCTGTTGTTGTACGCTACTACACACTTTGGTCGTAGAGTTATGGACCTTTGGACTAGTATGCCTTTTAAGATTTGTAAAAAAGCTTAGATTAATCTCTCGGCTTGTCCATGATTGTAAAGACGGCTCGATGAAAAATCTTACAGATTTGGACTTTGGAATCTCGTTTGGTCCTTCAGTTTCAAAGCTCAAGCTATGATGTTCAGTTCAGTTGTCGAAGTTGCTCGGCAAAGCTCGGATTGGGCGATTGCTTGAGTTGTCTCCAATGGTGCATTTCACAGGGGACTGATGCTCAGTAAATTAATATTGAGCTTGGATTTCAATTGTTCTGATCACATTGAATCAGCCTGTGATTAGACTCAACTAGCTAAGAGCTCGGTGATTGGAGCTTGAAGATTGCTTGTTGCAGATTGCTTGATTGAAGTGTATAACAGATCGGGCCAGGTTAACCCCCCTGCTTGGTTGTGCGGAATAATAGTTTTTGTTGTGCTCGGCTCTTCTCGGCTATCCTACACAAGGCTTAAACTCAGACATGCAGCGGATTGAATCGCAAGGACTACTTGGCTCGTGAATACGTGAAAGTTGATCGGCACAGTATTGTGCTATATGGCCATCGAAATCAGTCAACAATCGGCTTCTGAGATAGATGCTCGGATCATCATGTATTCTTCGACTATTGTTCATTTATCAGAGCAAATTCGCATATAGGATGTTGGCCGACGATAGCCGAGAACAAACTTTGGTTAGCCTTGGCTGCTAATAGATTCTAACTTCTATGTATAGATGCTTTTGTTCAAGCAATTGCATAGCAAAACGGCTTAACAAAGAATAAATGGAATCCACAATGAGCTGCTACCGTTCATCGAATGCTTGTCTATAAACACTTATCTATGGACAACTCAGCTATCGGACTACTCAAACTTCGATGGTTTCAACATCTTTATCCTTGTAGAAGGTCTTTCTAGAAGTAAAAATTTTCTCCATTTATGCCAATCTGTGATAGTTATAGAGTAGATGGCGGTGGTTACAAACGGTTGACAAACCAAGCCAACGTTAAGTTTGGTGGTTACGCTCTAGGAAGGCGGTTAAGAACAAGCTAGCGATGTAGGAGATACTCACACTCGAAGGGAAAAATCCTATGATTCCTTTCGTTTGCCTTTCATCACTTACAAAAATTAATGCATGACGAAAATTATGTTATGGAAACATAACAATGTCGCATCGATCCTTCATGGCTATCTTAGATGAAATCCCAATTTCTTGCATGTGTAGTTCGATGATGGTTATGGTGTCGGTTATCTAGGTCTATTGATGAGCAGATCTTTAAAAAATATGATAATCACATGCTTTAGAGAAACCAACAACTAAAAATAAAGACTCCAATAACATCCACGAAATTATGGAAAAGAGAAGTAACCATGTCTAGGATGGAAGGAAAGCGAAATCCATGAAGCAAAAATGAACCAATAAACTATAAAGGCCAAATATTGCAAACTGAATTCAGAAGAATCCACTAAAGAAGAAATGTCTCCCTATTTCATTAAAGATTATGTTTATGTCTTGCTTTCTTTCTCGTTTCTACAGACAACGCTAATTGTTGACTAGTGATTTTCATCTTAGTGCGTAGACACCTACAAAACAAGAAAACGGCTATGGAAGATGCCAAAGGTGCTCTTACATGGTCACTCTGATGCCTATATTAGCCCTCTTATCATGTATGAGTACAATTGTCCAATGATTATGAGAGTGAGAGAATGATTACTTAGAGATCTTGCTTAGTATTTATAATGAGTCAAATGAAAATTGTATTTAGATTAGATTATTGGACCGGGTTTAAGTATTGGATCAACTAATATAAGCCTACATAATAATTATCTGAAAATGCCTATCAACATATATAACCTTCTACTAGGATGAAGTCCTCATTTGCTTCAATAACTTTACCTTTTACTCAACCTTCTACTTAAGCTCAGTTTTAAATTTCATTGGTCATAGAAGCTTCTACTTAAGCTTTTACCCAATTTCACCTTTTAGTTTCTATTTTATAGATCATGAAATAACCTTCTATAAATGCTTCAATTGACTATCACATTAAGGTTCTCATATTATATAGTTTATTCTAAGCTAATTTCTTACCTAGTATCAGGCTACCTTTTATAAAAACTTCTATTAGGCCAATTAGTACCTAAATTCACTCTAACTCTACAGAACCCTTACGAGTTAGCAAATTTTGGACATAAAACCAACAAATTGACCATTGCAAAGACAAATTTTTAGGTTTTGAGAAGTCTTTGTAAAGTTCATGCACGTAGCTTTACTACACATTGTCGAATTGACTTTGTAAAGCAATATATTTGAGTTGTGATAAAGTGATAAATCACATGTGTAACTACTTTTTCATCCAAAAACCCATGAAATCATATGAAACATCATTTTAATGCCAAAAATGTGAATAAAAATCATATTAGTTCACGAATAACTAAAAATTAACCAATTTTTCCAAAATTTCCCATTTAGTAATTTTTAGCAAATCAAAATTAACAAAAATCTACTAAGTAAATTTTAAAAAACTTTTGGCATAGCTTAAAAATAAACATCATAGGAATTATAAATAAAATTTTTGAGCTCAAAACAACATTGTTAGCCAATAAAAAATTCTCTCAAGATAGCCTATTTCTTATGAGCAATATATTAAACACGAATATTATGAAATACAAAAATTTTTCCATGAAAGTGCACTAAACATAACCTAAGAATACTATTTTTCATAATTTTCTAAGCTTATGAGAAATATATTAAACATGCATATTTTGAAATACAAAAATTTTTCCATGAAAGTGCACTAAACATAACCTAGGAATACTATTTTTCATAATTTTCTAAGCTAATTTGCTATTTTTGACAATCTATCAAAAGTCGAGTAAAAATCGAAATTTACTGATGTCGTAAGTTCCAACCAACATACATCACTAAGGCCTTTTTGACAACTAACCATTGGTTTTCCTCCTCAATGATGGTGGCCGTTTTTTTCCATATGGTCGTTTACCTTAGGTTTCGTACACTCTCAAATTGTGCACTATATTTTGATTAATTTTTTCTAATTTGTAAAAAATCCAAATGAGCTCTCTAAGTTTTTATTAGGATGCAATTATGTCAAAGAGTTAAACTTGAGGGAAAATATGGTTTTTATAGTGGGTGGTGCAGGAGCCCAGCTTATTATGTTTCAAATGGTATTTAAAATCCATGGTCTTATAATATGGGCTACCTTGTTTTTCCAACTCAAAACTATTGGAATTCTTGGTTTTGTCTTTTTAAAAGCATGTGCTACACCTTCTCTCATCAAAACCACCTTGGAATATTTTATTCTACTTATCCTCTAATTATTCTATATTATTCTTTATCAACAAAAGCTTCTATAAGGTACTTTCTAAGCTTGTATGATTGTTTTCTACTAAATCATACTTCTTTCTTTTTCATATTCATCTATATATTTTGACATACCAATTACATTTTCCAAGGATATATCACCCTTAGATAATATTCTAAGCCTAATAACTTTGTTAGTTAAATGACTTTTGATTTCGATTAAGTCAATTCTTTATTTAATAAATTCTCATATATGCATTATTGTAGCAATCTAAATTCAAAGGGTAACTTACTCTAATTTTTATAGCATAGTCATCAAGTTTCACCTAATTTGGTTAATATTGTCTAATGCCCTAAATTTAGAAATTTAGAACTTAGGGTTCATCACATCTACCATTGCAAAAAGCCTTTTCCATTTCCTTTATCTACCCATCAATTGCCACTAGATTATTTCATTTAGGATCAAACTTTTCTACCATCTTAATAAATCTATCCATACTAACCACATTTGGCTACAAACTGACCTCCTTAGCAATTTTCCTCTCCTACCTTCATGTCTCAACATTAGCTTAAATAATCTAAATGTCTAGCTTAATCTAGTCATGCTACTACATTATAGCTTTAACTAGATCATTGGTAGCATCTAATAACTATGTGAGGTTAACATCCCTATATCTTTACACCTGTTGGGCCTATTGAGGTGCACTCTAGTTGTCTATAAGATGATTTAGAGGTATATAACTAGGGTTAGAACCTTTCCTTCATCAAGGCAAATTAAGGAAAGGGAAACAAAACATGAAAACTAGTGAAACATTAAAAAACAAGGTAAAAATATGAAAAACGTTATTAAAAGCAAAAAATAGACATGAGGCACAAATAAAGAAAGTAGTTATATCACTTGAAACAACTACTAAACTCAAAAGACTTCACTTAACTTACTCACAAATTCAATCCTAGCCCTTCAATTACCTACGCCTCTCATGTCTCACCACCCTATAAATTGTGAGCCTATTGTTCTAAAGATTCCGTAACTAAAGCTGTAAAACCATTAAAAGCTTTAATGCCTTATAAACTAAGAAGCCAGAGCTTTGTCACATGTCAAACCTCGATGTTAACATACTAAGGCATCTAAGAATCTATAACTTATTTATAATCTATAATTAAACAAAAAATTTGCTAATGTACAATAAATGATCTCCCTAAATACATAACAAATGAGTGGCAAAATGAATTCACTCGATCTAGTAAATACATAAATAATTCCAAAACAACCTGTACATAAAATAAATAGTGGCACTCAAAACTCAACATCCATTGATAATTGAAAACTAAACAATCATAGAAGTCTCAACCACTCCTCTATTACATACTCAAACCAAATCAAACTAATAGGAGTCTTAGGTAGCTACCCCAACAAAAATGAACTAATAATCATACATAAAACTGGACCACATGAAGGAGTTTCATCTTTTAAAATATCTAGGCCTATCTATATAAGCATAACTAGTCACATCATCAAAGTAATAACAATTAGCCTCCTCATCATAGTAATAATCATATCTAACATCTTCATAATCCTTGAGTCCATCATAAGCACCTATATCTACAGTTGGACACTTGTTTCCCGATACAGTGAACTAGGTTCGATTCCCTCCTTCCTCATAGATTTTGTAATGATATGGCCAAAAAAATAAAATGGTTATTTACTATTTTAGCCAATTGACCTAAGTTTAAAGTTACTAAATAATTATTTAATTATACTTTGAAGGAACCTTTGAATAATCATTGTAAGATTCGTACTGGCGCAATTAAGTTCAATAGCTGATTTAAGGCATTTAAGAAGTTAACCCAATTTGATTAGAAATTTATGTGAGGCTTAGAAATATTAGTTGAGGAATTCATATAAACTCATAATTTAAAAATATAATAACATATTAAAAATACAACCAAAATATTATAAATTTACTATATTATTATTATTAATAATGCGCAAATTAGATTTTGAAAATTAGTGAACACTTAGAGATAAATTATATGAGTAATATAATTAATATTAAACATAAAATAATATATAAAAGACATGTATATATATCGGATGTAATTATTATATAAATCTATGTATCCATAATTGTTGAAAATACTTGAACATATGTAAAAATTATTAAATAAGTAAATAAAAATAAGAGGAAAATTATAAAAAGTCACCAACACATTAGCAAACATGTTTATTGGTGTGACACAAGGATCTCATATATAGTTTATATCCAAAATAGGGAAATAATTATATATTACATACTATACTAAATGTTATATTAAGATTAAGTTAAATAACTTAAATTTTTGCATGGGATAGCTATAAGATCATCTAAAGACAAGTAGTGGGTGTGGCTTAATGTTGGAAAAGGTAAGGACACCTTGCAATTTGATTAATGGCTAAGTAGTGTAAGAAAATTAAGGGAAATTTGGTGTTTTAGCATAGGAAAAATCACTAACGATTTGGAGAGCTCTCTAAAATCATCAAATTAAATCTCTATTTTTTTTTTCACAATCTAGGAACTAGAAAAAATATTAGGAGGCTTTAGAAGTATAAATAAGGGTTATTACAAAATTAAGAAGACATAAGGCAATTTTGGGGATAGAGGAGGTAATGCCAACTTGGGAAGATAAACCCTCACCCTCAAACGGTAGCTAGAGTTGTAAGTAGTGGTAAGTTTCAATTTTGGCTATTTTTTATTCTATTTTGCTAAAAATAGTAAACAAGCTCTAAAAATTATGATTTTTGGTTTTCTTAGGTAATTTCTCATGTAAAATCGAAAAATGCAACCATATTCTTCAAATTCCATATCAAAATATGTCTTTCTTAAGAAACTAAGCTAAAAATGAACATTAATTTTAATTTTTAATAGCCTAAATAATATTGTTTTGATTCCAAAATTTAAGTACAAACATTTTAATATGTCTATTTTGATTCCATAAAAAGAATTTTTAAAAACTCAAAAGTTGAATATTTGGGTTTTTCTTAACTAGCACACAGATGCTTGAAATTATATAAAATGAGTGTTTGATGAAGTAATGGAGTCTTTAAGTGTTAGTTTATTGTTGTATTTGAGGTTTGAAGTATTGAGTTACAATGTCGGAGCAAAGAAGCAAGGGGTGTGGATACTGGAGTTGTGTGATACGAGAATTTAAAGTATGTTTGATGTAGGTAAGAAAGTAAGTCAAAAGGTGAGTTAAAATGTAACCTAGTATGAATATGGTAAATACACTAGAAATTTGAACTAAATCAGTAAGTGGCTATCCTTGGACTCTACACTATTTTTAGAAAATAAAATGTAAGTTGGAAACTTCCTAAAAAAGAATTTAGTTTAGACAGCAGGATAGAAACTTTATTAGAAATTAGGTTAGAATGTAGTCTGGTATTTGATATCCTCGATCACACCGGGAGTTCAATAGTAGATCAGCTAGTGATTTGTATATGAATTATATACCTTTATTAAAGTCAAAACATGAGTCAGAAGCCAATTGGATAATAGGCATACCACAAGGCTAAGTTAGAATCTAAGTTAAAAACTTAATAAAAAAAAAATAGTTCGATGGTAAATGCAAAATGTAGAAGCAACTAGGAGTTTGAAGATGGTTAGTATTGAATATTGAATCAATAGGAATCGGCAAGTACATAAGAAGGTTGCTTGATTATGTATTTAAGAATTTACTAAAGTTAGAATTTGGTTAGAAACTACTGAGTAACAACTTATATCAAGTTAGAACTTAGGTTAGAATATACCCTACTTAACTAATATCTAATAAATACCTTAAAAAACTTACCTAACATAATTGAGGAACATATTTAAATATTAAAATGAACTCATATGTTACATATTCGTGGGAAACTGAAGAGGTTACATTAAATTTTAGGGATAACAAAGCAAGACGAGAGCTACCCATGAGGAAAATGAGCATTAATATTCAAGTAAGTGGAATCGATGTTTCATCATACTTTGAAGTATTGTTTAAGAATACTTGGAGACCTGAGTATATATCTTATTTGTGGTTATAAGTTAGATGCCTATGTACTATAGTGTATGTGCTTGAATACTATTATGTTATTTGAGTGCTGGATTAATGTATTGATTGCTTTATAATATTACATGCTTAAAATTATTTAAATCTACTTGATCATCCTAAAAACAATTTAACACAAACTCGGCTTAACTACTAATCAGACCTATATTGCAACCCATTAAGAAAAAATGACTAGGAAGTGTAGACCAAACTCAAATCTTTTGTTGAGGATAGTAAAAATGGTCATCTCCTTACCTTAAGTTGAACTAACTGGTAAGAGAGAAGGTTGTGACCAGATTAGAGTCCGTAGTTTGAAGATAGTCTTAGGTAGAGAGTATTTTCTATTGCATAAGCCCCAGATTAGTAACCAAATTTATGAATGCACGGCATTAAACTCCTCAAAACCCAAATTAAAACAAGCATAATTCCTCTAATCTCATAATGAACAGTCAACGTCATATAATGACATTTGCTTAAATATGCATTGCACTTAATTAAACTTACTTGAAAACCCTAGTTGTTTTGTATCAAATATATGCTATTATCTCCATCCCATTTATTGAATAAATTGTTACTCATTCCCTTATAGCTCTTTTGTAGGTTTCCTAATAGATTTGCCAATACTATTTCAAGTTCCAAAAAACTAGAGAATGGGTTTAGGGACTGAGATTCAAGATTACTTGACTAAATTTCTACTCGGTTTATTGACTGTACTACCTTTTAGGAAAACTAATTAGGTCTTTTTGAGTAACCCCTAGTTTTAAATTAATGACATTTATGCCATGCTTTGCAAGCTTATGGTTTTTAGTAAAATTTTAGTAGACACTGTATCTTTTCTTAACAATGTAGTTCTTAAGATTTTTATTAAATTTAAGGTTTCATTTTTCTTACTATTTATAAAACTTGATATTTCCTCGAATATATAAGATATAAAACTATTTTTTGTAGCTATTTTGAAACATTATACTACAGGTTGGTTCTTACCAACTATTGAATAAGACGCTTTCAAGTAGAGGAGTAGTAAATGCCTTATGTAGGCTATACTTACGTTAATAGCTAAGGCAGCTAGCTTCTAGTATATGTTAGTTTACACGATAGGACTATTATAACTCTTTGTCTTGGGGTGTGATAGTTATCAACATTGAAACTATGATTCTATCTCAGTGTTTTTCCTTAAAATATCATTAGGGCTAGTCATTCATGTTGTGGTGTTGTGTTTGGTGTCTATATCTAAATAAGTTTATATTTAGAAAAACCTCAAACAATGATACAACTCATTTATTAATTGTATTCGAATACATAAACCTATAACCTAATCGATTTAATAATCGTGTCTCGTATCTAGGTCAACTCATTTATTAATTAAAAAGTTAAAAACAAATCTATGAAATACGTATATATTTAATAAGAGTGCTTCGTTAGGATATTGTGATGCCATTCTAGTATTTTTCCTTCTTTTCTTTTTTTTTCCCCTTATTCTTGTTCTTCTTTCTTTTTTCTTTTTTTAGGATAAGTGGACACCTAGCCACTATATGCTATATTTTTAAACAATGTAATTCCTAAATATATATAGCAAATATTCCTGTTAAAAAAAAAAAAGCAAAACCAAGATCGATATTAAGACTAAATTACTTTTTAGATAAAGAAAATTTATGTGAATAACAAATAGTTTTCTCTTTTCTTCCAATGCTTACAAACATTCTAATAATAGTTGTTAGACCTTCTCACAGCAAGCATCTCCTTCAATTCAATTTGCCAATAAAAATGGCTATTGAACCCTCATGTGCTGTACACAATAAATAATAGATTTCATCATAATATATCACATGGAAAATTAAGTGCAACCCTTCATGAGAGTAACAAATAATTTTGTCCTCTATACCCCTACAACCTCTCCAATGCTAATGATTTACTGTCTTAAATTAAGTGGAACCATGGTTTGAATCAATGTTGCCACCATTCATGAGAATAGCAAATAATTTTGTCCTTTATGTCAACAAGTGCTTAATTAAGGGGTTCAAGTTCTAGTTCACTATGTCTTATGATTATGGTTGTGAGAATTCTTTTTCATATGCTATATTGAGGAACTTATATGAAAATGAGCGATTTTATGGTAAATGATAAAAGTATATTACAATTCAATAATATGAATTACAATGAATCACAAAATTGAATGTAAACAATAAAGCAAATAGCAAAAAGCTGCATTATACAAACTAACCAACTAATCTCAAACAAAACGAAAAGAAAAGAAAAGAAAAGAAATGAATAAACATGATGTGAAAGTGTTGTAGATAACTGCATAAGGACTTAACAAAGAAAGTACTTAGAAAATGAAATTAGGACGAAGGATTGAGTTTTTTGAGAGTTGCAGTTGGGAAGTGGAAGAGTAAAAGGCAAAAAAGGTCATAAAAATCCTAAATTAACATAAAAATAAAATATTTTTGTGGGTGCCTATTAAAGTAAAATAAGTATAAGATAAAATCAATTAACTGATTCGTAATTAAACTTATGACTTGTTTATAGACCTGTCTAATAAACATATTCTTAAATGGGTCTGACCTAAACCTACACTTGAACACGAATTTAATCATGTTATTTGAATTTTACTCATCTATTATTTATGTTAGTTTTTGTTGACTCAAACCCATTTATAACATATCATGTCTTGTTTAGGTTCATGGATTAGGTCTCTAATTGCCAACCCTAAATATCATGATTTTTGGAGAACAATTGTAAGAAGTCTTGATTTTGAATTAATTGATTTTTCGAAAGAGCACGTTACATGTCTAACTTTTCATGTAATTATAGTTGAATTTATAACTCCATGCATCAATATTGTTACTCCAAAGTAGCCCATATTCCTTTATTTATATTTTATTTTTTGTTAATAAGTTTAAAAGCCAAAAGCATCATGCTTCACTTTCAAACTGCTCCCTGGCAAATCATATTTGATATTGGAACTTCGTGGTGCCTATTGGGAACATTAATTGGTCAATCTGAAACACCAGGGTGGAGGGATAAACTAGTATTGGAGAGGTCGAACATGGTTGGTTGGTAATAACTATGCTTGATTTCCTAGTTGTCCGCGGCCCTCAACTTTCAGACAGAGAAAGAATGGCCTAGAGTGTTTGATGAAGTTAGGTTTTTGTGTTGCAGAGGATGAAGGAAAAAACTCTTCTAGTTCCCAGATATTGTCTTTTATTTTTTCGTTTTTATTTTTTTTTTTTTTCCATATTCGCCTATTTTTCATTTCTGGCTATTTTTTATGCCAAAAATAAATTTGACCAGTACAACCAGCTAAAATTATGTCTTCAAAATCTGGTCGGTCGGGGATTAAAGGTAGTAATATTCAAGTAATTTATAAAGAATAGGGCTCGGTAGTAGTAACTGGCCATAATCAAAATTAGTTTATTTGGTCTTTATGAATATGGCATGAGGTACTATTAATGTGGCGATTAAATGGCGCATACAATACATGATATAATCTTAAAGTTAAGGGCAAGGTTCAAAATGACAACCTCCATTTGGTAGTGTACGGTGCCACTTTAATAAATCCTTCATGGATCGTAGTTGCGCGAGGAATTGGAGCAGCATATTTGGAACTCTTTCAATTAAGGTAATGTTTCTTAGTTATTTGCTCGTTCTAACACGTCATTACACGCTCAAAATAGTAGTGACAAATGTATAGGTCTGGAGTACTTTTTCATATGTGTTTTACTTGTAAAAAGTTACACCACTTTGTGTTGTTTAAGTTGGATTTATAATTATAGGTTGATAAATATCTGAAAATAATTATATTTTAAAAATAACTAATTAGACATGAAGTTGGGCATCTAACTTGATGGATCATATCAATCATGTGATTCTTATATTTAGAAAATATCGAATCGTGAATAATCTTTTTCTTCATAATCTCATCGCGAGTCTTGGGATCCATCAAGCCTAACATGATCAATTCATGGTCTAAGACCCGTTAGAACTGTGATTTTTTTCCAATCACTTTCTTATCCAATATTTTTGGCATTTGAGTATCCTTTGCTTTTTTTTTTTTTTTTCCTTCTCTTACATTAATCAGTACATAATTAATATAAGTTGAATGTTAATAGTAAGATGATGAGTTATTTATTTTGGTGGCAAAAAAATCCCATACACGAGGGTGATGAACTGCCCTATAATTTTATTAGTATAATTAGATAGGTGCAAGAAAAAGATGGAATATAAATTCTTAGCCCTAATAGAAGTAGCTTGCTAAAAGTGAAGCGAAATAACTACTCTCCTTATAAATATCTGTTACGAAGGTTGGATGTATGACTTAGCTTGAGCTGATTCTGTGGAAGATGTACATCTTTTTTCGTTTTTCGGAAGTTTTTCATGGTCTTCGACCTTTATAATTGTCAATCCTTTCCTTTTCTTTTTGGGTTTTTTTTTTTTTTTTTCCATAACAGTTGAAATAATTGTAATAGTTTGTTCTTTTAGTAGATGATGGTGTGACAGCAGTTGGCAACCGACCATGGTGAGTAAAAATATCTATTCTAAGTATATATGCCATGGTTTTTCATTGTGACAGGGTACAATCCAATACATGTATGATTCTCAACCCTTCCGCGAAGAGATCCTGGCCAAATGGTCATGTATGAAACTGAGCACAGTTTTTGATAGAATCTTAATTTCCATTTTTCACTTAGCAACGCTATAGACAGAATAGCTAATCCGTCTTGGCTGCACATATTCTTGTACAATTAAAACGTTATTGGGTTCCTTAAAAGTTTGAAGTAAATGGGGATTCTGGAATTAGAAATAGTATGGTTGATTCACTATGGAAAATTTCTTTCTTTTTATTCCCAAAAGGGGAAATTTATTGCCACATCTTTTTGTCAATATTATTTTTCCTAATAGCTAAATATTAGCACCTTTAACCCTTAGCCATAATCCACGTAAATCCCACTACCATCTGTTTCAAAAACCATGAAGGCATTATGAATTATTAAAATCTCTTACAATTATTATAAAGATGCAAATGATATGTCACTGTAGAGGGTTAGAATGTTTTATGGACTTTAAGTTCATTAAATAATTCGAGCTTAACTTTATAGATTAAGATAACATAGCTTAAGGAGTTAAATTCATGAATTTGTGATGATATAGGAAGACTTGGCATAGTGGGCACAAATTAGGGATCATTGGATCAGTTTACTCGCTTACAACCTTTCTTAGATAAGTTTATATACTTATGTCACGTTTAGTATAAATGAATAGTTTGTAATAGAATGGATTTAAATAGAATAGAATAAAATAAGATGAAGATCAAAATAAAAAATCATTTCCTATATTTGGAGATAGTCACGAGACAGAATGGAATGGAATGAAATTAAATATTTAAATGTAATTGTTTATAAAAAAATACCCCTAATTATTGCATATTATAATTTCTTTTAAGATTAAAGAAGTAATTTTAATTAATTATAATTAATAAAATGGGAATAAGGTAGAATTGTGATTCCTTTTCTAGGCAAAATCATAAACTACATGAAATTGTGATTTCAGTTTTAGAACATATTTCTAAACATGAGAAATGAAAATGGAATCCAGAATCATAGTTTTATTCTAACGTACCAAACATGATATTAGAGAGGTTGTCTATAGGCTTAGACTAAATAGGAGCTTAAAGAAGAATCCATCAATAAAAAGACTCATCTCAAGCATTAATTGTCAACATGATTTGATAAAAGTCATTGATGGCTCGGCTTTATAAATATTCAAGAGTTCCTTCTTATTTGACACAATTTAGCTATTCAAGAAAATGGAGTCATGATGTCACATTGCTATCATAGAATATCAATGTAGCTTAAAGTAAAGAACATAACACCTCTAGTCTTAAATAATCGGGTTGATGTTCTATAACTCTTTTACCTATCACTAGTGCGTTTAAACTCCCTAAGACTACTTACTCACCCTACTTGCTTGTTCTTCTCTAAGTTATCCCTTACATATCATTATACTTTACTCCCCTGAGTCCACATGTAACACAAGACTCATGCTATATGCATGTAACCATTGCAACCAAATCCTCCATCTACAATCACAAAACAATTGTTTTAAGTGAGTATTATGTAGAAACATAGCCACCTCAAATTTTAAGAGAATAGTCTAAAAGAAATTGATAATGAAGTTAGAGAATATGATGATTTAAACTTATGATTCAATCTCACTTTGATCAATTCCTCTCCCAAGGGCCAGTTGTATTCCTCAAAGGTCCTTTGTTGGATCGTAGAGAAAAGGGCATCTCTCAATCAATCGTGTCTGCATGGTGGATTTTCTTGAGATCGATTAACATTTCAATTTCAAGCCAAACATAAACACAGCAAAGGCCAAAAACATAAGACCACGAGGTCCGCTATAACAGCACCCAAAAGTTACTGCAAAAATCCAATAATCTATGTCCTCTTGGGACCGACCTAAACTTTCACATCACTAATAATTTACTATCTAAACAAGAAGTTTTCCTAGACAGCACCATGACTTGTTCCATATTATAAGGTTCCCAACAGCTGCACTTTCTCCGAATATCTTATTTGGGTGTTGATTGAGAGATATTTGTCATGTAATTCACGGAAGTTTCAAACCGACAAATATTGTGGCCCTAGTAAGGTCACCCCTAACAAATAAATCCATTAGCTAAACTATGCATGAATATGGAGGGGTCGCTGTAACACTAATATCAATTCAATGTGGATGGAAACAATTTGCTTCGAAACCAACTATTTATCCCTCCCTGACACGCCCAACATTCGCTCACCTTAACAACGAAAGGAGTCCTCTTTGGTGTCAAATTAAGGGCTACTCATCAATACTTTTGAAAATTATGTGGTCACACATATGGACAGCTCGGTTAGATGTTTAATTACGGTTGGCTAGAGCACCATTGAGACAGAAAAATTGAGACAGCAGACGTAAATCCTCGGACAAAAACACATTTGCACTCAGTTTTCTGACTTTATAATACCCTGCACGCAGTCATTTTTTAAGCGTTGATTGAATATGGTTCACATTTGTTTTATGAATCCCTACGCAAGTGAACATACAAATTCCACAGGACCACAACCCAACCAGTCCCAGATGAATCATATGTGGTCAGATTCCGTCTCGTGCGGCAATGTTTTACACAATCAAAACTTTATGGTCGCAACAGCCAAATCAATGGAGCGTTTAAGGGGAAAGAAAACTAATATTGTTATTTTAAAAAATAATCCCAAAAGTACTAAATATAAATTTTGCATTTCCAAAATCTGATTTTATTTTAAACTAAAATTAAATTTTGGAAAGCAGAATTTAGTTATTTACCTCAAATTTGGATTTTCAAAAGCCAATTTTGTATAGTAATCCTAAATTTGGCTTTTTAAAAGCCGATGTTATATAAAAGATGAAAAAGAATAAATAGTAAGAATGGGATGGTATAGTGGTTGGTAGGAGCGAGCAAATAACCCATTTATACAGGATATTCACTTAGACATTATTCAATCAGGTAAGTTCTAGATGAGATAGGTTCCGGATAATAATTTTCTAGAATTTATATCTATAAGATATAGTACAGATATGAGGTTAGGATACTTTATATCCACCCTAGAACTTACGTTGTGAAATATATAGGATACAAGGTAAGATATAAGTTTCAAGGTATTATGTACTTATCCTGTAGTAATAAATAAATAAAACTAATAAATATAAAAGAATACCATTTGTTGATAGTATTTTTTTATAACTACTTCATGAGTTTATATTAATCAGCTCAATATTTAAGCCCGGTTAGATAATCCAATTCAAGTATAACTTTTACTAACCAACTATAAGTATTATACAAGATCCTTAGATAAGAAATCCTTTTCCATTCTCACTACTAATCACTTGATAATTCTATTTTACATAATAAAAAGGCTTGACTTAGGCATTAGAGTAACCGTACTAAAACATCATCTGGTGTCCCTCGTAATCGTGTTCTTGTTTTGCAAGTACTCTCGTACTACAATAAAAATCACTTATCAGCAATTTGCATTGTCCATAGTAATAGAGATAATTTTTTTTTAAATTCACGAGGGAGATGTTTCTTCCTTCTGTTGTTCTTTCGATATTGACATTCATGTTCCATATAAAGGAATCCTTTGTTCGAGGCCAATTTTAAATTTCGAATCCTAACTACTTTCGAAAGTAAATGACTTTCGGAGTTTGCAGTTACGGAATGAAAACATAAAGATGATCCATTTTCTAATTAGTCATGATTTCAACTTCCATCGGTATGCAAGGACTGTTTGGAAACAATATGTTAATTTTCATTCTATGGAGGATAGAATTTTTCTCCCTTTCAACATTTTCTAAGATTTGTTTACATCGTAAAAGGAGAAAACCGCTTTAGATAACTGCCGCGACACCACACTTTGAAAAATTTGCAGTTGAAGATAAAAAACAACTTCCTTGGTTAAATGCCATGATTGGTTTTTGGAATGTCCAACGATTTATATATACTTTGATGGCAACGAATTGGATTTTTGGGAACACTTCGGTCAATATTCAAACTTTGAGATATCAGTCAGTGAAAGCTTCACAATGCCTTGAGATCTTGCATTGACTTAATTCACCTGAGTCCTGGGCGCTAACTCTGTATGCCGATGAGTGCAAACACCAAATCTCACAGTCGATTTGCTAAGTTGTTTTTCCAAAGTAAGTGCGGTAGCAGAACAGGGCTCAAACAAGACTTCGGATTTAGAATTCTGTTATGTCTACTGGTATATATTGCTAAGTTGTGAGCAAATTATCAAAGTAGTCATGCTATAATACATTCTTGCCAAGTTCTTCAAATAACCGAGTAATATTATGCCGAGTTGCATGCAAGTTGATGTTTCATTTGAGTCAAATGGAGAACATACAGTATTCTTCTCTTGGAACTCCCCACCAAACAACACATTGACATACCCAGTGTTCCCAGATCTGATTTCAACTCCAGCAACATGATGCCGAATGGTGCTTAAGGTTCTATATTTCCGAGGAAAGCCATTACTAACATACCAATTATATTCTAAGCTAAAGTCGAGCCGAAGGAATTATTTCTAGTCAATCTCATAGCAACACTAGTTAATGGCGACATTCTTTATCATGGAATAAAACATGAAGTGGAAATCCTTTTTCTCTGTTTTTCATCAGTTACCAAAATTGGTTGTAGCCTTGTGTCCGAGCCATGCTGCCATTGAAGAATTGTGCACCAAGCTATTGCAAGTGCTTGTGTGGAGCTCCAATAACTGTTGCCCTTTGTGCAAGTTAAATTGCCGAGCTGAGATTGCCGACCTAAGCACTGTTCCGTCGAAAGCTAGGTAATGCCTACGAAACTCACTATGCCAACTCACCAATACACTAGAAAAAGACTTTGCCCGAAAAAGGCAAAGCTTCTAGTTCATTGAAAGAGGAGTTACCGTGTCCTCCTATTTAGACAATTGCCAAGCTATTTTGGTAGTGTACTCTACGTGCCAAGCTTCTGAGCACTTGGACATCTGGTCAGTACCGAGTTGTCTAGTGAGATTCGATGTTAGAAAGAAAAAAAATTATACCCATTTTGGCTTGCTACTCTTGTCCATATTTACTAAGCAACCGTGAGTAAATGTGGTCAATGAAGTGTCACTCTGGTGCACGTGTTTAAGTCTATGCTGTTGTGATTCGAGATGTCGAGTAGTGTGATGAAAATATTATTCTCAAAGAAGTGAGCTTCAATTCTATAATACTAAACTTCAAGTCTTTGCAAGACTCTGTGAAGTAGAACCACAGCTGCCATGGAAATTATTGAACCGAGCTTCACTACACTAAGTTTGACATTAAGATCCGAAAGTTTGGAGTTGTAGGTAGCTAACACTAAGCTATAATGTTGAACTAAGGTCTGAAAGTCAAGCAATGCTATGGCATTAAGGTTTAGGCCGAGCAATGACCCATCTCCGTGTTGAGCTGCATATTCGAGCTCTTAGTGCGTAACAGGTTGTACAGGACCAAGCCGAACTATGTCATGGCCGAATAATCCCTTGACTGGCCTCCTCAAGCACAAAAGCTTGGCAGCTTTCTGACATCCACAAATTTCAAGCTAACTACGGACATGTCGAGAGGCTCTCTAATAAGAACAATCAAAATCGAACTAAGCTCCCCAAGCTGACTTCATAAGTAAGTATTGAGTTCACTTCTATTCGAGTCATATAGCTTCAAATCGAGCTTCGATAGCCTCTCGTGAGGACAACTCAATATTGAGGTTCATAGCCTAAACTAGACAAAGCATAGCGATGTAATGAAGTCTGAGCCTCCATCCTGATAATAATGGTTGGCAGGCAAGTTTAACTACTTAAAGTCGATGACCGAGTTGTTTGATATTGAATTGGTTGATAATAGTTTTGATGCCCGTGGGCCAAGCCGTAATGTTTGATTTCTTCACAACGCAACTAGCCTATTTGAGGTGTTTCGAGCCGTTCGTTAAAAGTCCATTACCATGCCACAATGCCGACGAAGCAACACTCAACTTCTTAATACAATGCCAAGCTGCTAATAGTCAGGTTGATCTTGAGCACATATACTTTGTTCCACGCAGCTTTTGCCCATAGGATGCAAACAAAGTTGTCCACATAACAGTAGAGCTCTAAGCATGGAACTACCTAACAGTGGAGAAGCAAACAGAATCATACCTAATTTGCTGTAACAGATACTCGAGCTATAGTGATGGACACAGAGACCAAGTTAGGAAATAATCTGAGCACCACCGACCAATAGTTGAGATGTGAAAGGCACCATGAGAAGCAGTGATCAAACACACCAGAGTTCAGTTTTCGAATTTCAATAACAAGAGACAAACTCTAACTTAATCCAAGCTCATTCCACGACTTAATCAAGTTAGCACATGATGCATGAGCTATGGCACATGTGAATCCACACCCCAAGAGTGATTTACATAACGAGCAACTCCTAGCATGCATGCCAACTTGTAGGCTTTTAATTGCTAAGCTATCTGTAATCTTAGTTAAGAGAAGGCTGAGCTTCCAACATGCCGAGTCCTGCGGGTTAAGGTTGAGCCATTCTTGGATGGGCTCAAGGAGTGAGGAAGACCCTTGGCTGAGAGTAACAATGGCCGAGGGGCCGAACATGTCCACTAGTAGGTTAGTTGTGAATATTTGCCAAGCAGTTAAATACTGATCCCAAGCTGAGTTTCTTTAGCTCACAGTGGAGAAAAGTAGCTCCTATTTTTACTCGAAGTGAGACATTGATGCCAAGCTTTTCTATCGGCCTGCAATGTAGTCAAGAAGCTAAGTGCTTCTGAGTCGCATCAAGTTCTCGAGCTCTGCGCCGAATTGCCGAGAAGCTGTAGCGAGATAGCAGAGCTACCACTTTGACTTACATGGTTGACAACTCAGAGCTACTTGCTAAATTTACTCGAGCTCACTTATACCAGTCAGAGCATTTCATGTCCAAGTTCCATATGAACAGATCCAAGCAGCCTTACGCGCCAACTAAACTCCATTGCAAATAAGCAATTCCAAGATCTAGCTATAAGCAACAATAAACAAAGCCGAACTCGTTCCTCTAAGAGTTATTGCCGAGCTTTAAAATCTGATTTGCAATACATCCATGCCGAGTATCGAGCGGCCGTGAACTTTTACCGAGAAGTTTTAGTTGAGCAGTTTACTTTGACAAACGGAAGCTCCAAGCCCTGTGCAGATAGAGTATTATCTATTTGACATATACCTGACATGAGAAGAAGGCGTCCAACACGGATCAACTGCTTCCCAAGCTTCAATTTGCTTCCCTTGCACTCGCGAATTTAACTCTAGGTACAACCACAACTCGTCGAACTGCTCCAAACGAGTTCCTGAACTGTTCTTTAGATAGCAGCAAACGCCAAGTAGAGATTTACGTGTAAGCAAGGTAGCATACAATTTGAAACAGCACGGATCACGAGTAGAGAGAAGTGGCATGTGTAGAAAGGAAAGGAAAAATCCAAGCTTGTTTCGATTGAACTCTTCACAACAATTGAACTATAGCACGTGAAGCAATTTCCTCCATAAAATTGTTAGTGACTTGCCAAAATTAATTGTGAAGCTGACCTCAACTCCAAATGTTTGAGCCTTACTCATTAAGAAAAGATGAGTAAAAATCCTCTATTGTTAGTCATGATTTATTCAATCATTTCTTTAAGCTATGTGCTTTATGTTGTCCCCCGTACCAATCAATTGTTAATATTCATACATAATTCATGAATAATATGCCATTTATCTACATGCTGCTTTAATGAGAATTATTGTTAGTAAATTTTGGGATAAGGAAAAATCCTACAAAAGAAAGTGAAATACTTAGTACCAAAGTCAGTTCGGTGTAGCCACTCTAATGCCTAAGTTAGTAAGGTAACTTAATAGAGTAAGTATGTGAATAAGAAGTGTTAGGACCTTTTACAGAGCTTTTTTCTGGTATTTATAGATGGTTGTAGCATCCAAAGCAATTGTTAGAATAATTGTTAAGATACGTAGAAGTTTTTTAACTTGATATCTCTCCTCATATGTAGAAGTAGTAAGCGGTTGTATAATATAACCGTATTTATGATAACTATTCGTGCCAGACTTAAATTCAAACCAATAGCGCTTCTTATACTTGGCATAAATACTATGTGTCATCTAGGTGGTGCGAATGTCAAGAGAGTTGGTTACGCAGTTTCTTGATAGACGAAAGGTCGAGTGTCAGATGAACGAAAACTAACTATCAACATTTGCTCCCCTAACTCCTATGTTCGAGCAATTGACAAAGGGAGTTACACATATATTGCACTAGAGACCAAATGGGGAGAGATTCTTTAAATTTATGTCGACTAATACAAGAAGCAAGACATATCACATCCTAGCTGAAAGATTGCCATTTCTAAACTCCTACTCGTTCGAGAAATAAAGAAAATGGAGGCATGACATTTATTGCCTAGGTCATTATTTTATGGCAAGCCTAATGACTGTCAAAGAGCTTTCAGCCATCGGATTTCTATCATGAAACACGCATCAGCGATCCACGAGATTATCATATCAGCGTATCATTACTGTTAGAAGTAGATTTGCAATTACAAGGATGAATCATCCTTATATAAAGTAATATTCAGTTAGAATCGACCTCTTTAGTCGCATCTTACACTTTTATTCGTATCTTAATCTTCAACTTGAATTCTTCGATTTATGTTGTATCATTTAACATAACCATTCAGGTATGAATTGCAAAGTTGTTCATCAACTTGTGCTTTCCAAGTCCAAGGTAATGGAGACTAAGGCCACTTTTCCCCCCTAAATAAGGAGCGAGGTGGCTTATTCTTTAGGCAATTCAGCCAATAGCATAGAGAAAAGGTAGGATAAACTTACTCGATTCAATGAGCTCTTTATAGATAATTATCCCGAGGATAAGGAAGGGAGGTCCTCGATAAGATATTTATTTAACATAATAACCTATTTTTGTGATTCTCCAGATGGAAACACTAGTTCCTTTGACAAGGTTTTTGTCATAAAATATAATCAATATTGGTGAGATCTTCTTAAGACATGGAACTTGAGGAGGCTGAGAAATGGGAGGAGGATATGCTTCCCTAGGGAGCACGAGTTCTATATATACCTAAAATATTTGAATTTTGGGTTGCGCTTTCCTTTTTTGGCTTTTGTTAAGAGTTTTTTTAACTATTTCAAAGTTGCGCCGAGTATATTTTTACGCAACACATATCAGCTTCTGGTGGCCTTTGAGATAGTTTGCAAAAAAGTTGAAGTTAGGGTTATGCCTCAACTATTTTGATATTTCTTCACTATTTGGAGGCAACTTGACAAGTGATGCTTTGTTGCTACGAGGCATAGGCATAAGTTTATGGACTGGTTCGAATCCAAGATTCATAAGTGGTACGACAAGTTTGTATCAATAGTATCTGATGAGGACTTGGACTTAGACTTCTAGACCTAATAGACTAAGCTAATACATACAAAAGACATAGATCTGATGTTGAATGATGTAGTGGCAATGAAGAAAATTCAAGAGAGAAGGAGAAATGAAATCTTTTTTCAAGATGACGAGAGAATTATACGGTGTTATGAAAATGGAGAACCAATATTTTCTAAAAAAGACGGTATGCTAATGTGTTTCCGCCGTACCGAGTATAGCTACGAGGAAAGCCGTTCTTAAGACTTGGGGGGGGGGGGGGGAATAGTGAAACACCCTTTATTTTAAGCCCATGCAAGTATAATTTGCTAACGGGCTATAATTCAATAACTTTAAGCTCTACATACTACAGGTGACAAGTCATATAAGATGATAGTCCTAAGTCTTGCATCTAATGGATGACGAGAGATGGAAATCTTTGAATCATTAAATCTAAAGAGAAATTTGGACAATAAGATATAGAACCTTAAACACTCTTAAGAGTGATAGGCATAATGCTATAAGTTTAATGAAAGGACGACTCGCTACATGAATACCCTAAGCTATAAAAAGGTGATAGGTAAAATATTCTAAGTCCTATGGACGACGAGTAAGTAAGCCTAAAGTCCTTTACATTAATAGACTGGAGGCCAACTAGCTTATTTTATGGCTCTACTTAGCATAGGTCATGTGTAACATGGACGACTTGCATGCTTCTTTAGCCCTTTCAAGCATATTGGCCTCTTTAGGCCGTTGCGTCTCTAAGGATTCCTATCTCTTTAGGCCTTCCCCTTTTCAAGCACATCGGTTTCTTTAGGCTTTCACCTCTCCAAGTATTTTAACCTCTTTAGGCCTTCTCTTTTTCAAGCATATCGATCTCTTCATGCTTTTGCTTTTCGGGCATACCAATATTTATCAATGCTTCAGCCACTCTTGCCTTTTGCCTCTTTAGGCCTTTACTCTTTTAAGCATTCTAACCTTTTCAGTTCCTAGATTGTAAGCTTTTCTAAAGATTTCACAAAATCGACCTCCCTGAGTACTCTTTTTTTCGACTTTTTCACCCAAGAGAGTGGAAGGCAAATGTTGATAGGATTTTTGATAATTACTCCGTGGGCTTATATTAGCCACTCCAATACTTAAAACCGGTCAGATTATCCAATTCAGGTATAACTTTTACTGATCAGCTATAAATACTATACAATACCCCTAAGTAAAGGGATCTTCTTCTATTCTCTCACTCCCATAATAACTAGATAATTCTATTTTACACAATAAGAGAGTTGTTTTAGACATCAGAGTAGTTGTACCGGAATACTCTTTAACACCCCTCGTAGCTACGTTTTTGTTTTGTAAGTACTCCTGTACTAAAATGAAAATCACCAATTAACACTATTTCATTTGTATGGGTTTAAAAAAATAACAAAGCGTAACCCATGAGAAACCTTAAACTAAACCTGATGTCCTCATGTTAGTCTCCTCCTCCTCCTTAGTCTTTTCTTTATTGCATTCTCTTTTGTTGCATCTTCTTCATTTACTAAATCCAACTTTACCAAAGTTAGAAAAGAAACAATTTGCATGAAGCCACCAAAACAGGATATAATATTAAATGATTTTCTTTTGATGTAATTTCTCTATATTAGGTTTGAAAAATATATCATAATAAATTTATATAACGTTGTTTGCTTATCTAAGATTAGGTTTGTATTAGGTCAAAAAAAAGATTTAGTTATAGATAAGGATTTAATAATTGTGATGTATAGAGGATCATTATGGATGATGAATATGAATTAAGAGATTGTAATTTGTAATTTATGAATATTTTTATTACTAAAATAAGTCAACCTCCCAAATGAGTTTAATTTGTAATTATTTATTTATTATTTGAAGTTAAGACCAAGATTTTACTAAAATTTATATGTTTGTTTAATGATGATCAATGAAGAAAATTATAAAAAAAAAAAAGTAAATGGAAGGAAAGGAAAATAAATAGAAATTAGGTATATTGAAATTTATAAGGAAAAAAAAAAAATTTACAAATTCTACAAAATATCATGTCATATATAATTTATGAGATATATGGTATAAAGTGGTTTTAAAATATCATAAAATAGGATATGGATAGAGTCTCATATCTCATTTATTCTGTACCTACTCATTTCTAAGGGTTAAATGCTTGAGAAAACGAGTCCACCATGTTAGGTTAAAGTCTTGGTAAGAACTTTTGTTTCTTTAGAGCTTTTATGTTATATGTGCAGAACGACACAATGTTTGAAATCGATCCCTAGTGTGCGATGTTAACGCCTGACATCTTCAACACTACATAGTAGCGAAATCTTGATATTTAATGCATATGAATAAATGAAAAAGCTGAATTTAGAGCTGATTAATAAATTCGGTTTTCCAAAAATTAATTTTAGTTTAAATTAATATCGCATTTTGAACACCCAAATTTATCTGTAGTATTTCTAAAATTATTTTTTAAAGTATAATATTCTTGAGAATATTTTTAGAAAAAAGCAATATTATTTTCCTTTTTCGAGTTTACTCGATGCTCACATTCCCTGTCAAATTCATGTTCTCTGTTGGCACTTCACAGATATTGAAATAAACTAGGTTAAGACCAATTGTGTGAAGATGTACGTGTGGTATATTAATGGGCCAAAAATCGGAAACACAAAAGTAAGGCCCAATTCGACAAAATGATTGGATTTTTAGTGACGTTTTCTGCCGTTATACTTAGAGACATGAAATATATTATACACGAAACACCACACACTGCATAGGCATCTTAAGACCAAAAGGGATCTTCAAAAAGGAAATTAATATTTTTGTTCTTTTGGAGCAGAGGACCCCTCGGTCTGGGTCTATTTTCATAATCTTCCATTTTATTTATTTATTTATTTATTTATTTTTGGGAAATTTTCAACTCTCAATTTGAAAGTTATTTTTCCAGATTCACATGGAACCTAACCAAATGGAATCTATTTGTATTTTATTTTTAGCAAATTTCGGCCCTGAATCGCTGGCTTCTTTCACCATGTACGCTGTCATTTGGTGGCTTAGTTCCTTGTTCTTCTATCAACTGCAAGTTAAACCCAAAAAAGCTCTCAATTCAGCGATAAGGATGGTGTGGTAAATAGGCTCATTCGTACAATCGAGGCACGCCTAGGCCTAAGTTTTGGTAGCTCAGGTATAGACACGAAAAAATGCAAAAGCACGATCATATACGCACTAGGCACGAGTAGGCGAAGCTTCGGTATGCGAGGAATGATTAGTTTGCGGGCGGGCCACCCAAGCATGAGGATGCAAGCACATAAGTCTTTATTTATTGAAAATATAATGTAAAAATAAAGTTTAATGAGTTAAATGTTGATTTTCTTTTTGGTAAATTGTTTAGTAAATGAATTTAGTTAAATGGTAAATCATATGTTTCTTCAATTTTCAATCTTTCTTATATATATTTAAATGGTTAAATATCATTATAGAAATATAAATTCTTAATTTCATTTAATTTCTTGCACTTATACTCAATGAATGATGAACTTGACGAGGATTATTAATTTATTTTGAAAATATTAGGATTGTGTGAATCATCTAATTTTCCGTAATCGCCCTCCAATGAATTTTAGGATTGTTTAGCTTTAATGTTTATTTCATTGTTTTCTATTACCTTCTTCCATTCCTTGATTTGTAATTTAATCAATAATACGAAATGAAATAATATAATATTTGAAATTTTTTTCTTCATGCTTATTTCAATGTTTTATATTATTCAATTTCTCAATTTCTAATGTAACTACTTCTAGTTTTCTAATCTAATGTAATGTTCTAAACACTCAATTTTTGATTTATTTACTTAGAAGTAAAATTTATATTAAATAAAAATTTTAACAATATAGAATAAATGAAAGCACATAAATACAATATCAAATTACACGTATACACGGCAGATATTGCATAGAGCAAATACAATACCACAAAATATACGGTATATATAGAGTGTTTGTGTATATATATATATATAATAGCAAATGTACATTAACGTTATAGATATATATGTGTTGAATATATTATATGTATGTTATAAATACATAGCACATATATTATATGTAAATAGACAATACACATATATGCATATGACTCATATACTAACGTGTTATCTCTTGCAATTTACATATACGGATAACAAATATACGCATATACATAATATATATTATGTGCACATATTTTTTTTACACATACATAAATACATTATATGTTTATATATATATGTTATATGGATATATGTTTATACATACATGTTTATATAAATGCCATTCATATATATTGCACGTAAGATTGTTAGCCTCGCAATTTCACCTAAAATTGCTAAGGTTTTGTAGAAATAGCACATAAAATGAGAATGTTGAAACGTAAATTTCTATATCCTATTTAATTTAGCTTATACAAAATAAAAAAATACACATAAAGTA
>JAMXBB010000005.1:63887695-64337698 GCA_024138015.1 Lumnitzera littorea | reverse complement strand
TTTTACACATACATAAATACATTATATGTTTATATATATATGTTATATGGATATATGTTTATACATACATGTTTATATAAATGCCATTCATATATATTGCACGTAAGATTGTTAGCCTCGCAATTTCACCTAAAATTGCTAAGGTTTTGTAGAAATAGCACATAAAATGAGAATGTTGAAACGTAAATTTCTATATCCTATATAAATTAGCTTTTAAAAACTATAAATATACTCATAAAGTAATATATATATATGAAATATATAATGTAAATAAAATGATTCAATATAAATTTTAGTTAGAATACAAGTTAGAGTACAAAAAATTAAGTATAAATTATTATGCTAATATATAAAACTAAACTATAATTATTAGTATTGATATAAATTATATTATAACATAAATTATTATCATAAAATATTAAACTAAAACAAAATGTTAAAAAAAAATATTACAAGCCCTCCTAACATAATCATTATTATTATTATCATTGTCAATCACTATTAGTACTACTGTCAGTAGTATCCATATCTTCATATTAAAAGTCCCTTGAAGCATTAGTCTATACTTCATCTATAATAGTATTAATGTTATAAATCTCTTAGTCATCTTTCATCTCATAGGTGATGGCTTTTTATATATAAGTAGACCAATTTTCTCTATAATGTTACATTTATCTTTTTTCTTATCTCTTATATCTAAAAGGATATTCAATAAATTATATATATCATCTTACTCTATTATTTATTCATCTTCATTTAGAGATCTTAACCAATGATGCTAGTAATGTGATCAAATAATTTAAAGACGCAAATATAGTGTCATTTCACTTAAAATTTTGATTATTTTGCTCGAAATTGCAGAAGTCTAGTCCTTTTTCTTGGTATTGATAGCTCATTATGTCTAAATCAAGTAGAGTTGCATAGAATCATGTAAAATTGCATAGAATCGATAAAATTGCATAGAATCGGTAAAATTATAAACTCATGATTGTATGTCTAAGATCATAATTTTACCACGAATTTATAAAAAAAATGATTTTATATATAATTCAACTTGAAAAAAAATTTTAGAATTGTGAACTTACAGAAATATAGATCACAATTTTTAACAACCATGATTATACATGTATGTATATTTATATATGTATAGACACACATAAACACTTTACGAAATAAATATACATAACTATTCATTTTCCTATTACATATTGAATTATGAACCACCTGTGAAATTAGAATATTTTTTCCTTATTTTCTTTTTTGTAGCACAAAAATCTCTTTAATTTACAGTATAAATGTATTAAAAAGTATAATACGCACCAATAAATGTTCAAATCCAAAAAATTAAAAATATATAATACTATGAATCACCAGAAATGACCAAAAATGTCAAAAATGCATTTCTAATATTATATTCAAAGCCCAATTATAGGTATGTGGGGGCAAGTAGACTAGTATGCAAATAAATGGGTAGCATGTGAGAAGTACGAACATTTAGACCAATAGGCAAGCGAGCAACATAGTCTTGGCATGTGAAAACTATGAGCACATAAAGCACACAAATTTGAGCACATTAGGGCATGTAGACCACCCATTTACTATTTATATCGATGATCTTGAGTTATAGTACCATCTAAAGATTATTATAATTATATAAAGTAAAAGATTTCAACTTATAAGGGAGGAAGTGATCATCGTGAGGTATTTGAATCCAAATATGGGTATCGTAGTTTTTAGCATTGACATTAACACTATGTTTGGATTAAGGGAAAGAAAAGGGAGCAAATGAATTAGGGAGGAAACAATTCCTCACTAATTCCTTTCCCTTTCTTGTAAAAGCAAGAGAAAATGAAGGGAAGGAATTTTTTGCCCAAATTTTTTCATAGGCCCCAAATAATATTTTCTCCTCCATTTTGAAAACAATTAGAAGGAAATTAAATACCCTTTTACTAAAAACATATTTTGAATTTTTAAGGATATCTTAATATTTTAACAAGTTAAAAAAAAAAAATCCAATTAACTTTCACTCTACAATCATCTTATGAATCAATGGCAGGCTCTCTCTTAGAAGCAGCTAACCTTAGGGCATCTTCATAGCACAATAAGGATAAGGATAGTGACTTTCTTCATCGAAGTAAAAAGAGATTAGAATTAACATTTGATGAGGTTATGTTTATAGGTGTAGAATTCCTTTTGAAACGAAATGGAAACCCTAATAAAAAGAAAATGTCCTTTAGGGATTAAGTTCTCACAAACATCCTAAAAGCCTATGAAAGGTTTTGTTTCTAGGATGATGCTCCTCGTATGACTATGGATCATGATGTAAAGAAATCGAAAGGAGAAGAAGATGATCTAATGCGAATGCACCACATGGTTTATGTTATGTGAATTTCTCATAAGTAGAGATTAAGATGTTGAATATTCCATGGAATAATACTTTCATATCTAAAGTTTTGGGGCCAAACCTAGGTTATAAAACCCTTCTAGATAGATTTTTAAAAATGTAGAGGAAGCTGAGTCTCTTTAAATTGACCCATGTAGGGATGGGATGTTACTTAATCTCTTTGGAGAATAACTTGGATTACCAATAGGTAATTAAGAATGGCCCTAGTTCATGAATGGTTGATATCTTGCTTTGGAAAAATGGGTTTTGGGCTTTAGATCAAATATAATGGTCCTTGATATGGTGGCGACATAGGTTCAAATTTTTGGACTACCAACAAAGTATTACTCCTCTTTATCAATGAAGAGAATATGAGAGAAGATTAAATCGGTGTGACAATATGACACCTATACCATAGGCTTGGAACGTGAGAGATTTGCACACATTTGTATTCAATTAAATATTAATTCTCCCTTGAAACATATGGTTTTTATTAATAGAGTGCCTTATGGAATTTTATATGAAGGTTTGCTGAAGGTTTATGAACGTTATGGTATAATTAATCATCTTAGCAATATTTGCCTACTTCATGAAAATGTAGCTAGCACAAATCTCCCAAAAGAGACATGATAATCAAGTTGATAAGAGTGTGAATGATGAGGATGCAAGAAGGGCCTTAGATAACATGGCAAGACTTAACTCAATTATAGTAGTTGAAGATAGGAGTAATATTAGTTAAGAAGAATAGGAAGATGATATTGAGTTAAAAGCAGCATCATTTATGAGTACGGACACTTCGAAGGGAAAGGATTAAGATAATAATAATAACTCCGAAGGAGGGGTAAGTAGATGGACTAAAGTTCAGTATAAAATGAAAATACAAAAAACAAGATAAAAGAAAAATTGAGAAGGAGAATTTTGAGAATAGGAACCCGAGTAATGGCTCAAGAGATAAAAGCAACTTTTCGGAAGACTTGAGAATATCCCTTCAAGGAATTACGACTACGGGGTATGATCATTCAAAACATCACTTTGGTTCAGTTGACTTAAAAAAGAAGGGTAACGAAAACAAAGAGGCTTATATAGTATTTGCTTTTTCATCATTGAAGGAAGATTCTACAAACTACGAGAAAACTATGCAAAGAAAAAACTCCTTCTCTTTGAAGAAACTTGAAAGAAATAATGGTTCACAAGCTGGGGATCTCGTTTTCTCTATAGATTTTGAGAAGCGATTCACCTTGTTGGGAGAGATTCCAAACACCCAGTTATGACAAATTTAAACCCCATTAAGTACAGTAACTTTCAGAGTGGAAGTAGACAACATCACAGTCCATAGCATTGCATGGAAGAAGTACCATGTCCCAAAGATATTCTTCAATCCAACCTTTTCGATGGGAAGGGAGTTTATCCTAAATCAACAACAAATCAGGACCAAGGTAGAGGGCACTTTAGTGGCAAAAATGTCGATGATGAGGGACATAATAACAAGTCTGGATATGCTGGATTTAATGGAAGGGACATGCCGTCTGGTAGTGGAAGTTGTGATGTTGGTGCCTATACATCTAATGGATGTTCAACGCATTCCATTCATAGAACTGTTCATAGAAGACCAATGAAAGCAAATGTGGATGAAGGCTTAGGAGACGCTGATTATGGTGGCTCATGCCTCATTTCATCCATGTAGGTGCAGAGTAGAGTTGGAGGAGTATAACGAGGCTTTTTCTCGTGCAAGGTGGATGAAAGTATTTTGTAGTCCCTTAAACCTAGATTTAATGGATATGTTGTCTTCCTCAATGCATCTCGAGCCCTTCAAAATTCTTGCATGGAATGCAAGAGGAGCCAACTCCAACTAAATGAGGAGAGCGGTACATGATTTATAGATGATCTATGATCCTCAAATGGTCATTGTTATTGAAACAAGGATGGGGTTAGAGGGTACAAAGGCTCTTTGAGAGCATGTTGGTATGAATAGCATGATTTTTATGGAGGCATACAGATATAAAGGGGGCATTGTCATGCTATAGAATGTAGCAGACGTAGTAATTAGAGAGACAGCCCTTTAATCGATCAACAAATTGCTTTGGAAATACAAATATGTTCTTCTAACTTTTCTTAGCTTTTGTCTGCCATTTATGCATCTCCTAGATTAAGGAGTGTTTTCATTTATGGGACGCTTTAGAATCTTTTACTAGTAATTATAGTGGTATATGGCTAATGATTGGAGATTTTAACAAGATCCTGTTGAAAGAGGAGAAGTGAGGAGGTAAGCTAATCTGTCAAAGTCAAGTAGATAGATACCAAAAGTATATGGATGCTTGTGGGATGTTAGACTTAGGCTTTGTAGGGCTCAAATATATATGGTCAAGAAAAACAAAAAAAGATTATATGATTTGATCTAGATACATTTGGATAAGGGTTAGGCTAATGAGGGATAGAGGAATTTGTATCCTAAAACCGAATCCTTTGCAGTTTAGATTCTCTAAAGATCTTGAACACTTTATTGTTCAGCTGAGGAGGTAAAATAAGGAGATTATTAACTTAATTCATGTTTGTAAGAATAATATTCAGAAGAGTATTGAGAAGGTACAAAGAAGACTTTCGAAAAACCATCGTAGATATTGTTAAACTATGAGAGATTTCTACAAAAGAAGCTAGACATGGGTTTGGGTCAAAAAGAAATGTTGTAGGCAACTAAAGTGAGACCTAAGTGGATCATTGAAGGAGGTAGAATACTAGATTTTTTCAAGTAAGTATGCTGGCTAGAAGAACCAAAGTGCAAATCTAAGGGTTGTTTGACTTTATTTTGAATTGGGTTTCAAACCCAGTTGAAGTACATAGTATGATAAATATGCATTTTTCTAATCTCTTTGCACAAATAAGGCTCTTTGTAGTAGAGCCTCATTTGTTTAGGATGGAGGCCAAAGAATTCTAATAGAGGATGAAAAGAGAGAGCTAGGGAAGGAGTTCTCAAATAATGAAATTAGACAGTACTTATGGTGTATTAGGACTAATAAGGCATTGGGAGTAGATGGGTTGAGTGCTAAGTTTTTTAAGAAATGCAAGATAGAGGTGAGGGAAATTGTATGTAAAACTATGTGAAGGATTATGGAATCACAATAAATGGTTCCAACTATTAATCGTACTTTAATTGTACTCACTCTAAAGATAGTTGGAGCCGACAAGTTGAAAGATTTTAGGCCAATCTATCTTTGTACTACTATGTACAAAGTAATATAAAGTGAGTAGTAAGTTGGTAGTTAATAGATTGGGAGGGTTATTGGATGACTTAATCAATTCAAAACAAGTGAGTTTTATCCTAAGGCAGTTAGCCAAAGACAATATCATTATATTTCAAAATATTCTTCACATGTTAGATAGTAGAAAAGGGAAGAAGAATTGGATGTTAGTAAAGTTAGACTTAGAGAAGGTGTACGATAGGGTAGAGTGGGACTTTGTCAAATCTACTCAATAGAATTTGAACTTTCTAGACTTGTGGATTCGCTTAGTGTCTTCTTGTTTGAGTTCTTATCAAATCCTCTTTAATGGCTTGATGTTGAACAGCTTTGATGCCTCAAGGGGTTTGTGGCAAGGGGACCCCCTTTCACCTTACCTTTTCATCTTGGTGATGGAGATTTGATGATTCACCAATTAGTAGAAGCAAAAGAATGGTTGTCTATAAAATTTAAGGGAACATCTGTTTGCTTATCCCATTTATTTTTTGTTGATGATATCCTTCTCATGGGTGAAGCAATAGATAGTAATGCTACTTATATGTATGGGTTAAGAAATATTTTGGTAAATTATCCGATCAAAAAGTTAATTTTGAGAAGTCTTGTATCGTAATTTGTCCTAACATGAAGAAAGAAACAAAAGATAGTATATGTAATATGTTTAGAACTCATACAAATGCAAGTGTGGCCAAGTATCATTGTCTGCCTATGAAGATTGGAGGAAAGCATGAGAGCTCGGATTTTTAATTCATTTTGGAAAACACTCGATGAAAGCTGTCAAGTTGGAAGGTCCATATGTTGAATACAGTTGGACATAAGATACATTAATGCTTGAAAGTATTTATAATTACTACTCTCAATTAATTCTTTTTCTAAAGAACCTAGTGAACAAAATTGAATGAGTATACAGGGACTTCATATGGGGCTCCACTTTTGAAAGAAGAAAGTTGCATTAGGTGAGTTAGGATAAGCTCACAAAGCTGAAATCTATGGGGAGGCTAGCGATGATAGATATTTTGAAGCAAAATTAGGCAAACTTCTCCAAACTTACATGGGATTGAGCTGGGAAAAGCTATCGTGGAATGAGGTAATACGTGTGAAATATAAAGCAATAGAGAATTAGCTTAGAAGGAGAACAAGATCTAAATTTTATAAGACCTTGAAAAGAGTAATGGATTGGGTGAAGAGAAATTCATGGCTAAAGCTGAAGAATGGAGAGAGGACTTTTGGATTGATCCATGGACAAAAAATGGGAGAATAGTAGTTGGCTTTATGGCTCGTTAAACAAGTTCGATCACCTTCTTATAGTTAAAGAAGTTTGTGAAGGGCCAGGTTATTGGAGAGAGGATATCATAGCCTCTTGATAGATGAGGACACTTGTCACAAACTCAGGAATGTGTTTTGACAATGAAGATCAAATTCATGACTTAAGATATTGACTAGAAGAAGTGAATGGGGAATTTTCTACAAGATCAATTTAT
Organism: Lumnitzera littorea; assembly: GCA_024138015.1. Taxonomy (NCBI): domain Eukaryota; kingdom Viridiplantae; phylum Streptophyta; class Magnoliopsida; order Myrtales; family Combretaceae; genus Lumnitzera; species Lumnitzera littorea. The sequence goes on along the minus strand of JAMXBB010000005.1, from coordinate 64,330,604 downwards.
GAGAAGTTATGTAAAAACAAAGGGGATGAAGACAATGTGAAGAATTGGGAGTGGGTGTGGAAAAAACCTACCTATCCATGAAATGAGATGCTACTATGGAGAACCATGCTGGATGGCCTCCTAATTAGAGATAAGTAGCCGCAATAAGGGCATTGACATTGAGATGGAATGCCCTTTATGTGGTAAGGTTGAAGAATCTATTTGGCATCTATTCTTCTCATGCACTGTGAGTAAGGAAGGATGGTATGAACTAGGTATACAAAGTTTGGATGAAGTGGACAGCAAGGAGGATGTGTTTAAGTGGTTAAAGGATCATGTCAGATGGAAAAAGAAGAACTAGAAGGAGGTTAGACTGCTAAAACAAGTACTAATCCTTTTTCTACTATGGGGCATCTATAGGGAAAGGAATTATAAAGTTTTCCGCAAGAACATTGAACCCAAAGAGTTAAAACTAGAATGAATGAATGGTGGACAACTCATCAAAAAAAATAAATTAAGACATTGACGTAGTTTAGTTACTTATTGGTCTAGAACAGAGAGGGGAGGGGTGAAAATTAACTACAATGGTGTAGTAGATGAACATTTTTTTAGAGGCCTTGGTATAATGGCAAGAGATGATAATAAAGGTTCTTGGCGGTGTTTATCAGTAGATTAGAAATTCTTCCCTTTTGGAAGCAAAGTTATGGGCCATTTTTTGAAGGAATGAATTGGGCACAAATGAAGGGGTTCAAATTAAATATTATTGAAATTGATTCCTCTTTGGTGATAGATTAGATTAAGAAATCAAACGTCAATGTAGACATTTTCCATTCGATGCTTACGGGATGCATTGGCACTATTCTTCACTTTGATAATTTGCTTCTACATAGGGTAACCTATGAATAGAAATAGGTGGTTGATCTACCAACAAAGGAAGGACTGAAGATGATGGCTCATGTTGTTTTTTATGATAATTTTCTTAGTTTTTTTGTAGAATGTTATTAGTATGGATGATGGTTTGTATTGGACTTCTATACGTACATCATTAGCTACAGGATGATGTTTTTTGTTTTGTGGGGCAATTGTCTAGACTTTGTAATCTTGTTTAGAAAAAAAAAAAAAAACTTTCACTCTACAATCATTCCTTCCCATTTACTTTATATCCATATAAGAATTTTCCCCTCACTTTCTTATCTCTCGTTTTATTTTCTTTGAATTTTTCTCCCTTATCTTATACATAGTGTAAGGAGTGCCATTATGTTTGATGTACTAAAGTAGCAAGGGTTTTTTATTTTTTAGTTTAATCCCTTTATACAACATTTGGTATATAGGAGAAAATCGAATAGAATGATGTTTGATTGCACTCTAGTAGTAGGCATAACTATGGCACCATATGTATTTCATAGATAATCAAATCTTACATTATGGAACAACATTAAATATATGTTAGAATCGTCATTCAAGCTTTACCATGCAAATTGTCACAGTTTAGTGTGCAACGCTCGCCATTAGGCCTAAACTTGTAAGCAACACAAACAAGAAAGAAAGCCAATAGTAAATACAAGGGACACGACACGAACCAAAAAATGAATAGCACTCTTTTATTAATTCCAGTCGTATTACAAGGCTACATTGTATATGCATTAGGGTAATGTGTCTATAAGAGGTGCCATCAATTGTGATCAACTAACGTAGTAAGTAAGAGCTTCAATTTAGAAGAGTACTTACACTCCTATAAAGAGCTTTGCAAGCATTTTTAGGTTTGGCAAGAGGAGACATTAAAATTGGTGAAATTGTATCACTTTCTAAAAGTAAAAATTTCTAATAATAGTAAAGCTCTAGCTGAAAAGAAAAAGAAAAAGTCTCCAAAGAAAAAGAAAAAGAAAAAGTCTCCCTTTATGTTACAATATGTACAAAAGAATAGCCTTTTGCTAGTACAAGTATATTACAAAAATGAGACCTTGCTATCCTCTTCCACTTAATTCTATTGACGTCATTGGCAATATGTACTAGAGCTTCGATTTGGTGGTAAAGGTCTTTTGGCTAGCAAGACTGACTTTCTCTTTGATAAGGGTTGAGGTCTTCTTCAATCTCCCAGCTAATATCTTTTTCTCCTCAATCTCTTTACTTGACTAAATACTTTATATGTTCTTCTCTGGTGATGGGATCTTTAACTCCTTACTTTGTAAGGATGTCTTCCATGGCTTGATTCAAGTTAAAGTTGATCTTAATGTACGACTGCTTGGACACATTATGAGATGAGTCTTCTATGTCTAAATAATATCACTTAAAGATGTTGACATGAAAAACTAGATGGACCTTTAGCCATGCAGGAGGCTTAACCATGTAAGTTGCTCTTCCAATCTTCGAGATGATAGGAGCTAAACCAATGTACTTCTAGATCAATCTTCTATCCTTGTTTCTTAATGATCTAACCTATTTTGGAAGAAGCTTTATGAGGACTTAATCTCCAACATTATACTTTCTAGGTTGATGATTCTGTTTTGCCCATTTCTTCATCTTCTTAGAAGCCTTCTCAATGAATACTTTTGTTGCTTCTAAACTCTGTTTCCAATCCTTAGTGAACTGATAAGCTCTTGAGTATCTCTTAGTATATGGTATGATCATTGTATGGGGTAATAGTGGTTGCTGACTTGTGATAATCTCTATAGGGCTCTTGTTAGAGGAAGAGCTCCGTTGGATGTTGAAATAGAATTAAGTGATATCTAGTAAGTCAACCTAATTCTTTTGGTTGACACAAAAAAAGAGCCAAAGGTATTCCTCCAATGAACTATTGAATCTCTCTATCTTCCCATCACTTTATAGATGGTAGCTGGAGGTCATGCTCAACTCGAAACCTAAGTGGTAGAAAAACTCTATCCAAAACTTCCTTGTAAACTTGGCGCCACTATCACTTACAATATTTTGGGGTACACCTTGGAACTTTACAACATGCCTGAAGAAAAGCTGAGCTATCTCTTCTATACTTGAACTCTTCATGGCAGGAATGAAGGTAGCATATTTAGAGAACTTTTCAACAACAACAAAAATGGATGAGTACTCCCTTGCTTTTGGTAGGGAAGTGATAAAGTCTACGGAGATACTCTCCTAAAGGCGAGATGACATTAGAGGTGGCTCCAATATGCTTGCAATCTCCTGCCTCTCAACTTTGTCATATTAGCCTATTAAGCAAGTCTTCATATAACTTATCACATCCTCCTTAATATCCGACCAATAACATCTTTGCTTCAATAAGCTCAATGTCTTCTACTAGCCAAGATATCCAACTTACAGAGTATCATGGCACTCTCTTATGAGCAACTTTCTTAAGTTGCCTCCCTTTGGGATATACAACTAGTACCCCTTTGTATAGATGTGGTCACTTTTTACCTAAAATCTATGAGTCTTACCATCTTCAAAACCAATTGCTTGAGATTTTTAGCTAACAAGTCTTAACTTATATGCTACTTGATATGCTTTTAAATTGAATTCGACATTTGAATCATCGACTAGTGTGCAATTTGCTCAAAGGAAGTTAAATTGGCTTGGCTGCTCAAAGCTTTTGCCACCTAATTAGTTTGCCCACTACAATACTCAATCTCCATATTAAATTCCATAAGAAAATCTTACCATTTAGCTTACTTGGCCAAGAGCTTTGGTTGAGTCAATATATGGCTAGCAACAGAATTATCTATCTTCACTAAAAACTTTGATCCTAACAAATAATGTTTCTAAGTCCTTAGATAACTCCTTCTCTTAGGCTAAGTACCTACGTTCTATTTGATTAAGCTTTCTACTCTCGTACACCATGAAATGACTCTCTTGCATCAACACTCTACCTAATGCAATGCTTAAGGCATCAATGCTGACCTCAAAAGGCTTGGAAATGTCAGGAAGTACGAGGAATGGTTCCTCCATCACCATACACTTAAACTAACATCCCTCATCCCATGACCATGCTTAGTAAATCTTCAACAGATTTGTAAGGGGTATAACTTAGGAAGAATATCCCTCAACAAATCTTCTATAGTATTTTGTGAGTTTAATCAAGGACCGCAACTCTGTTATACTCTTGGGCACTAGCTACTGCTTGATTGCTTTCACCTTAACCATATCCATTTAGATCTGCCCTTCTTTAACAACATGACCTAAGGAGTTGATCTACTTCTAAGCAAAGGCATGTTTCTCACACTTCACATACGAATGATTCTCTTGCAGCTTCTCGAAAACCATCTGTAAGTGATTTACATGGTGTCTTACTCTACATAACAATGTTGTTTAGATAGATGATCATAAATTTTTAAAGATATTCATGAAATACATTATTCATTGAGATGAAAAATGTTGCAAGAATATTAGTGAGACCGAAGGACATCAATAAGAAATCAAAAGCACCATACTAGGTTACACACATCATTTTGGCCTCATCACCCCCAATAGTGCGAACTTGATGATAGCCTAAGCAAAGATCCAGCTTTGTAAAGCACTTGGCCCTACTCTGTTGATCAAAACATATTAGTAATTAGAGGAATCGGATAATGATTCTTCACTATTAGCTTGTTTAGAACCTAATAGTTAATACACAATCTTAAACTCCCATCCTATTTCTTCTAAAGTAGAATAGGAGCCCTATATGGTGCTTTTGAGGTTCGAATGAAGCTTGCCTCTAACAACTCATCCGATTGCTTCTTCAATTTGAAAAATTCGAGAGGCAACATTTTGTAAGGAGCTTTAGTGAGTGGTTTGGCACTAGGAATCAACTTAATCTCATGGTCTACCAACCATTTGGAAGGTAATCCTTTAAGAGCTTATTAAGCATCACAAAATTATACTCTCTCAAGACACTCTTTATTACCCCCAGTATTTTCATCTTTTCCATTTCCTCTTTCTTTATAAGGGTAGCAAAGAAAGTTGACTCCTAATGTTTAAGCCCTTTATTTAGTTGGAGCACTGATAGCATCATAGCCCTAATATTCTTCCCTTATCATTATTACTTGCCCTATTCCTCTAAACTGTTACACAACATGGCTTTTCACTCATGAATAACAAGCAATCTGTTGTAAGCATGGGATGGCTTGTCTTAAGAAATCTATCTTAGGGACTATGTTGAGCTCATCTGATAAAGGTATATTTTACTTATATTTCAGTGTGTGAATTATGTAGACTTATTATTGATTTTATAGAAATCATTAAGAAATGGTACTTAAGTATATTCATTTGGATATTTTAGGTCTCGAAGAAGTCAGAGTAGAAATATGAGCAATTTGGAGAAGTTTTATGCAATCGAAAGGAAGCTCGGATCAACCTGTAATTCTTAGGATTGAAGGTAGCTGGCCTTGAGCCAGCATACATTGAACATCGCCACCTTTTACATTCAACACCGGTAGCCTACAACTCAACACCATTGGCCTTCATGGCCAACCTTCAATAAAAAAACATCCAATCGAAAGCCATCCCTTGTTTACTTTATAAATAAGCATGTGTTGATATTTTTAAGGGACTTTTTGCATCTCCTATTTACTTAGAGAGTTTTAGAAGAAGTTAGGAAATAGTTTGAAGAGTTATTCTTTTGGTAGTTTATAAATCATTGAGAAGACTTTGCTATTGCTGTAGAGATCATCCTTAGAGTTTTGCAACTGAAGTTTCTTTATCATAGTTACAAAATTGGTGATTTCTATCCTATTACTATTTATGCGATTCTGTGATATGTTCTTATTTCCAATCACAAACTTTTTTGCAAATTTGATTATAATATGTGCTTTTGTTTTAGATTCCATGGCTAGCTATGTTTAAATTGTAGGGAATTGATGAAACCCTAGATAGCTGGGATGATAATTGTAGTCATGTTATAGGGTCAATAGATATGCAGTTAATTTATGTTTGCAATTTCTATGATCTCAATTATAATTTTCTATTGGTTATAATTGTTAGAAACACTATTGATACGGGAGTTGATATAAGGTTTGTTAGAAATTCTTGATTAAACTAATTAGCTAATGTGGGAGTAGTGTTAATTAAATTAGTTAAAAATTATCTAGGGATTAATACAGTCTCTTAAGTTAATTATTTGCTAAGACATTAAGGATAATTAGTTTAGGGCATTGGTTGATCATAACATTAGGAGATGTATGATTGTAATTTAGAGTCTACTGTTAATTGGAGATGTGAGAGTTAACCAATTAATTAGAGGTTTAAGTCCTTAATTTTAAGGCATGATAATTTCACTTGAATGACCAAATAGCCATTAATCTATATAATATCGTGGCAATTTTAATTGATTGTTCAGTTTTAGATATATTCTTGTAATTTTCTCTTTGATAGTTTTAAGGTAATTATTTGTAAACCCCTAAAATTTTCGATCTAGCTTATGAAATAAACTTAACTATGTTAGATAATTTAAGAGTTGACAAGGCTAATGAAAGTGAAAACCCTAAAAGAATTAATCAATCACGTAAGAAACTTTTTTATCTTAAATATATCTAATTGCTAAAGATTTTATTCAAAAGTGATAGAAACCCTAAAATGATCACCTTAAAGGCATATGTGCACGAATTCATCATGATATATCCTAAAACCCTAAATTAGTAATATAATCCTCATATTTTGCCAAATCATTAGTAAAAGGTTAGAGACGACTTTCAATCATGCATATATGTTTAGAATCCTTAAGTAATCCTTAAGTAATCCTTTAGAAACTAAGATAATGAATCATAGATTACAGTTATTTCTTAAGTATATGATTAAGATAGTATTACATAGAGTTAGGGGTATAGTTGAAGATTAGGTTAAATGTAGTGAACCTTAATACTCTAATTAGTACCTTTTGCATTAGTTATACAAAGTAGTTTATCAAATGATGTACATAGGCTATAAATACCTAAAGTAAGACCTCATCAACTATTTTTACTAATCAATTTACCAAATACCTCATTTTCTCTTATTTCCATAATTTTCCTTAATTACTACATTATGTGTACAAAATTATATATGCTTAAGAAAAGTTGACCAAGTCAATACATGTTGACCAAGGTCAAAGGGTTGACCAAGTCAACACATGTTGACTAAAGTCAACAATTTAAAAAGTCAACAAAAGATACTAATGCATAAAGAAAATATCTAAACTTCTAATGATGGCTTTTCTTTCCTTTTCTTTTGGTTTTTCTTTTCTCCTCCCCTTCTTTAATTACCGTCCACTTATCCCCTTCCAGACTCCACCATTTGCTTTCTTCCATAATCAAAACAAAGAAAAAGAAACGAAACAAAAAGGCCCCTCCATTGCCATGAGCTTTCCTTCCCTATTTCACTTTCATCACTTCTCTTTTTGTCTCTTTAATTCCAACACAAACTAAGATATGTACTTAAGTTACTTTATGTTGCTTTATATTCTTCATTAGTTAGGTAATTAGGTAGATTAGAGAAGTAGACATGTGTTAAGTATGATCTTGAAGAAGAGGGCATAAAGTCTCCATCTTTAAGTGTAGGAAGTTAGGAATCATGAAGAAGAAGAAAGGAAGACATGAGTATATGCTCATAAGTATGTGTACATAAGGAAATACTAAAAGAATACAAGTATGAGAATCTTTGTACATGGGTATTTACCATGTACATAATCTAAATTAAGACAAAACCTAACTATACATACCTATACTATACTAAATACACACTTAAAAACACAAAAGAATGATATTAAGGGGATTTTCTTAAGAGAAAAATTAGGCATACGAAATTGTAAACAAAAATACGTATATGACTGTATAGGTATATGAGTATGTATACAAGTATAAATACGGTATAAGGATAAGTATAAGTATAAGTATATATATAAGTATACTCATATACATATAAGTATAGTAAAGGTATATGTACATAAGGGGTTAAGTGAAATGTACATAAGACCTTTATACATGACATGAGCATGAGGTAAGGCTTATGTAATCAAATGATGAAGTGAGTGATGATGCAATCACATGATGACATAAGCCATGATATAAACAAGTGATGACATAAGCCATGACATAAGCAAGTAATAACATAAGCATAGATTATAAAATAAGAAAATAAGAAGAGTGTATAATAATTAGGTACCTAAACTAGTAAACCCTAATACACTTTCTAAATTGGATTATACCTAATTAAATACATGAATTAGTAATAGCAAAGTAAAATCCTCTAAGTATAAGAATTTAAGGGTTAACTAAATCATTAAGTATAAACAAAAGATATAAATATAAGTAATAAGAGTAACTAAGTTTTCATAGTTAAAATTTCTATAAATTTAGTTCATATCATAAAACACGGGTCATAATGTCCAAAATGGACATTACCATGTGAACGTACGTCTAAAAATGATAAAAAGCAATTATAAATTCATAAATATTAGAAATAAAAGGAAAAAGTTACATATGATTAAGAATAAGGTCTTACCGGATAAAAGTTGATGGTAATTTAAGTAGAATTAGGTACTTAGATGTTTAGAATTATTAGTTCAATCAAGTACTTACTAGCGTTATCATATCACAATGATCAAGTGATCTCGAGGTGAGCGAGGATCTCCTGATTGATTACTACGATTAGGGCGAGTCGCCATGGTCGAGTGAGTATTTACCCTATGATTCCATACTTGTTTGTGATTGTAGATAGTGGACTTAAATATTATTGTTAATTAACTATTGTGTGGGGTTTACGAAACACTTGTGTATGATATTGTGTGTTGAATTGTAGAATTATCTTAAGTACAGATAATGCCTTATTTGTTGCATGGTAGTATAGCAAATGATTGTGTATACTATTGGATGGTCATAGCATAATTTGAACTTAAGTATATTCGGCTTATAAAAAAGAGAAACTGGAACATGCATTAACATGCATCGCATAGATACAATTTCGACCGTTACGTCACACGGAGGTAAAGAGAGGCCATTCGGGGGTTGTTATTATTCATTTATTAGTTCTGTACAATGCATTTGTACAAAATGACCTTCCCCTGGCCCACGAGAACACTAAGCATTGGAGGTGCCAACCGCCTGGCTAAGGATCAAGTCTAGAGGCCTCTGTTTAGGGGTAGGTATGGACTGCGGAGGTCCACTCACAATTATGCTAGAACTTGGTTTTTATGAAAATAAAAGAATTATTTGATTTAAGTATGAAATGTGGAGTTCTGTAGTAAAGTAAGTTCTAGTATAATACCCAGATCTGATTGGTGCCATGTATACTCTAACCCTGACTTCAAAGGGCGTTAAATCTGAGTTACGTATATGAACTAGTTAATTATATGTATTGTTTAGCATTCTGATTGATCATTCATTCATATACGTGAATATAATGTACTTATAACTTGCTTGTGATGTGGCTGGGGGTTTTACTCACTAAGCTTATGCTTACACTCCTTTAGACTTTTGCTGCAAGATAGCCTGTTCGTAAAGGCTGGTCGAGGGATGCCACGGGTTAACTTAGGGACTTGGGCAAGAGCGAGTAGTCCTGTGTATTGAAAGAGAATAGTTTATATAGACTCTTACTCATATACTTTTGTTTTTATTAATATTATAGACCTAGATATACTAAATTACTGTATATTGTAAGCTTTGTAGTTTAGGTTTTATATAAATATTTTGGTGTGAAGATATCATGTGAATTTATATGCTCTTGGGAAACTAGTGGTTATAGAGCTTTGTATATTGTGTGAAAAGTTCTTGATTGAAAGGATAACCAATCAGGGGTTCTTCATACAGTATACGGCGTCTGCCACGACTTAGTTGTCCTCAGTTCGTGACATTATTAGATTAGTTAATTCATAATCCAAATTCAATTGCCTAAATATTAATAAGAGCTATCATAGGTTTAGTAATTTCATAGTCCTTGAGGGATCGACAACCTTACTAACTTTTTATTACTTGATTTCGACCTAATATACTTGTTAGAGTATTCGCTATATTTTTGTATATATTTTTTGAGTGGATCATCATCTAATGGAATAGTTATGAAGTTGAGATTTCTACAAAAATCCCTAACCCTCACTATCACTCTTCTTACAACTCTTTGGATAGGATGGGCCTTGGAGTTAACTGCTTTAATTTGACTAGTGTCTTCTGCAAGCACTAGCCCCAATCTTTCCTCCTTAGGCACATCAATGAAGTTATGTGTAGCAATCGAGTCTACCATTGTATTGGCACTCTTGTTGTTGATGTTCAACTAGACATACATAAACTCATTATTAGTCTTGGGCTTACGTTATGTTGAGGAACTCTTTCCAATAGTTGACAACATATGTAATGCGCCCATTTGAGGTTGATCCTCCCCATCACTCCCCGACTCTTCATCTTGGCATATACTCTTTGTCTTTCATGCTATAACATTGAGTGCAACCTTGTGTAGACATTCAACTATTTTATATAGGCCATTGTACAAGAAACATGAGAATGAGGGTTTCTTACCTCTATTGGTTACCCCACTCTTTTTGGACTAACGAGAGTGATAGGATTTCCTCTGACCCCCTCCAGTGTTAGTACTGCTATTGCTTGAACTTAGGCTCCCTTACTCTTAGGTTTGCTCAACTTGACGGACTTTCCACCCTCATGCCTTGTCGATATGTTCTTTCCTTTATTTTCATGAGTGTAGTTAGTTAAGCACTCAGCTATTGCTTGCACTGTGGCTAAGTTCGTAACCCATTGCCTTGGTAACTCATTCTTGGCATAAGCCTTCAATCCTTCTAAGAAGTAGAATAGTTTATCATCTTCAGCTTTGCTCTTAATCTTTAACATCAATGTTGAGAACTTACGAACATACTTTTTAATGTCAACACCCTATCAAAGTTCCCTCAACTTCTTTTGAGCATTGTACTCAACATTCTCAAGGTAAAATTGAGCTTGCAGCTTAGCCTTTAACTCAGCCTACGTATCTACATGAGCAATACCATTCTGGATCTCCTCATGCTTAGTGCACCACCACAGCTTGACATGACCAACTAAGTACATTATAGCCATGGTGACCTTTGTTCTCTCATCATTTCTCATTACAGTAGCAAAATGCTACTCTCGATCAAATAGAAAGTTCTCTATTAGCTTAGTGTCCCTTACACTAGTGAATGCCTTATGCTTGGGCATCTTTAGATGTCCCATATGAGAATGAGCATGTACAAGGATAGAGGTAGGAGCATTCCCCATAGTTTAAGTCAAAATAGTTACTTATGCACTCAACTTCTCAATAGACTTGGTTGAGGCAAGAGTATTAACCTATCTTCTCAAGTTTTCCACTTAAGCCCCTTGTTGTTGTCTTGCCTCATTGATCATCATGTGTATTTCCTCTCTAAGTATCTATACTATGACACCAAAAAGGGTCAATGTCATAGTTTACATGTCAACTTTTCTACTTTTTGCAATTATATACTTAAAGTTTTAACTTGTATAATTATATACTTAATTGAATATTTAATTATCACGATCTATACTTTAATTAACTTAAATTTATATCGTTAGTTCATTTGGCACAATTAGCTAGCGAGATAGCTGCCTACAACTTTAGGAGCCTTACCTAACCTCCCATAGACAATCGTCAGCCACCCCTTATGAAGCTGTGAGTTGTGATTCGCTTTAAAAATGTAGGTCACGTGATAACTCTGATTTTAAACATATTTCATATGCTGATTTTATGGTATTTCCCTCACATTTTTGGTTTTCTTTAAAGAAATTGATACTTAATTGAGTAAAATGTTGATTTCATGGTTTAAGCGCATTCTAGGCTTGAAAACGAAGAAAAGGAATCAAGTTTCACTCAATTCCGAGTTCAAACGAAGAAGTTATGAAGTTTTGAAGTTGTGCAGAAATTTTGCCTTAATGCAGAAAGTTACACGACCTGGGGACACGGCCATATCCCAGGCCGTGTCTGGTGATGAAAATAAAATGCGTGTAATACACATATATAAGGAGATCTTAGGGTTCAAAAGAGAGAGAAACATTACAGAAACGGAGTGAGACAAGAGACGAGAAGAGACTTGAGGAGAACATCAATCAAGAAGCAAGAACAACATCGATTTCAAGATTAGAAAGATTGTTCATCAAATCAAGAGGGATTTTCATGCTTTATTTTACGTTTTTGATGAAACTCATTTTTAGATTCGTTATGACAGCTTAGAATTCAAGTATTTAGGATTATGGAACCTAGGATTTCATGTAACCCTTGGATTGAATTATAATTTCAATAAAGTTTCTATCTTTTCTTGATTCAATTATGTTGTTTAAAAGTGGATTGATAATTCTAGAGTATCAATATATGATATTATGCATGTTGATTGAGAAATTGCATGTGTAGTTAGATCTTAGCATAATTGGAGAGAATTACATGTATACTTAGAGATAAGATACATGTTTCTTCCGGAAAGTTGATTGTTTGTATAGGAATTCATTATACATTAATGCAATTTTAAGTTATATTACTAAGTGAAGAGATTCCGGTAAATAATTTAGGATTAGGGTTAATATGCTTGAGAAAGATATTAGCTTTAATTGTGAATCCCTTCGGTCAAGAATAATAGAAATTAAATTGGATATATTTTAAAAATGTTACATGTTAAACACTAGGGGAAATAATTCCTAAATACATCATTGCATACTTGAAGTCGTTAGTAGTTTATTGCTTTCTAATTTGCGTAATTAAGTCTCATAAGTAGTTTAGTTGTTAATTTCAGTATTTTTAATTCATTCAATTTATCATAATTTTCCGGTTAGATAATAAAGCTAAAGTTAATATTAGTACTTAAAATCTCTGAGGGATCGACTCGGACTCACATCCGCTATATTAAAATTGATAGGTACGCTTGCTTCGTATCAAGTTTTTGGCACCATTGCCGGGGATTTTTGATATTAAGAACGCTAGTTGCTTTATTACTTTAACCATTTTTTCTTTATTTTCTTTTGTTTTCATTGTTTATTTTTATTATCTAGAGCTACAATTGATTTTTTTATTTCTTGCCTTTGTAGTGCATGACCCGCAGCAATCCGGAATATTTGGTAGAACTCGATCCTGAAATTGAGAGAACTACCCTTCAAAATTTGAGATCGCAACCTAGACAAGTTGTGGCGACCATAGATGACAAATCAATCGTTGAAATCAAGGAAGAAGGTAAAGAGGCCAACACTTAATTCATTGAGCAAGAAGATCCACCACATATGGCTAACAACAGAAATGAAGCAAATCGGACCATGTCCGATTATTCAAGGCCTACACTTATTGGAGCTGACTTTAGTATTGCAAGGCCAACCGTCACGGCTAATAACTTCCAAATTGCACCTAACATCATACAAATGGTGCAACAATATGTTCAGTTTGACGGTCTCCAAGATGAAGATCCTAATGCCCACATCTCTAGTTTTCTAGAGATTTGTGATACGTTCAAAATCAACGGAGCCATGGATGATGCCATCCGACTGCGGCTATTTCCTTTCTCCTTGAGGGGAAGAGTAAAACAGTGGTTGAACTCTCTACCAAGAAATTCAATCACAACTTGGAATGAATTGGTAGAGAAATTTTTGGAGAAGTATTTCCCACCAGCAAAGACAGCGAAACTTTGGAATGATATTTCTTGTTTTGCTCAATTGGAAGCGGAGACGCTATATGATACTTGAGAGCGGTTTAAGGACTTGCTAAGGAGATGCCCACATCATGGCCTCCTACTATGGATGCAAATTCAGACCTTCTATAATGGTCTTAATTTATCTACTAGACAGATGATTGATGCATCCGCAGGAGGTACATTGAACACAAAGACACCTGAGCAAGCACAAAACCTGATTAAAGGAATAGCGATGAACAACTATCAGTAGGAAAGCACTAGAGCCAAGCAAAAGGCCATGGGAATTTATGATGTGGACTTGACCACTGCTCTGACAACCAAGGTGGACTTGTTGAGTAAAAAGATTGATATACTCTCAATGGGCCCTCAACAAGTGCAATCGGATGTAAGTGATTTTGGTATGCAGGGGTACGAAACACAAGAACAATAGGAACAGGTGGATTATCTAGGAAATCCACCTAAGCAACAAAATAACCCCTACAGCAACACTTACAATCCAGGATGGAGAAATCACCCAAATTTCTCATGGGAAAACCAAAACCAAGGCCAGTAGAAGACCAACTTTGGCCCACCTGGATTTCAACGACCATTCCCACCTCCTCTCCCTCAAGAAAAGAAGCCCAGTGTGGAAGAACTTCTCACAAAATACATTCAAGGCAATGAGGCTCGCTTATCCAACATTGAATCTTCGCTGAGGAATCAAGAGGCTTCAAATCGCAACCTTGAGAACCAAATTGGTTAACTTGCGAAGCTAATCTCTGAAAGACCACAGGGAACACTCCTAGGGAATACTGAGGTCAATCTTAGGGAACATGTTAATGCTATGACCTTGAGAAGTGGTAGAAAATTATAAGTGGAGAAGAAGGATGGTGAGGAAGTAGTTGAGAAAGAAGTGGAAGTCAACCGTAAGGAAGATGCAAAGCCACTGAAATCAAAAGAAAGTATGGAACCACCGAAAGTGGAGGAGCACAAGCCTCCCATCCCTTACCCGCAGCGCCTTAAGCAAAGTTACACTGATCCGAATAAAGAATTTGGTAAATTACTTGATATTTTCAAACAATTACACATTAACTTACCTCTTGTTGATGTCATCTTGCAGATGCCAAAGTATGCAAAATTTCTAAAAGATCTTCTATTGAACAAGAGGAAGTTGGAGGAGCTTACAACTGTCACATTGAATGAGGAATGCTCGGCACTTCTCCAGAAAAAGCTGCCACAAAAATTAAACGATCCAGGGAGTTTCACTATTCCTTATATGCTTGGCAATTTGTTAGTAGATAATGCTTTGGCAGACTTAGGAGTCAGTATAAATTTGATGCCATATAAATTGTTCAAAAAGCTAAGGTTAGGAGAACCTAAATCAACGCGCATGAGTCTTCAATTAGCTAATAGGTCTATCACATACCCTAGAGGCATCATAGAGGATGTTTTAGTACAAGTAGATAAATTCATCTTTCCCGTGGACTTCGTTATACTTGATATAGATGAAGATATTGAGGTGCCAATCATTTTAAGTCGACCCTTCCTAGCCACTGCTAGTGCTGTTTTTGATGTTAGTGAGCATAAGTTGATATTACAGGTCGGGGATGATGAAATAGTTTTTAAAACTTCAGATGCAACGAATAAATTTCTTGACCCAGAGGACATATGTCACAATGTCAATGCTACTAATGTTGTTATATCTACATGTGTGCAGGAAACGCTTGCCAAGGATTCCTCAAGTTATTGCTTGCAAAAGGGAGATGAAAATTTGGTGACCAACCCCAATTGTGCAGAAATGGTAGCTCAAATAAAAGTTCATGAATCTATTGTGGACAAGAAGGGGGTTGATCAACTCCATAAGTCAAAGGATCCTAGAATAAAATCCTTCAAAGAGAAGCCACCATCTTTGGAACCAAAACTGTCAAGAAATCAGTTGGAACATGCCTTTATGGTGAAAAGTTCAAACCTTCCAATGATAACCGCATCTAAGGTAAAAGTGGACAAGATGAAGAAGTTTAGGCTGCATGAATTTGATAAGTGGCATGATAAGGAGAGAAACTATGGAAGTTATGCACCAATGAAATGGAATTGGCAAGGTCGATGGCCTAAGGGTAAATTTACACTCGTATGGAGGATTCAAAAGCGAGATACAGGAGGAGTCCTATCTCTACCTAGATGAAGAATCATGAGAAGACGTATCCCGTCGAGCTATTAACGTTAACTAAAGCGCTTCTTGGGAGGCAACCCATGTCTAACTTTGTTTATTCTTCACTTCTTTCAGTTTATTTCAGTTTATTTTCTTTTTAACTAACTCTGCTTTGCTTCTTTTCTTTTTCTTTCAATTTTTTGTCATAGTTCTTTCCCTCTTTTAGCTTTATTTTTTCCTTTTCTCTTTAGATTTATTATTTCTAGGTTTCCTTTATCTTCAAATTTAATTCACGAAAAAAAAAAAAGTTATACAGGCGAGGGATACAGTCATGTCCCAGCCCGTGTCCATCCAGACGATCAAAATTGTCCACCGACAGAAAGTTACACGGGCGAGGGACACGGTCGTGTCCCAGCCCGTGTCCGCCCAGACCTTGATCCTACTCCGTGGGCACAGAAAGTTATACGGACGAGGGACACGGTCGTGTCCCAGCCTATGTGCGCCCAGAATTTTCCACCCGAGATCAGAAAGTCGCACGGGCATGGGACACGATCATGTCCTCGCCCATGTCCGTCCAGTATTCATATACGGGAAGCAAAAGTCACACGGGCAGGGGACACGGTCGTGTCCCAGCCCGTGTGCGTCTAGGTTAAACACGATGGAATAGAATGTTACACGGCCAAGGGACACGGTCGTGTCTCAGCCCGTGTCGACCCAAAATAATACGATTTTGCACACGACCGGTTAATTTAAATTAAACACACCCTCTCACACTCTCACAATCAAACATATCTCTCTTACATTCTCTCTCATTCTCCCTCTTCTCTCCAAAATTCCTGCATTCCGCATTTTGATCCAAGTAAGTTTTTCCCTCTTAATTTTCCTTTCTCTTCCTTATGCTGCAGCAATTGGGTTATGTGTGTTCTTCCTTTTATGCATATTGTTTTTGGCCTACTGATTTCTTTTGTTTATTCATCCATACTATGCATCATTACTTTAAGTTTCTTGATCTCATATGTTATAATGCTGCCTCCTCTAATTAGATTTCAATATGTTCTGTCAATTCCAAATTTTATTGGTTCATTTGCTTGTCATTCTTCCTTCATGTTAGTTAGGGTTAGCAATGGGCGATCATTATTCTGGGTCATTTCGCGTCTCTTATATGTATAGACGCCTGTTTTTCCTCGTTAATTAGTATGTAGTGGAATTCGTTGGATAAGTTTGCTACACATTTCTTTTCCACCACCTCGTTTTCTAGCTGCACTCCATATGTTTGATGAAATGCCCCAATGAGCATTCCTTTCACAATCTTCCCCATTGTTATTCTTGTTTTCTGTTTTCTTCACCTAGGTGCGATATGGATGTTCGTGTTTAATTTGGATTGTTGACTCTTTTCAGGTATTCAAATGGCTAATCGATCTAAGCTTTCCATTCGCCGAAAATCCAAATTTGTGGCATCCTCTTCGTCACAATCTGGCACAATTGTTGAACCACTGGCGACTCTTCCCCCTATGGAGTACCCAATGCTCCAATTTAAGGAGGACTACCAAGTACAACGCTACCAATTGCTTCAGTCTAAGCCCTTTAGCGAGATCCTTCGGTTGGATTAGGATGTTCTCGCTCAACTAGAGCTCACCACTGCAATGAAGGAGCTCTTGAATGGTACCGTTTGGGAGCGCCTATTATCCTTTGAAGCTTCAGTTTATAAAGAGCTGACCCTGGAATTTTTGTGCACTTATAAGTTGGATAAAGACAGTGCTACTAGCATGGGTCCAAAAAGCAAATTACACTTCACCTTGAGTGGCCATCTATTTCACATGTCCATCGCTCAAGTGGGTAGATATCTTGGTTTATATACAGAAAGATATACACGGACGGAAGAATTCCAAAGTCTCTCATGTCGTTTTCCTCGTGGTGTCACAGAAGGGTCATTTTGGAATGAGATCACGGTTGGCGATGCCTATGATCCAGCTAGGAGTAAGGCCTCTCAATTAGTCAGGCCTGAATACTGGGTTCTTCACTGGCTCTTCTCCCATACGTTGACTGGAAGAGGCCTTAGCACCGGGGTGGTATCTAACAAGGACTGCCTCTATCTTTATAGTGTCATCCATAAACACCCCATCAATCTAGCCATCGAAATCACCGAACTCTTCAACCACCAAGCCACCACTACTCGGAAGAAAGGGCATATTTGCTGTGGCCCTTACATTACCTTACTAGTGCAGGCTATGAGCACTAAGGTTGTTGCTTGGCCCTCATTTACTTTCATTAGCTAAGTCACTCCTATGCGCCTAAATTCCTTCCGCCTCATGAACCTCCTACCATCAAGAAGTTAAGGTCGACGCTCTCGCAGCAGCACATCTCAAGGCCAAACGTCTTCAGCCAGCTTTGAAGATAAATTTGATTTGTTGCTGTCTGAGGTTCGTTATATACGAGAGAGTATGGATAAACTTCATCTCCGATAGGACAAAATGGAAGAATTTCTTAAAATGAAAGCGTCGGCTACCACTGAAGAGGAGAGTGAGGAAAAGGAAGAGGATGATGAGAGTAGTGAGGAAGAGGCGGATGAGGGTCGTGACGACGAGGAGGCTGACGAAAGTGATGCAGATGATGAGGAGGGTGATGACGATGATGATGCTACTATGGTTGAGGCATCATCTGATGAGGAGGCTGAAGAGACGGATTCTAATTACTCTTCTTAGTTCCAAATTTTTTGTGTTTTCTTTTATTGATCAAGACTTGTGAACTCCGTTATATATAATGATGCTGCTTCTTCATTTTGCACTTCTTTTCAACTGCCAGGGAAGTATTAGTTTCTTTTCATTACATATATTTCCTTTTTCCTGTGCTGCTTTTTCTTGCTGCTATGATTTTTTGTGGTACATTGGGGACAATGTACATTTTTAAGTGTGGGGAAGAGCTATATATGATTTTGTTACTGTTTAGGAAACCAATTATTCATATTTGACCCTATAATTTTTAAGTTAACTTGCAATAGGTGATTAACTGGTATTGAGCCAAATCAACTATGTCATGTTAATCATTATTGACCTTATGATACTTTACTGGAATTGATTAGTCAAATTTTTGGAAGGCAATGTTACGAATTATTTAGCTTAGGATTTTAAAACTTGAGATTGGAACAACATCGCTAGTTGAGAGTTAGTCATGGTTATTTTTAAATTTACTTTTATGTATACCTTTTTCTTAGAAATTTTTAAGAGTCCTATAATTTTTAGTAAACAAACAAATGAAATTCTTCTTTTGAGAAACCCCTGAAAAATCACAATGATTGGAGGTCAAAAGTAATAATAAGTGTATGAATAGAAAAAATTGGTAAGGATTCGTCTTGGTCCATCAGAAGAGTGAGATTGAGTCACATTATATGGATCGGCCTTGGTCCGTCAGAAGAGCAAAGTTCTTTCCCGCTATCAATATAAGGAATAAGTTGGTATAGATCGGTCTTAATCCGTCAAAAGAGCGAGATTCTTTCCCGCTACCAACACAATTGTGCTTAAATAAAGTAAATTCAAAAGATCTCTCAACAAAAGCATGAACTAGGGGGATGATCAGAGGAAGAGTGGATGTAAAATGTGTTTGTTTTAGATTATGGTGCTTGGTGAGATGGAAGAGAGAATTATATACATTTTAGTCAAATGAATAAAATTTTTATGACTCTTTCTCGATTGGCGAGATGTTAAATCTAATTTTTAGTTTAAGAATCCTTAGTTAAATGGCTTGGTTAAACTTTGATTTTCATAAATTAATTAGTGAATTCTAGTATTAAGTATTGTTGGAGCATTCGAATATGGTCAGATGAAATTGGTTAACTTTATTATTGCAAGTTAGTTGAGAATGATTTTCTTACCTTTCTTCGGGTTAAGTGTATTCGTTCATAGGTTTCCTAAATAGTAATAAATTTTGTTTAGTGTTTCTTATCCTGAAAGTTTTGTTTTGATTTATTTGCTTGAGGACAAGCAAATGCTCAAGTGTGGGGAAATTTGATAACTCTGATTTTAAACATATTTCATATGGTGATTTTATGGTATTTCCCTCACATTTTTGGTTTTCTTTAAAGAAATTGATACTTAATTGAGTAAAATGTTGATTTCAAGGTTTAAACGCATTCTAGGCTCGAAAACGAAGAAAAGGAATCAAGTTTCACTTAATTCCGAGTTCAAACGAAGAAGTTATGAAGTTTTAAAGTTGTGTAGAAATTTTGCCTTAGTGCAGAAAGTTACACGACTTGGTGACAGAGCCATGTGCCAGGCCATGTCTGGTGACGAAAATAAAATCCGTATAATACACATATATAAGGAGATCTTAGGGTTCAAAAGAGAAAGAGAGATTACAGAAACAGAGAGAGACAAGAGACGAGAGGAGACTTAAGGAGAACATCAATCAAGAAGCAAGAACAACATCGATTTCAAGATTAGAGAGATTGTTCATCAAATCAAGAGGGATTTTCATGCTTTATTTTACATTTTTGATGAAACTTGTTTTTAGATTCGTTATGACAGCTTAGAATTCAAGTATTTAGGATTATGGAACCTAGGGTTTCATGTAACCCTTGGATTGAATTATAATTTCAATAAAGTTTCTATCTTTTCTTGATTCAATTATGTTGTTTAATAGTGGATTGATAATTCTAGAGTATTAATATATGATATTATGCATGTTGATTGAGAAATTGCATGTATAGTTAGATCTTAGCATAATTGGAGAGAATTACATGTATACTTAGAGATAAGATACATGTTTCTTCCGGAAAGTTGATTGTTTGTGTGGGAATTCATTATACATTAATGTAATTCTAAGTTATATTACTAAGTGAAGAGATTCCGGTAAATAATTTAGGATTAGGGTTAATATGCTTGAGAAAGATATTAGCTTTAATTGTGAATCCCTCCGGTAAAAAATAATAGAAATTGAATTGGATATATTTTAAAAAGATTACATGTTAAACACTAGGGGAAATAATTCCTAAATACGTCATTGCATACTTGAAGTCGTTAGTAGTTTATTGCTTTCTAATTTGCGTAATTAAGTCTCATAAGTAGTTTAGTTGTTAATTTCAGTATTTTTAATTCATTCAATTTATCACAATTTTCCAATGAGATAATAAAGCTAAAGTTAATATTAGTACTCAAAATCTCTGAGAGATCGACTCGGACTCACATCCGCTATATTAAAATTGATAGGTGCGCTTGCCTCGTATCATCACGTAACCTACTAGCAGCTATCTATGCCCATCTACAATCCTATAGGGGTTGTACAAACCTCTAAGGCCATAGGTAGCCATTCCTTTGACAAATTGTGCCAATTGGACTAACAGTATGAATTCAAGTTAATTAAGGCGTAGATCATGATAGTTAAATTTTCAATTGAGTGTATAATTAGATAAGTTGAAGCTTTAGGTGAATAATTGAAAAAAGTGGCAAAGTTGAGATGTAAACCATGACATTGCCTTGATATTGAAATTCTCAACCATCTTGATCATTTTAGCATTCATATCCTGATAATTGGCCTATACTTTAACCACTCTTACCAACAATGCATCCAAATCATCCATTCGCTTGGACGATCCCTTAAGCATTTCCTCTAAACTATTTAGCCTCTTGCTCGCTTCCTCTTGTTGTGTCATGGTTCTTTCCACTAGAATAACCTAAGCTTTGATACCAATTATCATGATTCGAGGCTTTCTCTAACATACAAATGGACCATACAATGCTTACTGTCCTACCTCAACAATAATAAGCAAGTATAACTCACACGTAATACTAACTAATAAGGCCTAAACTTAGAAGCAACACAAACAAGAAAGAAAGCCAACAATAAATATAAGTGATATGACCCGAATCAAAAAATGAATAGCATACTTTTATTAATTGCGATGGTATTATAACACTACAATGTGTATGTACGAAGGCAATGTATATGTAAAAGGTGTCGTTGATCGTGATCAACTGACATAGTAAGTAAAATCTTCAATCTAAAAGAGTACTTATACCCTTGTAAAGAGCTTTATGGGCATTTTTGGGATTGATAGGAGGAAACATTAAAACTGGTAAAATGGTATTATGAGATCGATACTTGTACGACTAGGTTCGGTAGTCAATTTAGGGTGTTAGGAAAGGTAACTCAAATAGGCTAAAAACATAAGAGGGGTTTTGTAATATTGGTTAAGGAGTTTTCATGGGTTCAAAATTTGAAAATATAATAAAGTATTAAAAATATAGCTAAAATGGTAGCAATTTAATATATTATTATATTATCAATAATACATGAAGTAGGTTTTAAAAATTAAGGAACACTTAGAGATATATTATAGGAGTAATATAATTCATATGGGACATTAAATAATATATAAAATACATGCATATATATCGGGTATAACTATTGTGTCAATATATGTACCCATAATTATTGTAAATACTTGAAAATGCTTATATATTATATAATAAATAAAGAAAAATTAAAAAAAATCCCTAACACATTTGGAAACATGCTACTATGCTTAGCAATAGTCTAAAATAAGGGGAAAAGTGGAAAACCAATTTGCTGACACAAAAAACATGCCTTACACATGTTGATGCAGGAAAGAAAATTGAAAGTAACCTCAAGTGAACCTATAAAATAATGGAATCAACAACCTTAACAAATTTTAGTCATTTGCAAGTATAGCAAAAATGTTGAAAGTAAGGAAATAGAGAGATAGAGTGAAGGACAAAAATTAAGAAATTTATTGAGTAAATTGAGGGTTTTACGAGATTCAAAGGAAAACGACTAGCTAGAAATGAGACCAAGTGGTGGCTTGAAGGGGTGGTTGGCGTTAAGGGCTATAGACACCCTCCCCTCCTAAAGGTAGCCGAATTGTTTGATTATGGTGAGTCAATAATTTTTTTTTATTTTATTAAAAATTAGGGAAAAATAGTAAACACTTGCCAAAAATTTTGAAATTTGGTTCCCTATGTATTTTTGCTTGAGGAATTCAAATCTTTAATCAGATTTTCAAAATTTTTAGTATAGATATGAGGTCCTTAAGAAAAATGTTTTGTATACCGAATTTTAAGTGGATAATTGAAAAATCAATTGATGTAGTTTCGATATGAAATTTTGTGGTTATACTCTTAAATTGTTATACCTTGATGCTATGTGATTAGATTTTCAAAACTTGGTCATCAAATTTTGTTTTTCACAAAACAATGCACTAGAAGTAGGTTTTTATAAAAGAGCTATGTTAGGTTTTTATAAAATCGTGCTCCAATCTATATTAGCCAACAAGTATCACTTACAAGTGAGTGAATTGGAGTTTAAGATGTTGATTCTCAATTTTACGTAGGTATTTAGTGGTTTAGGAGCACAATTGTAGTAGTTCTGATGAGTTTGTACTAAGTAGGAGGCATAAGGGAAAAGTATATAAATGCTTTTAGTACTAAATTGTTCATTTCTGCATTTGCAGGTTTATTAAGACTTTGGAACTTAAGGTAACTTAAATTATATGTGAAGTAAGTAGACATACTAGTAGTAGTAGTAAGGTTAGAAACTATGTTAGAAGGTAAGTCAAAATGCAATCTAGTGTGAATATGTTGAAAATGCTATGGGAAAATTGGATATGTACCAAAAAGTGGCTTATATTTAGACCTTGCCCTATTTCTAGAGACAAACTATAAGTTAGAAACTTCTTAAATAATAATCTAATTTTGGACTAAAGGTTAAGAATTGGGTCAGAATATAGTTTGGAATTTAATATCCTTGATCACACTACGAGTCCAATAATAGGTTAACAAGTGATTGTTATATGAACGCTATACCTTTATCAAAGTTACAACATGAGTCAAAAGCCACTTAGATAATAACCTATGCCCTAAGGTTGGGTCAAAACTGAAGTAAAAAAGTAATGCAATGGAAGATGCAAAACGTAGGAGGAACTAGAAGTTTGAAGATGGTTGGTATTGAATATTGGATCATTGAGAGATATAGAGTATATTAGAAAGTCACCTGATTATATCTTCTAAGAATTTACTAAAGTTAGAACTTAAGTTAAAAACTATTGGAAAACAACCTATACCAGGTTAGAACCTTGGTCAGAATGTACCTTACTTAACTAATACCTAATAAATACCTTAGAAAACTCACATAGCAAACGGAAAATATACTTAAATATTCACAATGGACACATATGGTGTATATTGGATAGAAACTAAAGATGTCATATTAAATTAGGAGAATGAGCATCAATAATTAGGTAAGCGGGATCAGTGTTTCACCATACTTTGAAGTATTATTTAAGAATACTTAGAGACCTCAATATATATCTTATTTGTGATTGCAAGTTAGTTGTCTATGCATATACAATGTGTGTGCTTGAATATGGTTGTGTTATCTTAATTGTTAGACTTATGTATTTATTGCTTTATGGCATTACTTGCTTTGGATTGTCTGAAATTATTTAATCACCCCAAAAGCAATCTAGCATGATCTTGGCTTAACTACTAACTGAACATGCATTGCAACCCATAGGGGAACAATTAGTGTTCTTGAGCCATACATGGACCCTTCTATGATAATAGTAGAAATGGTCCTCTTCTTAACCTTAATCAAACTAAGTGATAAGAGAGGAGATTGTAGTAAGGTTGGGGGTCCGTAGTTTAAAGTGAAGTCTTGGGTAGAGCATGTTTCTCCATTGCAGAAGCTTTAGTTTAGTTCTAATCCACAAAGTGCATGGCGTTAAACTCCTCAAAACCCTAATCAAATCATAATAAATCGATCAATGTCATGCGATGGCATTTACTTAAAATGCATTGCATCTAATTAATCTTGGTTGAAAACCCTAGTTGCTTAATGCTAGATATGTACTGTTGTCTTTACCTTACTTACTGAGTAAGTTGTCACTTATTTCACTATAACTGTTTTGCAGGTTTCTTAATAGATTCATCAATACTATTTAAAGTTCCAAAAGATTAGAGAATAGGGTTGGGGAGTGAGATTCAAGATTACCAGATTGGATTTCTACTTAGTTTTTTACTGTACTAACCTCAAAGGAAACTAATAAGGTCTCTTTAAGTGATCCTTAGTTTTTAGCTAATGAGATTTATTCTATACTCTGCAAGTTTATGGATTTTAGTAATATTTTAGTGGACACTTTATCTTTTCATAACAACATAGTTCTTGGAATTTTTATTAAATTCAAAGTTTCATCCTTCTTACGATTTATGAAACTTGATGTTTGCTTGGAATTTAAGCTATAAAAATTATTTTCAATAGCTATTTTGAAAAGTTATACCACAAGTTAATTCCTACCAGATATTGAATTAGACACTTCTAAGTAATAGAGTAGTTAATGCCTTGTATAGGCTATACTTAGGTTAGCAGCTAAAGCGGTTAGCTTCTAGCATTGATTAGCTTACATAGTGGAGCTGTTACAACTCTTTAGTTTAGGATGTAACAGATATCACTTTCTAAAAGTAAAAAATTTCTTATAATAGTAGTGCCCTAGCTAAAATGGAAAAAAAGTCCCCCTTTGTGTTACAATATGTCTAAATGAATAGGCCCTTACTAGTATAAGTATGTTATAATCATAGGACCTTGATACGAATGAAGCATTAGATTATTGAAAATACTCCTTAGTTTCCATCTTATAAGACATACGACTAGCTAATCATCTAAAAAATGAGAACATTACCTTAAAATTATCAGGATAATTGGCCATCTCATAAGCCTCTTTGCCTTTAACTTTTGAATTTCAAGACCTTTAACTTTGAAAATTTTAAATTGAAAGCATAAAATAATTAAGTAACTAGATATAGTGTTTAATGGTTTGGCAATAGATTTTTTTCATGAGTTAAATAATAATAATAATAAGTCTTTTCAATCAAAGAGAGATGTGAAAAAAAGTCTAAAATTCAAAAGTTGTGCATTTATTGGAAAATAATACAAGAATATGTATACTAGGAAATAATGTTCAGACATGTAAAGTACCATTAATATACAATCATCACAATGATAAATACGAAATGAGAAAAAAAATGATATAGTGAGGATGTTAGAAAAAGGAGATAAATAAAACTATAAGCAAATAAAAAAAAGAACTAAAAGCACATAATATTAAAAAAAAAAATTCTCTTAAGCTTAAAACTTTGAGAATAAATCAAAATGGAACCCCAACCCATAACTTGTGCTACTTTAGAACTCAAGTGTCCTTATGTTATATTTTGAATTGATGAAAGTTGTTTAATTATAAACACCAACTATTTATAAATAAATAAAGGCTAGCATTGAAATTTTTGTAATTCATTCAAGAAGACTCTTTAAAAAATTAAAGAAAATTTCTATCAGAACATTAAATTTGCAAGAAACTTTTCGATGATACAAATTGCGACATATTTATATTGTTGGAGATCCCGTTTAAATACCATTAGGGGCACATTTTAGTGAAGTGCTTATATCCCTTGATTGCAAAAGCAATTACATAAGCCTAATAACTTATATAATGTAAATGTATAAATAATATCAAGAAATTAGAATGAGTAGACTTCCATTTTGGTATATCTAGAAGTCGAGTTGATCACTAGAGCTTACAAAGGGTTGGATAGGTCCTTCAAGAGATTGAAGAAAAAGAAATGTATTTAGATAACAAATTCTCCATAAAGCAATCTCTCGCAGATATGATCCATAAAAGAAATGTAACACAACTTAGCTCACGACTTGATATAATGCATAAGCAATGAGCTAAGGACCACTCATCACAATCCTTAGCTACAATTGGTGTTGATAAGAGTGTAATAACTTGGAGCAACACTCATATGCCAACAAAAAGGGGATATTCATTAATGATAGCAATATGATTCTGGCTACATCATTTAGAAGTATTCTATAGTAAGCTTATAGGGCAATAAAAAATTCATGGAAATTCAAAAGGGTAACTAGAGGGACAATAACCTAGAATATACTCAAAGGTATAAAGGATAAAATACAACAAGAACAATAGTGCAAGTATAGAAAAGAAAGGGATACCGGTCAAAAACTTGATGGTATCATACGTTGTATAAACTTTATATGGAGGAAAGCAAGGATCAATCCTTGCTAAGACAATGAAGGTTCGAAATGTTGGTGGATAGGTTGGACAAGTTAGGGATAGCCTTAGGGTAGGTTAGAAGCCAACTTTGTAGTAGAGGTCGAGTCGTTGTTTGCACTTACTGAGCTATCGAAGAGTTCACTAAAGTAACAATCATGTTAATTGAGATAGGATGGACCTCGAGGCAAGGCAAGAGTAACATCCAGGGCATTAGCCATCTTGTTGCTAAGGTTAGGGTTTGTGTAAGCAGGTCGAGTAGCATCCAAATGGTCTTGTGTTGGGTTAGGGAGTACCCTAGAGTAGGGGTGAACTATTGACCATACTTGTAAAGAAATTAAAGAGATTAGTGGAACACATTAGAAGGGGCTCAAGAGCTCAAATGAGCATGTAAAGGCCCAAATGAGTTGGGATGGAGTGTAGAAGAGAGCTGACCTAGTACATGGACTCATCTTTAATGGCCTTGGAGTTTAGCTTCGGTTAAGGGACTTGAGGTTAAAAACCTATTAGCTCTTCAGGCATGCTATATATTTTCCCTCAAATGAAGATGATAATTAACTTCATCTTCCTGTACTTAAGGAGTTAGGTTGGCAATATTATAGGGTAAAACTTTATGCCCATCTGGTAGCTTAAGCACATAGGCATTGTCATTAATGTTATAGGGAACTTTGAATGGTCTATTAGCTCGTAGTGAGAGTTTGTTGACCCTTCCGTTTAGGTACCGCTCTTTGCTCAAATGGATCTAAACTATGTTTCCAAGGTTGAAAGTGATAGCTCTATAACCTTTGTTGCTAAGCTCTTTATGCTTTGTGATAGGAATTAAGCTACAGGGCCCCTGACCTGCAACCGAGCTCAAGGACTAGAGGGGTTAGCACGATGAATCCTTATGTTCCAACCAACCCCTACTAAGGTCAAATACCTCCTTGCCAAGTTACCTCTAATGCCGTGCCGTATGATCGCCTATTGTTGTATGGTATACCAAGTTAACGATTACTCTCTATTACCGAGTCAACTAATTACTCAGTCCCTTCCTTTCTGAGTACTCGAGAAAGAAAGCTAGATTGACTAGGCCATCCTTATTTCGACAAACCCATGTGTCCATAATTTTTTTCTACATCTCCTAATGACCTCACTAATGTCACATCACCATGTGTATAGTATCACATGTAGAATCTGTTGCACTAATGATTATTTTCCTTGTATATTCATTTTTACCCCTTTATAACATGTACATTGCCCTCCTTAGGAAATGTTTTCTTTGTCTTTTTCCTTTTGAGCAAGTTACCCTAGTTTGTGAGCATAAATACCCTTATACTTGTAGTTATAAGATATCAGATAATCTTTAATACACTTTTGAGTACCTTCTTCCCTGCGTAAACGTTGTTATTTATTCTTGGGATCACTCTTATCCTTTCCTTTAAGCAAGGTTAGGTGGTGAGTAACCACATTAGACCAATTCGTATGTCACATTGAATTATGTTGTGAGTCCTTAGAAGTTCCATTAGTGCGTCATATCCTTTGGAGCTGTTCGTAGGTTTTACTTACTATTTTCATCCTTTGTTTTCACTCTTTCATACCTTTCCTCATTGACTCTTTTCGAACTTTCTGCAAGTTCGGACCCATTCAGCGACTAGCCTTGTTTATTCTTGGTCACAGTTCACATCACTTTACTACAATCTTTTCTAATTTCTTGGCAACCTTCATGTGTAATCTTTAGATTCCTTAACTTATTCTTCCCCTTGCAATTTCTTTCTTAGAGGTTAGTTCAATCACCATGTCTAGGGGTAAGCTTGAGTTAACTCGTGATGAGCTTAAAAGGAGATTTTTCTTGTTGAACTGTGGGTAAAGCAATTATAAGAGAATTTGATAATCAACAAGTATAAGTTCTAACCTCATAGATTTTTACAGATAGTAGCTTAGAGTAAGGCCCTCAATGTTCTATTGACCACTTTGATCTGGCCATCTATCTAGGGATGATTAGAAGTGCTTAATATCAATTTATGTCGAGTTTCCAACATAGCATCTTCTAAAATAAGCTCATGAATTTGGAGTCTCGATTTGAAACTATACTTCCAAGAACTCCATGCAGGCATACGATTTCTTGTAAAAAGAGGAAGCGATAGACATCATCGAATTTGTGGCAAGGGATGAAGTGGCCCATTTTATTAAACTAACCAATCACTTACATGATGGAATCATGCTTCTAGTTGTTCTAGGTAGTTAACATGAAGTCCATGCTTAGATCTATCTAAGGCTAATTAACGACAAGTAAGAGTATGTACTCTCTATTGGATTCCTTCCTCCCTTTAGCTTACTTATCTAGCACCTCCCTAATATTCTATGGACACCCTTCATCATTTTCGACCAACAGAAATGCTCCTTCAATAGCTAGTGTGTCATTTTCTTCCCAAAGTGTCCTAACAACCCCCTAACATGGGCTTCTCTGACCAATAGCTGTCTAGTAGAGTTGTTTAGGATGTACAACCGGCCATTATACTATTAGTTCATATAAAAACCCTCAATTACAACTACTATCCTGCATTTGGCTACAGCAGTCCCAAATGTTCATCTAGCTCATATTGGTTGGCTAATGTTCTGAAGCTAAGTACTATTGCTTGTAGAGTCATGATAAGTAAATGGTGGTAAGATAAAGCATCTGTTGCAATATTTAAATTACTCTACTTGTACTCAATAACATAGAAGAAAGTTTTTAAGAATTCAACCCACATTACATGGCGTCAAGACTATATTTACTAACCTCGAAGATACTTAAGGGACTAATGGTCCATATAGATAGTAAACTCATGATGTAAAAGACAATGTTGCCACACTTAGAGAGTTTGGACAAGAGAGTAACACTCTTTGTTATAAGCAGAGTAGTTTGGGGTAGCTCCGTTGAGCTTCTCACTAAAGTAAGCAATAAGACATTGCTTTTGCATAAGCACTACTCTAATTCCCATTTCAAATGCATCACATTTAAGACTAAGCACTTTATCAAAGTTTGGCAATGTTAGCATAGGGGTTATGGTCAACTTTGCATTAATCTCACCAAATATTCTCTAAGCCCTCTCCATCCATTTGAATTTTGAGCTATTCTTAGTCAGTTTGATTAATGGTGTTGCATAGTACGAATTTGTAGATGAATCCCTTATAAAATGAAGCTAAGGCATGGAAACTTCTTACATTAGTAGCATAAGCTAGAGTTAGTCATTCAAGAACAATTTGTAACTTCTCCTCATTAATTCGGATAATACCATCAGGTACGACATAACTAAGGAACATTACTTCCTTCTATAGAATGTATACTTTTTCAAATTCCCATACATCTGTTTAACTTAAAGGATATTAGATACAACTCTTAAGTGCTCAACATGAGATACAAGTAGGCATTATACACCAAAATGTCACTGAAATAGACTACCATACATTTATTGATCAATAGCTTGAGAACATGATTCTCGAGCCCCTTAAAAGTACTTGGTGCGTTTGTAAGGCCGAATGGCATAACCAACCACTCATAAAGGCTATTCTTTGTCTTGAAAACTATCTCCCATTCATCACTGCACCTTATGTAAATTTGGTGATAGCTACACTTTAAGTTAATCTTGGAAAAGATTTGCATACTACGAAACTTATCAAGCATGTCATCCAATAGGGTATAGGATACCAATACTTGATAGTAATCCTATTTATATCCCAACTATCTATGCATATACTCCATGGAAGGTAGTCCTTTTGGTAATTTCTCAAGAATCCTCATACTCCTTAAGGAGCTTCGGTACATCCTTGGGTAAGGGTGCTAACTCTCTTAACTCTAATAATCTTCTTACCAGTAGAAATGTAGGATTATCTAACTTAGTTGCTTAAGTAAACTTAGCTCAGGAAATTACTAGTGACTTCTTTTTGACAACTTGAGAACTATGGGCCCATGCTTCTTAGACTTCCTTATGGCTCATTAAGGATTATACAACTTTATTCCCATCCTTACAAATCATGCAAGTGTTCGTATACCTAACATGTATTGCCCTTAAGTCAAGAAGCCAAGGTTAGCAAAGAAGGATGTGTGATGCATACATTAGCAAGATGTTATAAAGCACATCTTCCTTATACCTATCTTTTAATAGAGATTGATACTTACACCTAATGTGTAACATGCAAGGGTCCCTTCTCATACTCTCTGTGAATCTTATAAGGTCGGGGATATGGGGTCATCGACAATTCTAAAGAATTAATTAAGTACAAGGCAACGATGCTATACAATTGCTTTCATCAATGATCAAGGAAAAAAGACTTCCCTTAACTTGGCAATTCATGTGGAAAAGATTTTCCCTCTACTTGTTCTTGTCAAAAGCAATAGTATTGAGGATACAACATACTACCGTGCTCGAGTATTGACCTTATTTAAGTTAGACAATGGCTTTAAGATCATCTTGGTAATCTCCTAAGAAACATTTAGCCTCTTCGTTCCCTTCCCCAGTGAGGTTCTTCACCTTTTATGGTCATAACACACTAGTTTAGACATTAATTGGCCATGAGTCTAAAGTCGAGACACTTAAAGCACTTAATCTCTTAAGTCTTGTGACCAAATCTTTGCCTAACATCTCTTCTTTGCTTGGGCTAGCTCACCTTAGCTTTCCTTTAGCCATCTTCAAGTCAATCATTGCTTGGATTACATTGATTTATTTCTTTACCATGTTTGGATTGGCTAAAAATAGGTCAGCTTTGTGAAATAGGTTAACCAATTGGAGCTTGGCTTAATTAAGTGCGCCTTTGCCATTCTTACCTTTATCTAAACTTAATCACCTCATTTAGGAAACCAATTCTCTATACCTCCATAATATTTTCAATCTCATACCTTATGCTAGAGATAAACATGGAAACCGTCTTGGCCTTAAGTTCCTCCACATCACATCTCAACATAGCATTTGAAACTCACTAACATACTCATTTACGCTCCATGCTCCTTGTCTCAATTCTTAAAGTTTCTTGAATGTATCTTGCTCATAATGGTTATGAATGAATTAGCCTCTCATCATATGTTTCATCTCAATCCAAGTCTGGACTTCAGGTTAGCCATCTCTTTAGTGAGTTGCTTGTAGATTCTTTTACCACATGACTGCATGGCTTGTGAAATCTAAGGCAACTATTCATACCCTAACTACATCTTCATAATCATAGTACTAAAAAATCTTCGTGATCTTTTCCTCCTATTCAAAATGTTCATTAGTACTACCATTACTAGAGAAGTTTGGAATTTGGACCTTAACATTATCCATTCCTTTAGGAGCTTAGGAACCTCTATCCTTGAACTCATAGAAGTTATTGTCTTCCTCTTCCTTTTCTTCCTTAGTTACCTCATCCAATTTAGTCCTTCGCTAAGCTCTTCTATCTACTTGCTTGCTTCGAATTGGAGGATCTCCCATTACCTTGTTAGCTTAGATTTAGACTCTTTGTACTCCTCATCAATCTCATTTAGCTTAGTATTCAAGGGAATGACATCAAAAAGTTAAGCATCCACCAGTCTTTGCACAATAACGGGTAAGTTGGGTCCTATAACTATAAAGTTCGCTCGTTTATTATTTGCAAGGTCTGTTGACCTTGTCATCTACAACTAGAGGCATTGCTCTCAACATTGTGTAAAACTCTATGAACACTAAGATTCGACATCTTTTATAGTCACTACTACGACTTAAATTTAACAATAGTTACTTAATCTAAAATACTTCTATTAGTATGGCTCTTAATCTACAACCCAAAAATATCCCTGCTTATATGGAATAATCACCACAATACTACAACGTCACTTTAGCTATCACCTCCTAATATTCTAAATACGCCCCTAACACATCAGTACATAACACTACTTAAACAACCTTAAACAGTGATGGCACTACTTCAATTTCAACTATAACCACTTGAAACACTCATAATATAGTAGAAGACACTAAAAGCTCTCTTTGTCGAAACCTCAAGCTTTTATACTAGGTTTCTATAGTATACCTAAGAGCTAAGTTGATCACTAGGGCTTACCATGGGTTGGATGGGTCTTTCAAGATATGGAAGAAATAAAACAAATTTGCATATCCATGAAATAACTTCTCATGGATATGACCTACTAAAGAAACCCAACATGACTTTACTCATGAGATATGATGCACAAGTAATGAGCTAAGGTTTATAGACCATTATCCCTAACTATAATTGGGGTAAATAAGAGTGTAATCATTTAGAGCAACTTTCATAAGCCAACAAAAAGGGGATATTCATTAATGGTGGAAAGATGATTTTAGCTACATCATTCAAAAGCTTTTTATTGTAAGCTTCTAAGGCAACAAAAGAGTAATGGAAATTATAAGAAAGTTAATTAATAATAACCTAGAACATACCTAAAAGGGGTATAAAGGAAAAACTACAAAAAGAACAATAGTATAAGCATAGAAAAGAAAAGGGACATGCTTTACAAACTCACTAACGTTGTACCCTATGTAAATTATATGAATGAAATTGAGGATCGATCCCTACTAAGTTGATGAAGGTTAGAAACGTTGGTAAGTAGGTTAGAAAAGTTGTAGATAGCTTTAAGGTAGGTAGGATACCACTTTTGACTAAAGGCGAAGCTATTGTCCATACTTGTTGAGCTATTGAAGAGATCGATAGATTCATAAGCATAAAAGCCAAGATAGGATAGACCTCCAAGTAGGCTATAGAGTAATGTCTAAGGCATTGGCTATCCAATTGTTGAGGTTGGGATCTACATTAACAGGTCAAGTGGCATCCAGATAGTCTTATAATGGGCTAAAGAGTACTAAAGTAGGGGGTAAGTTATTGTTAATACTTGCTAAGCTATTGAGAAGGTTAGCAGAACACACTATACAAGGCTTAAGAGCTCGAACAAGCATGCAAAGGCCTAAATGAGTTGGGAAGGAGTGTAAAAGAGGGCGACTAATACTTAGACTTGTCCTTAGCTGGCAATTGAGATAAAAGATACTTATCTAACCCTTAATACCCCAAAGTCTATCTCATGTTTAGTGACTTGAGGTTAGAAACCCATCACATTTTGTATAGATGAATCTTTCATTTTGTTGTTCTTACTTTTCCTTACCTTCATTACTTTCTTGTTAAATTACTATCCATTCTTCTTATTCTTCCTCTCAAACTTCACTAAAATTTCAATTTGGAGTAGATACTTTCTCCCCTTTGTAACATGAAACCCTTTAAGATTGTTCTCTATCATAAAATCATGATGAACTATGGGCTTTTGATGGATTATTTATGCTATAGATTCAAAATTTGGCTAAATGGGACTACATAAAGGTATTTGATTTAGTGAATACTCTACTACAAGGAATATGGAGATGGCGGTTGCTTAAATAGTAGGAAGATTGAGTTAAAAGAATAGTTACTACTGTCGTAGATAGTAGGGGTTGGTAAAAAAGACCAACTAAACCAAACCAATCTATAAACCAAATCAAACCAAAACAAAAATATGGGTTTTCATACAATTCAAATTAGAAAATTCGTAATTCAATCCAAATTGAAAATTTATGGTTGGTTTGGAAGGTAAATTAAACCAATCTATAAAATCGAACCAAACCATCTCATGAAAAATAAGATAATATTTTACTTACAACCAAAGAATTTGTTTTCTTATAATATAGCACTTAAAAAATTTTCTAATTTACATTCATTAAAAGGTTATACTATAAGCACCTTTAGGTAGCTTTTGAGTGAAATATGAGCGATTCATGGTAACTTCCAAGCAAAATTACATGAGTGACATTTACAGCTTGTTCACTCGAGGGGAATGGCTATTTCATCCCCCCTTTACTCCTTGGTGAAGCTTTATTACAATGTTCACTTCAAATATTATCTCGTAAGAAATTCATGTTGAATCACTATTACTTAAAATAGTGTAATTGGTATTCCCTTATCTAGACTCATGAATAAGGATTTGGTGGGTGTTGCCTCTTTTTTCTTTCGTATTTACCATCACTAATATTTCAAATTCCTAAAAGTGCCGACAAATAAAAAGAAATAACACCAAGCTACAACCCAACCACAAAATCGATAAACCCTAATTTGCTACTTTCTTAATCATCTTGTTGCAAATTCTAGTATCATTGCCTCCATCTCTCTCACCATATCTCAAATATACTCATCATGGTATGTGTTTGACTTTACATCTACTATTTGTGGTGATGTTCTTCTGGTTTCTCATTTCTCTCACTCATCTTGTTGCAACTTTTAATATCATTGCCTCCATATCTCTCTCTTCCATTAATGTACAAATTTGAAGATGGGTATTGCAACATCTCTCTATATTTTACATTTGGTTATGGTAAAAACATGATTTTTAAACCACATTACATAAGAAAAAGTGACATAGATACAATAAAGTTGAAACTTTTTCTCCTTTTCCTCGTAATAACAATACATAGGTCTATAGATAGAGCTAGATGGAGATAACACTTTCAGATTTTGATGGAGCTGCGTTGGAGATTTTGCCTTACATATCATTGCCGTGGTGATTTGGGATTAAGGCTTTCGAGCATGAGATTTGCCTCTTGATTGGGGTTTGACTTTAAGGATTTTTGGTTAAGGTTCCACTATTAATGGGTCT
The DNA here is from genome assembly GCA_024138015.1 of Lumnitzera littorea. Classification (NCBI taxonomy): domain Eukaryota; kingdom Viridiplantae; phylum Streptophyta; class Magnoliopsida; order Myrtales; family Combretaceae; genus Lumnitzera; species Lumnitzera littorea. The sequence continues at coordinate 64,295,239 of JAMXBB010000005.1, read as the reverse complement.
AAATGATAGAAGGAGCTATGTTATTAAAAGAGGGGCGTTTTTAGGTATTTATAAGTAATTCTTGCTTTATTCCTTGTTATATTAGGTGAAGTGAACAAGGTAATAAACCTTCCATCTATATTACATCCTTATGCCATTCATTAGTAATAGAGATTCCATTTCAACTTACTTCATTTTGCAAAGTGAACAAGCTATTAGTGATTCTTGGACATTATAAATGAGCGACACGTAGCAGCTTAATACTGACCATGTGATTCTATATGCTAAAAATCGAGCTTTTTCATGTTTATAACCAATAGGTTCTTTTATTCAAACCTAGCTTTAAATATGATTCCTAAGTCATTTTCTTAAAACAAGCTTTAGATCAAGACCCTTAGGTCCTTTAATTAAAACCGAACTTATATAAAATATGGCTCTTAGGCCATTTTCGTACAATACCATGGATGTATGTGATATAATAAATTGCATTCAACAATCTCCAAGTACGTAAATATTGAACATGAGCTCATCAATTGTTTAAACCAAGCACCTAATCATAATACTATTATCCATGAGCCATGTCTATAATTTGAGAAGGCATGCTTATCAAGACATAAATTGTCATTTCATGAAATAGCTTCACTTTCATTCATAGTTCATATAACATAACTCATTGTACAACATATAAATCTAAACTCAAGTCATTATATCTGAGCATGCCCATCTTATAATCATATCAAACAAGTCATACAATAATCATACAACATAACAATTACCTATAAAATCATTAAGTCCTACTATTCACTTATGCGAAACTGTAATTGACTTATTCAAATAACGGATGGTTGTAATTTACTACTACTCCATATTATAGCAAGTAAGAAAGGGGTACTCACTTGAGTTGTTGTGTGTAGTTGGTAAAATCCTTGAATACTAGACTTCACCAATAGTCTCGAGATTACCTAAGTTACATGAAAGATATTCTGAGTTATTTGAATTTACACCATGTTCACTTGGAGAGATGGTTATTCCATTGCCCCCCCTCACTCCTTAGAGGCCCCTTATTACGGTGTTTAGTGCCCATTTGCCAAACTGGATTAGGATTCAACAAAAAGAATATTATGGTAAATTGTCTAATCTAGATTCCCACTCAAAATCTCTACATCACAATTTAGCAACATAATTTTTTTTTATTTCCAACAATACCCTCAATATTTTTTCAAAATGACACCAATTGCCCCTGCGTAATAAAACACAATTGCGATTGAAGCCAGAACCCCTTTCTCCATCTATAACATCCACGAAACCCTAGAGTACCTCGTTTCTCTCATTTGCTTACTATATAAGCCCTTTGAAAGAACTAGTAGACAAATCAATAGTAAAAAGTACGATAATGTCTTCGATTTCTTAAAAAAGGAGGGGAACATCCTTGACAAAATAGCTTGGGGATCATCCTACTAATACCATGTTAAGAGAAAGGAGTAACATTCGGATGAGATAATGGATTTAGGTGTTGATTGGCTATGTCATTACAAAGTAAATAGTATAAGCTATTACATTGCAATTTGAAAGAGAGTGAGACAAATCGGGGATGGAAATAGAATCATTATATGGAAATTCAAGGAGAGATAAAGAAGAACAAGTCCACATTCATACCTCGACATACACTTCGTTGAGTCGATCTTTGTGCTGGGTGCCATCAATTTCTCTTCAAAGTAGGATTAGGGATTTGATTGCAAATGAGATTAGATTTGGGGATTAGGGTTTTACGTTTTGTTTTTTTTTTTTCTTTTTTTAGGAGGATTGTTGGTGATTTGTTTTTCCTGGAGTTGCTTTTTTAATTATTTCAATGTCCTTTTAAATAGGGATATTATTAGTATTTCACAGCTATTTCAAGTGCTGATTAGATTTGGGGATTAGGGTTTTACGTTTTGTTTTTTTTTTTCTTTTTTTAGGAGGATTGTTGGTGATTTGTTTTTTCTAGAGTTGCTTTTTTAATTATTTCAATGTCGTTTTAAATAGGGATATTATTAGTATTTCACAGCTATTTCAAGTGCTATTCCCCATTACATTTTTCGAAGTGAATAATATAATTTCAATTCATTTATGTCTAACTAAATAAAGTAATATGAATGTATAACTCATTACATCCTTATTCATTCCTTATAGCCCATTCACTTCACTGAATGGAATGAGATAAGAATGTAATTGGAATTCTTAGGAAATGTAATAAGGGTGTAATACCTATTACTTTATTTAGTTAGATTAATAAATAACTTAATAATAGATTCATAATATAACTTTAATAACTAAATTATTTTTTATCTATTTTCTTTTTCAAGTAATTTTAAAATAATAGGTAGTAGTGGTGGTGAAAATCGGTTGCGAGAGCAGAGGCAATAGTAATGGTCGACGATGGTTATGAGCGGTGGTCAATGATGGTAGTAGTGGCGGTAGCGGTGGTAGTGACCGTAATGGAGGTACCGGCTTAGAGGGGAGGTAAGGGTAGTTACAGCAGTTGTGACGATAGTAGTGGTGATAATGATAGCGGTGGTAATGATAGCGGTGATAAGAGGTGATGGCGATAGCGGCGACGGCGAAGGTATTGGGTGATGATAGTTGTAGTAAGGTGATGGTAGCGGTATTGGTAGCTATATTGGTGGCGACGATAGCGATAGTCGATGGTTAGTAGTAGTGGCAATGGTAATGGCGTTGGGGGTAGGGGTACTGGTAGTAATAGTGGTCGACGGTCGATGGTAGCGATGACAAAAGTAGTGGTGGTCATCATTAAACTGATATGAGATTATTTTTGAAAAAAAAAATATATAAAATTTTGTAAAGAATTATGATTCTTTGATTAAATTAAGAAATCTCTATTACTTCATTTTATATAATAGGGATTCTTAAGAAATTACGATTTGAGGACAAAAAATCAAGTGAACGCTGTAATAAGGAATAAAGGGATAACGAAATTCCAATTCCCCTTAAGTAAACAAAGCATTAGTAATTACGATTCCATTTCTTATTCATCCTATTCAATGAACTAAACGAGTTGTTAGTTATAGTTGAGAAGTATCTAAATTGCCTTATATCTTATCATTTAAGTTGCTATGTCTCCATATTTATCATAAGTGGACAAATCCTCAAACTTAGTCAATTTAGCATTCATCGAAGTTTCATTTTCCATGAGTTTATTTGTTATCCCTAAGGCAAAATTATTATTTCCAATATACTAAATCAAAGAATAATATTCAGCCTAGAAAGGGTTACATGACCTCGAATAATTATAGCATCTACTCATCTAATATAAAAATTAATTATTATTATTATATTCTATTTTGTAGTGCAGTATTATAAGTGTCGTCATCATACACTAAATAGGCATCGCAAAAAAGAATATTTCGATTGAAATTTCAAGTTAATTAACAAATTTTGGAAAGTTTGCTCAACCTTAACAACTCAACCACTTAGCTATGATTCGACACCTTCTATAATATTTTATTACAAGTTCATATAGTGTAAGTATTTAAAACACCGATTCTTATAATAAGGCCATAAAGCATTAATATAATTATTTTTCACACAACATAGTTCAAGTGGACTGTGTTAAAATAATATATATACAGGTTTACATATAAATATATATGTATGTATGTAGGTTGTCTTCAATTGCTCATAATTTACTAGGAAGATTATTTCCTAAGTAATATTTCCATTTGAAAGTATATCTATCATAGACAAATTATATATATATATATCAAGTAGTTTAAATATCCTTATTCTAGTAAGGGCCTTATTTAATTAGTTATATCATCAATGTCCTCGATCATTTATAAATTTATATTTTCGTTTATTAAGAAAATTTTCATTAAGAAAAATAGAAAAGAAATAAAGCATGGATGTGCACAACATGAAACCATACTGTAGCTGTACGCTGGCGGCAACAAAGTTATATGGCTTATCAAGAAGAGTTTTAGTTTGGTGCAAGCAATGTACGGCAGCCAAAATAGACCTATCCATGAACTGCCATTTGCAGTTTGTTCGCTCATACGGTCCGGAATTTGGCTCAACTTTTGTATCCCAAATCTGCTTTTAATTCGATAAAATTACTTAATACTGATTCTACCCTATGATGACTACTTAATCATGCAGAGATCTTATCAAAAACATGTTTTAATCATGTTTAAATCTTAAACCAATTGGGGTCACTTCTCTGTTGCAAGAATCACATGACAACAGTATATATATAGATATTTGATTTGATTCCTCACTTAAATCCATTTGCAAATGAGGATAACTTCCAGACATAAAATCCGCTTCACTATTACTTCCAAATCACCCAAAATCCCTCCACAAATCTATCTTAAAATGAGATCAATCGTGTATTCTGTTCAACTGTTGCAGTATGACTGGAATATCTATATGCATATTCATATTCGGGTTAAATTCAGTTTCTGAAGTGTTTCCAAGCGTTTTCTTTCAATAAAGTTGCTCTACAAATATTCTACTACATCTTAAGTTTCATCTCATGCAATTTAATCTTACATTTTCTAATAAAAAATTGAATCTTTAATATATATACATATACTGAATTACATAGCTAATACGAAAACAAAAACATGTGAAGCTTGTTGTTTCGGTTCGATTTTTCTTACCACTTGATGAGATTTGGGTCAAGTTGATGGACAGATTTTGTAATTCTCCAGTGTAATTGTCCAGTTCTACAACGCAGTGGTGATCGTGCTCTGTTGTTTGGTGGTAAGAGGAGGAGGAAAAAGGATCTTGAAATGACTTGGTCACGCGACACCTGCTGAACCTGATGTACATGTGTGTTGTTTGATGTGTGCACTTCGTTGGTTAAACTTTTGGCTGTGTTTTTTGGGGTTCTTGGGGGTGGCTTCACCGTGAAGAGGAGGTGAGACAACAAAGGGATATGAGTGATTTTTAGATATGTCCTTATTTTCAAGAGTGAGTGGGTATGAGCACAAAGAACTGACTGTAAAAGTAGGGGTATGGGTTCAGATTTTGTTTACTGATAGAAGGAAGAAGTAGTGGAAGAGAAAAGAAGAGTACCACGTTACTCGTCATTATGATGAAAGCCTGCACATATATCATAGTGACCGGAATCTGGCCAATTTGCTGCACTCAGAAACAATTTATCATAGGGATCCTAACTCTGGAGTAGGTCTTTTACGAGCAACTTAATGTATTTAGTTTGCATCTACTCCTTGGTTTTCTAAATTGTCTCTTTCTTTTATATGACGGTTTCAAAAGATTTTTACGCAATCAATGTTTCTATTTCATAATTTTTGAACTGTCCTATCTGAAATTTTAATAGGTCGCTCCTCATAGATCAAATTTTCTTTAAGTTCAATAGGTGAAGCTTCCATTACTTTTGATGGATCTTCAATAAATTTTCTCAATGATGAGACATGAAATACATTATATACATTTTCTAAGTCTTTGGGTAATCAAAGCTCATAAGCAGCATCTCTAATTTTCTTTATGATTGGATATGGTCCAATATATCTTAAGCTTAGCTTTCCTTTTATTCCAAATCTTCTAACTCCATTCATTGGTGATGCTTTTAACACTAAATCTCTTACTTGAAATTTTGAGGGTCTTTTGTATACATATGTGTAACTCTTTTGTTTGCTTTATACAGGTCGCATTTTGTTCCTAATTATTTGGACCTTATCTTAGTTCCTAAAGCATATCTAGTCCAATTATCTATTGATTCCCTATATTATCCCAATAAATTGGGGATCTGCACTTTTGACCATATAGTGCCTCATGGAGGGGCCATTTGAATCATACTGTGGTAGCTATATTGTATGAACATTCTATATGTGGCAATTGATCATCCCAATTTCCCCCAAAATGTAGTACACTTGCTCTTAACATATTCTCAATGATCGAATTGTTCGCTCTAATTATCCATTCATTTGTGAATGATATGTAGTATTGAATTTTAACTTAGTACCCATGGCTTCTTGTTATGATTTCCAAAATCTCAACATAAACCTTAAGTCTCGATTTGAGACTATGGAAATTGGAACTCCATGCAATTGCACTATTTCTTTCACATATAGGGTAGCTAGTCTCAATAATGGCATTCTAAGATGGAATAGTAGAAAACGAGCCAATTTTGTTAATTTGTCCATTATGATCCATATAGCATCATTCTTTTTTCAAGCCTTAGGTAACCCAATTACAAAATCCATCATGGTGTTTTCCCATTTTCGCTTGGGTATAGGAAGTGGCTATAATAATCCTCCAAGCCTCTAATGCATTGCCTTTACCCTCTAACGTATGATACATTGTACAACAAACTCGGCAATATCCTTTTTCATTGCTATCACCAAAATTTCAGTTTCACATCTTCATACATTTTATTGCTTCCAAGATGGCTCTAATAACTCATACTATATGCTTATTTCATTATTATCTTTCAAATCTCTTCTTTCTTTTGGAAGCATAGTTTGCTCTTGAATCTTAGGATTCCATCTTCACTAAGTACAAAATCAGGATCCCTCTCCGTGTTGTCCTTAATCGTCTTAATTTCTACATCCTCTACTTGAGCCTCTTTAATCTGTTCCACTAATGTGGGTTGTATTGTCAAACTTGCCAATCTAGGCCTTTTCTCAGATACCTATATTTCTAGCTCTAAGTTTTCCATATCTCTAAGGATCACTTTCTTATCTGTTATCATAGCTTCCAAATCACCATACCCCCTCTGCTTAATGCATTAGCGATGACATTCCCCTTGCTAAGGTGACGATGTACCATAAGATCATAATCCTTTAATCAACTTTAACCATTGCCTTTGTCACATATTTAACTCACATTGTGTAAATATGTATTTTAGGCTCTTTTAGTCTATATACACATCATACTTGTCACCATAGAGGTAATGTCTCCAAATTTTCAATGCAAATACTACCAGAGCAAGCTTAATATCACGTGTTGGACAATTCTACTCATATGGTCACAACTTACATGATGCATAAGTAATTACTTTATCATTCTACATGAGACACATCCTAATCCATTTTTGACACATTGCAATATATAGAGTGTAAATCCTTAAAATTATCAACCTAGCTTTTGTAATAGACTCGACTATATTAGACAATTTAGGAGTCGACAAGGCTAATGAAAGTGAAAACCCTAAAAGAATTACTCAATCGCGTAAAGAATTTTTCTACTCTAAATGTTTCTAAATGCTAAAGATTTTATTCAAAAGTGATAGAAACCCTAAAAATGATTATCTTAAAGATATATGTGCACTAATCCAACATGATATACCCTAAAACCCTAATTGATAATATAATGTTCATCTTTTGTCCAATTCACTAGTAAAAGGTTAGAAATGACTCTCATTCATGTCTATATGATTTGAATCCTTAAGTAATCCATTAGAAATTAAGATAATGAGTCATAGATTATATTTACTTCTTAAGTAAGTGATTAAGATAGTTTCACTTAGAGTTAGGTAATAGTTGAAGATTAGGTTATATCTAGTGAACCTTAACACTCAAATTGGTACTTTTTGCATTTGTTATTTAAAGTAGTTTATTAAATGAGATATATAGGCTATAAAGACCTAAAGTAAGATCTCATCAACAATGTTTACTAATCAATTCATCAAATATCTCATTTCCTTCATTTTTCCTCTAATTTCCCTTAATTACTACATTATATGTACAAAATTACACATACTTAAGGAATGTTGACTAAGGTAATGCATGTTGACCAAAGTCAAAGGGTTGACCAAGTCAACACATGTTGACTAAAGTCAACATTTTGAAAAGTCAAAAGTCTTAAGAGATAAGGAAAATATCTTAGCTTCTTAATGATGGTTTTCTTTTCTTTTCCTTTTGATTTTTCTTTTCCCTTTCCTTACAATTGTTGCCGTCCACCTCTTCCCCTTCTAGACCCCACCATTTGTTGTCTTCCATAATTAAAAACAAAACAAAAGAAACAAAACCAAAAACTTTCCTTTCATGCCGTGAACATCCCTCTCCTCTTTCACTTTCATTCATTTGCTTTTGTCTCCAAAACTTCAACACAATTAAAGGTATGTCTTTAAGTTGTTTTATGTTACTTTATGTTATTCATTAGTTAGTTAATTAGGTAGATTAGATAAGTAGTTAGGTGTTTAGTGAAGTCTTGAAGAAGAGGAAACAAAGTTTCCATCTTTAAGTATAGAAAATGAAGAATCATGAAGGAAATGGAAGAAATACATGTGTATGTACTCTTAGGTATGTGTACATAAAGAAATACCAAAGGAATACAAGTATGTGAACCTTTATACATAAGTAATTATCATGTACATAACCTAACTTAAGACCATATCTAACTATATATGTGTATACTATACTAAATACATACATAGAAATGCAAAAGGATGAAATTGAGAGGATTTTCTTAAGGGAAAATTTGGCATACGAATTTTTAGTATAAAAATACGTATCCAACCGTATAGGTATATGAGTAGGAATACATGTATAAATACGGTATAAGTATATGTAGATGTATAAGTATATGTATGTATAAGGCATATGTACATAAGTATAAGTAAGGGACAAATGTACATAAGACATGTACATATGACATAAGCATAAGGTAATGCTTATGTAATCAAATGATGAGGTGAGTGATGATATAAGCATATGATGACATAAGCCATTACATAAGCAAGTGATGACATAAGCAATGACATAAAGAAAAGATGATGTAAGCGATGACATAAGCATAGGTTTAGAAAATGAGAAAAGTAAAAAAAGTGTAGGTAATTAGGTACTAAAATCAGTAAATTCTAATATACCTTGTAAATTAGATTATACCTAATTCAGTACATGAAATAGTAATAGCAAAGTAAATCCCTAAATTATAAGAATTTAAGGAATAAAGGATACAAATATAAGTAATAAGAATACTTAAGTATTATAGCTAAAAATTTCTATAAATTTAGTTTATAATGTAAAATAGGGGTCTTAACATCCAAAACAAACATTACCGTGTGAATATACGTCCGAAAACGATGAAAAACGACTATAAATTCATAAATATCAGAAATAAAATGAAAAAGTTATATATGATTAATAATAAAGTCTAACCGGGTAAAAGTTGATAGTAGTCTAAGTAGAATTAGATAATTAAATGTTTAGAATTATTAGTTAATTCAAATACTTACTAGCATTGTTATCACATAATGATCAGGTGACCCTGAGGTGAACGAAGACCTCCCAATCGATTACTACGATTAGGACGAATCACCGTGACTGAGTGTGTATTTACCCGATGATTCCATGCTTGTTTTGTGATTGTAGATAGTGGACTTAAATACTATTGTTAATTTACTATTGTGTGGGGTTTGGGAAAATGCCTGTGTATGTAACCGTGTGTATTATTGTGAATTTACTTTAAGTATTGATAATGCTATGTTTGTTGCATGGTAGTATAGAAAATGATTGTGTGCACAATTGGATGGTCATAGCATAATTTGAACCTAATTATACTCGGCCTATAAAAAGAAATTGGGGCATGCATTAACATGCATAGCATAGATACTATTCCGGCCGTCACATCACACGGAGGTAAAGAGAAGCCATTCAGGGGTTGATATTATTATTCATTTGGTTATGTACGGTGCACTCGTACAAAATGACCTTACCCTGGCCTGCGGGAACACTAGGCATTGGAGGCACCAACCGCCTGGCTAAGGGTCGAGTCTAGAGGCCTCCGTTTAGGGGTGAGTGTGGACTGCGGGGGCCCACTCACAATTATACTAGAACTTGGATTTTCTAAAAATAAAAGAATTATTTGATATAAGTACGGAATGTGGAATTCCGTAGTAAAGTAAGTTCTAGTATAATACCCGGATCTGATTGGTGTCGTGTAAACTCCAACCCTGACTTCGGAGGGCGTTAAATCTGAGTTACGTATATGAACTAGTTAATTATACGTATTGTTTGGCATACTGGTTGATCATTCATTCATATGTTTGAATATAATGTATTTATAACTTGCTTGTGGTGTGGCTGAGGGTTTTGCTCACTAAGCTTAGGCTTACACCCCTTTAGACTTTTGTTGTAAGATAGCCTGTTCGTAGAGACAGGACGAAGGATGCCACAGGTTAGCCTGGGGACTTGGGCAAGAGCGGGCTGTTATGTGTACTGAAAGAGAACAGTTTATGTAGACTCTTACTCATGTACTTTTGTTTATCTTATTATTATAGACCTAGACATACTTAAACGCTGTGTATTGTAAGCTTTATAACTTAAATTATATAAATATGTTTGTGTAATGATATCATGTGAGTCTGGATGTTCTTTGGAAACTAGTGGTTATAGAGCCTTGTATATTGTGTGAAGAGTTCTTGATTGGAAGGGTAACCAATCAAGGGTTCTTTGTACAATATACGGTGTCTGCCACGACTAGGCCGTCCTCAGTTCGTGACATAGATTATCCACCAACTCCATCAAGTGTAGTCAACACTAGTGTCATTATCAATCTTTTCTTAAGCTCTTAGAAGCTTTTCTAACATTTATCATTCCAATCAAACTTAACACCCTTATGCATTAATTAAATCAACGGCATTGCAATCTTGGAGAAGTCTTGGAAAAATTTCCTATGGTAACCTACCATACCAAGAAAGCTTCCCACTTCACTATCTTTGGTCTAGCCATTCCATTATTGCTTGAACCTTGGCTGGGTCTATAGTAATCCTAGAACCTAATACAATATGACTAAGAAATCTAACTTGTTCCAACCAAAACTCACACTTCTTCAATTTAGTGTAAAGTTGTTTATCCTTGAGTATTTGTAACACCATTCTCAAAGGCTTCGCATGTTCCTCTTTATTCTTAAAATATACCAAGATATCATCTATAAAGACCACTACAAACTCATCCAAGTATTCTTTGGAAACCCTATTCATCATGTCTATGAATGCAGTAGGGGCATTTGTTAAGCCACATGGCATTACACAAAACTCATAATGCCTATATCTTGTTCGAAATGCTATCTTTAGTATATCTTATTCCTAGATCTTCAATTGATGATAACCTAATTGTATATTGATTTTAGAGAATACGCTTGCTCCTTTCAACTGATCAAACAAATCATCAATTCTACATAATGGATATGTATTCTTTACCATCACCTTATTTAACTCCTAATAGTCAATGCACAATTGCAAACTTCCATCTTTCTTTCTCACGAACAACACTAGGATACTGATAATACAAAAATAGCATATATTTTCTATTTTGCAATAATTTTGACTTCATTTATGTTAATTTACTGTTATTTTGAGCTTAATTTGGTTATTAATTGTTTTTAAGGACTCCGTAGGCACTTTATGAAGTTTATAAGGATTCCTAGACAATTTCAAGCATTTTAGAGCAAAAATATCAATAGTACAGTGAAGCGAAGAAATTTTGAGCAAGAACATAAGTCAAGTAGCAACTATAGTCATTGACCATACTGTAATATTACTCGTGCTCCTCTCATAAAGAAATTAGTTTGAATTTTGAATGTTTCACACAAAAAGCTCAACTATAGTCATGTACTAGGGGCATTAAGATATTATAAATTCACTATTCTACTTTTCTTAGGTTTTCTTTGTAATTTTAGAAGCATTACCTATAAATATATTCTTAGGCCTAAGGTTACAAGGATAGCTACTTGAGTAGTTGTTAGGTTTTAGAATATTAGAAGAGGGCTTCTCTACCATGTCTTTTCTTTTCTCAATTTTTATGTTTTTATTTTAATAAGCTTAGTAAATAGTTATTCGACCCTATGTTAATAGGGGTGATTTTATTTATGAAATTCTTTCAATGATTTTGCTTATTGCGATCTATTTACACCATTTTTATTATGTTAAATTAATATTACCTAGGGTAACAATTTAACGTCTGAGTTTGTTATAGTGTTACGAGGCTTGTAGCAAATAGATAAGTGTGATTAGAAGAGATTAGGTATTTAATCTCTTCGGATTAAGATAACCTAATAGTAGGATCCAAGGACTCCATGTGATCTTAGAATGCTCTATTTAAAAGAAATTTGGATAGAGAAGGTTCTAAGGTTAGGAACTAGCTAGAGAAGCGAGCTTAGCTAATTCAAAATTTGATTTCTATTGAAATAGGATTAGGAATCTCTATAGTCCAATAAGGCAATTGAGATTGAATAATCTCTTAAAACTAGGTAATAAACAACAATTAAGATTTACTAAGGGAAATGTTAACTTTTAATTAATTAATCCATAATCTTATTGTATTTTCATATTTTCATGTCTTTATTACTTTTATGTTATTTTTACATTTCCATGCTTTATATTATTTTTATGTTTTTTTAGCTAATTAGTTATTTAATTATTTCTTTAATAGTTAGTTATTTTAATTTCATTATTTTTATTGTTAGTTTGATGTTTGATTTCATTGCAATTCTGACTTTCCATATTTAGTTTATTTAATTGAATCTTAGGTTATTCAGTGAATCTTTCTTTAAGAGAAGTTAGGTAATTAGATAAACAAAGGGGTACACTTGCTCAAAATAATTACATTTACCCATATAACTTAGCTCCTCATGAGATCCATACTCGGACTCATATCTATTATAAATCTATGCTATGACTTGATTAGGTGCACTTACTTCTAATGTATTGTAGGCATAACCATGTTTTTTATGCGTAACTAGAAATAAAGTAGTCTAATTTAGGAAACTAGCATAACCCTAAATTTATTCAATTACTCTAATACATCTACAATATATCTTTTCCTCAGTTATTTTGATATTATATCTCTTTCTATTATATTGCTAACTCTCAATTCTTTTGCAGCCTATGACAAGAAGTAGCAATAAACAATTGGCTAACTTTGACCTAAAAATAGAAAGGACAGTGTAACAACTTGGCAGAACAAATCACAACACCATAGATCAAGATTTGCCACTAAGATTGAAAGAAGAATCAGAAAGTTTAGAAAGCAAACAAGAAGACATGGCCTTGAACAACGGAAACAACAACAACAATGGTGAAGCTAACAAGATACATATGACATTTTCAAAGCCAACGATGATTAGAGCTAAATCTAGCATCATTGCACCCACAATCAAGACCAACTTTCAAATTTAACCTAATGTTATTTAGGTGATCTAACTATTCATCCAATTCAACAAATTGGCTAATGAGGATCCTAATGCCCATATCTCGAATTTTGCTAGAGATCTATGATACATTCAAAATTAACGGTGTCCTAGATAATGCGGAAATGTTAAAGTTGTTCCTGTTCTCCTATAAGGTAAGGCTAAACATTGGCTTAACTCATTACCTAAATGATCCATCACCACCTGGGAATGCTTAGTATAAAATTTCTTAAGAAAATATTTCTCGTCTGTAAGGATGGTAAAAATTAAGAATAACATATCTACTTCTATTTAATTTAATGATGAAACATGGGAAGGATTTAAGGGATTATTGAGTAGGTGTCCACATTATAAACTACCTCACTAGATACCAATCCAAACATTTTATAACGAACTCAATTGTTCCATTCAACAAGCTATCAATGTTGTAGCTGGAGGCAATCTGAGTGCTAAAACACCAAAAGAAGCCTAAAAGCTAATTGAAGGCATGATAATGAATAACTTATAAAATAATGTAAGAGCTAAAGAAAAAATGTCTCAAAAATATAAAGTTGACTCAATCACAAGTCTAATTGCTCAAGCTAGAAATTTAAGTAAGAAAATTGATAGCTTGACAAAATCAGTTAATTTAGTTCATGACGAGGCTTTGTTAGAAATTGAAGATATTAATTTTATTGCTAACCGGTCTATTAATACTCCTTTTAGCAATACATATAATCTAGGTTGGAGAAATCATCTCAATTTATCTTGAGGAGGCTAGCCACAGTAGTAGTAGTAGTAATAAAATCATAATCAACAACAAAATAGGTCTCAAAACTTAGAGGAGTTGTTGAATCAGTTTATATAAAGCTTAGATGCACAATTTAAAGCTAATGAAATCACACTTAGGAACATGGAGGCATCATTGAGAAACTTGGAGAATCAACTAAGCTAGTTGGCAAGGTCAATTACCGATAGGCTATAGGGAAGCTTACTTAGAAATACTGAATCGAATCCTAAACTAACGGGTTTGGTGGTAAACTAAGGAATAACTTGTTAATTGTTGAGCTAACGATGTAAAATAAAAGTGTTCCTTGGAAGGTAGCCCAAGTTTTATGAACTTTTATTTCCTACATTTTAGTTTATGTCATTTCCTCTTTAATAAGTTAATTTAGGTTTTTGAGTTAGTTGTTATCCTATTATATACATAGTTTATGCAGTTAGGCAACTTAACTACTGATTTTGTCATCCAATTTGATTGATTTTTAGATAAAAATTTGTATTTGAATTGATACTAATTTTTTGCACTTTTGGTTAATGCAAGATCCAAGTTAGGAAAATCAAGTTTGGCATGATTTTCAATACCTAAAGAAGATCCCGGCCATGGTGTATGGTCGTGGACTTAGATTGTGCTCCTCTCGGAAATTAATTTGAAAGAAAAGGGCCAAGGAAAATTCATGACAAGACAAACATGGTTAGGATCATGGCTGTAGTCCTTGGCTTTGTACATGATGCTCACTTGTGTAAGGAGAAGGAATATGGCCACTCGCTACAGCCATGATCCTTACTTGTGGTCATTACTAGGTTTGAACACCATAGGTATTTCTTATTTTCTTTCATTCTCTCCTAACTCTATTTTACTAACATACATATTTTCTCTATTCTTTCTCTACTATCAACATGATCACTCATTAATCTCTTCAAATCTAAGCATAAAAACATCATTCATAGGGTACGTCCACTTATTGCATCACATTATTTTCCTTGATTTGTTGCTATATTTCATAAAAATCTAATTTTTATCTAGGTTTTTTATGTAAAAGTTTTGATGTGCATGTACATTGATGTATCAAGTAAGTGCATCTATCAGTTTATAATATAGTAGATATGAGTCCGAATGTCAATCCCATAGGGACTAGTATGATTAGTAGTACTCACTAGATCTTTATTATTTAATTAGTAAATTAAATTTTAAGAAACTTAAAGAAGTAAATCTAAATTATTGCTAAAACTAATTTAAACATAAAAATTAACTAAGATGCAATTTAAGAATTAATAAGAAAGAAATTCAATTAGAAATTGATTCAAGACTCAATCTTGTATCTAGATCATGCTTCCCTTAGATCTAACATGTGATTTTCCTAAAAATAATCTCATTTATTCTTAAATCTTTCTTGATTAGGAGAATTCTCTACTAAAGTTAATCACTTTCTAAAGCCAATTAACCCTAACCCTAAAGTCACCTAGTAGAATCTCTTCTTAATAGCATAACCTAAGATTACATTATTGAATAACGAATTCTCTGTACTTTAATTTAAAATTCTAGAAGAATCTTACAAATTATCTCTAATTTTGCAATAATTCTCATCAACTATGCTTAGATTAAATCTTATAAGAAATTTCTTGATTCTCTTATAAGATATTAAACATTAAATTACTACTCATGGAAATAATAACCTAAATAATGAAGCAAACATAGTTAAATCAAGAAAAAAAAAGATTTAAATTAATCAAGTTATAATAATATCACATAAATAGATCTAGTTTCCACAAAACCTAGATATCAAATATTTACTCACTGCACATTGCAAAATAAGAATCTAAAAATACAGAGTAGAAAATTATAGAAAAGAAAGTCATGAAGTCTAATTAAGATTAAATCTTGAATCTTGAATTCCTGATAATCCTCTCACTCCTTGAGTATTTTTGTCTTGAAAAGCACTCTCTAATTTGTATCTAACAAGTTCTTCTTCTTAAATAAACCCTAACAAAGCTTTATATATTTAGAGATAAAAAAAAAAGGTTGGTTGGAAAAGATGCGATCGAAGACACAATTGTATCCTTTACTCATGTACTTGACTATGCTTCATTTTTGTCTTCTTTTTTATTTTTAAGAAAAAAAAAAAACTAGAAACGACACGAGTGATGACATGATCGTGTCTTTTAATTGTGTCCTAAGCTGTAACAATTGAAAATCAACTCCAATTTTGCCTTGAAATGATATAGTCACGTTGTTTGGTTGTATCGATCTTCAAACATTCATAACTTGCTCATTTTAACTTCGATTCGAATGGAATTTGTTTCTATCTTCTCATTTTCCCATGTAGATCATTTTAAACCCTAGAAAACAAAGTTTGACTCAATTAAGTATTATTATCTAAAAATAAAATAAAATTTTAAGGGAAAATAAGTAAAAATCACTATATAAAATATGTGCAATTAGGAACATATCAAACTTCCTTATACTTAAGAATTTACTTATCCTCAAGCAAATAAATCAAAGAAAAATCAGGATAAGATTTTTTTAGTTAAAAACCATCATTGCTTAGGATATCGGTTCAAAATTACACTTAACCTGAAAAGATTCGACTTGCAAATCCAATCAATTTTCTTTAAAAAACTTTCTTAACTCTTATACTCAATCTTTTTTTCTAATGTCTAAAGGACACAAAGTATTAGAGTTCATAAGCTAATCTATGTAAATTAAAATTTAATTAGATCATTTAATTAAGGATTCCGTACTCAAGATCAAATTTAATATCTCACCAATCAGGAAATAATCATAAAAATTTAAGCTTACTTAACTAAAATGTATACACCCCTCTCTTCAATCTCACTAAGTGCTATATAATTCAGAGTAAACACATACTACATCTACTTATCCTCTAATCATTCCCTTAGTACATATTTTAGTTGAAAGGCTTCGAATTCATTGAATTTATATTATTAATTAAGCACATTATTTAAGAACAGTTGTATTAACAAAGGAAAAGGATCTCGCTCTTCTAATGGATTAAGACTAATCCATATCAACTTAGTCCATATATTGGTAGTAGGAAAGAACCTTGCTCTTCTAAGAAACCAAAGCCGATCTATACCAACTCATTCTTTCAGTTTACTTTGACATTAGCAATGGAATTCAACCTTTCTCTTTTGAAAGACCAAGGGGAATTCTTACCAATTTTGCCTCTTTATATATATATATATATATATTACTTTCTACCTCTAACTATTTCAAGCTTTTAGGGGTTTCTCAAATAAAAATTTTCATTTGTTTGTTTACTAAGGATTATAAGGCTCTAAAGTCATCTAAGAGGAAAGTATACATCAAAGTAAGCTTCGAAAATAGTCATAATTAACTCTTAACCAGTGATACTACTCTAATTCTAAGTACTAAAATCCTAAGCTAAATAATCTTTAACTTTACTCTACAAAGATTTTACCTATTAACTCTAGCAAAGTGTAACTTAAACATCAAAGATCAAGTATTCAAATTACATTCAACTTAGTGGAAGTTATCAATTTTCAAATAATTGTAAGTCAATAAAATAATAAAATTAGGCTAAGTGTGAGAAAATTGGTCTTTTAAGTAGCAAAAGTTTCTATATCTCCTTCCCTACACTTAAAACGGTACATGGTCCCCAATGAACGAATTAAGTCATGTAATGGAAAATATATCAATCAAAACAATTATAGGTAAGATAATATAAAAGTGGGAAAGAAAAATTGATACTCTCTTGAAAATTTAAGTAACATAATTCATTAATGCAAGAAGTCTAAAGTTTAAAGTAGTCCGAATCTAACGTAGTCTCCAACATGACCTCCAAAGTTCCAAGACATCAACTCCACAATCCTCCTAATCAGAGGTATCGCCCATAACTTCATCCTCTTCCTCTTTCTATTCTTCATCCTCCTCCTCGTCCTCAACATCATCTTTATCTTTCGAACTTAAAGCTTAGTTCATAGTGTCATGGTCCTACTAAAAAAAAAATTCAAGTCACTATTTTGTTGACCAAAAGTTTACCTACATGTAAAACAAAGAACTATACAAAAACCATAATCATGTATGGAAGAAATGACACTATAACTCATTTAGGACTTTTATTAGACACTTGGTATGCATGAAAAATGTAGTTGTGTAATTGAGAAATTCTTCATGAAATCCTCACAACTATTGTTACAAAAAAGATTCCAAGCATGCTTAAACTCTTAATTCCTTAATGATATGAATCAATAACACTTTTATGTGTGATGAAACACTAAAACCCTAAGTGCTAGAATGAAGAACAAGGCATATAAAGCAATCAAGTTTAGCACTACAACTTAAACATTTAAGAATCGTACGCTTATAGTAAAGTATTGTAAGTGATACAATTCTGTTAAAACCTGTGTCTTTTAAAACCAAAGATTAGTACCAATTCAAGAACATGGTTATGTTCATTATGCACATCACTATTAAAATACTAAAACAAACAACATCTACTATAACCCTTACTCACTAAATAGAATCATGCAAAAGCCCTAAGAAAAAAAAAAATGAAATCCAAATAAGTTATTCCATGACAAATTCAAGAAAAATAAGAGATATCAAGAACTTACCAAAGTACTTGAAGTTAAGTGCACTTGAGGAAAGATTGAAGTGATGTGAGTGATGGATTGTAAATCAAAGAAGGTTATAAGTGTGCTCATTTGTATGTTTGGGCATGAGTGAGATGGTAGATGAAAGGAAAATAAAATCATGTGTACATTTGTACAAAAGAAGAAGTGAAGAGAAGTGAAGAAGGGGCTAGGGGTTGCAACTTTTTACATTAGGCACAGCCCGACCTGATACACAACTATGTCTCATGGTCATATAACTTTCTATGATGCACACATGAAGGTTGCTTACAATTGACATGGTCCAAGACACGATTGTGTCTTTGGACTATATAGTACAGTAGTTTGTATTTTTTTAACTTTTATTATTTTTATTTTAATTTATGTATGCCTAGCCTAAATGCATGAATTCAAAAATAAAATAAACTTAAAAAAACAAAAGTACTAAACTAAAAAATGAATCAAAGAAATCTAATGCAAAAATTAAACTAAAAGAAAAACTTGTTATGTTGCACTTATTAATTTTGAAATTTTGTTTAGCTTCTAAGATACTACCTCGAAAACCTTAGAGGGACATTGTCCCCTTGACCCTTACCCATAAACTAGCTAATGGGACTGCCATATGTGTAGCTCAACATAAAAGTAAACTTGATCTTAAAATGAAAAATAAAAGTATTAAAGTGCTAAGATAAATAATAAAAATTACTAAAATAACCTACAAGTGAAAATAAATGAATAACTTGGGTTACTTCCTAAGAATGTTATATTTAACATCAATAGCTAGATGGGATGCATGGATTACTTATCTTCATTCAAGTAGATATGGATCTCCATCCTTACCTCGCTTTTGAATCCTCCAAACAAGGCTTGAGTTACCTTTTTCCCATTGGTATAGCAAATTCTCTTGTCTAATTGCATAACTTTTACCAAGTTGTTTCTACTTATCATGCTACTCATTAAACTCGTGTTGCTTAAGTCTCTTCTTTTTATCCACTTTTTGCTTAGATGGAGTGGTTGCCGATAGCTTTGAGCTCCTCACTACAAAAGCATGTTCAAAACAATCTTCTGAATATTTTCGCTTCAAGACTAGTGGTTTTTCTTTAAGAGGTTTTATCTTTCCTTTCTTTAGTCTATAAAATGGTTCAATCCCTATCTTCACCACATTGGGTTCATTAGCTCTCAATTAAGCTATAGCTTCTAATTGATTAAAAGTTTTTACCATTTCTCCATCTCTCATTTCTAAGTAATCGATCATAGGTTCTTTGACGAATGTTTCCTACATGCATTCAATAACAACAGCATTAGAAGTATTACTATCATAGCTTGTGCCCTGTAAGTTAAAGAACTTGTCCATTGAATTTGGAATCTAGAAAACAATTACATCATTTTTGACCCTTAAGATGAGCTTATATTCACTAACATCAAACACAACCTTAGTAGTAGTTAGGAAGGTTCTACCTAGAATCAATAGTACCTTGAGATCCTCATCTATGTCGAGGATAACAAGATCTATAGGGAAAGTGAATTTATCAACTTATACTAGAATATCTTTTATAATGCCTATATGGTATGTAGTAGACCTATTAGCTAATTGAATGCACATGCATGTAGGTTTAGGTTCTCTTAACCCTAGCTTTTTAAACAATTTAAATGGCATTAGGTTTATACTGGCTTCAAGATTTGCCAAAGCATTGTCTATAGATAAGGTTCTAAGTGCACAAGGAAGACTAAAACTCCTTAGATCTTGTAATTTCTTTGGCAACTTCTTTTTGAGCAGTACATAGCATTCCTTGTTTAGTGTGATAATTGAAAGATCCTCCAACTTCCTCTTGTTTAACAGAAGATCCTTAAGGAACTTTGTGTACTTTGGCATCTACAATAAGAGGTAAGTTCATGTGAAGTTGTTTAAAAAGATTTAGGAATTTATCGAATTGCTTGGTTGGATCAAGGCAGTCTTGCTTAAGTTGCTACGAATATGGGATGTATGGTGTAGATACCTCATTTTTGCCCTTTTTTTTCATTTTTCATTAATTGAGCCAGGTTAATAAATAATTGGAAAAATAAAAATAAAAATTAAAAGATAGAAAACTAAAATTAAAAGAAAAAATGAAAAAAAAAAGAGAGAGTTGAGTCATATTGTATTGAGTCGTGTCGTGTCAAAACTAAGTCGTGTTGGATCGTTTAAAATCAAATCGGGTAATGTATATGATTAATTTAATAAATTCTTAAGTCATCGAAGAATTAGGCTTTATTAAAATAATTTTGGTCCAATATAATATAAAATATATTTTTTTATCTAAATTATATTGGGCTAGATTAAATTATTGGATCAGATTGGGCCTTGAAAAATAGAAAGCCCGAATAAAGTAGGGTTTCTAGAAGTTAAGTTAATTGTATATATTATATCTTTGATATGAAAGATACGATTGTGAGTTTATAAATAACACATTGGCATATGATGTTGAGGGTAGTTTTTTCTTTTTTTTGATTCTCCGTAATTCACTCACCTAAACTACAATCCGAAAGCAATTTGCAACCCCCTGACCATCATCAATCCTTGCAGCTATGTTAATTTACAATCGAAATTCATTACTATGTTGAGATTAAAGTGCTTGCATGTTCCATCGCTTGAAGCAATAATCAATAGACACACCACAAATTAAACTACGCCAAACCAATGTCCGTGCCCTCACATTCGAATTGCCAAATGACTCTATTGACATTTAATCTTACTCCAATTTCCATGTCTGGCAATTGCTTGACTGAAGCATTCATATGTACGAAGAATTGCCTAACGCTGTACGATTGATGAATCCATTGATCAACTGTATTAATCCACATGACACACTGAAGTCCTTAATTGCCTTATATGGATCTGATCACTTGTAACGACTTGAACACAATACTGCACTCGCACCAATTTAACCACGTCCTACACGAACATACGTTGACAAACATGAGCACAACACAACACAATTTGATGCGTAGGTGAATTTTCACTAGTTTTTATTTATTTATTTATTTTTATTAGTTATGCTTTTCACCTTTCTTAATTTGTTTTTTTGTTTAAGCGTAGGTTTTTTTTTTGTTTTGTTATTATTTATTTTATTGCAACTTTTTAAGGTAATTCCAATAAATCTAGTTGAATTAAGGTATTTTTGTAAAATCATGGTTTTTTTTTAAATAATATGTAAACATATCTTCAACATATTTTATAGTTAGGATTTTAAAGAAAGATATTTTTTGACATGAAGTATTTTTAAAAATAAAAAAATCTTAATCGAGTTTTGAAAAAGATTTAGTTAGTTAAGGTTTTCTTTAATTTGAGAAAATTAGATTTCTTAGGTTTTTTTTTAAACAATAACTTGTTAATAAATGTAAACTTGGCTCGAGTTTCAAAATAAAAATAACCCACCTATTAAATATTTTATAAAAAAATAACTATGGTTAGTTTAATCCTGATTAGCGGTTACGTAAGTACATTCGGGACAACTATACAAAAAAAAATTCTTTTCCTTAGAAATTCGTAATAAAAAAATAATAAAAAATCAATTTAGTTATCTTTTGTTTATTTAGGTATATTTTTAGTATTTTCAGAAAATTATAAAGATAAAAACCCATCAATTTTTCTCTAGTTTTTACATGTAACTTAGTCTTAATAGGTTAGCCCCCGAACCTAGTTTTCTTTGGTTTAATTTTTCAAAAATTATTTTTTTAGAAAATTCGTACATTAGTGGTTAAATTAGGGTTTTTTCACTTGAAAACCCTAATGAGAAAACCCTAATTTTATTTTTTCTTAATTGAACTAGATAGGGACTCCAATTTTGTTAAATTTTTAAAAACTATTTCCTTAGTTTAATGTCTAGTAATCTGTATTAAGCAAGTTAGGCTTAATATATGTTAAATTAAGGAAATCGAAATAGGGCTCGATAGAATTGGCGACTTTACTAGGGACCCTAGTAGGTTAGCCATGTAAAATTTAAATATTAATGGATGGGCTTTTCTATAATCATTTTCCTTTTTATATTGTAGTTGTACTAATTGTTTTTTAGTGGTATAGGCCTTAAGAAAAAAGCTTGGCCTAATGGGCCTTCTTGGGGAATTAGGGGGTTTTATTTTCGATAATCATTTTTGTGTTCAGATGTGGTCGGATTTAGGCTACCTTAGGAACTTAGGACTAGCCACCATTATGTAACCCTTAGGTCGCTGGGGTCTTTACCCTCGCCTAATTGTGATAGGCGAGCCTACTCAAGCTTCAATGTAGCCCACTAAGTTTTTCTTCGAAAAGTCTTGGAGTTACAGAGCTTGAGACCCATAGATCTTACCCTCTTGCATCAATCTTTTCGAGAAAGGGGTAGTTATTCTTAAATTATAGGAAAAGCCCAATCAATCTACTATCGCCTCAATCTCATTCTTCAAAAAAGGGGAAATTTAAGAAAAAACCAGTTATCCTTATATATAAGTATTTGCAAAATTCATTTTTCTTTAAAAATCCCATTTTAGACTTACTTATATATAAGGGCATTTCCCAACTATGTATTCATCATACTTCCTATAATCTATTAATTACCGCCCTTATTGCATTGCATGTATGTATAGCATACTTCATTTCTTTTATTTAATTTTATTCTATTGATGCTTGTTTCTATTTAATTTTTTTCATTCCTTGCATTATATATGTTTTATTTTATTTTTATCGTCTCCTGATGATTGAAAGATAGCATAATTTATAAAGAAAATTTTTTAAAAAGCTGTAAAATTATTAATATCATATCTAACTTTATTTTAAATTTAGTGGTTTTATTGTAAATAATTGCTACATTTCATTTTATTTATATTTTTTTTATAATATAGATATGGAAAGTCAAGGTGGTGTCAGTCTAGAGCCTGTCCATGAAGTCCAGTTAGATAAGTATTCCTTTCCTAAGGCTATCTTGAGAGATTGGTTGAACCAGCTTCCACCCACCAAGTAAGATCACATTTGCAAGAAGATAAGGCCAATCATATCTCTCATATGGGTCCAGCTCTACTCTATTAGCCTCCAATTTAGGCTCTTATCTATTATTGGGATCCATAATCGACAGCTTTTAATTTTGGCCCATACGTGTTGATGCCTACTATAGAAGAATACTTGCAGTTATTTGGCGCTTCGCCTCTCGAAGTAGGCATAACCATCCTAGATCTTAAAGTCTAGCTCAAGAAAGCTTTCATGACATTATTAGGAGTCAAAAAGTCAGCCTTGATGCTGTTCTTATCTTTAAAAGGCAAGAAGTGTCTTAGTACCTTAAGATTAGTAGAGTGGTTCTCAAGCCTAGATGCTTATTAGAAGTATCATTAGATTTTTTGTGGAGGATATGAATCATAGGCCAAGAATAGAGTAAATGCTTTTATCGTAGCAATATTCGGGATAGTATTGTCTCTCATTAGATTCGGTTAAGTCCATTATAAGGTAGCCAAGCTAGTAACTGAATTTTTAGTTAGTAAATCCTATATACTAGGATTATTAGCAAAACAATTCATGATACTCACCCTCCTAAAGAAGTAGGGGCATGGTTATTTCATAGCTAACCTTACAATCCTTACTGTATGGTTTCTCAGTCGCATACAAGGGTATGGAGGGAATCTTCTCAGAGAGTCATTAACTGAAAATATGAATTTAATTGATGACTTTGCCCACCACCTCAAGGTACCAAATGAAGCGCAATTTAATGGATGGGTGTCGTTTATCAGCAAAATACAGCCAATAGACTTTACATGGATAGTTAGATGGAGCCACTACACTCAAGCCGTCTTGGGGTACACCAATTATGCAAGGGTCCCCCTTATTGGTATTACGGGTTGTATAGGCTATTTCCCAGCTTGTGTCACCAAACAGCTAGGTCCACTTCAAGAGATAGCCTACAGGGACTCCTTAGACGTTCTTACGATGAGTTATCAAGATCCTTGTCTACTTACGACTACTTTGATCTAATGACTAGTAGAACTCATGATATTGTGGGAATAGAGAGAAGTTAAGAAGATAGTCAATATGGGAACTTTAAGTGGCAAAGTTAGAGAATATCGAGCCACCAAGTAGTTCATCTATGATCAGTTGGTATGATCAGTTGGAGAAGACTAAAAAGATATGGTATGAAGCTCTAGACGTATTCAAATATGAGTTAGAACCAGTTTGTCTTTCACTTACCGAGCAAGCCTACCGAGATACCATACGGGCTAGAGTTGAAGCCCAGTTTCAAGAAAGTAAGAGAATAATTGAAGAGTTAAAGTTGGAAAATGAGGGACTACTAGAAGAAAACCAATTCTTAAGGAGCAAGATTCGAGAAAGGGATGTTATGGTACGAAGACTTATGAGGGAATTTGACGAAGCTTGTCCTAGTCAGATTTTTTGGCTTTTGCAGATATATGATTTAAGTTTTTAAGAAGATTAGTTAGAAGTTTTTCTTTTCTTTTCTTTTCTTTTCTTTTAGTCCATTGTATAAGTTGGATCTTATGATTAATAAATTTGCGACTTTATTAAATAAAATTTTCATTAATTGCGCAATCTCTTACTCATTATTATTATTAATATTATTTATTTATTTATTTGTTTAGTTAACTTTTAAAAAGGAAAAAAATTTGAAAAAAAAAAACAATAAAAAAATATTATATTCACCAAAAGTCTAAAACTTAGGATTTCGTGTAGAATTTCAAAGATAGGGTCCAAATGAGCAGACTCAACTAAAAGCTTGATATTCACTTGTTCTAAGGCCAGAATGTCAACTTAAGGCACTAGAAACGTTATTCAAGATGAACCCGACCTGAGAGTAGCAACTCTAGAAGAAAATATGAATAAGATGGTTGAACAAATCCAGGCTCTCACTCGGGCTATTGGGATTCTTAATGACAGACAAGGATGTCAAGTTAACTTAAATTGAAATGCAGAAGCGACCCCTCCCCTTGAATTGGAAGATGAAGAATCGGTCCTTAATGCTAAGGTATGGAGGAAGGAGATTAAAGAGAAATATTGAGAGATAGAAAGAAAGTTTATGTAGAAGTTAATCGAGAAGATGAAAACCTTAGAAATGGTTAACGGGTTAGAACAGATGGGAATGATCAACTTGCTAACATATGAAGATGATGATTTCTCGGAAAGATTTAAGGTGTTGAAATTCGAGAAATATGATGAGATTGGCTGCTTGAAGCTCTACACTAGGTTGTACATTAAGAAAATGGGGAAATATATGAAGTATGACAGGGTGATGGTCTAGACTTTTCAAGACAACTTGACTAAGCCCACCTTAACTTGGTATGCCCAACTAGATTTGAATGAGATCAATACTTGGGATAAGTTAGCATAGGCTTTCCATAACCAGTATAAGTTTAACATTGAAGTAGCCTCGTCCATGTGGGATCTGAATAATTTACGAAAGAAGGCCAATGAAAGCTTTAAGGAATATGCTTAGAGATGGAGGGGCATGGCAGCTAGGGTAACTCCACCATTAACTGAAAGGGATTTAACCTTCACTTTCATCAATAATCTTGGAAGCTCATATTACCAACATTTGGTCAGGTACCTTGCCTCTAACTTTGTAGAAATTGTGGCCTTTGGGTGTTGAATTGAGGAAGCTATTACTATTGGAAGGCTTCTTAATCCTAAAGTAGCTAAGAAGAAGACACCTTTGATGAGATTTTCCAACAAAACCAAAGAAACTACCGTAAGCATTGTTAATATTGGCAACCTTGTCAAACTTGCAACCCTGGTAGCCATGACAAGAGGATCTAATCCCCCATCGAATCCAAATCAGAACAGCCATCTACAAAGAAGACAGTTTACTCATATTCCCATTCCTTTAAGCCAAGTTCTTGTATAACTAAGGAAAGAGAATCTTCTAACATTTGAAATACCAAGGGAAGGACAAAGACCGAGGGATTATAACTCGGAGCTTCGTTGTGATTATCATTTAGGGCAAGTAGGGCATTCTACGGACTAATGTTGGAGGCTTAGACATAAGATCTAGGATCTTATTGATGCAAAATTAGTTTAATTGGATTTCATTTAGACTCCTACTCCTAACGTAGGTAACAACCTTCTGTTGAATCATGGAAATTCAATCAATATGATCATTGCTGAAATTTCTGAACCAGAGATTGATCTAGACGGTCTCTCTATTACTATTGAGGAGATAGCTTGGAATCCAAGGTAAGTTGGGTACTTACAGAATATGAATCTCAAGGATAAGACCCGGACTAGATTGGCAATATATCAATTGCTAAAGGATGGGAAGATAAAGAAAGCTGATATCATGGCTATGGTGATTCTAAAATTGCAAAAGAGAAGTACTTAGAAGGAGCTTAGGGAAAGATATGAAGCTAGAGATTCGACTATTGACACCCAAGGAGAATTGTTAGGGAAGTTTAAGTATTTGGTGGATTACGTCAGTTCACCTGTAATATATGCTAACGAACCACCTACTAGATGGGGTCCATAATTTGAGGAGGAAGACAAGCTTATTATAGAAGTGAAGAAAATGGATGACATGGTTAGAATGATTAGAGATGGGCCGAAGCTATTGGTTTGTGAGTATTATGAGAAGACTAAGAAGGTTGAGGAACTAGGAAAGCCTAAGAAGATTGCTTTCAATGTCCCAATAGCCCTAGAGAATTACAAAGCAGTACCTCTAGATTACCAAGCAGTAAATTAGATAACCAGATCCTCATCACCTATGGTTCGTAGGCTTATGCGCTTAGGACTAGTTTATGGTTAGAATGAGGAAGCTAAGAGCAAATCTATTGTGAAAGAGGCTTTTCTAAAGATCTTTGAAAATACAAATAACAAAGATCAGAATGTTACTATGAAGATAGTGAAAAGTAAGTAAGTATAAGATAATGGATCAGTTAGCCAAAGTATCGACCTAAATCTTTCTAATAGGTTTGTTGTTATCATAAGATACTCATCGAAAGGTATTAATCAAAATTCTGAAAGATGTCAAAGTACCTTATGGGATTTCCGTTGAGAAATTAAAGCTAGTGGTAAACTCAATAGTTGCAATGGATTGGATTTTGCTCTTGCCAGTTGAGCTAAGAGAAGAAGGAGACAAGTACACAAAGCCCCTTTTCATAGTGATTAATTGTGCAAGGAAAGTAGTTACTCGAGTTCTGATAGATAATGGGTCTTCACTGAATGTGTATCCCTTGGTGACACTAAATTTACTTGGAGTAGATGTAATTGAGATAAAGCCCAGCTCAATTTTGATAAGGGCTTTTGATTGATCAAAAAGGGAGATAAATGGAGAAATTGGGTTGTAAGTCGAGATCGGTCCACAAATGTTCACTATTCCATTTCAAGTTCTAGATGTATTGCGAACTTTCAATCTTTTGTTGGGAAGATTGTAGATTCATTCAATGGGGGAAATCCCATCCAGTCTACATCAAAAGGTAAAATTCATAGCCAATGGGCAGTTGGTTACTATACTCGGGGAGCAAGACTACGAGATTTGTGAAGAGATGACTATTCCCTATGTCGGAAGTGAAGAATTGGAAGAGCTAGGATTGCAAATTTTTTATGAAGTCAGTATGATTGAAGAGTCAAGATAGGGGGCACGGGGTCTCTCAGAACAACCTAAGCAGCAGATTAGAACGTTTGGGCTTGGGTATGAGCCTACTGAAGATGAGATCCAAGAAATGAATGCTAAAACCAAAAGCAAGAGAGGAGATCAACTGTACGTTGCTCACATGGACTTTTCAGACATTCGTCAGACATTTCTAACACCAGCTAGTGTTTAAGAACCCGAAGTAGCTAGTCTATCTAAGATCTTAACTCAATAATGCAGCATCAGTCCAAACAAGAAGGAAGATATAAGCGTACCAGTTTCCTTATGCAATTGGTTTTCCGTTCCCGTTAATAGGTTTTTTTAGAAACGCAGAATTAGATTAACTAGGAATATTTGATTTTGATAATTAGTCTAATTAGTTAAGCCTTTTCTTTTAGACAATTTGAATTCATTCACTCAATAAAATTCATTCCTTTCTTTCTATCAATTCTTCTTTATTACTTCTTCGTTGTCCTTTTCTTTTTTCCTTTACTCTTCGGATCTGATAAAAATAATGAATGTAATGGATATCTCATGCATGTAACTGATGAAAGTACCAATATCGCCTTCAGCCTTGCTGGGTCAGATGTCGGAGATGATATTTAGACTCCAAACGAAATATAAGAGAGTTGGTGTCGATATAAATAAGGTAGAGTAATTATTGACGAACTGAGGGTTATGATCAATTTAGGGATAGAAGAGAATCCATGAAACTTGAAAATTGGTAGTAATTTAACTGATAATTAGAAACAAGAGTTGTTACGATTGTTGTCCAAATACTTGGACATATTCGCTTGGTCATATGAAGATATGCCCGGTTTAGATTTGTCTATTGTAGTTCACAAATTGCTAACCAAGGAGGAAATAAAATTGAAAAGACAAAAGCTTAGACGATTTGGGCTGGATATATGAGGAAGTTTCTAGAAGTTGGGTTCATAGAAGTATTGAATTACCCGGAATGGGTAGTCAATGTGGTGCCAATGTTGAAGAAAAATGAAAAAGTAAAAGTCTATGGAGATTTTTGTGATTTAAACCAGGCAACACCAAAAGATAACTTTCCTTTCCCATATATTGACATATTAGTCAGTTAGGAATCATCTTTTCTCGTTTATGGATGATTTCTTGGGATATAATTAGATTAAGATGTCAGAAGAGGATAAAATCAAAACCACTTTTATTACTACTTGGGGAATGTTTTGTTATTGTGTAATGCCTTTCGGGTTGAAGAACACTGAGGCAACTTATCAACGTGCTATGGTTTCCATGTTTCTTGACATGATGCACTAGGAAATCAAGGTTTATGTAGATAATATGATTGTTAAATCCAAGGAGGATGAAAATCATGTGGATATTTTATGAAAGTTATTTGAGCAATTAAGGAAGTTTTACTAAAGCTAAACCCTGAAAAGTATACCTTTGGAGTAACTTTAGGCAAGTTGTTGGGTTTTGTAGTTAGTAGAAAAGGAATTGAGGTAGATTTAGATAAAGTCAAGACAATCATAAACATGCCTGCACTAAAGATTGTAAAGGAAGTTCGGGGACTGTTAGGGAGATTGAATTACATTACTTGGTTTGTATCACAGCTAATCGATAAGTGTAAGCCATTATTCAAACTTTTGAGGAAAAATGCAGCAATAGACTAGGATGAAGAGTGTAAGCAAGTATTTGCTAAAGTTAAAGAATATCTCATGAATCCTCCTATACTGGTTACTCCCACCCCAAGATGGCCCTTGATTCTTTACTTCATGATTCTTCTTGAATTAATGGGATTTATGTTAAGACAGAAAGATGAAACGGGAAGAAAATAGCATCCTATATATTATTTAAGCAAGAAGTTCACAGAAGGCGAGCAAAAATACTCAGAAGTGGAAAGAACGTATTGTGCCTTAGTGTGGGTGATGCATAGGCTCAACCAGTAAGCTTTCTATTGCTCAATAGAATTGTTGACAAAACATAACTCGTTGATGTATTTAGTAGAAAAGTTAACGTTGATTGGGAGAATATCAAAGTGGTAAATGCTATTCTTTGAGTTTGATATCAAGTACGTAAGTCAAAGTTTAGTTAAGGGGCAAGCGATGATTGATCATTTGGAAAAATACCCATTAGTAGATGAAGATAATGGTTCAGAAGCGCAATTTCCTAATGAAAATGCGATGATGGCGAATGAATTAAATGTTGAGAAATTAGGATGGAGGATATATTTTGATGGAGCAGGTAATGTATTTGGATGTAGGATAGGAGCAGTATTAGTATCACCTGAAGATAACCATTTCCCTATGACAGCGAGATTGATGTTTCCATATACGAACAACATAGCAGAATATGAAGCCACCATTTTGCATTTTGGAGCTCAAAATGGCGTTAGATATGGGAGTACAAGACCTTAAAGTACAAAGAGATTCTTCTCTTATAATTCTCTAGATCTTAGGAGAATATAAGACGAAAGACAAGAAATTGATACCTTACCACAAACATTTAAGTAAGCTAATTGAAAAATTCCAAGAGATTTCATTCACTTACATTCTAAAGACCTTGAATCAATTTGTTGATGCATTGGCCATGTTAGCGTCAATGGTGAAAGTCACGGATGGGATAGAAATTTAACCTTTGACGATTGAGGTAGAAGAAAAATTGGCTTTTTGCCTTATAGTTGAAGAGAAAGAATCAAAGAAGCCTCATGATATCAAAAGGTTACTTCAAACTAGTGAATTTCCCGAAGATGCTGATAGAAAAGATAGAAAAACTTTAAGAAGATTGGCTACTCATTTCCTATTTAGTAGAGCCACATTGTATAAGAGATCATCAGATGAATCATTACTAAGGTATATGGATGAAGAAGTTAAGAAATTGATGAAAGAAGTACATGAAGGAGTTCATGGTCCTCACATGAATGGGTACATGTTATCCAAAAAGATCTTGAGAATGGAGTATTTTTGGATGACAATGGAATTGGATTGTATTAGGTATGTGAGACAATATTACTAGTGTCAAGTGTACGCTAATAAAATCAACACTCCTCCCCAAGAATTGCATGTATTATTGGCTCGTTGGCCTTTCTCGATGTGGGGAGTTGACATGATTGGTCCAATTTTGCTAGTGGCTTCAAACGAGCATAGATTCATTTTAGTCGCGATCGACTATTTTACCAAATGGGTAGAAGTAGTACATCATGCCACGAAACCAAAGGAGTAGTGGTTAGATTCCTAAAAAGAGATATTATTGCAAGATATGGTGCGCTTGAGTCTATTATTACAAACAACGGGACGAATTTGAATAATAAGTTGATGGATGAAGTATGCAGCCAATTCAAGATCAATCATAGAAACACAACTCCATATCGACCTCAGATGAATGGGGTAGTTGAAGTTGCAAATAAGAACATCAAAAGAATCATTGAGAAGATGGCGATCACTTATAAGGATTGGCATGAGATGCTTCCATTTGCTCTCATGGCCTATAGAACCTTAATCAAAACCTTTACTAGCGCAACTTCGTATTCATTAGTGTATGGAACTAAAGCAGTACTACCAATATAAGTAGAAATACCTTCATTCAAAGTGTTGGTAGAAACTCAACTCAACGAAGTAGAGTGGGTGAAGAAGCGAATGGAGCATTTGAATCACTTGGATGAGTGAAGACTTATAGCGATATGTCATGGTCAATGTTATCAACAATGAATGATCTGAGATTTTAACAAGAAAGTATGCCTAAGGTACTTTAAAGAAGGAGACTTAGTGTTGAAGAAAGTATTGCCAAATGCAAAAGACCCTAGGGGCAAGTTTGCTTTGAATTATGAAGGCCCTTATGTAGTGAAAAGGGTATTATCAAGAGGTACATGAGTGTTGACAAAGATGGATGGCCAAGAATTAAGGGGACTAGTGAATTTAGATGCAGTCAAGTTATATTATCCATGAAAACTGAATTCAATAAAGATTTCAATTTTTCTTGAATTATTTATAGTTAATCTTTCATCATTTATAAGTAAAGTTGATATCCATGAATGTTTCTTGAATTTGGATGGTCATTGACTAACAAACACTTTGCCAATCAACCCTTGTATACTATGTTTCTTAGCCTCATACACTTAAACACCAAAGCCTTACTAATGAATCTGAATCACCAGATAAATTGAAATAAAATGTTTTTAATAATTTAATCTTGTTTCTTTCGAAAAGAGATTTATTGTTCAGAAGTCATGGAGAGTGGAAATTGAAGCTTAGTATTGAGAAAAGTAAATTTAAGGTATGAGCATGGTACAGTTATAAGACTCAAAAGTTTGAAAGGTTTTATTAAAGGAGAAAAAAAAGAAAACAAAAAAGAGAGAAAAGGAAAAGAAGACAGAAAAGAGAAAAAAGAAAAAAAGGGGACAAAGAAGAAGCAAGCGCAATCTTATGGTGAAATTTTGCTGATTGAATGAGTAACTATCAAAAGTCAGTATGAGCATGTCAATTGGTTGCTATCCGAGAAATTTTCTATTCCTAGGTAAAATAATCTTAAAAGTCCTTGAAAGAGATATTTAGGAGAATAAGCTTGTTTTTGAAATCTCGAAGAGATCTATCCTCTTCACATGAACCAAATCGAATCTTGAAGAGATCTATCCTTTTTGGATTAGCCAAATTAAATCTCGAAGAGATCGATTCTCTTTGGATTAGCTAAAATGAATCATGAAGAGATCTATTCTCTTCGGATCAACTAAAATGAATCTTAAAGAGATATATCCTCTTCAGATTGTTTACCAAACCAAAATGAATCTCAAAGAGATCTATCCTCTTCGAATTAGCCAAAATGAATCTCGAAGAGATCTATCCTCTTCGAATTAACCAAAAGGAATCTCGAAGGGATCTATTTTCTTTGGATTAACCAAAATGAATTTCGAAGAGATCTGTCCTCTTCAGTTTATTCACTATATCAAAAGAAATCTCGAAGAGATCTATCCTCTTTAAATTATTTAATAAGTCAAAAAGAAATCTAGACGAGATCTATCATCTTTAGATTGTTCAACAAGTCAAAAAGAAATTTAGAAGAGATCTATCCTCTTTAAATTGTTTAACAAAGTTTTTCAAGAATTTAGAAGATATTTATCATCTTTAGATTATTCACCCAAACTGAAACCAGTTTTTGAAATCTTGAAGAGATCTATCATCTTTAGATTAGTCATTAAAACCAAAGCAAAACCAACAACGAAGAGATCTATCCTCTATGGATCATCTACCAACTAAAATAAAGCAAGAAATCTCAAAGAGATCTATCCTTTTTAGATCACTAAAGTAAATTCAGTTTTTGAAGTTTCAAAGAGATCTATCATCTACGTATCACAAGTTGAAACAAATCTCAAACAAATCTATCCTCTTCAAATCATACACCTAAGAGAAATCTTGAAGAGATATATCCTCTTCGGATTATCCACTAAAACAAAGTTTTAATCTTGAAGAGATCTATTCTGTTCAGATTATCTAAGTCAGATTTGGCAAAAATGAGAATCTCTTTTGTCTTTGTAGTGAAGTTTTAATTGAACTTCACTATAAAGAGGAGCAGTTGTAGATACCTTATTTTTGCTATTTTTTTTCATTTTTTGTTAATTGAGCCAAGTTAATAAATAATCGAAAAAATAAAAAACTAAAATTAAAAGAAAAAATAAAAAAATAAAAAAGAGAGAGTCAAGTTGTATCTTATCGAGTTGCGTCGTATTATATCGCGTTGTATTGAATAAAGTCGCATCGTATCGAATAAAGTCGCATCGTATAGAGTCGCGTGGTATCGTATCGTATCGTATCATATCGTATCATATCGAGTTAAGTCGTGTTAAACTGAGTTACGTTGGATCGTTTAAAATCAAATTAGGTAATGTGTGTAATTAATTTAATAAATTCTTAAGTCGTTCGAGAATTGGACTTTATTAAAATAATTTTGGTCTAGTCCAAAATAAAATAGATTTTTTTATCTAAATTATATTAGGCCAGATTAAATTTATAATTTATTAATTGAGTTAGATTAAATTATTGGATTGGATCAGATCGGATTGGGCTTAAAAAATAGAAAGTCCGAATTAAGTAGGGTTTTTAGAAGTTACGTTAAATCGTCAATAAATCGTAATCGTAAGATACAATTGTGAATTTATAAATAATACAATAGTACGCAATGTAGAGAGGAGCTTCTTTTTTTTTTTTTTTTTACGGAAGATACAATTGTGAGTTTATAAATAATACAGCAGCACGCAATATAGAGGGGAGCTTTTTCTTTTGTTTTTTTTTTTATTCCCTAAAATTCACTCACCTGAACCACAATCTGAAAGCAATTCACAACCCCCTAACCATCATTAATCCATGCAGCTATGTTAATCCGTAGCTGAAATTCATTACCACGTTGAGATTGAAGCACCTGCAATGTTCCATCAACTGAAGCAATAATTAATAGATACGCCATAATTTTAACCATGCCGAACCAAAGTTCGTGCCCTGACGTCTAAATTGCTGTGCAACTCCATTGACGCTTAAACCTAATCTAATCTTTACGTTCACTGACTGCTTGACTGAAGCATTTACATGCACGAAGAACAGCTTGATAGCATACGATTGACGAATCCCTTGATTAATTACATTAATCTACACCACACATCAAAGTCCCTCACTGCACTATACGGACTTGATCACTTGCAATAGCCTGACAACAACACTGCCTTTGCAACAATTCAACACGTCATTGGCACACTGGACTCGCACTAATTCAACCATGTCCCACATAAATATACATTGATAAACACGAGCACAACACCAACACGATTCAACACGTAGGTAAATTTTCATTAGTTTTAATTAATTTATTTATTTTTATTAGTTATGTTTTCTCCTTTGTTAATTTGTTTATCTATTTAAGTGTAGGTTTTTTTTTTGTTTTGTTGTTATTTATTTTATTGCAACTTTTTAAGGCAATTCCAATAAAATCTAGTTAAGTTAAGTTTTTTTGTAAAGTCATGGTTTTTTTTAAAATAATATATGAACATATTATCAACGTATCTTATGGTTAAGATTTTAAAGAAATATATCTTTTAACATGTAGTGTTTTTAAAAATAAAAAAATCTTAATAGAGTTTTCAAAAAGATTTAGTTAATTAGGGTTTTTTTTTTTAATTTGGGAAAACTAGATTTCTTAGTTTTTTTTTTTAAATAATAACTTGTTAATAAACATAAACTTGGCTTGATTTTCAAAAATAAAAATAACCCACCTACTAAATATTTTATAAAAAATAGAACTACGGTGAGTTTGATCCTGATTAATAGGTACGTAGGTATCTTTAGGGCAATCGTATAAAAAATAAATTTTTTTCTTTTTCTTAGAAATTCGAAATAAAAAATAATTGAAAAATCAATTTAATTATCTTTTGTTTATTTAGGTATATTTTTAGTATTTTTAGAAAATTATAAAAATAAAATCCTATCAATTTTTCTTTAGTTTTTACATGTGACTTAGTCTTAATA
The DNA here is from genome assembly GCA_024138015.1 of Lumnitzera littorea. NCBI lineage: Eukaryota > Viridiplantae > Streptophyta > Magnoliopsida > Myrtales > Combretaceae > Lumnitzera > Lumnitzera littorea. The sequence goes on along the minus strand of JAMXBB010000005.1, from coordinate 64,259,709 downwards.
TGTTAGCTTTCAAACCCAATTTTCTCTAGTTTAATTTTCTTAGAAAATCCATAGATCAGTGGTCAAAATAGGGTTTTCTCACTCGAAAACCCTAATTTTATTTTTTACCAATTGAACTGGCTGGCGACTCTAATTTTGTTAAATTTTTTAAAAATATTTCTTTAGTTTAATATCGAGTAATCTATATTAAGCAGTCTAAGCTTAAATAGGTTAAATTAAGAAAATTAAAATAAGGTTTGATAGGCAGCTTGTATTCCTTCACTATTAGTAGCTCTACACTCTCTTTTGATCTCAATGGTGCTAAACTCTCCTTACCTTTGACCTCTACTTCTTTCTCAACTTCTTCCTCACCATTTTTCTGCTCAACTTATAGCTCTCTACCGATTCTTGAGGTCACTACATTAACATGTTCCTTGGGGTTTGTTTTAGTGTTTCTAGGCAAAGACCCTTTTAGTCATTTGTTCAACATCCTTGCAAGTTGTCTGATTTGATTTTTCAAGTTATGGATGGAAGCCTCTTGGTTCCTCAATGAGGCCTTTGTTTGTTGCATTTGAGCCTTATTAGATTGAATATATTTTTCCAAGAGGCTTTTTAACTTCTTCTCTAGGGTAGGTGGGGGTACTACCGGTTGTTGCAATCTTGATGGAAGCAAATTTGATCTTTGTTATGGTTAATTCCTTACTTGCTACTATTGGCCCTAACCTTAATTTTGACCTCCCCATGACAAGTTGGGGTAGTCTCTCTACCTTAGGTTATAGGTGTTGTTGTAAGGATTATACTAGGGTCTTGTAGGTTTCCTTAGAAAATCAACATGTTCTATCTGCTCGTAGCCTACAATCCCCTCTCGGATGAAGTTGTTGGAGCTATATTGTAGTTGTTGTAGCCCAGTCAAGGGGGATTCAATTGTCTTACTCAACATCTCTACTTGAGTGACTAGAAACTATATAGCGTTGAGCTCAAATATGCTTATGACTTTTTGTTTCCCCCTTAGGTTCTCTTATTGGTAATTATTCATAACCGTACCTTCAATCAAAGCTTAGACTTCCTCAGGCGTCTTGGTGTTAAGTGTACCTTTAGTTGCTATGTCTATCATTTGCCTTATAGAAGGGTTGAGACCATTGTAGAATGTTTGCATTTCCATCTAAAGAGGGTAGCGGTGATATAGACACCATCTTAATAAGTCCTTAAAGCGCTCCCATGTATAGTATAAGGTCTTACGCTATATCTAGGCAAAAGATGAGATGTTGGCTCTAAGCTTGGCAATTTTTACAGGTGGAAAATATTTCTCTAAGAATTTTTCCACCAATTCGTTCCAGGTTGTAATTGAATTCCTTGCTAAGGAATTTAATCACTGCTTAGTTAGGCTGCGCAAAAAAAAAAAAAAATGGAAAGAGGTACAACCGGATAGCATCATTAGTTGCCTCATTAATATTGAAAGTATCAAATATTTCTAAAAAACTAGAAATATGTGTATTAGGATCTTCATCTTAGAGGCCATCAAATTATACAAATTGTTCCACCATTTAAATAATGCTCAGCTTAATCTTGAAGTTATTGGCTACAATAGTTGGTCGATTGATGCAAGACTGGGTACTAGTTAATGACGGTTGGGAGTAGTTTGATATGGTCCAATTTTGATCCCCATTGTTGGCCATAATGTTGTCGAGTAAGCTTTTGTGATAAGATTCTTGTTATACCGCTTGATCCTTGACTTTTCCCTCTAATAACTCTACTTGTTCTTTCAATCTAATTATAGATCCTTGGTTTATCACTAACACTATTTCTTTGATAGACAATCGCTTCAAATTGTGCAGAGCTATCATCTTAATCTTAGGATTGATTTTAATGAAATCTTTTGATCAACTTCTTGTCATACATTGCACCAAAGAAAATAGAGAGTGTAGTCAACATTGTGCTACGAAAATAAAAAAAAATTCTAGAACAAGAAAATAAATCAGGAAAGATAAGGAAAAAAATGGTTAGATTAATAAATCTACTAGCTTTCTTAATATCAAAAGTCTTTGGTAATGGCACCAAAAACTTGATGTGTTAGGCAAGTGCACCTATTTGTTTGTAATATAATAGATAAGAGTTTGAATGTCAATCCTACAGGGATTAGTATGATTATTAATATGATTACTCGTACTCACTTGATCTTTATTATCTAACCGGCAAATTAACTTGCAAGAAACTTAAAGAAGTAAATTTAAATTATTGCTAAAACTAATTTAAAGATTAACTAAGATGCAATTTAAGACTTAATAAGAAAGCAATTTAATTGGAAATTGATTCAAGATTCAATGTTATACCTAGATCTTACTTTCCCTAGATCTAACATGTGATTTTCCTGAAGATAATATAATTTATTTTTTAATCTTTCTTAACTGGGAAAATTCTCTACTAAAGTTAATCACTTTCTCATGCTAATTAAGCCTAACCCTAAAATCACTTACTAGATTCTCTTTTTAATAGCATGACTTAAGATTGCATTATTGAAGAATAAATTCTCTATGCTTTAATTTTAAATTCTAGAAGAATCTTACAAATTATCTCTAATTTTACAATAATTCTCATTAACTATGCCTAGATCTAATAGTATAAGAAATCTCTCAATTCTCTTATAAGATATCAAATTCTAGATTACTACTTATGAAAATAATAACCTAAATCATAAAGTAAACATAGTTGAATCAAGAAAAGACTAAAGAATTAAGTTAATCCAGATATAATAATATCACATGAGTAGATCTAGGTTCCACAAAACCTAAATATCAAATATCTACTCACTACACATTGCAAAATAGGGATCTAAAAATAAAGAGTAGAAAATTACAGAAAAGAAAGTCGTGAAGTCTAATTAGGATCAAATCTTAAATCTTAAATTCTTGATGATCCTCTCACTCCTCGAGTATTCTTGTCTTGAAAAGCTCTATCCAATTCGTGTCTAACAAGTTCTTCTTCTCAAATAAATCCTAACAAAGTTTTATATATGAAGAGATAAAAAAAATAAGTTGGCCGGAAAAAACATGACTGGGGACACAACCATGTCTTTTGGTTGTGTACTTGATTGTGCTTCACGTTTGTCTTCTTCTTCTTCTTCTTTTCTTTTAAACTGGAAACAACACAATTGATAACATGATCATGTATTTTGATCGTGTCTTAAGCTGTAACAGTTGAAAATCAACTCCATTTGTTGGGAAATGATATAATCATATCTCTCGGCCATGTTAATCTTTAAACTTTTATAACTTGCTTATTTTATCTTCGATTTGAGTGAAATTTGTTTCTATCTTCTCGTTTTTTTTTTGTTTAGATTGTTTCAAAACCTAGAAAGCAAAGTTTGACTCAATTAAGTATTATTATCTAAAAATAAACTTAAATTTCAAGGGAAAATCATAAAAAATCACCATATAAAATATGTGCAATTTGGAACTCATCATTCGTAGATCTTGTGTTTTAGGGATGATCTAGTGTATAAGATGTGTTGTAATGTGTTATTTGTTCATTATATGCTAGAACATTGAAAAAGATTTGTGCTTTATGAGGATTCAATGAAGAAAAGTGATGGAAAACTATATAAAACCATAGAAAGAGAAAAAGAGAGAAAATAGAATTATTTGAATAGTTGATGTAATCCATGTTGACAAAGAAACTTATTGAGTTTGATGTTCATATGGTTTAGGAGATTAAAATGTGCATGAACTAGATAATTGGACAAGTTTCCAATTAATTAAGCTATATTGAATATTAGTGTTCATGTAGTTGAGATGATAAATTTATAGGTTAAATATTGATCCAAAAATTTATTCACCTATAATTTTATTAATTAAGAAGTTTTAAGAACCTAATATTTCAACAATCCATGGTTGAATGATTCACTTATTGAACCATAATTTTAGAAATTGCAAATTTAATGGAAGGATTTGGCATAATTGAATTCTATAGGATTCCCTTGAGAAATTGTAAAAAAGCTAATCCATAATTGAGGCATTGTATTTTATAAAGTTGTTAATTTGATCACTCTCTTACTTGTTTAGTACCTTAATTAGTAATTTATAGAGGTGATTGTCATGGTTCCATTAGTGAATTAATTTTTGCATAGATTATTTTTAGTACCATATTTAAACTTTTTTCTTGTTTTTGATTTCAGAAAATGCCTTAAGTTAAGCATGTAACTCATAAAAACTCAAGTGCTATTCCATAACCACCTTAGCTCACTTTTGAGCACAACTGGCATAGAGAAAGATTTGAATACCTTTCTAAGAAGAAATTTAGCAAGTTCATCTCTATTGACTAGCATGCCTTGGCATAAGTTGGTCATGAAGTTAAGATCTACTAGTTGATCGGTTTTGGTGGATGAGATAGGCAACTGGCTATCAATGAGCCAATATATAAGGAGATCAACTCGAGTTCCTCTACACATTTAGGTTAGCCACTGAAAACCTTGGATAAGGTAGGCAAAATACAGTTTACTTTAGGTGTTATAATAAGGAAGTTAGGATGCCTATTAATGAATTTGGAATCCATCTAAGGATTTATGCTATTGATTACACTATTACTTAAGAGTATATGGATTTGCCATATGAGTTACCTAGAGGTGTGTTTGATGCGACTGTGTAAAATAGGCTAACTAGTTTGGAGGAGTATATAATCTTAGCCAATCTAAAGCATCACATTTGCGTAACCCAACTCTTAGGCTAATATGTTGTGTATTAGCTTGAAATTGTATAGGGAGAGGCCATAGTTAGGGGGTAGTTAATGAGAGGGACATTATATATCTTCACTGTTTTGCTAACTATTGCCCTTTGAATTTGGGATTCAGAATGGCTTGGTTCATGAGAAGCTAAGCCACTAAGAGGCGGTTTGACTATATTCTTGTAAGACCTTTCATTACTTACCTAGTAAGGAATTATCTTGGCTTATGCAATGTGGCACACATGAGATTCATTAGGAGGCTTTTTAAGAGGTAAGGGATTTCGTAACAAAAGGTGGATCGGTCCCTAATCCAGTAGGTAGTAATCATGACCTATCTTTATATTCAACCTCTAATACTAATGCTTGAGCCAGATTCCAAGGAAGAAGCTACCAAAGAGGTGATTGAAGAAGAAGAAGAAGAAGAAGCCAAGGATGACGATGGGGATGAGGAGTGATCTCCTATTGTTTTTCTTTTTACAAACACTTGGTTTATGTTTGTTTTTATATAGATGACTGTATTGTTTAACTAACTTTTTATTTGCTACTTTGACTACTTTTCATGCTTTCAAGTTTGTAAGATGCTAACTATTGAACTTTGAATTAGCAAGTAGTTTTGTTTCAGTTATTTTGTTGTAGTTAACTACTTTTTCATTTTCTTTTCTTTAGTTAGTTTTTGTTGATGCAAAAGGAAAACCAGGTGCTTAATGGTTTGATGGAATTTGTTTTTGGACTTCACTCTTTTTGAAAGGAATCCAATAATAAAACCAAGGAAGTCTTAGTTTCTTTTTTTTTTCTTTTTATTGCTATCATTTTTATTTGTTCTCCTACTTAGATGCATGATTTGAATGATTATGTACATGGAAGACAATATAAATAGCAAGCATTGAATTTTTTAGAATCTACCCACATCATTTACAATTGAAGACACTTTGTTGACTTTGAGTTATTAAATCTTTAGAGTTTAGAGTTATCCTTTTTAAGCTTAGACTTAGACTCAGGATTAAGATAGATATGAGCGGGTTAAGGTCTAGGTATTTTGATTTTTGAGCTTAATTTTAGAGGATAGTTATCTATTTTTCTTTTTTTCAAAATTTTAGATTTAGTAAACAAAGGAGATTTGTTATTTGAAAGTCCACTGAAAAATCAAAGTGATTGGAGGAGTAAAATATATTGAATAATCGCATTGAGCTAAATTGCTAAAGATTGGTATGGATTGATTTTAGTCCCTTAGAAGAGCAAGACTCTTTCCTACTACCAATATAAAAAAAGTAGAAAATAACTAAAATTGTTAAGGATTGGCCTTGGTTCTTCAAAAGAGTAAGGTGTTTTTCCACTAGCAACCACTAGAGTAATAAAAAAAGGGTTGAATTAGTAAGGATTGACTTGGTCCCTCAGAAGAGTAAGGTGTTTTCCCAATGCAAATTAAGCTCCCATAAAGGAAATCAAATTGAATTAGCAAGCCTTCTAATGAAAATTGAATCATGTTACGTTATTTTAATTGCATGCTTATTGTGCTTACTTTCATTTCAACAAGTTATTTCAAACAGAGTAAGGGGATAATTGGAGGATGAATCAATGTAACATGCAATCAATCTAGTTTTCTAAGTTAAAAATACTTAAGGAATATTCTATTTCTCTTGAGTTAAAGCAAAGGAAATCTTTATGACTTTTGTTTTTATTAGTTTACGTCTGTTGTGCTCTTTAGTTTAGTTTTTAATTATGTGCTGCAATTAACTTTGAATTCTTTAGATTAATCACTGAAACTTAATAAGTTTTGATTTAATACTATCTAAGTATTTTGCGTTCATTATCAAGTGAAGAAATAAGGGTGATTCTAGAAAGAATTTTTGCTAAGCAAATAAGATATCGAGGGTACACTTCTCTAAAATCATAGTTTTTTGTCTTGTCCTTTAAAATTTTCTTTATTTTGCTTGAGAACTAGCAAAAACTTAAGTGCAGGGGTATTTGGTAATGTAAACATAATATATATTTTCTATAGTAATTTTGCAATAATTTCAACTTCATTCTTGTTAATTTGATGTTATCTTGAGCATAATTTGGTTATTTATTATTTTCAAGGACTCCAAAAGTACTTTACAAAGATTTTAAGGATTCTTAGACAATTTCAAGCATTTTGGAGCAAAAATATCAATACAGAGTGAAGCGGAGAAATTTCAAGCAAGAATAGAAGTCCAATAGCGACCACAACCACAAACTACACCCATAATCCATACCTATTGTCCTCTCGTAAAGAATTCATTTTAAATTTCAAAAGTTTTGCATGAAAAGCACAACTACAGCTATGTACTAAAGGTGTTAAGACATTACGAATTCTAGTATTCATTTTTATTAGGTTTTCTTTGTAATCTTAGGAACATTGCCTATAAATATATTCTTATGCTTAGGGTAATAAGGAGAGTCCCTTGACTAGTTGTTAGGTTTTAGAATAATACAATGGGGCTTCTCCACCAGGTCTTTTCTTTTCTTAGTTTTATGTTTTTATTTCAATAAACTTAGTAAATTGTTATTTAACCCTATGTTCATAGGAGTGATTTTATTTATGAAATCCTTTCAATGATTTTGCTTATCGAGATCTAGTTACACCGTTTTTATTGTGTTAGATTAATATTACCTAGGGTATTAATTTAGCATATGAATTTGCTATAGAGTCGCAAGGCCTACAGTAAATAAATAAGTGTGATTAGAAGAGATTAGGTATGCTAAGTGATTATGTATTTAATCTTTATAGATTAGGTTGGCCTAATAGTGGCATCTGAGGACTTCATATGATCTTGGAACACTTTATTTAGAAGTGATTTAGATAGTGAAGGTTTCATGGTTAAGAATTAGTTGGAGAGACGAGTTTAGCTAATTTAGAATCTAGTTTCCACTAGAATAGGATTAGGAATCTCTACAGTTTAATAAGGAAATTGAGATTAAATAATCCCCTTGAACTAGGTAGTAAACAACAATTAAGATTTATTAAGAAAAATGTGCACTTTTAATTATTTCATCCATAATGTTATGATATTTTTATATATTCATGTCTTTATTGTTTTTATGTTATTGTTACATTTCCATGCTTTATATCATTTTTTATGTTTTATTATTAGTTGCTATTTTTATGTTATTTAGCTAATTAGTTATTCAATTATTTTGTTAATAGTTAGTTATTTTGATTTCTTTATTTTTAATGTTAGTTTGATGTTTGATTTCATTGCAATTCTTGCTTTCTATATTTAGTTTATTTAATTGAATTAGGTTATTCAATGAATCTTCCTTTAAGAGAAGTTAGGTAATTGAATAAATAAAAAGGGTACACTTCTAAAAATAATTAGATATACCTGCATAACTTGGCTCTTTATAGGATCAACATTTGAACTCATATTCGTTTTAATTCTATATTATAACTTGATCAAATGTACTTGCTTGTAATTCAATATACGCATGATTTGGCACCCCATGGTGATACACTAGGTCATATAAATCCCTTATTATACAATTCTTGTATCTATTTCTTCAACTCCACTAACTCTAGCAGTGCCATCTAATATGGTGCCTTTGATATTGGCTTTATCCCTAGAGTAACCTCAATATTAAAATCAATTTCCTTATTTCAAGGTAAATTGAGCAACTCCTCTAGAAACACCTCAAGATACTCATAAGCTATAGGTATATCTTCTAATTTAACTTCTTCTAGTTAGGTGTTTGTCACATAAGCCAAATATCAAACACATGCCTTCCTCAATAACTTCTAAGCTTTAATTGTTGCAATCTACTTTAGCACCTAACATATCGAACTCCCTTTATAATTGAAGTCATCCTCTCTGGGAATTTGGTACTCCACTAGCTTCTTTCGGCTATTCAAGTGTAAATGATGCTTAATTAATTAGTCCATGCCAATGATTACATCATATTCCTTTGTATCTATTACCACTCACTCTGCTTGTAATCGTCGTAATCCTATCATCACAATAGTCCTTTAGTTTACTTTTCACTTCCTTCTCTCATCCAAATGCCACTAAATTATATTGCAAGTTTTCCACTAGCATATTCTTATCTTTAACCAATGTTTTTAATACATAAGAATGTGTTACACTAGAATCAAATAAGGTATAAGCAAGATTATCACCTATTTGTACCAGCCCTAAAGTAATCATCCATAACATGTTCAAGGTAATTATCCAATGACTATAAATTATAGAAGCATACAAAATTATGACTTAGTATGAGTTTTGTTACAAAAACTATAATCACTTCATCATTTGCAACCTCTGTCTATTGTACAACAACCACCTTAGCTTGACCTTAGGTTCTTTAGCCTACTCTCTTAAGGTTAGCATTATTGTTGTTGTTGTTCTTGGTTTGTTGTTTGGGTGTTGGGGTAAGCGCCTGATTCGTTGATGCTCCAGCTTAGCAATTGATTGTAATATGGCCAAATCAACCTTACTAATAACACTTCTCATCCTTAGAATGCTGGCACTACTTTACCATATGCCTTGCCTCACCATAACTATAACACTTTCGTCATAACTTTAGTTACTCATTAGCCTTATGATTTTTGCTACATTTCCATCATGTATAAACTACTCCTTAGGCTCCTTGATTAGCTATAAGAGGATGGTAAGGTCTCAAATTATCTATTAGGGAATGGCTTTGATTCCCAACTAGGGGCTAATAAGGCCTCTTACCCTTCCCATTATTTCTATTTTTCTTAAAACTTAAGCATCCCTTTCTCTTATGAGAAGAACTATCAGCACACTTCATCTCTCGCACTTATTCCAACATGCAAACCGCATTCACTATGTTTCTATATGTCATAGAGTGTCTATAGTGACCCTAAGAGGGGCCTAGTAGTATTGCCTAAAATTTCCATATTACGTGTGCACCCATGATAAGAAAATCGCCTTGCAAGTCAGAGATTGCAAGACTCTAATTAGTTGTTTGCTAGAGTCTTCAATTTTAGTTCATTGACTCATTATATAATATATATAATTATGGATATCCAATTTTTCCACAATTCCTCAGAATCGCAGAGAATCGGTATCCCCTACCAAAATAATGAAATAGGATAGATAATTTTAGAAAATTCTAAACTTACTAAAGATAGTAAACTTAAATGAGACATTAGTCGTTTTTTCGGAGCATTCTGAATTAACTACATAAGCTTTTCATCATACTGATTCAATGGTAGTACTCTGCACTCGATTCCTATCCCCTTTCCCAACTATCGATCAACTTACAAGGAAAAGAACTATTGGGGTGTAAGCTTACGCTTAGTGAGATAATTACTCTCGTCAATACCACATAGCAGAAATTTATTATATGCATAATCATATGAATGCATGAACAATCAGTATGCCAAAAACGCATGCAGTGACCTAGGAATTGCATACGACTCAGAATTACGCCCCCTAAAGTCGGGGTTTGGAGATAATTAACCGACCCAAACCAAAATCCGGGTTCTAGACCTTGGGTTTTAATTCATTAGCACTATTGTGCTTAAGTCAAAACAAAACTATGTATATATATACATATATATACTTTCATTACCGAATAATAAATCATATTTTCAAAATCCTAAGTCTAGCGGTGTGGTGGCCTCTGCAATCCACAATCACACGCCCTAAACAGAAGCCACAAGACTCGGCCCTTCGCCGACGGTTGGCGTCTCCCGGCGCCTAGTAAGCCCATCAGCTTAAGACAGAGACTCAATATATATGATGACGTAGCTAGTGCCCAATCCTGCAGGAAACTCGTATTCCTGTGAGTCCCCTCCCATCTTCTGCGTGAAGCGGTAGTTGGTGTTATTCGAATGCAATATGGGGAATGCATGATTCATTTTGAGTTCTCAATCGTATAAGTGATTCACTTGATTTTTAGAGTGACCAAACAATTTCATTCCATACAATTCACATATATATATGCATTACAAACAATTCCCATTATTATATATATTTAAAAAAAAATCATCGCATTCATCCATAAATTCAAACACATGCATCTCCCATCTCCCACAAGCATCCAAATTTATATATATAGTTTAGGTACATCTATTCTATAAGCACAATCAAGTAAAGAGTCATTGGGAATTTACTCACTCAGCCATGCGGATCAATCAAAATAATCCGGGATAGGTCGTCTCCCCAAAGCCGGGTCCCCTGGACATCGCAAATAAGATACTATAAGGATTTGAAATAAAACCTAGAAAACTAAGCTAAAACCCTTTAAGTTATACTTTGGACTTGGTTTCATAATTTTTCCTGGTTTTACTTAAAAGTTCAATCGTGTATAACTTTCTTGTTTTAAATCTGATTTTTATGATCTTATAGTCAATCTTCATCGTTTTCGAGTGTACTTTAACGTGGTAAGGTTAGATTCTCGAAATGAGGTATACAATTCTGTCCATGGGTCAGAACAGTAGCGTTCCTCATGTGTTGGAGTGTTTTTGGGCCTTGTTTGGTAAATGGGCTTTTCGATAACTTGAGAAGTCCTTTGGGCTTGGTCTTAAGATTTTATCCTAAGCTTAAAATACTCCTTGAGATCAGATTTACAACTTTGATTTATATTCCTAAGGCTAACAACCACTTCTTGGGCCCTTTAGTGGGCTTAAGTTATCAAATGGGCTTGTTTTTGGTTCAAACTAAAGTTAATGACTTTGGTGGGCTTATGGGGCCTTAGGTGGATTTCTTATGGGCTTCAAAACAACTTCTCTTGGTACTTTAAGATACTGATCAGATTTTTATTGAAGGCCCATCTTAGAGTTCTAGGCTTGTTTTGAGAGTTTTAAGCTCGGTTTTGAGTTTTAGGCTTTATATGCTTACTATACTTGCTTTAGTTAATATTTTCACTTTGTTCTTTCACTTTTATCATATTTTTAAGCCTCATTTTCCCACGTTCCAGATCTGTTCATGTTGGTCTTAAGGGGTCCTTACTTGGTTTTTCAACTTGTTTCATCATTTCCTTAAGTTTAGGTGGTAGATTATGCACTTAACTACTTGTGTATAAATCTTAACTTAAGTTTCCTTCCATCAAATGATCCTTTAACTCATGCTCCACATAAAGAAATAAAAGATCTTATACTTAATACAACTCCCATATCATGGCGCATGTCATACAAAGTTGATTTCTTCATAAAACTTCATATGATGGATTTTTCCTTAACTTAAGTCTAGATTTGAGCATGTTTAACTTAATGGAAACAAAATTAACATCCAAATGACTATGGAACCCTCATGTCCAGCATGCTTATCTTCCATTAAAGTTCTCATTTTAAGATTTTCTTAACTTAAAATCTTTCATTCAAAGCATTAAACAAATGTCTATACAAAACACCAACTTTACATGCTTATATTTCAACTTCATGTAAGGGTTTTATGGTTTGTTTCTTAAAACGATTTTTGATGTTCTAACAACTTAAACCTTACTCACATCTTCAAGAAATCCAAGTCTTCTAACATAAATATTAATCCACGCATCACAAGAAACACTTACTTATCCTTAACGCAAAATTTGGTGGTTGTGCACTAAGGTTCCTCTTAAGCCTTTAACTTTGCTTCCTCCTTTTTGCTTACCCTTTGAAACCCGAATCTTTTGGTCTTTTGGAAAGGGGTTTATGGAAGATTCTAATGGTCTTAAATGATGAAAGAAAATGGCACATGAGCAAGGGAAAAATGCCGTTAGTTGAAGCTTTAAAATGGAAGAAAAATGGATTTTCTGGGGTAAGGTTGTTTCCCCTTTTTATGTTTGTTTCAAAAGAGAGAAAGATGAAGTGAAAGTGAAATTGAAAGTGAGAGAAATGGGGAAGAGTGTGGCCGGTTGGAAATGGAGAGAGAAGGAGTGCTTAAATCTCTTGGAAGTGTTGTCTTAAAGCTTACAAAAAGTCAACAATTGCAACTCTTGATGATGTAAGCATTAAGGGGTGAATAGTGATGTGTAAGGAGAAGTGATTGATGGGTGAATGACAAATGCATGGCCCCCCTTTCTCCCCTTTTTAGATCTGCCATGGGAAGTCTTTTTATGTCATGGAGTGGTCTTGTCACCTTTATTAAAGTTAAGCTCATGATTTCTTGTGAAAATTTGTCTATATGTAGTATAAGTGAAGAGGTGATAAGGAAATTGTCTTATCACTAGATTTTGATAAGTTATCAATTGATAAATGATTCCAACTCTCAATTGATAAGTTATCTAAGGTGATTGGTTGGTCTACTTATTTATGTGTAAGGCTTATGAATGAAAATAAAGGCATAGCCTTATAAAAAATTGTTTTAGGATTTTTATCTTACATTGTTTTGTGATTTATGATTTGATTTTTGTAGAATTGTGAAATTTTCTAAAGTTGAATGAAATTATTCAAATTAAATTATCGATTAATTATTTAGGGTTAAAATTCCTTAATGGTTTTAAGGTTTAGGGTTTTAAGTAGCTTTAGAGCTCGCAGTTCTTCAAGCTCGGGTTTTATCGACAATTGGCTTTTGAATTGTAAAAATTTAATTTGTTTCTAAATATAAACTTAAGTTTTTAGTTTAGTTGATCCTTTGGGAACTTTCAGAATTTACTCGTACTCAAATCCTATGCCCACTAACAGTAAGGTTTACAGTTAGTTTACTTATTCATGTACACAAATCTTATGCATGAAGATAAGGAGATTGTTTGATTTGAAATTCTTTTGGAGTTTGTCTCTTAAATTGATTTGTAAGTTAAGATTAAATTTCTATAAAATTATGAAAGTTTCTAAAATTGAATAAAATTATTCGGATTAAATTCTTAATTAGCCGCTTAGGGTTATAAGTCCTTAATTGTTTTAGGGTTTTGCGTTTAGAGTCTATGGTTCTCGTATTCGAGTTTTATCGAGAATAGGGTTTCGAATTGGAAAATTAAATTCGTTTTTAAATGTAAACTTGGATTCTTAGCTTAGTTTATCTTTGGGAATATTCGGGAAGTGTTCTTAGTTGAATCACAAGTTTGCTAAAAGTAGGGTTTACAATTTATCCATAAGTAACATGGCTTATAAGTGAAAATAAGAGAATTGTCTTATATGAAATTCTTTTAGGGTTTGGTTCTCGAATTAATTTATAGGTTGTGATTTACCTCTTAAGAAATTTTCAAGTTTCCTAGAGTTAAATAAAATTTATTGAAAATATATCTTTAATTATTTATTTAGGATCATAAGTCCTTGATCATCCTAGGTTTTAGAGTTCGAGTGAGTTTATGTATGTTTTAGAGTTCGAGTGAGATTATGTATGTTTTAAGGTTTTTCACCAACTTGGGAATAATTTACTTATACTTATGAGCTTAAGGATCAATTGGCTTAATTATTTAGGAATATCGTTTTATTATGCAACATATATATATATATATATATCATATGATAATTTTATTGATTTATGGCTTTTCAAGCGTTAAGATAATTTTATAGAGTTTTAAAATTTTTTTTTATTTTTTTATTTTTTTAAGTACATGTATGTAGGGATTGGGGTTTTCTTGCATGATAAGAGTTTCCAAATTATATAATTGGGTCTTTCAAGTTCGTTTTGAGTTCCAGGTTCAAAATTTTAGTCGGTTTTCATTTTATGTAGTTTTATTGACTTAGAGAAATATCTAAGACACTCGAATCCAATACTATGTTTAGAAGGTTGAATTTACAGAGTCTACAGTGTCCCCCCTTCAATTCTGCTTGCTAGTTAATGTATAATACCATATTAAATCTATCATCTTCTATCTCCTCATCATTCTGATAAGATGGAGGAGTAAATTTAAGGAGTTTGTTTAATTCATGCACATACTCTCGAATGCCCCCATTGTTTCAAATGGAAGAACTCTTCCTTCGTTCTATTCTTGACAGTAGGAGGGTAGTATCAATCCATGAATAACTCTATGAAGCCTTCCTATGTCATAAGTACCTCTTGTTGTTGTGTATCTACCATTCATAGGCTGTATCCTCCAAGAGTATAGAAGCATAATCCACTTTCTTATTTTCTAGTACTTTATAGACGTGAAATGCACTCTCAATTGCCAAATCCCATTTATTTGCTATGGTAAGATCTTCGTTAATCTAGCTAAATGGCTTCACAATTCATTACACTCTATGATAAGGAGTTAAAGGAAAAAAAAAAAAATGACAGCTAATTTGGAACAAAAGAATATGAATGGGTATTCAAAAGAAAATGGGTATGAAGAACATGAAGGTTTTAATAGTGAATGTAAATGGATATAACTCACCAAGACATAAACACAATCAGGGGGTTTAAGCTCAAAATAGAGTTTAATACAACTCATGAACACTAAATAGCTCGGGGTTTCGAATGAAGGTTAGATGCAACTCACTAACCTGTTCAAATGAAGGGGTTCACCACAATCTGAGAACAAGATTGATAAGAACGTGAGGATGATTAAATAGAGTAATCAACACTCAAAAATTTGGCAAACGCTAACTCAAGTATAGCCTTACTCGAAAGAAGAAAGTTCACTCTGTTTGGGAATATCTTCCTTATCTATATATATCTATCTATCTTCATCTGTATCTATACAAATGTTGCTAATTATAACAAGTCCTAAACCCTAGTGGCAAAACTATAAATAATGTATAAGGCCTTAAACCCTAAAGAATTAAGCCCATAAATAAACTAAAGGGAAAACATTTACAAGAATACAAAACTATACGTTTTACAAAATTTGGCATGTAGTCACATGGAATGTCTTAGGAGGAGTAGTATCCGAATCGGATGGGATTGGTAGTTGGATGTGTGGGTTCGGGAAGGAGTCCTTGAAGTCTTGCGTGGCTTGGTCGAAATAGTAGAAAGGTCAGCCTATAATTGCTAAACACTAGAATCAGTCGGCACAAGTCTTTTAGTGAGGTGCCGAGTGGTTCTTTGGTCTCGAGTACTTGGCCTTGCAGTTTTTCGGCACCTCGATTGACGACATAGTTGATGTTAAGTGTTTATTTTCCTTTCGCTTGTCTTTTTGGCTACGGCTCGCCTTTAGCAAGCATTAACAGGACTCGGCTTGGATATTGTCAGAGGTTGATTCCCATCATTACTGCGAGTTAGAAAGGAAGTTGTCCTTGACGTTAAATGTTGAGCTCGAGCTGGGGTATTGAATAAACTTCTTTACCCTTTTCCCCTCACCATGGGTACCAAGTGTGTCTAGATTTCCTCATTGCTCATAGGGATCAAGCAATAGCTCTTCCCATCCTTCCGAATAATGTAAGTGTTGAGGAAGCCGTTGTGGATCACTTTCCAGTCATACTCCTAAGGTCGGCCAAGAAGTAAATTCATGGCATTCATAGGGACCACGTCTAATTTAATCTCATCTTTGTACTATCCTGCTTTGAATGCAATTTGAGCATGCCTATGTACATGGACCATACTCTTGTCATTGAACCACTTCAATCCATAGGGTTAGGGGAGCGAGTAGGTCGACAACTTCATCTTTTCCACTAGGCATTGCATATGAAACAAATTTTCCCTTTGTCCGGGATCTACCCTCAGGTTAGCTTGTATGGCCGTAGCTAGGAGTTTATCTAGGTCCTCGGGATAGATATCTTCTTTTATTAATTGGTCATTCGAGCTCCTCTCACTCTGACTCTAGATTTGAGCCTCGAGCCCCATGCCCTTTAAGACCATTACCTTCTTATTCAGGCATTAGGATGCAATGTGTCCGTAACCTAAGCACTTGAAGCACTTTACTTCTCAGGCCTTGTTGCCAAGTGCCTTTTCCTTATCGGTAATCCATTTCTTGGCATGTATTAGTTAGCTAGGCTCTCCTTTCTCCATCTTCTTTTCTTGCCTTCTCTTGGCATACCTATTAGGCTCAAGGATGCCTTGTTGAGGTCAACTACTTGGCCTTTGATGCCTTCTTCTTCTCTGCCTCTCTACTCTTAATGCCAAATTAATTAGCTCGTTTAGGGAGTTAAACGGCTGCAATTCAACTATATCAACAATGTCGTCTCGGAGTCCACTCAAGAATTTGGCAATGGTACAATCCTGTGGCTTAGCAATATCACATCTCGTCATCAAGGTCTCAAACTCTTACAAATATTCTTTAACAATTTTTTGTCTTTGTCTCAAGTGCTAGAAAGCATGGAGCATCTCCTGCTTGAAATAAGTCAGCACGAAGTGTTGGTTCATCAATCTTTTCATGAGCCTCTTAGTTTTGATTGGCTCTACTCCTTCGGTATCCCATTGAGCAACTAGCTTATCTTATAAGAGTCTTCTATATTCAATAAGGGATAATGAAGCTAGCTTAACCATTGCTCGATCATCATACTCATAGTACTCGAATAACTTCTTGACTCGAGGAACCTAGTTTAGGAACTTTTCAGGTCAGCTACTTCCATAGAAGGTTAGCAGTTTTAGCTTGACATTGTCAAGTCCTTTGCTAGGTGCTCGGGGTTCATCCCTTGCATTTTGAGCCAGTCGATTCTCCTTTATTTGGCTACTTTTGTTAGAGCTCTACTCGACTACACCTCGTCTCGGCCTTGGCTCTCTTCTCTAAGCTTCTTGATTTGCTTTGGAGTCAACACTCCTTTCATTTCCTCTCCTCAACATTAGTAGGTTTTCTCTTCTTCACAGCTTAGCAGCTCCTTTTGACTGTTTCACATCATTATAAAGCTCATTGGAACCACTTTCATTTATGGCTGTTCGCTCCCCTCTCCCATCTCGACCATCACGTCTGCGGCCTTGAATTAACTTAGTAAGCTCTTGAATAGAGTCAGTGAGATTTTGGATTTGGCATTCAAATTTGTTAACACGTCATCTCAAGCTTCCGCGAGGACTATCATTAGTGTTGTTGACATTATCCTCTAACATTCTTGTTCATTCAGTAATTTACTAGCAAATTAAATAAACACGTTTTACAATAAAACTGCAGCAACCTAGAAATGACTACTACACGATTTCTATAGCTACCCACAACCAATAAACACTTCCATATCAACTAAAATCAAACTTTGAAGAACACTATTATGCGTATCCTCACAACGCTCTGATACCAATATGATATGGAGTTAAAGGAAGAAAGAAACGGCAATAGATTTAAAATGAAAGAACAGGAATGGGTATTCAAAAGAAAATGGGTACGAAGAATAGGAAAGTTTTGATGGTGAATATGAATGGATATAACTCACCAAGACACAAACACAATCAAGGGGTTTGAGCTCAAAATAGAGTTTAGTATGACTCACAAACACTAAATATCGCTCGGTGTTTTAAATGAAGGTTAAATGGAAGTCACTAACAGGTTCAAATGAAGGGGTTCACCATAATTTGAGAACAAGATTGATAAGAACACATGGACAATTAAAGAGAGTAATTAATACTCGATAATCTAGCAAATGCTGTCTCAAGTATAGCCTTGTTCGAAAGAGGAAAGTTTCACTCTATCTAGGAATATCTTCTCTATCTGTATATAACTGTCTATCTTCGTCTGTATCTATACAAATGTTGCTATTTATAGCAAGTACTAAACCTTAGTGGCAAAATTGTAAATAATGTATAAGGCCTTAAACCTTAAAGAATTGGGCGCATAAATAAAATAAAGGGAAAACATGTACAAGAATATAAAACTATACGTTTTATAAAATTCGGCATGTAGTCCTTGAAGAGTAGTATCGAACTGGATGGCGTTGGTAGTTAGATGTGCAGGTTTGGGATGAGTCCTTGAAGTCTTGCATGGCTTGGTTGTAACACTAGAAAGGTCAGCCTATAATCACCGAACACTAGAATTAGTCAGCATGAGTCTTTTGGTAAGGTGTCGAGTGGTTCTTTGGTCTCAAGTACTTGGCTTTGTGGTTTTTTGACACCTCAACTGATGATAGAGTTGATACCAAGTGTTTATTTTCCTTCCCCTTATCCTTCTGGCTACAGCTCACCCTCGATAAGCATTGACAAGACTCAGCTTGGATATTGTCAAAGGTTGATTCCTATCATTACTGTGGAGGAAGTTGTCCTCGATGTTAAGTATTGAGCTTGGGCCGAGGTGCCGAGTCAACTTCTCTTCGCTTTTCTCTTTACTATGGGTGTCAAGTGTCTTTGGATTTCCTCGATGCTCATAGGGGTCAAGTAATAGCTCTTCCCATCCTTCCAAACAATGTAAGTGTTGAGAAAGCCGTCGTGGATCACTTTCTACTCATACTCCCAAGGTTGGCCAAAAAGTAAATTCATAGCATTCATAGGGACCACATTGAATTTAATCTCATCTTTGTACTATCCAACTTTGGAAGCAATTCGAGTGTACTTATGTACATGGACCATACCTTTGTCATTAAACCACTCCAATCCATAAGGTCGGGGGTACGGGTAGGTTAGCAACTTTATCTTTTCCACTAGCTCGGCAGAGACGATGCTGGTGCAGTTACCTCTATCGATAACTAGGGAACAAGTCTTCCCACTGACTAAGCACCGCATATCAAACAAATTTTCCCTTTGTCTAGGATCTACCCTTAAGTTAGCTCTTATAGCCGTAGCTAGGAGTTTATCCAGGTCCTTAAGATAGTTATCTTCTTCTATCAACTGGTCATTTGAACTCCTATCACTTTGACTCTTGATTTGAGCTCGAGCCCCTTACCCTTTAAGACCATTACCCTCTTATTTGGGCATTGGGACGCAATGTATTTGTAACCTAAGCACTTGAAGCACTTCACTTCTTGGGCCTTGTTACTAGATGCCTTTTCTTTCTAGGCAATCTGTTTCTCGGCATGGTTTGGTTAGCTAGGCTTTCCTTTCTCCATCTTCTTCTCTTGCCTTCTCTTAGAATACCTCTTAGGCTCAAGGCTGCCTTGTTAAGGTTGGCTACTCGGCCTTTGATGCCTTCTTCCCCTCTCCCTCTCTAATCTTAATGTTAAATTAATTAGCTCGTCCAAAGAGTTAAATGGCTACAATTCAACTATATCAACAATGTCGTTATGGAGTCTACTTAGGAATCTAGCAATGGTGCAGTCTTGTGGCTCGACAATTCCACATCTCGTCATCAAGGTCTCAAACTCTTACAAATATTCTTCAATAGTATTTCGACCTTATCTCAAGCGCTGGAAAGCAAGGAGCATCTCCTGCTTGAAATAAGTTAGCATGAAGCGTTGGTTCATCAATCTTTTCATAAGCCTTCAAGTTCTGATCGGCTCCTTTCCTTCGGTATCCCACTTAGCAATTATCTTATCCCACCAGAGACTTGCATATTCAATAAGGGATAATGAAGCCAGCTTAACCTTTGCTTGATCATTGCACTCATAGCACTCGAATAACTTCTCGACTCGGGGAACTTAGTCTAGGAACTCTTCAAGTAGGCTACTTCCATAGAAGGTCGATAGTTTCAGCTTGACATTATCAAGTCCTCGGTTAGGTGCTTGGGGTTCATCCCTTGCATTCTGAGTTAGTCGATTCTCTTCGATTCGGCCACTTCTGTTAGAGCTCTACTTGGCTACACCTCGTCTTGGCCTTAGCTCTCTTTTCTAGGCTTCTTAATTTGCTTTAGAGTCAACACTCCTTTCATTTCCTCTCCTCGACATTAGCAGGTTTTCTCTTCTTCATGGCTCAGCAACTCCTTTTAGCTGTTTTGCATCATTACAAAGCTCATTAGAACCACTTTCACTTGTGGGTGTTCGCTCCCTTCTTCCTTCTCAGCCATCACGTTTGTGGCTTTGAATTAACCCAAAAAGCTCCTAAATAGAGTCAGTATGATTTTGGATTTGGTATTCCAATTTGTCAACATGTCACTTGAAGCTTCCGTAAGGACTATCACAAGTGTTGTTGACATTATCGTTTGACATTCTTGTTCATTTAGTAATTTATGAGCAAATTGAACAAATACGTTTTACAATAAAACTGCAGCATCCCAGAAATGACTACTATATGATTTCTACAGCTACCTACAACCAAAAAACACTTCTACAGCAACTAGAATTAAACTTTGAAGAATGCTATCATGCATGTCCTCCTAAAGCTCTTATACTAATATGATAAGGAGTTAAAGGAAGAAAGAAACAGTAGTAGATTTGAAACGAGAGAACATAAATGGGTATTCAAAAGAAAATGGGTACAAAGAACAGGACGGTTTTGATGGTAAATGTGAATGGATATAACTCACCAAGACACAAACACAATCAGGGGGTTTGAGCTTGAAATAGAGTTCAATACGACTTACGAACACTAAATGTTGCTTAAGGTTTCAAATGAAGGTTAGATGCAACTCACTAATTGGTTCAAGTGAAGAGGTTCACTACAATCAAAGAACAAGATTGATAAGAACACGTGGACGATTAATGAGAGTAATCAAGACTGGATAATCCGGCAAATGCTATCTTAAGTATAGCCTTGTTCGAAAGAGGAAAGTTTCATTCTGTCTGGGAATATCTTCTTTATCTATCTATCTTTGTCTGTATCTATACAAATGTTGCTATTTATAGGAAGTACTAAACCCTAGTGGCAAAATTGTAAATAATGTATAAGGCCTTAAACCCTAAAGAATTGAGCCCATAAATAAAATAAAGGGAAAACAAGTATAAGAATACAAAACTACGCGTTTTATAGAAATCAACATACAGTTACTTGGAATCTCCTGGGAGGAGTAGTATCTAAATCGAATAGGGTCAGCAGCTGGATGTGCGGGTTTGGGAAGGAGTCTCTATAGTCTTGCATGGCTTGGTCAAAACACCAAAAAGGTTAGCCCATAATCGCCAAACACTAGAATCAGTTGGTACGAGTCTCTTGGTAAGGTACTGAGTGGTTCTTTGATCTTGAGTACTTAGCCTTATGGTTTCTTGGCACCATAGTTGACTATAGAGTTGATGATGAGTGTTTATTTTCCTTCCCCTCGTCCTTTTAGCTACAGCTTGCCTTCAGCAAGCATTGACAGGACTTGACTTGGATTTTGTTGGAGGCTAATTCTCATCATTATTGTAAGTTTGAAAGGAAGTCGTCCTCGACGTTAAGTGTTAAACACGGGCCGAGGTACCGAATAAACTTCTCTTCCCTTTTCTCTTCACCATGGGTATTGAGTGTCTCTGGATTTCCTCAACGCTCATAGGGGTTAAGTAATAGCTCTTCCCATCCTTTTGAATTGTGTGAGTGTTGAGGAAGCCGTTGTAGATCACTTTCCGATCATACTCCCAAGGTCAGCTAAGAAATAAATTTACAGCATTCATAGAGACCACATTGAATTTAATCTCATCTTCATACTGTCCCGCTTTGAAAGCAATTCGAGCGTGCTTATGTACATAGACCATACCCTTATCATTAAACTACTTCAATCCATAGGGTCCGAGCTCCTATCACTTTGACTCTCGATTTGAGCCTTGAGCCCTTCGCCCTTTAAGATAATGACCCTCTTATTTGGGCACTAGGATACAATGTGTTCATAGCTTAAGCACTTGAAGCACTTCACTTCTCGCGCCTTATTATCGAGTGCCTTTTCTTTCTCGGCAATCTGTTTCTTGGTATGGTTTGGTTGGCTAAGCTCTCCTTTCTCCATCTTCTTTTCTTGCCTTCTCTCGGCATGCCTCTCAGGCTTAGGGCTACCTTGTTGAGGTTAGCTACTCGGCCTTTGATGCCTTCTTCTCCTTTGCCTCTCTACTCTTAATGCTAAATTAATTAACTCATCCAGGGAGTTGAATGATTACAGTTCAACTATATTGGCAATGTTTTCTCGAAGTCCACTCAGGAATCTAGTAAAGGTACAGTCCTATGGCTCAGCAATTTCACATCTCGTCATCAAGGTCTCAAACTCTTACAAATACTCTTCAATAGTATTTTGACCTTATCTTAGGTGCTGAAAAGCAAGGAACATCTCCTACTTAAAATAAATCGGTATGAAGTGTTGGTTCATTAATCTTTTCATAAGCCTCCTAGTTCTAATTGGCTCCTCTCCTTCAATATCCCGCTTAGCAACTAGCTTGTCCCACCAAAGACTTGCATATTCAATAAGGGATAATGAAGCCAGCTTAACCTTTACTCAATCATCGCATTTGTAGGACTCAAATAACTTTTTGACTTAGGGAACCTAGTCTAGGAACTCTTTAGGTCGATTACCTCCACAAAAGGTCGGTAATTTTAGCTCGACATTGTCAAGTCTTCAGTTAGATGCTTGGGGTTCAATCCTTACATTCCAAGCTAGTCAATTCTCTTTGGTTCGGTTACTTCTGTTAGACCTCCGCTTGGCAACACCTCGTCTTGGCCTCGGTTCTCTTCTTCGAGCTTCTTGATTTGCTTTGAAGTCAATACTCCTTTCATTTCTCCTCGGCATTGGCGGGTTTTCTCTTCATTATGGCTCAGCAGATCCTTTCGACTGTTTCACATCATGACAAATCTCATAGAAACCACTTTCACTTGTGGGTGCTCGTTCCCTTCTTCCTTCTTGGCCATCATGTCTGCGGCCTCGGATTAACCTATTAAACTCCTGAATAGAGTTGGTGAGATTTTGGATCTAGTATTCTAATTTGTTAACACATCGCCTTAAGCTTCCATGAGGACTGTCACCAGTATTGTTGACATTATCTTCTAACATTCTTGTTCGTTCAGTAATTTACCAGCAAATTGAACGAACACATTTTACAATAAAACTGCAGCAACCTAGAAATAACTACTACACAATTTCTATAGCTACCTACAATCAATAAACACTTCCATAGCAACTAGAGTCAAACTTTGAAGAACACTATCATATGTGTCCTCCTAAAGCTCTAATACCAATATGTTGAGGAGTCAAAGGAAGAAAGAAATGGTAGCAGATCTAAAACAAAAGATTAGGAATGGGTATTCAAAAGAAAATGGGTACAAAGAATAGGAAGGTTTTGATGGTGAATGTGAATGGATATAACTCACCAAGACACAAACACAATCAGGGGGTTTGAGCTTGAAATAGAGTTCAATATGACTCACGAACACTAAATGTTGCTTAAGGTTTCAAATGAAGGTTAGATGCAACTCTCTAACTGGTTCAAGTAAAGGGGTTCACCATAATCTGAGAACAAGATTGATAAGAACATGTGGATGATTAAAGAGAGTAATCAACACTTGATAATCCAGAAAACGCTAACTTAAGAATAGCCTTGCTAGAAAGAGGAAAATTTCACTCCGTCTGGGAATGTCTTCTCTATCTATCTATCTTTGTCTATATTTATACAAATGTTGCTATTTATAGCAAGTCCTAAACCTTAGTGGTAAAACCGTAAATAATGTACAAGGCCTTAAACCCTAAAGAATTGGGTGCATAAATAAAATAAAGGGAAAACATATACAAGAATACAAAACTGTGCATTTTACAAAATTCGGCATGCAGTCACTCGGCATGTCTTAAGAGGAGTAGTATCCGAACCAGACGGGGTCGGTAGTTAGATGTGTAGGTTCGAGAAGGAGTTCTTGAAGTCTCATGTGGCTTGGTCGAAACATTAGAAAGGTCGGTCCATAATTGCCGAACACTAGAATAAGTCGGCACAAGTCTCTCAGTGAGGTGCTAAGTGGTTCTTTGGTCTCGAGTATTCGACCTTGCGGTTTCTTGGCACCTCAATTGACGATGGAGTTGATGCCAAGTGTTTATTTTCCTTCCCGTCGTCCTTCTAGCTATAGCTCACCCTTGGTAAGCGTTGATAGGACTCAGCTTGGATATTGTTGGAGCCTGATTCCCATCATTTTAGTTAGCTTGTGATGGGAATCAAGCTATGGGACTCTTGACTTGTAGCCGAACCCAAGGACTAGAGGGGTTAGCACGATGAATCTTTATGTTCTAACCAACCCCTACCAAGGTCGAATACTTACTTGTCGAGTCATCTCTAATGCCATGCCGTATAACCACCCTTTACTCTGTAGCATGCTAAGTTAGCGATTACTCTCTATTGCAAAGCTATCCAATCACTCGGCATCATCCTTGCCAAGAAGCCGAGAGAGAGAATTTAGACTGATTAAGCCATCCTTGCTTAGACAAGCTCATCTATTCATACTTTTTGTTTGCATCTCCTAACGACCCCACTAATGCTGCATTGCTACATGTATAGTATCACATGTAAAATCTGTAGCACAAATGATTATTTTCCTTATATATTCATTTTTGCTCTTTTGTAACATGTACATTGCCTCTTTAGGAAACACCCTTTTTATCTTTCCCTTTTGGGCAAGTTGCCCTAGTTTGTAGGTATAAATACCCCTATACTTACAATTGCAACATAATCGGATTACCTTTAATACACTTGAGTACTTTCTTCCTTACGTAAACACTACTTGTTTACTCTCGGCATCATTCTAATTCTTTCCCTTAAGCAAGGTTAGGTGGTGAGTAACATCACTAGACCAATTCGTACGTTATATCGAATTGTGCTGTGAGTTCTCGAAAGTTCCTTTAGTATGTCACATCCTCTGGAATTGTTCGTAAGTTTTCGCTTACTACTCCATTCGCCTTTGTCACTCTTTTCATACCTTTCCCCATTAGCCCTTTGTCGAGTTTTCTGTAAGCTTGGACCCATTTAGTGATCGACTTTATCTATTCTTGGTCACGGTTCGCACCAGCTTATCTTCATGAGATCCCATAGTCATAGCATTAGCTTAGGTCTACATTACCACTATGGCTTGATCTAGTTGGAGTTGTGGAGCAAGAGGGGGAGGAGGTGGTAGCATCCTCCATTTGCTCTTTTTGAGCTAAGTTTACTGCTAATCGTCCTTGTCTCCTTGGTGGCATCCTTAACTACTACACTGAAATCAAAGCATCAAAATTGGGGTTTTAATTATCTTAATAATTGTAACACCATTTTTTTTAATAGCAAAAGATACTTTAGTCTTGCAAAGTACCCTAACTACCCCATATGACCTCATTAACGTATCGATGAATTTAAATGTTTACTTTAATATTACCTTAACTCTTAGGGCCTACACACCTAACATACTGGTGCCCAAGAGACGGGTGCTATACCATCCTTAAGTTGAGGATAAGACCAATTAGAAACCAAGTACAGTTAAAAATTTATAATATCATATAATAAAAATGTAGAAGCCTACCTAAAAGTAATGCATAAGACATCATACTACTTATGTCCCTTAGAGTCACATAGTTCGAACATAAACTAATTAAAGTCTTCAACATTTATTCATACTATAATAATATTTGATCTCTGCTCTCAATGTCCTCATCCTGAACTTATGCTCTAGCATTATCTCCACCTTCAAAACTTGAGGTTAAAGCAAATCTAACCACTCAGCATCAAGCTAAGTGAGCAAAAGTAACAATAAATGACAAACAACAATAAGAGCATATCTAATTGCAGTTTATTGCCAACATCATAACTATTGTTGTAAATAGCTATACCAATCAACACCGAGTTTGATAAAATTTAACAAATTAATTGATGTTTATGCATGATATCATATGCCATGCTAGTACATGTGACATGTACTGACCAATATTCTAATTGAGTGTATATAATAAGTGCCCTTAGGTGGCTTCTAAGAAAAATATGAGCAGCATATGGTAGCTCCTCACCAAAATTACATAAGTGGCATTTAGTGATTCCCACGCATAATAGATGAGCGGTACGTAGCAGCTTAATACTAAGCATGCGATTCTATGTGCTAAAAACTGAGCTTTATAAACCAAGCTTTTTCAACTTTACAAGCTATAGGTTCTTTTGTGCAACCCAAGCTTCAAATATGACTCCTAAGTCATTTTCTTAAAATGAGCCTTAGAACACAACCCTTAGGTCCTTTAATAAAAACTGAGCTTTTATAAAATATGACCCTTAAGCTGTTTTTGTGCTATGCCATAGATGTAAGTGATATAACAAATTGCATTCAATAGTACCTAAGCATGTAAATATCAGACACAACCTCATTAATTATTTAAACCGGGCACCTAATCACAATAACACTATCTATGAGCCATGTCTATAATTTATGCCTATAATTTAAGAGAGCAAGCCTATCAAGGCATAAATTATCATTCATGAAATAGTTTCACTTTCAATCACAGTTCATATAACCCTACTTATAGTACAATAAATAAATCTAAACTTAAGTCATTATATTTGAGCATGCCCATCTTATAATCATATTAAACAAGTCATACAATAATCACATAATCATTAAGTCCTACAATTCACTTAAGTGAAACTATCATGACCCAATGGTACCATTGTCGTGGTAGGTCGTCGTATATCATATAAAGGTCTACTATTAACTCCTTTATTGATCGCAGGCCCTTCATACGATACACAAGGCTCTATCCATTATACGTTACTACCAGGCCCATAGATAAGTAATATAGGGCAATTTAATTAAAATTTACTTCTATGGTGTAAATTAACTAAATAAACGTGTGGACTCGTATGTTCTATACCAAAAGAATATTACAAACAAATATAGTTTGTAAAGGGAACTGCATTAGAAACTTTAATCTATGATATAAACAAAAATGTAAAAGTAAATGGTTATCTACAAAACTATTACAAAATCTTCTATTTACTTCCTGATCGCTCCAACTCATCTCTAAACGAGACTCACCTCGGGCATCTCTCGGCCCGGGTGAATGAAGAGGTTTTCTTGTAGCAAAAGAAATCTATTGGGGTGTAAGCTTAAATTTAAGCTTAATGAGATAAATACCCTCGTCAATACTGCATGACAGAAATTTATTAGATGCACAATTATATGAATTCATGAATAATTAGTATACCAAACAATGCATGCAGTGGCTTAGGAACTGTGTACGACTCAGAATTATGCCCCCTATAGTCGGGGTTTGGAGATAATTAACTGACCTAAACCAAAATCTAAGTTCTAACCCTTAGGTTTTATTTCATTTGCACTATTGTGCTTAAGTCAAAACAAAATTATATATATATATATATATACTTTTTTTACCGAATATCAAATAATATTTTCAAAATCCTAAATTTAGCGGTGTGGTGGCCTCCACAATCCATAAACACATGCCTTAAGTAGGAGTTACAAGACACGGCCCTTCGCTGGTTGGCGTCTCCCAGCACCTAGTCAGCCCATCTGTCACGAATTGAGGATGGCCTAGTCGTGGCAGACGCCGTATACTGTATAAAGAACTCCTGATTGGTTACCCTTCCAATCAAGAACTCTTCACACAATATACAAGGCTCTACAACTACTAGTTTCCAAAGAACATCCAGACTCACATGATATCATTACACAATCATATTCATATAAAATTTAAGTTACAAAGCTTACATTACACAGCGTTTAAGTATGTCTAAGTCTATAATAATAAGATAAACAAAAGTACATGGGAAGAGTCTATATAAACTGTTCTCTCTCAATACACATAACAGCTCGCTCTTACCCAAGTCCCCAAGCTAACCTACGGCATTCCTCATCCTGTCTCTACGAACAGGCTATCTTGCAACAAAAGTCTAAAGGGGTATAAGCCTAAGCTTAGTGACCAAAACCCTCAGCCACACCACAAGTAAGTTATAAATACATTATATTCAAACACATGAATGAATGATCAACCAGTATGCCAAACAATATGTATAATTAACTAGTTCATATACGTAACTCAGATTTAACGCCCTCTGAAGTCAGGGTTGGAGTTTATACGACACTAATCAGATCCGGGTATTATACTAGAACTTACTTTACTACGGAATTCCACATTCCGTACTTATGTCAAATAATTCTTTTATTTTCAGAAAACCTAAGTTCTAGTATAATTGTGAGTGGGCCCCCGCAGTCCACACTCATCCTTAAACGGAGGCCTCTAGACTCGACCCTTAGCCAGGCGGTTGGCACCTCCAACGCCTAGTGTTCCCGTGGGGCAGGGTAAGGTCATTTTGTACGAGTGCACCGTACAGAACCAAATAAATAAATAATATCAACCCCCGAATGGCCTCTCTTTACCTCCGTGTGATGTGACGGCCGGAATAGTATCCATGCTATGCATGTTAATGCATGCCCCAATTTCTTTTTATTGGCCGAGTATAATTAGGTTCAAATTATGCTATGACCATCCAATTGTGCACACAATCATTTTCTATACTACCATACAACAAACATAGCATTATTAATATTTAAGATAAGTTCACAATTCAAGATATACCAACATACACAGGCATTTTCCCAAACCCCACACAATAGCAAATTAACAATAGTATTTAAGTCTACTATCTACAATCACAAAACAAGCATGGAATCATCGGGTAAATACTCACTCAGTCATGGTGATTCGTCCTAATCGTAGTAATCGATTGGGAGGTCTTCGTTCACCTCAGGGTCACCTGATCATTATGTGATAACAATGCTAGTAAGTATTTGAATTAACTAATAATTCTAAACATTTAATATCTAATTCTACTTAGACTACTATCAACTTTTACCCCGGTTAGACTTTATTATTAATCGTATATAACTTTTTCGTTTTATTTCTGATATTTATGAATTTATAGTCGTTTTTCATCGTTTTCAGACGTATATTTATACGGTAATGTCTGTTTTGGATGTTAAAACCCCTATTTTACATTATGAACTAAATTTATAGAAATTTTTAGTTATAATACTTAAGTATTCTTATTACTTATATTTGTATTCTTTATTCCTTAAATTCTTATAATTTAGGGATTTACTTTGCTATTACTATTTCATGTACTGAATTAGGTATAATCTAATTTAGAAGGTGTATTAGGATTTACTGATTTTAGTACCTAATTACCTACACTTTTCTTACTTTTCTCATTTTCTAAACCTATACTTATGTCATCGCTTACATCATCTTTTCTTTATGTCATTGCTTATGTCATCACTTACTTATGTAATGGCTTATGTTATCATATGCTTATGTCATCACTCACCTCATCATTTGATTACATAAGCATTACCTTATGCTTATGTCATATGTACATGTCTTATGTACATTTGTCCCTTACTTATACTTATGTACATATGCCTTATACATACATATACTTATACATCTACATATACTTATACCGTATTTATACATGTATACCTACTCATATACCTATACGGTTGGATACTTATTTTTATACTAAAAATTCGTATGCCAAATTTTCCCTTAAGAAAATCCTCTCAATTTCATCCTTTTGCATTTCTATGTATGTATTTAGTGTAGTATACACATATATAGTTAGATATGGTCTTAAGTTAGGTTATGTACATGATAATTACTTATGTATAAAGGTTCACATATTTGTATTCCTTTGGTATTTCTTTATGTACACATACCTAAGAGTACATACACATGTATTTCTTCCATTTCCTTCATGATTCTTCATTTTCTATACTTAAAGATGGAAACTTTGTTCCTCTTCTTCAAGACTTCACTAAACACCTAACTACTTATCTAATCTACCTAATTAACTAACTAATGAATAACATAAGGTAACATAAAACAACTTAAAGACATACCTTTAATTGTGTTGAAGTTTATGGAGACAAAAGCAAAGGAATGAAAGTGAAAGTGGAGAGGGAAGTTCACGGCATGAAAGGGAGGTTTTGTTTTTGTTTCTTTTGTTTGATTCTAATTATGGAAGACAACAAATGGTGGGGTCTAGATGGGATAATTGTGGACGGCAACAATGGTAAGAAAGGGAAAAGAAAAATCAAAAGGAAAGAAAAGAAGACCATCATTAAGAAGCTAAGATATTTTCCTTATCTCTTAAGACTTTTGACTTTTCAAAATGTTGACTTGGTCAACCCTTTGACTTTGGTCAACATGCATTACCTTAGTCAACATTCCTTAAGTATGTGTAATTTTGTACACATAATGTAGTAATTAAGGGAAATTAGAGGAAAAATGAAGGAAATGAGGGGAAATGAGGGGAAATGAGATATTTGATGAATTGATTAGTAAACATTGTTGATGAGATCTTACTTTAGGTCTTTATAGCCTATATATCTCATTTGATAAACTACTTTGAATAACAAATGCAAAAAGTACCAATTTGAGTGTTAAGATTCACTACATATAACCTAATCTTCAACTATTACCCTAACTCTAAGTGAAACTATCTTAATCACTTACTTAAGAAGTAAATATAATCTATAACTCATTATCTTAATTTCTAATGGATTACCTAAGTATTCGAATCATATAAGCATGAATGAGGGTCATCTCTAACCCTTTACTAATAGTTTGGCAAAATATGAGCATTATATTATCAATTAGGGTTTTAGGGTATATCATGTTGGATTGGTGCACATATGTCTTTAAGATAATCATTTTTAGGGTTTCTATCACTTTTGAATAAAATCTTTAGCATTTAGAAACATTTAAGGTAGAAAAATTTCTTACGCGATTGAGTAATTCTTTTAGGGTTTTCACTTTCATTAGCCTTGTCGACTCCTAAATTGTCTAACATGGTTGAGTCTATTACAAAAGCTAGGTTGAAAATTTTAGGGGTTTACACCATCAGCTTAGGATAAAAACTCAATAAAATTATGACATAGCTAGTGCCCAATCTTATAGGAGGCCTTGCTCTTGTGAGTCCCTTCCCATCTTTTATGTGAAGCAACAGTCAGTGTTATCCGAATGCAATTATAGGGAATGCATGACCTATTTAATTTCTTAATCGTATAAGTGGTTAATCTAATTTTCAAGGTAATTAGACAATTTGATTCCATACAATCGTATATATAAATTATCACAAACAATTCCCATTAATATATAATTAACAAGCCATAGCATTCAATTCACAAATTCATACACATGCATTTCTCATATCCTACAAGTATCCAAATTTATATATATAAGTTTAGGTGCATCTATTCTATAAGCAAAATCAAGTAAAGAGTCATTAGGAATTCACTCACTCCACCATACGGGTCAATTAAAGTAGTTTAGGGGTAGGTCGTCTCCGAACGGGGGGTCCCTTAGTCATCGCAATCATAACACTATAAGGATTTGAAACAAAACTTAGAAAACTAAGCTAAAACCCCCTAAGTTATACTCTTGACTAGTTTTTGTATTTTTCCCAATTTTACTTAAAAGTTCAATCATGTATAACTTTCTAATTTTAAATCCAATTTTTATGATCTTATAATCAATCTTCATCATTTTCAAGTGTACTTTAACATGGTGAGGCTAGATTTTCGAGATGAGGCATGCAAATCTGTCCATAGGTCAGAACAGTAGCAGTCCTCATAATTTGGAGTGCTTTTAGGCTTTGTTTGGTTAATGGGCTTTTTGGTAACTTGGGAATTCCTTTGGGCTTGGGCTTAAGATTTCATTTTAGACTTAAAATACTCCTTAAGGTCAGATTTACAACTTTGATTTACATTCCTAAGGCTATCAACCACTTCTTGTGCTCTTAAGTGGGCTTAAGTTATCAAATGGGTTTGTTTTTTATTGAATTCAAAGATGGTCACTTTCTTGGGCTAGGGAGTGTCTTGTAGGCTTCTTAAGGGTCTTAAAACAACCCTTATTGATGTGTCAAGTTGCTGGTCAGAAACATAAGGGTGGTTCAACTTGATGTTTGAGTCCCGTTTTGGAAGTCTTAAGCTTGGTTTTGAGTTTTAGGCTTAATACACTTATCAAACTTGCCTTGGTTGGTATTTTCACTTTGTTTACTTACTTTTATCATATTCTTAAGTGTCCTTTATGAATGCTCCAGATCTGGTCGGTTTAAGTATGAGGGCTTCCAACTTAATTTTCTAACTTGTTTCATCATTTCCTTAAGTTTAAGTGTTAGATCATGAATTTAAGCTACTTGTATTCAAATCTTAACTTGACTTCTTTTTCATGAAATGATTATTTGGCTCATACTTTACATGAAAATAGAGGATCTCACTTTCATCATACCTCTCATGCCTTAGTTTATGTCTTACAAAGTTAGTTTCCTCATAAGACTTCATGTGATGGATTTTTCCTTTACTTAAGTCTAAATTATAGTATGTTTAACTCAATGAAAGTGAAAACAACATCCAAATGACCTCTAAATCCTCATGTCCAGCATGCTTTTCTTTCATTCAGGTTCTCATTTCAAGATTTTTTCAACTTGAAATCTTTCATTCTAAGTGTTAAATAAGTATCTCCACAAAACACTAATTTTACATGATCATATTTCAACTTCCATGTAAGGTTTTTATGAGTTTGCTTCTTAGGGTAGTCTTTGATATTATACCAACTTATGATTATACTCATATCTTCAAGAAATCATAATCTCCTAACATGAATACTAACCAACCAACACAAGATATACTTACTTGTCCTTAAAGCAAAAATATGGTAGTTATGCACTAAGGTTCCACTTATGCTCTTCGTCTTACTTCCTCCTTCTTATAACCCTTTTGAAACCTAAGTTATGGTCCTTTAAAGTGGGGTTTAAGGAGTGTTCTAAGGATTCTAAAGGGATTTGAATATTGGTAAAAGCAACACAAGAAGAAGTTGAAAGTGTTGTGAGTATGTATGTGCTTGGAATGTGGTGGCAAGTGAAGGATTTTGTAGGGTATGGTTGTTTCTTCTTTTGTGTTGTTTTCAAAGTGAGAGCAAATGGGAAAAGAGTGGCCGGTTAGGACTGGGGTGGGAAGTGTGTTTAATAAGTTTGATTTTGTTGTCTTGTAGTATGCACAAAAGTCAACAATTGTAACTATTGATGATGTAAGCATTAAGGGATGAATAGTGGAGTGTAAGATAAAGTGATTGATGGATGAAAGACAAGAGTATGGCCCCTCTTAAAACCATGTAAGAACCGGCTATATAGTATCCTTTTAGGCATGGAAATGTCTTGTCTCCTTTATTAAAGTAAAATATGTGAAATCTTGTGATAATTTGTCCATATGTAGTATAAGTAAAGGGGTGATAAGGAAAGTGTTTTATTACAAGATTTTGATAAGTTATCAATTGATAAATAATTTCAACTCTCAATTGATAAGTTATTTACGGTGATTAGTTGGTCTACTTATTCAAGTGTAAGGCTTAGGCATGAAGAAAAGGGAATTGTCTTATAGGCAATTGTTTTAGGATTTACTTCTTGAATTGTTTTGTAAATAATGATTTAATTCTTATAAAATTATGAAATTTTCTAGAGTTGAATGAAATTATTCAAATTAAATTATCAATTAATCCCTTAGGGTTAAAAGTCCTTAATTGTTTTAGGGTTGAGGGTTTTAGGTGACTTTAAAGTTCGTAGTTTTTTCGAGTTTAGGTTTTATCGATAATAGATTTTTGAATTGGAAAAGTAAGTTCATTTTTAATTGTAAACTTGAGTTCTTAGTTTAGTTGATCCTTTGAAACGTTCAAAAAGTTCTTTTAGTCAAATTATAGGCCCGCTAACAGTAAGGTTTACATAAATTGTAATTGACTTATTCAAATAGTAGTAATCATAATCTACAGCAACTTTACATTATAGCAAGCAAGAAAGTGGTTCTCACTTAAGCTATTCTATATAGTCGATAAAATCCTTAAATACTAAAGTCCACCAGCAGTCTCGAGAATACTTACATTACATGAAAGATATTCCAAGTTATTTGAATTTAATTATAGTTGAGAAGCATCTGCATTATCATTTGAGTTGCTAAGTCTCCATATTAATCATAAGTTGACAAATCCTCAAACTTAATCAATTCAACATTCATTGGAGTTTCATTTCCCATGAGTTTATTTGTTATCCTTAAGGCAAAAAGATTATTTTCAATACACTAAGTCAAAGAATAATATTCAACTTAGAAAGGGTTACATGACCTTTAATAATTATAACATCTACCCATTTAATATAAAAATTAATTTTTATTATTATATTCTATTTTGTAATGTAGTATTATAAATGTCGTCATCATACACTAAATAGGCATTACGAAAAAGAATATTTAATTGAAATTGCAAGTTAATTAACAAAATTTGGAAAGTTTTCTCAACCTCAACAACTCAACCACTTAATGATGATTGGACACCTTCGATAATATTTTATTACTGGTTCATATAGTGTAAGTATTTAAAACACCAATTCTTATAGTAAAACTATAAAGCACCAATATAATTATTTTTCACACAACATAGTTCAGTAGACTAACTCTTAATATAATACGTATATCAATTTATATATAGATATATATGTGTATGTCAATTACTCATAATTTACTAAGAAGATTATTGCATAAGTAATATTCCATTTGAAAGTATATTTATTTTGAAAGTATATCTATCATAGACATTGTACATATATACATGTATATATCAAGTAGTTTGAATATCCTTATTTTAGTAAGGACCTTATTTAATTAGTTATATACATCAATGTCCTTGATCATTTATAAATGTATATTTTCATATATTAAACAAATTTTCATTAAAAAAAATAAAATAAAAGAAAAGAAACCAAGCGCTAGCCTAACCCAAAAGCAAGCAGTGGCAACACATCTAAGCCTCCACAAACCACAAATAAAATGTTACTAAGCATAGCCCATGTTACCCCCTGCGTTATCCACTGTGTATGGGGTAGTACTGGATAATATATAGAAAATTTACAATGTGGGTCAGACTAGAAAGACCTATCCATGAACTGCAATTTACAGTTTGTTCGCGTAGACAGCCCGGATTTTGACTCAGCTTTTCTCTATCAAATCCGCTTTCAAAGCAGATAAAGTTACTTAATCTTGATTCTATTCTCTGATGACTACTTAATCTGTGGAGATCTTATCAAAAACACATTTTAGTCACGTTTAAATCTTAAACCAACTAGTGTCAGTGCTCTGTTGTAAAAATCACAAGACAGAAGTATATCTTTAGATATTTGATTTGATTCCTCACTTAAATCCATTTGCAAATGAAGATAACTTTCATACATAAAATCTGCTTCATTATTACTTCCAAATCACACAAAATTCCTCAACAAATCTATCTTAAAATGAGATCGATCATGTATTCGGTTCAACCATTGAAGTATGATTGGAATATCTATATGCATATTCATATTCGAGTTAAATTCGCGTTCTGAAGCGTTTCCAAGGGTTTTCTTCTGATAAAGTTGCTCTACAAATATTCTACTACATCGTAAGTATCATCTCATGTAATTTAATCTTTTGTTTTTTGATAAAAAAATTGAATCTTTAATATATATACATATACTAACATACATAGCAGATACGAAAACAAAAGCAAGTGAAGCTTGTTGTTTCGGTTCGATTTTTCTTATCGCTTAATGAGATTTGGGTCAAGTTGATGGGTAGATTTTGTAGTGCTCCACTCCTACAACATAGCGACGATGGTGTTCTATCGTTTGGTGGTCGGAGGAGGAGGAAAAAGGATCTTGAAATGGCTTGGTCGCGTGATGCCTTCTGAACCTGATGTATACGTGTGTTGTTCGATGTGTGCATTTCGTTGGTTAAACTTTAGGTTGTGTTTTTTGAAGTTCTTGGGGGTGGCTTCATCGTGAAGACGTGGTGAGACAACAAAGGGTTAAGAGTAATTTGTAGTTATGTCCTTATTTTCAAGATTGAGTGGGTAAGAGCACAGGGAAGTGATCGTAAAAGTAAGGGTTAGGATTTTGTTTACTGATAGAAAGAAGAAGAATAGGTATTGGAAGAGGAAATGGCTACCACATTATTCGTCAGCATCATAAACTTGCATATATTTTTCTAGTGATCAGAGCCCGTGCATGTTGAACAAGTGTAGGGTGAAAAAGGAAGAGGAAAATTGATGGTGTATTCTTCTTGAATTTGCGTGATATTAGATAAATTCGTTTTGTATTTGCCTGGTCCCTGACTCTTGTACAGATTAATGATGGTAAGATTTGATCGAGTATGACTGCCTTGTCATTTCTACTTTCATTCACATTTTGATTTTTCTTCTTCCTTTAGCTTGTACTTGCTGCTCCAATTGTTAATATTGGTTTGTCTTTTCGAGCACTTGTAGCTGTGTAGGGGGCAGGTTAGGGTGGATATCCGAATTTTGTAAGTTGCAGCTAGTGCCTGCTAGGTTAGGTTACCTTTAGCTGATTATGCTAACCTTTGCTCACTCAAGCCCTAGGATGATCTTGTTCTTAAGTTAATATGGTTCGCTAGGAATGTTGACATATGGCTACCATTATCACACGAACCATGGCTAGATTTGAGCCTTAAGATGGTCCAAAAGTTAAATGGAAATTAAGGTTTGAGTGGGGCTTCTTTTACACTAATGATGAATATGATACACTAACGCCTCATATGAACTCAAACTATACTTGATGTGATGCATAAGTATAACATGAGATTCCTAACCATTAGTCTACACTTAATGGCCTATATAAGAGCTCTTCAAGGACTTGGTTCTCAACAAGAAAAATCAAACTCTAGAAGGAAGTAAGAGGGGAATATTCTTGAAATTCAATGTTACTTGCTTGCAGCTATTATAAGTTATTAGTATTTATATAGCACAATTATGGCAAGTCTTACGTTTACATAAATCAAAAAAAGATTCCTACTAGAAAAGGAAAGATGAATAAATTACAAGGGTAAATTCGTAAACAAACAAAAAAGATATTTCGAGTACAGAAAGGGTTAAGAGCAGATGTTAAAAAATGGGGCATGTGTCAACTGCCCATTCTATGATCCTAATGATATTGCTTTACTAAGCATAGGTGATTTTGAGTAGAGTAAGTCAACTCAGTTGCTCAGCAACTCGATAGATTGGCTATTCAAGGCTTGAGAAGGGCTAGTCTAGTAGGTAGCCATTCTTTTAATTGGCCTTAGCTGGTTAGCTCAAAAGTGGGGCAGCTCAGCCTCATTTGTTTGTTAGCTCGACAATAAGTAGATTCATTGTTCAGCTTTGGATTGGTGTAACATAGAGGGGTTGGTTTGGCAACAAGTTAGATACCTTAAGGGTCCTTGTAATGAGATAGAGAGAGGTCAGAATGGGACAGCGAGGTAAGTCTAGGTGGATAAAGCATTGCTCTTCAAGTTTGAACTTCTTTAAGATATCTCAATAAGTAAGTCTTTGAGCTTGAGAGCGAGTAATTGGTCTATGATCCTTATCATTTCTTTTGAATTGTTTGAGATTGGGGATCAAATCTGGTTTGGCTTCTTAGTGATCATCTTTGAGAATATATAAATAGAGGTTGGCAATGTTAAAGGAGTTTGAGATTCTATAATCTTTAAGGAAGTTTAGTTCGGTAAGCATCAGAGTTAATCTTTTTAAGCACTTTAAATGGCCCATTAGCCCTTAAAGATAGCTTACTCTTCCTCAAACTTAGGAATCAATCTTTACTTAGACAGATCCAAACTAAGTATCTAAGCTGAAATTCTCTATCCTTCCATCCTTGGCCTTGCCTCTTATGCTTGTTGGTAGCTCAGCTTAGTTGCTTTACAACTTTCTAGTACATTGCCATGATGGCCTCTGACTCATTAACAATTGGTTGGTCTTTTTGCTGGCTTAGTAGTAATGTTTAGTCTAGTAGAAGCTTAGGGTTGAACCAATAGGTGGCTTCAAATATAGATTTTCCTCAAACATTATGTGTGGTCCTACTATAGGTAAACTCTATTATCGGTAGGTACACATCCCAATTAGTTAGATTCCAACCAATAGCGACTTTGAGTAAGGTTCCTAATGTTATGTTGACAACCTTAGTTTCTCTATCAGTTTAAGGGTGGCAGGATGTGTTGAATAGCAACTTAGTTCCCAATCGCTTCTATAAGGTTCTCCATATGTAGCTCATGAATTTTAGATCTTGATCAGACATAATTGTTCTGGGCACTCCATGGAACTTAATAACCTCCTGGAAGAAAACAGAAGAGATAGTCAAAGCATCATTAGTTTTAGAACAAGACATGAAGTGTATCATCTTGCTAAAACAATCCACAATTGCCATGATGGAGTCCTTCTCTCAAGATGTTCTTAGTAGACCTAACATGAAATCTATACTCAATACAGACCATAGTTTGATTAGGATTGGCAAGGGTAGATGTTGTTCTTATTTAGCTTGGCTCTCTTAGCCCTTCTATAGGTAGGACACTTTTCCAAAACAACTTGGACATTCTTCATCATTCTTGGTCAAAAGAATCTAGAGGCTAACACTTTATAAGTTCGATGCTTGCCAAAATGTCTAGACAACCCTTCGCCATGTGCCTTATACACTAACAGCTTTCATATAGAACATTTGCAATGCATAATCTCCTCTTCTTGAATAAGTATCTGTCCTCCTTATGATAGTGATAAAGTATTCGACCATCTTCGTACTTGGTATAGGTCGGGCCAAAATGCAGATCGCTAATATATAAGTCCTTAATTATAGAGTGATAGGAATCAGGCCCTTAGACCAATCACTCATAACTAAGATAGAGGACTCTAAGGACTCGCATGGAGAATACTAGCTTGAAACCAAAGCCAAGACAAGGATTCCTATGTTGAATTGATCTTCTACCGACCTATTTGTCAAATCCTTACATGTCTCAGACATGCACCTGCCTAGTAGCGAAGTCTTATTCCAAAAGATAGCCTAGGATTAGCGAGCCAAGCTCCCCAACCTACTACAGGTGTTTCACTCCAATTTAGTTGACTTCTTTACTGAACTAATTGGCTTTCGACCTGATTTAGATTAATTTGACCCTTGACTACAAACATTATTCTGCTTTCACCTACCTTGTATCATATTTCTCCCATCCAACCACCAAGCGATACATATCTTCTATCATAATGTTTCAAAATGATTCTTTCTTTTTCGTACTGAATATTCATTACCCCTTTTAGTATGTTTTAGTAACCTAATTGTAGAATACCCTTTTGTCTTTTTATATATGTAAAGTAACCCTAGTGGATAGGTATATAATCCCATACATTCTTGTATCTAGTGAATCAACTAATCAATATAGAATAATTCACTTTGAGCATCCTTAGTGTTTTCGTTATTATTTAACTCTTTTCTATTCTCTTTGTTAAGGAGTAATGGCGAGTGACTCTTCTATTTAGACTGTTGCATCATATCTAGTAGACTGTAGGTCGAGTAGGATCGAGTGATGCATCATATCCATTCAATAGCTACTTGGACTTTGCTAACTTTTTCCCTATTTGTTTTGGTTTGCTTCGTTGTTGTGCTTCTCCGTATGTCTTACCCTAGAGATGCATCAGCTTCACTAGTATTAAAGCCAGGTTCTATGAGGGAGTGCATGAAGTTGCAATGAAGATTTAGTTCGCTTTGCTGTTAGTGGCTGCTATGTTCCCTTCATAGCTACTGCAGTGTGTTTGAGTGTAAGTGTAATTTCACTATTACTTTGTTTTTACTATGTTTTTCATTACGAAAACAAAGAAAGTTTATTATTTTTCTTTTCAAGTGATTGTTAGGAGTTATAGTTGTTAGTGAGTTAATAATTTGTTTGAGAAGTATTGCACCATGTCAAATTCAAGTGTTTAAGGTGTTATTGGTGATTAGAGCAGTGGTGCTCAACTTAGTCATGGTCATAATAGTAGTAACACCTTAAGGTTGGTTGATCATAAACTTAACAGATTGACCAACCTTGTTGAGAGTCTAATTATAGCAATGTAAGTTAATAGACAATAACCTCGTGGTGTACAACACCATAACCCATAAGAAAATGCCCTTGAGAGACACCATGGCTAAGGTAATCTAATCAATCACCCAATTTGACCCTAATGAGTTGGAGGAGTAGTAGACCGAGCTAATAGACGAAGACTGAGTTGGAAGAGATTGAGGAAGATGATGAGGAGCTAGATGTTAAAGAGTTTAGGGAAGAAAAAGAAGTTGACTATTACTAAGCATAGGGACGAGGATGCTGAGTCTTACAAGGGTTAGACATTATCAAGGTTCAAATCCTACCATTTGATGGAAGTGGTGATCTAGATGAATACTTAAAGTGTGAAGAGAAGGTCGAGAAAGTGTTTAAATGTTATGGGTATACGGATGTTGTTAAAGTCCGACTTGCTATACTGGAGTTTACTAGGTATGCCACTATGTGTGGCAAAATCTAAATGTAGCTAGAATAAGAGATGGAAGACAAGGTATTAGAACTTAGGATGACATGAAAAGGTCGTTGAGAGGTAGATTTGTACTCGAGACCTACCTTCAAGATACATTTGCAAAGTTATAGAAGCTTCGTTAAGGAAGCTGATCTATTGATGACTATATTAGAGAGTTCCAAATGTTAGTGATTCGAGTCGACATGGAATAACTAGAGGCCCATATAGTATCGAGGTTCATTTTTAGGCTCAAGTATGAGATTCGCAACATCATAGAAGTATGAAGGTTTTATACCTTAGAAGAGGTGATAAAGATAATGCAAAGGGTCAAAAAATAGAGGAAAAGTGCTTCAAGTTGACCTAGGCCAACATTCTCTCGACCCCTTATTCCATACCAACTTGTTCAAACCAAACTGAAGAGACTATACATGGCCAAGGATAGGAATGACCAATCTAATGATAGTTAAGCAAGCCCGTAGGGCTGAGTCAATTAAACAGGTCGATCTGAGGTTAGGCCTACCTCGAGGATATATGACAAAGGGTAGACCTCCGAACAGAAGACTAGCGAGGTGAAATGCTTTAAATGCTTGAGCTTTAGACATATAGCAGCCAAGTGTCTAAATCGATGTGTCATGGTACTCTAAGGAGATATAGTGGATAGCATTGACGAGAGTGAGCCCATAAAAGAAGAAGATGTTAGAAAACCCAAAGTCAAAGAGGAAGAAGAGATCTATATATATGCTAACTAGGGAGAAGTGATGAACTTTGTCCTAAGACAAGTACTGAGTTCTTTGTTGAACTCTAAGGAAGATTAGAGGGAGAACCTGTTTTATACCAAGTATACCATTAAAGGCCAATTATGTACAATCATTGTAGATGGGGGAAGTTATACTAATGTCATTGCATAGTCCATTATGCAGAGGTTGGGTCTGCTGACCTCAAGTCATCCCCAACCTTATAAACTACATTGCTTCACGATAAGGGTGCTTTGCACGTGACTGAACAAGTGACTATATTGTTTAGTGTTGGGAATGTATATAGGGATGAAGTAGTTTGCAACGTTGTCCCTATGGGAGCTTCCCATCTACTGCTTAGACGACCTTAGTTGTTTGATTGACATGTTACTTACGATGGATATAAGAACATTTATGCCTTTATTAAGGATAGAAGAAAGATTGTATTGTAAACCATGACCCTGTCCTAAGTGAATGAAACCCATAACCAACTCACCTAAGCTAATAAGAAGAAAGCCTTAGTAATGAGCCAAAGAGAGCTCCGAGTTGTTGAAGAAGATGAAGAACCTATGTTCCTATTGATCAAAAGATTGTTGGAAATGAGAGATTTGGAGGATATCCCTAATGAATCCAAAGCTTGCTAAATGAGTTTTTTTAACTGTTCCCTAAAGAACTGCCTAGAGGACTGCCTTTTGTTTAAGGCATTGAGCATTGTATTGATT
Organism: Lumnitzera littorea; assembly: GCA_024138015.1. Taxonomy (NCBI): domain Eukaryota; kingdom Viridiplantae; phylum Streptophyta; class Magnoliopsida; order Myrtales; family Combretaceae; genus Lumnitzera; species Lumnitzera littorea. Next base: position 64,217,729 of record JAMXBB010000005.1, on the reverse strand, counting down.
TGTAGCCAAGCGTTACCCTGCCAAACCGACTTGCATATAGAATGAACCTTGAGCAGGTTGCCAAGCTGAAAAGACAAGTAGATGAACTCATAGAGTGAGGATATATAAGGGAGAGCATGAGCTCTTGTGTTGTACCAGCTTTGTTCATCCCTAAGAAAGGTGGTTCATGACACATATGCATCAACAACCAAGCAATTAACCCAATTATTGTCAAGTACAAATACCTAATATCGAGGCTCGATGACATGTTAGATGAGTTTCGTGGTGCTAAGATATTTTCAAAGATTAATCTATGAAGTCACTACCACTAGATTTGCATGAGGTCGGGCAATGAATGGAAGATTGCCATCAAGACTAAGCATGGACTCTACGAATGGTTAGTTATACCATTCAAACTTACTAATGTGTCGAGCACATTAATGAGGTTGATGAACCATGTAATGCGCCCTCTAATTGGAAGATGTGTGGTTATGCACTTTGATGACATATTGGTATATAGTGTTAACCTAAATGACTATGTTCAATATCTTCATAAAGTATTTGACATTTTGTGAACTAAGAAGTTGTATCGAAATGTGAAGAAATGTGTATTTTGTTAAAAAGAGGTGATCTTCCTAAGGTTTATAGTGTTAAGGGAAGGACTTTAGGCAAATGAGGAGAAGATCTAAGTTGTTCTTAAGTGGTCGACACCAAAGAATGTCATTGAGGTTCAAAGCTTTCATAGCCTAGCTTCTTTCTATAGGTGATTTGTCAAAAACTTCAGTACCATAGCTACCCCCTTAACGAAGCTGACAAAGAAGAATGAAGGGTTCGGGTGGAATGATTAAGCTGATCAAAGCTTTAGGGAGATCAAGGAGAAGCTCACCTCGGTGACTATCTTATCACTACCATATTTTGAAAAACCTTTCAAATTGGAATGCAATGCATCGGGAGTGGGAATTGGCTCTATCTTGATGCAGGAGCGACGACCCATCACCTACCATAGTGAGAAGCTTAGTAGACTTGTCTTGAACTATTTTGTATACGAAAAAGAGTTATACTCTCTTTATCGAGCCCTTACTATTTGGCAATACTATTTGTTGCAACAAAAGTTTGTTATTTATATAGACTATGAGTCTCTAAAGCATCTAGGGAGTTAGAACAAACTTTCAAATAGGTAAGCTAGGTGGTTGAACTTTATGGAAGGATTTTCGTACGTTATCTGGCATAAGAAGGGAAGCACAAATGTGGTCACCGACGCTTTATCACACTACCAAAACTTGCTGACTACTTTATAGACAAAATTATTGCGATTCTCACTCATTACTGAGTAGTATGCTCATGATCCTCATTTTGGCCCCATCACGAAACAATGCAAGGATGGAATTGTTGTCAAGGGATATTATCTTAAGAAAGGCTATCTATTCAAGGACCGAAGGTTATGCATACTGAACTGTTCTATGTGTGAGCTATTCATCAGGGAAGCTCATAACGGGAGATTATCAAGTCACTTTGGGGAGACTAAGATAGCCAATCTGTTGAGGGAGAACTTTTACTAGCTAAGGATGTTTATAAGGTAGTTTGTAGTTGTGAAGTGTGTAAGTGAGCTAAGGGAAAGAGAGAACTCCATGGATAATACATGTTGCTGCCAACACTAACCTTACCTAAAGTCAACCTTAGCATTAACTTTGTCTTATGGTTACCCTAAACATCTAGAGGTAAAGATTCTATCTTTGTTATAATGGACCACTTTAGCAAGATGGGACACTTCATTCCATGCCATTGGACTAACAATGCTTTATATATTGCTAATTTGTTTTTGTAGGAGGTTGTCCAACTATATGGGGTACCGAAGACTATTGTTTTAGATTAAGATACAAAATTTTTGAGCTATTTTTAGAAGACTTTTTGGAGAAGACTTGAAGCTAAACTTATATTCAACTCTAGTAGCTACCCTTAGACTTATGGCTAGACTGAAGTGGTAAATAGGATGCTAGGCAATCTACTCAGAGTTGTCATGGGAGAGAACTTGAGGAATTAAGATCTATGCCTACCAATTGTAGAGTTCAAATACAACCGAATTGTCCATAGTACTATCGTGAAGACCCCATTTGAGGTCATCTATGGCCTTAACCCTACTATTCCCCTAGATATGATCAACACTCCAATAGTTGCTAAAGAGAGTCAATTCAAAGTTAACCAAACCTAAGAATTGCACAAACTTTACTAGTCTATAACTAAGAAGATCACTAAATTCAATTAGAGAGAGTAAGAAATTGGTAGTAGAGGCTGCCAAATTGTTTCTTTCTACCTAGGAGACTTTGTATGGATACAACTCAGTTAAGAATGATTCCCATACTTGAGACAGAACAAACTATCTTCTCGTACTAATGGGTCGTTTAAAATCCCGACAATCAATTGCAATGCTTATTAGATTGAGTTGCCTAATGACTATAGTGTTTCTTCCACCTTTAATGTGTCTAATCTGATCCCTCATTAACTAGCCAAAGAAGTCCCCATGCATGTCATAAAAGAAGAAGTTGAAACCCCTCTAGATTTGAAGGTAAATCTTTCCATCCCCTAGGCAGATGATAGGAATTATGTCCTTAGACCAATCACTCACAATGAGCTAAAAGACTCCAAGGACTTGTATGGAGAATACTAGCTCGAAACCAAAGTCGAGATAGGGATTTCTATGCCAAATTGATCTCCTACTAACCTATTTGTCAGATCCTCATAAGTGTAAGACATGCACCTATCTAGTAGCAAAGTCTTATTCTAGAAGACAACCTAGGACTAGTCGAGCTAAGCTCCTTAACCGACTATAGGCATCTGACTCTAATTCAATTGACTTCTTTACTGAACTGATTAGCTCTTGACCTAATCCAAATCAAGTTGGCCCCTGACTACAAACATTATTTTGTTTCCACCTACCTTGTATCATATTTCTCTCATCCAGCCACTAAGTAACACGTATCTTCTGATACATTATTCTAGAATGATTCTTTCTTTTTTGAACCGAATATTCTTTGCCCCCTTTTACCCCTTTTAGTATGTTTTATGTAACCTAATTGTAGAATACCCTTTTGTCTTTGCATACATGTAAAGTAATCCTAGTAGATGGGTATCTAAACCCTCACTTTCTTTTATGCAATGAAACAACTAATCAATATAGAATTATCTAGTTTGAGAAACCTTAGTGTTATCGTTATAATTTAACTCTTATCTATTCCCTTTAGCAAGGAGTAGTGGTGAGTAATCTTTCAGTTCGGATCAATGTGTCGTATTTGGTGGATTTTAGGTTGAGTAGGATTGAATGGTGTATCATATCCATTTAATAGCTGCTCAAACTCTACTAACTTTTTCCTTATTTGTTTTGGTTTGCTTCATTGTGGTGCTTCTCCGTATGTCCTACCTCGGAGACGCATCATAGAGAATGTAAGTAATCTAGTTTATAGTTCAATTAAGACGGTATGTCATCTTAATAGGGCATCAACCATTACATTGTTCTTATAGTTCTTGTACTTGACAACATAGGAAAATCCCTCCATGAACCCTACCCACTTTGCTTACCTCCTGGACAACTTATGATGGCTTTTCAGGTATCTCAATGATTCACACTTATGATGGCTTTTCAGGTATCTCAATGATTCACAGTCTTTGTAGATTACAAATAATCTAGGTAACAAGTGATGTTGCCAGACTATCAAAGCTTAAATCAAGGAGTAGAACTCTTTATCATACTAAAATAGTTGAGTGTAGCTCCTTTAAGCTTTTTACTAAAGTAGGCAATAGGTCAACCTTCTTGCATTAGCATGACTCCTACACTTAGTCCAGATGCATCACACTTTACCTCAAACACTTTGTCAAAGCTCCAAAAAGCTAAGATAGTGGTAGTAGTTAGTTTCTCTTTTACCTCCTCAAAACTCCTCTACTCTTTCTCTCCCTACTTGAACTCAACATTTTTCTTCTACAGCTCGGTGAGCAAGGCAACAATAGTGCTAAATTTTTTTATAAATTGGCAATAAATGATGCCAAGTTTTGGAAGCTTGGCATGTTAGTAGAATAGGTCGATAAAAGCCATTTGGTTATTACCCTCACCTTCTCATCATCAGCTCGTATGTTACTACCAACACTTATAACTAACCCCAAAAAGATTACTTCAAGCCGATAGAAGTCACATTTCTTCCGATTGGCATAAAGCTTCTTAGCTTAGAGTTTTAAGAAAACAACTTTAAGATGCTTACTTTGAGTCTCCAAGTCAAGAATATAGACAAGAATATCATCGAAATACATAATAAAAACTTTCCAATGAGTTCACGGAGTACATGGTTCATTAGTGTCATGAACGTGTTTAGTGCATTTGATAACCTAAAGGGCATCATAAGCTTATCATATAATCCATTGCATGTTTTAGATGCAGTTTTCTACTCGTCTCCTTCCTGCATCCTAATCTAATCATATTTGGACTTAAGATCAATCTTCAAAAAGATTCAACTTAGTGCAACTCATCGAGCATGTCATCAAGCTTAGGTATGGGATACCTATTCTTAATGGTGATTAAGTTAATAGCTTAGCCATTTACATACATCCTCCACGTGCCATCTTTCTTCATCACCAACAAAGTTGGTATGGCACATAGGCTTAGGGACTTCGGACATACCCTCTCTTCACTAGTTAATCTACCTGCCTCTACAACTTAGTAGCTTATTCTAGTTTTAGCTTATATGTAGGCATGTTCTGTAGTGTAGCTCTTGACTATAAGTCTATTACATGTTTGATTCCCTTGATTAGGGGTAGGCCTTCTAGCAGCTTACTATGGAATAGGTCAACAAACTCATCTAGCAAGGATTCCACCTTAGTAGGTAGTAGTTCTTCATCTAATTCTTTTATCTTAAGTAACCTTCTAATTAATAGATAGGTCGACTCTTATAACTTAATCTTTCTCTACAACTCATCTTAAGTCATCACTAATGTCTCCTTCTTCAAAACTCAACTCAATTAAGTCTGCATAGTTTTAACCTACTTGGCAGTCATAAGGCTAAGCTTAAACTTCTTGCCCTTGTACTTTAATAAACACGTATTCTTCCTTCCATCGTAAATCACATTCCAATCAAACATCCATAATCTTCTAAGAAGAATATGGGACGTACTTATAGGTAACACATCATGGAGTACTTCATCTCGATAGTTCCTAATATTAATCGACATGGACACTTGCATATTCACTTATAGGCCTCCTTTGTCACTAAGCTAGTTTAGCTTATAGGGTTTGGGGTGAGGCTTGGTTGGCAACTTTAATTGCTAGAGCATGAATGTAGATGCTACATTGGTATAGCTGCTACTATCAATAATAAGTGCACAAAAGGATCCATAGACCTTATAACTAATGTGGAATAAGTTATCACACTGTTTGTCCTTTAGTACTGGACTCATACTTATGGCTCTTCTCAATACCATTGTTGCAGGCGTAAAGTTTCCCTCTTTATTAAAGATGATCTTCTCCTCCTCAAACTATTCAGTATGTATGGATTCTTTAGGTTCTTTACTCTCCTCATCAATACTATCGACCTCAGTAGATGACACCTCTCCCTTGATCAACATCACTTATCTGTTCAAATATTACGCAACCATGTGCTTGAATCATTGGCACTTGAAGCATTTGATCTCACTTTTCTTTTGACTAGAGCTTTATCCCTTCTCAAACTTCCTCAAAGCCTCTTTCTCATCTATTTATGTAGCTAGAGTTGGTCAGATATCACCTATTTAGCTTGGTTATGATTGTATAGGTTTACTCAAAATGGGTCGACTAGTAGGAGCTCAGTTAGTAAGGATTCGGAATTGACTCATCTGATGTTGCTTGATCATTTAGGAAGCTCGGATAGCTTTATCAAGTGAACTAATATCCATAGTTTCCAAAATATCTTCAATCTCATACTTTAACCCATTAATGAATCGAGATATAGTTAAGTCTTTAGGCTCAACAATTTTGTAATAAAGCATTAGGATCTTGAATTCCTTCACATAAGCATCAATCCTAGAGTCTCCTTACCTTAACTCTTGCAATCCCTTAAAGGCATCTTGTAGGCTCAAAATGAATCTCCTTTTCATTACTCTCTTCATTTCATCCTAATTCTTGATCTCACACTTTCCTTCTCTTCTTTGGGGTGGCTTACAAATTCTTCCACCACAATGTAGCATAGCTAGTGACCTATATTACGGCAAGCCTTACCTTGTCATTTTTAAGCACTTTATGACACTCAAACTACTTCTCTACCTTATCTACCTAATCCAAGTAGTCCTTGGCATCACTACCTCTTGAAAAATAAGGGATCTACATCCTTAGTCCTTTTACTCTAGGAGCTCGGATATTCTTTTCCTCAAGTTCATAATACTCTTCTTCTTCCTTACCTACATCCTTATCCCCTTCTTTAATCTCTTCTAATGCGAGTCTATGTCAAGAGGCTCTATCTATTCCTCCAACTCACAATGGTCAAACTAAGAAATTAGCTTCTCCTTATCGGCCATTGCATCTCTTGAGTAGCTCATTGGTTCAACCTCTATAGGGGTCATTTCTAGTTCACTACTCTATCTAGTTTGTTTGTTTGTAGATTGGGATGTGAAACTTCCTTGTTGACCTTAGCCATTACGAACACTACTTTGTTAGTCACCTAGGGTTCCTTGAACATTAGAGTCAAATAATGTTGTATTTCTTCAATATGTTAACAATTGAAACACACTTTAAAAGTCCTCCTTCGAACAAGAATGAATAACATTAACACACAAACAATTACCACAACAACAGTAATATTACACTACTCAGCAACAAAACGCTAGTCACACAAACTCTGTTTTATGAACATAAAACAAGGGAAGATAGAGCAATGAACTCCCTTAACTTAGCACACTACTCCAACACTTACTATAACCATGCATAGCTCCTTTAACATGACACTAGTCTTAACTTAGTAACTTTAGACATAGCATATTATAGTAATTACTCACAAACACAAATAACTAGAAGCTTACTCGAATGTAGCTAAGATTTGATACTAAGATGATATGGTTTATCGGGAAGGTTGACACATGGCTACTATTATTATGCAAACCAAACGTAGATCCAAACTTGAAGAAGGTTTGAAAGCTAAATGGAAGTCAAAGGTTGAGAAGGGGTTCTAATGCACTGACGATGGATATGATGCACTAATGCCTCATATAAACTCAAACTATACTTAATGTGATGCACAAGTATAATGCGAGGTTGCTCACCACTAATCCATACTCAATGGCCTAAGTAAGAGCTCTTTAAGGACTTGGTTCTCAATAAGAAAACTCAAGCTTGAGAAGGAAGTAAAAAAGGGGAATATGCCTGAAATTCAATGTTACTTGCTTACGGCTATTACAAGTTATTAGTATTTATATGGCCCAATTACTGTAAGTCCTAGGTTTATGTAAATTATAAAAAGAATTCCTACTAGAGAAGGAAAGAGGAATAAATTATAAGGGTAAGTGTAGATGTTAGAAAATGGGGCATGTAGCAACTGTCTATTCTGTGGTCCTGATGATACTACTTTTGTCAAGAAGAGCTTATTTTGAGTAGAGTATATTATGTCAGCAACATGGTAGATTGGCTGTTTAGGGCTTAGGAAGGGTTGGTCTAGTAGATAACCATTCTTCTAATCGGCCTCAACTAGTTAACTTGGAAGTGGGGCAGCTTAACCTCGGTTGTTTATTAGCTCAATAGTAGGTAGATTCATTATTTGGCTTTAGACTGGTGCAGCATGGAGAGGTCATCTTAGTAATAATTTAGACACCTTAGGGGTCCTTACAATGAGAAAGAGAGAGGTTAAAATGGGATAATTAGGTGCATTGAGGTAGATAAAGCATTGCTCTTATAAGTTTAATTCCCCTAGGACTACTTAACGAACCATGTAGGCAAGTCCTCGAGCTTGGTAGCTAGTGATTGGTTCATGATCTCTATCACAAGTAATTTAGCATTCTTAGTTGGGTTGACCTATTGAGGTATCTTATTCGTTGGCTTGTGATCCAGTAGCTAAGCTATTACAAATCTCTCATGAATTTTGATGATAACAAAAAGAGAGGAATGCTAATATATTGACATGTATGCATGTATTCAAATAGTTCTGTAGAAAGTTTAAAATTGTAAATTGAGTTGCATTCAAAGACTTATTCAAAAGGTCTAAATCAATTGAAAAAGAGATAAGTTTGAAAAATATTCAGAGAATGTTTTAGAAGCTTATATACAAAGAATCAACATAGCACTTCAGAAAATAATTTACAGTTTTTAAAGATAAGTAAACTAAGATACCTTCAAAAGGTTATTAAGATAGTTGGTGTGGAAGAATAACTCTAAAAAATGACATAACATCATATTCAAAGTAAACAAAACTTAGCTTTACTAGATTGAGTATATTAGGGAAATATACTTAATCTAGTTTCACTTAAGTAGGAATTAAGATCTAGGGGGATTATTTTTAAAAGAATTAATTTTTTGAAATTATTAAAGAAAATACTTAAGTTTGGATAAGGATAAGGATGATTTCGAATTTTAAGGATAAGGATGATTTCAAATTTTATGAGATATCAAATTCAAAATTATCTGGAGTTGCTGATCAAAGTATATCCATTAAGGAGACTTGATTGAGATAAGATCAGATTAAAATTCAAACTCTAAGATTTTCATAAAACATCTATGAATCATTTTTTTTTTAAACGTTGGGATTGGATAAACATGAGTTAGAGATAATCATCAACAATATAGACGTTGGAAGACTCTAGTATAAAATAAGAGATGATTTAAAATGTTGGGTATGATTTTGAGAAAGAAAAATATATGCATTACACTCTGATAGTGATTAATTTCTACTATCTAAAAGTGCATATAATACTTTTTAGATACTTCTTTAAAGAGTTGAACTGAAGCTATTTATTCAACAATCTTCATTTCTATTTACATGCCAATCTATTTGAGTTTAATATTGCTTCTCTCACTTCTATTTTGTAAAAATTATTTATTGTTTGAGTGTTGTTTGAGAGAAGTTTGATTATACTCTACAGATTTATAATTAGCCTAAACTGTAGAGAGGCTAGATATGTAGAGCAAAGAGTTGCGAAGGCCAAGTGTTGTAGATGTTTGTAAACTTATCGTGATCTATTTTGATTTAGTAGATCAAGTGGAACGGTACTAGTGAAATAAATCGAGTTCTTAGTAGTAGAGCTAAAAGAGAGTAATAGGTAGAAGGCCAAAGCTTTTTAAAATTTTAAGCTAGATATTCACCTCCCTATCTCTTTTATTTTAAGTTATTTATTTGTTTTATTAATCATGCATTGAATTATTAAGGTACTATTACTCACCAAATTAAGTTACTAAGAGGGGTAATTTCAATTTACATCAAAAAAATTTCAAAATTTTTAAAAATATCAATTCACCTGCCTCTTTAGATATCTTATATGAGACCAATACAAGTTATCACCAATTTGGGTTATCAAGCGCTTCAAGGTTGTTTAGTAACTAGGGACTTAGTATATTGATTAGTTCAATGTACTTAGTTTAAAGTGCTAACCCCTTAAGTGTAGGTATCCATAGGTTGCTTACGGTTAAGGATGTGCATCGACCCAAGCACTCAAGGCTTAAGACCTCTCAAGTGTTATGACCAGTGAGAGTACTTAGGCTCTAAGGATGTACATTGACTCATTCATGTCCAGATCTTTCTAGCCTCATTAAGTGATAAAGGTTAGGGCTCTGTTGCAATTGAACTGTATACAGGCGTGATGATTCAAAAGCGGAGTAGACAAGTGTAGAACTCATCTTTCATTGAATCTTTGAAATGTTTACAAGTACATTGAGTTCTTCATAAAAAATTTTTATTAAAAATAGGACCTTGGGTTGTTGGTGCTCTGTATCCCTAAGATGGGTTATCCGTCAGGGGTCTTTTGTTTGTGATCTCAATTGCCTACATCCGCTTTTACTAGTATGGGGTCCTCTTAGTTCAATGTTAATTTTCCTTACCCTCCTTATGACCTTACGGCTTCTACTTTTCGGCATACCAAGTTTCTAGGCTGAATCACCTTTGCTTATCCTTCTTGTTGTAGTATTTAGCTACTCATTATTGGTAAGTAGCTACCTAGGCTTAGGTAACATCTCGTACCTCGTCGTTGGTGTCAACACTTGCTTGTAGGGCTACATGGTTAATACTAACAATGAAGTTCTATACCCTACTCATCAGGAGCTCTAGCTCAATAAGTAGCGTAACTTCTAAACTAAAGACAAGATGAGATAGGGTTTCTCTAATGGTCATTCTATGAATTATTCGATCCCTTTAAAGGATGGTTAGGAACTCATTAGCCTACCTATCCTCTTCTTGTGCCACTCTCTTATTCAAGCTACTAAGGACTATCTTATTGATGGCTTCAACATTGTTGTTGGTTTGGAGGTAAGTAATCGAAGTATAGTGGAGCTTAATGTGGTGCTTATCATAGAACACCCTGAACCTAGTACTATCAAACAGGTTGTCATTACTCATGATTAAGGCATTGGGTACTTTGAACCTGGTGAGGATAAACCCTTCAACACTTTAGCTATTATAGTTGTGATAGCTTAAGCCTCGACCCACTTTGTGAAGTAGTCTATGGTTACCAAGATGAACTAGCATCCCTTAGACACTTTGGTGAAAGGCTCAAGGATGTCATGTCCCCGCTAGGTGAATGGCTATGGGCTCATCATCAAATGGAGATTAGTGCTTGGGGTGTGACCAATAAGCATGTGCTTCTAACACTTATGGCATCATTCTACCATAATCTTCACATCTTCTTTCATTTGTTTACCAATAGTAAGTGAGGTCGAGGGCTTGGGCATCTAAAGCCTAGGCTTAAATATGATTGCTGTAGATCCTAGCCTATAACTATTTGAAGGTATAGATGCCCTCCTTAGGTTTAAGATACCGAAGGAGTGAGATGCTACATTCACAACGATAAAGGACGTCATTGATGATCATATAGTTGGCTACGTTACATACAAGCCTCTTAGCCTTTCCTTATCATCGAGCAATGCCTAATCTTAAGATACTCAAGTATCAAATCCATCTAAGAGGATTCAATATATGAGGGCTGAATCTCTAGGACTTCATGTGGTTACTTATTAGTGGTGCGCTTAGGGACATATTATAAGAGGACCTACTTATTGCTCTTGTAGGATGGTAGGACTATTGTAGAGGTGAGCTTAGACAACCTGTTTGCCTTCAAGTTCTCCACTTATGGGATTTTGCTGATGCTCTATGAGGTGAATCCAAAAGTAAGGTCTTGCATTATCTGGAAGTACTTCGTCATGGCCTCCCATTTTGTTTCATACTTTACCTTAACTCGTTAAACCATAAGCATGGAGTCTGAGTAGATCTCTTGTTTCCTGACCTCAATGTCCTTTGTAATTCTAAGACTAGTGATGAGTACTTCAAACTTGACCTCATTATTACTTGCTAAGAATCTGAACTCTAATGTGCAAAGGTCTTTAGTACCATGAAGCACCTATAGAACTATACCTCTTCTACTATCCCTTTCCTCCCCTTTGAAGTAGAGGATCCATCGACATGGAGAGTCTTGATGGGTATAAAATTACACTCATTCGTTACGTAATTTTTCTAGATAATTTGAGCTATTTTTGATATAATTTCATTGAATTTGTTATTAATTTAAGTTATTTCTTATTCAAGACTCAAATGAAGCAATGAAAAGAAAATATGAGAATTTAGGCTATTTTTTAGAAGAATTTCATTTATTTTGAAGGATAATCCAAAGATAACAAGTATCAAAGAGAATTCATTCAACAAATAAGCAAGGAATACAACTATGATTGCCCTTTACGGTCATGTTCTTTAGCCATGAAGCTCATATCTTTATTCTTAAATTGGAGTTTGAAGGATTTTTATAAGAACTTGACTAAGATCACCTACCACGACTATGTTCCCTAACCATAATCCCCTCATCATTAATTTCAAGATAATTTTTCAAGAACTATTGCATGGAGTAGTTCATACCTAACCACCATGCCTATGAACCTTTAGTTTACTATGATTTACTTGCCATTTGGAGATTATTTTACCTAGATACTATAAATAAATGATAGACATTTATATACAGGAGAGTAGAGATACAGATAGATATAGACTATTCCTTCTTTTATCATGCAAGTTTTCACCTTTATCGTGATTCTTACATAGAAGCTTTGATGTCTAGATTTATGAACCATTGAGGTAACAATGTAATGTATGATGATTGTTCTATTTTAATACAATTCTATTGCTCTTGTTAATTCAATTGCATATTTTGTTTAGATTAACTTGTTATTTCTAGAGTTTCAACTTAATTATCCGATTTTATGTATTGAAGTCGAGAGATAATACATAAATAGATCTATCGTAATTGAAGAAATTTATTATAAGCTTAGAGATAAGTTATAGATTTCTTTCGAAATTGAAAATTGTTTTTGTTTGTTTGTGGAATTCATATCCTTAATGTTGTTCTAAGGAGTTCTATCCTAGAAGTGATTCAAGTAGAATGTAATTAGGACTAGAATTTAATAGAAAAGCGATTCCTATTAAAAGGCACTCGAATTCCTCCGATTAATAAGAATAAAAATTTCATTAAAAACCCTATGTTACTATATGTCACGATCATGGTGGTTAGAGTCTAAATATCCCATCTATGGTTATTTAGTTTTATTTCATTATTGTATTCTTAGTTGATTTTTATTAGCTTCTATTTCTTTATTTTCATTCAATTTATCATCAGTATTGCAACCCATCATTAATTAGAGTAATTAAATTAGATGAGTAAGTGTTCAATATTCGTAGGATCAAGAACCCTGGACTCTTAGAGTTCCTTATACTATTACTTGATAAGTACACTTATTTAATAAGTACTATATATGCCCCATCAAGTCCATATCGGTATGTCAATATGTGCTAGTGTTTTCTTCTCTCTAGTGAATTTGGCAATGAAGTTTATAAGCACTTGTGCCTTAATATCTCACCTTAAGGCGAAACCAAACCCAGCAAGTGCTAAGCTCTAAAGAGTACTTGACCATATGGCCAGAGGCATTGGGTTTTTGTAAAGTTGTTCGTAGTAGCTGGTCAATGAGGGTGATGATAAGATGTGCTTGGAAGTATGTCTCAACTTCCTCATAGTAATCACTATGGCTAAAGCAAACTTTTCCTCCTGTATATACCTGATATTTGGGCCTTGTGGAATGTAGCTAATGTAGTAAACAAGCTTGTGCTTACATCTGTCTACTCAAACAAACACGTAATATAATGTTCAGTCCCTCACAACCAGGTAAAGATAGAGCTCTTCATTGGGGATTAGTTTAGAGAGTACATACAAGCTTTCCAAAAACTATTTGAGCTTATGGAATGTAGTCTAGCATTCTTTAGTCTAAGTAAAGTTCGATGGGTTCTTGGACATAAAGTGATTGAGCATAGCAAATGTACTAGTGAGCCATTAGACATCTTTTATTTTCTTTTGTTGTGGTGGTTGGGGGGTAGGGGTAATGGAAAGGTGGTGTTGGTGGTGGGCACTTCATGTCTTAGATGACTCATGTCTTATCTAGGTTGGCCTCAATGTTGCACTCTGTAACCATGAAACTAAGGAACTTGCCTAAGCCAACCGTAAAGACATACTTTTAGGGTTTAACCTTCATCTAATACTTGCGTAAGGTATTGAAGATTTCATACAAGTTTCAATGTAGCTAATCTTCTACTTACTCTTGATGATCATGTCATCAACATAGACCTCAACATTTCGTCTGAGCTATAGCTTAAAAATTGTCATCACCAACCTCTAATAAGTTATCTTAACATTTTTTAAGCTAAAGGACATAACTTTATAACAATATATGTTGAAGTCAATGATGAATGACATGTATACCTAGTCCTTGAGGGCTATGAATATCTAGTTATAACATAAATAGGCATATATGAAATTGAGCTTGCATGGCTCAAGGTTGAATCAAAGAGTTGGCCAATCCTAGGGAGGGGAAAGTAGTCCTTTAGGTAGGCTTTGTTTAGGTCAGTGTAGTCTATGTGCATCGGCTACTTCCTGTCAAACTTTTTGACTAACATAGTATTTACTAGCCAAGTTGGATAACATTCCCCCCTCATGAAGCCAACTTAAAGCAATTTCTCCACCTCTTGGTCAATGGTGACCCGTTGCTTTGATGTAAAGTGCCTTCTCTTTTGTTTAACAGGTCACATATTAAGGTTTATCCAAAGGCATTGTGTTGCCTCTAAGATGTCTATGATGCCTCACATCTCCTTAAGAGAAGATGCAAAAAAGTCATAGTTGGATAAGAGGAAAGTAACAATGTATTCCCTTTCTTCAGTGGATAGTGAGGTTCCTATTCGCATGATTTGGTTGGGATAGTCTCAAAATTATATTACCTCAGTCTTCACTACGAGCTATCCCTTTGAACCTTATGCTTAGTCTAGTGTTGATTCAATGTGCATCACATGATCCTAAGAGATGTCGTTCAAGTATAGTGATCTTGATAGCTTGTGGTTGCCTTGAGCCATGCCAACTTCCATAGGCATTAGGAACTTTACCTTTAGACATTTATGGCTATTGCACATGTCGAATTTGGTGAGACTTGTTTTTTCTAGGAAGGCGTTATAAGGAGACTAATAGTTGACAACAATGAAGTCAATTAGCTATGAGGCGAAGTGTTCATCATTGCCCAATTGAACGAGGAGTGTGATAAGACCTCTGGCCGAAACAAACTTCCCTCCAAAGCCAACTAGGCTTTGCTTATATGGTTGGAAGTATTCCTTGAGCTAATCTTTCATCTACTTGTAGGTATGGTAAAATAGGATATCCGCTAAGCTCCCATTGTTAATGAAGGTCTTCGAGACATTGAAGTATGTTATTTCAACGTTAATCATGAGAGGGCTGATGTAAGGATATCCTATACTTTCTTTTTTCAATGTTTGAGAAGGAGATGTAGTATTTATCTTTAGCTTCTTGGCTTGGACTAATAGTACCTTATGATGTGGCTTAAAGGGATAAGCTATGTTTAATAATCCTGATCCTTTAGTTATGATATGGACCCGGCTCTGCTACCCTAATGCTATATATCATTAGGCTTATTTTAATGTTGTGGCTATTATTGCTATTGCTCTACAGTTATATAATGCTTGGATGGCTGTTGAATCTGATTCCTCTCCTTTACAACATGGTAGTCGATGCAACCTTCATGAACAAGGATTTCGATGGCACTTTTAAGGTAGTTGCACTTGTTGGTCTTGTAACCATGTACACTGTAATAATTACAAAACTTACGCGAGGCTATTGCCTCATGGGTTTCACAAACATATGAGGGATGAGGAAACTATCCTTGAACCTCATAAAGGATTTTGTTGAGAGGGTGACTCAATGGGCTATAGTTTGTGTAATCTACAAACTTTTGTTTCTACCTCTCTCAATGCTCCTCGAAAGAATATGAACAATCTTTTTGATGACTAATGTGGTCTTTTACTAAAGGGCCCCGATTTCGGTTGTCACTCTCCAATTGTGGTTAGACATCTTCTTGAATGATGTACTTCTCAATCATTCCATGAAGTATTCTAAGGTATTGGGTTGATGGATGGTGATTACCTTAAGGAATTTACTATTAAGATCTAAGCCATAGATGATAGCCTCAAGGGTGACCTTAATATCTACCCTTAGGACTTAGAGTTTTACCTAATTCAAATGTTTAAGGAAAGCCTAAAGGGTTTCGTTGGGCCTTTACCAGAGATTATACAAGGTCAATGAGTCCTTGCATAGCACTTTGCAACTTAGAAAGTGTTGTTGGAACCTGATTGCTACCTCGTCGAAAGAGTTGATTGAGCAGTCTTATAGTTGGTAGCACAATAATGATACCTTCATTAATGTGCTTAGGAATGCCTTTCAAATTATAGCATTAAGGAAGTTGTGTAGGCTCTTTATGGTGTAGAAGTACACTAAGTGGTCGTCTAGATTGCTTGAGCCATCATAGGTATTGAGGCGTGGAAGTTGGTCACCTTTTACAAGAGTCTCTTCAAGGATTATTCACGTAAATGTGCTCCTGCTCACTATTGTTCCTGATGGTTGAGTTAAGGATTCAACAAACTTTTGCTTGCTCATGCTTAAGGTGTAACTAATGTGTTCATCAAGCTCTTATACATTCATCTCCTCTAGTGGTTTTTGTGATTGGCTTAGGGAAATTTCCCTTCATATTCTACTAGTGCTCGATAGCTCACCTTGCACTTGCACCTTGCTACAATTGGTGTTCAGTTTATCACATAAGTCCTTGATAGGACGATACTTCGAGTACACATACTTGTATAGGTACATGTGATTTGTTAGAGACAATAATGAATGCTTGCTACATTTCCTTAGTCTACTTGAGGAGTTAATGTGATATGTAGTGCTAAGGAGAAACAAAGATGACCATATCTAAGGGATGGGTCCAAGCTCATAGAAAGCTTGAAATGAAAGGTGGAATGCACAAAAAACAAGCAAAACCCATGAACAAATCTAAGGATATGGTTTATAAAGGAACTTCGTGGACTCATGTAATAGCTCAATATGATGCATGAGTAGTTCAATGAGGTCACTTGCCTCCTAGCCTTGCTTAAGAGTCAAGATAAGAGTTAGATAAGTAAGCAAAAATGGGCTCACATGAAGAAGATTTTGTATACTCATTGATTCGAAGTTGGTTGTGGATACAAAAGTCAAGGGTATTTATACCTGAAATTCTAGAGCAACCTACTAAATATGAAAAAGATAAAAAGGGGGTATTGTCCTATATAAGTGCTATACAATGAACGTTGAAAGGGTACAAAAGGGAAATCAAGAAAATAGAAGCTTTATGTAGTAAATTCCATCACTTAAGAGGCTTAGACACATGGCTAATCGGTATTGGGAGGCTTTTAGCAAAACAGACATGGGGATATGGTCAGGATAGTTATCTGAGCCGTTATTTTAGTAACTTGGAATGGGGTTAGTCAAGTTGTTGGGTAAGAGAGCCAAACTATTTACTAAACATTCCTTAGGTTGTTGCATAAAGATCAACGATAAGCAAAGAAGAGCTTAGCTTAGTAGTAGTAGTAGCAGATTAGTGGATAGTAGCAATAGATCAAGTGCAACCATACCAGATCGTTGTACTGAAATTGCTTTTCCTTCCTTGCTTTCCCTTTTTGCCCCATCATCTTAGCAGATCAGTTGATTTGTTAGGTAACCTTTTGTTAGATCTATAGGAAGGATTAAGCTCTAGTTCTTGTTTCTTGGTTAGATGATAGCATTGGAGTGTAATCAAAGGGAAGTTTAGGATTGAAGTCATAGATGATCTCAAATGGCATATGCCTAATTGTACACTATCTTATTATAAGCAAATTCCATGACAGGTAAACATATGTCCAAGTTAGCCAAGTTCTTTCCCACTGCAACTAGGAGTAGTGAACCTCAAGTACGATTGATGACCTTTATCCAGCCATCGTTCTAAGGGTAGCAAGAAGTGTTAAACAAAAACTTTCTTCCCATTCAATGCTAGAGGGTTCTCCAAAAATAGCTTGGGTCCTAGTTTGACACTACACTTCTCAACACTCTATGTAAGCAAACAATCTCTTGTAAAAAGAGAAAAGCAATAGCTAAAGCATCATTAATTTTAGTACAAGGCACAAAGTGTGTCATCATACTAAATTTGTTCATGATAACCATCACTAAGTCTTTACCTTGGGCAGTTTGGGGTAAATCGAGAACAAAGTCCATGCTTAAATCAACCCATGGTTTGGTCGAGACAGGTAGAGGCATAGCTCTCCTTTATTCAGCTTAACATTTCACCTTTTTATAGATTGCACCACTCTCATCCATATAGTACACATCGCACTTCGTTTTAAGCTAAAAGATCCTCACATTCAGCAACTTGTAGGTCATTTCTCCAAAATGTCCTAAAAGCCTACTACTATGAGATTCTTTTACTAACAATTCCTTAAGAGAATAGGTTACTACATGGTAATCATCTACTACCCTTCCTTCTTCATAACATCCATATATGGGACTAAAATGAGGGTCTCAGGAATGTTGCTCCTTGATGCTTGTAAATCTTAACAGTTTAGTCTGCAACTCAGTAAGAAGAACATGTCTCCTTTATAAGGAGTCAGCAACCACATTAGTTTTGCCTTGTTTATACTTAATCACAAAATTAAATCCTTCTAGAAATTTAAACCATCAAGCTTGCCTCTTAGAAAGCTTAGTCTAACTCCAGAGGTATCTTACAAACTCATGATTAGTGTAAATGACAAATTGCCTTGATAGAAGGTAATGTTGCCATACATGAAGAGCTCGGATTAGTGTGATCAATTCTTTATCATATACAAAGTAATTCAACTATGGTCCTCTCAACTTCTCACTATGATATGTAACAAGTCGACCTTCTTGAATTAGCATAGCTCCTATACTAACCCCTAATGCATCTTACTTAAGCTCAAACATCGTTTAGAAGTCAGCAAATCTAACATGAGCTTAGAGGTCAACCTCTCCTTTACCTTGGTAAAACTTTTTTCTTCTCTTTCTCTACATTTGAACTCAACATTCTTCTTCATTAGCTCAGTGAAGGGTACAACAATGGTACTAAAATTTTTATTAATGCGACAGTAAAGGAAGCTAATTCATGGAAGCTTCTTACTTTAGCATAGGTGATCGAGGTTAGCCATTCAATAATAGCTAGGACTTTCTTAATATCAATACATAAACCTCCTCTACTTACAACATATCTTAGGAAAACTATTTTTTCTTGGTAGAAGCATACTTTTTTAAGTTACCAAAGAGCTTCTCAACTCGGGGTACATCAAACACAACCTGAAAATGGTCAATATGATTTAGTAGGTCAATGTTAAACACGAAGATGTTATCAAAGTAAGCTACAACAAATTTTCTAATCAAATCTCACAGTACATAATTCATCAACCTCATAAAAGTGCTTAAGCATTTGATAAACCAAAAGGCATCACCATCCACTCATATAGATCATCTTGGATTCTTAGGTTTCAAATGTAGTCTTCCATTTATCTCTTTACCTCATGTGAATTTGATGATAACCAAACTTCAAGTCAATCTTACTAAAGATTCTAGTACCATTCAATGCATCAAGCATATCATCTAACTTTGGAATAAGGTACCTATACTTGATCATGATTTTATTAACAGCTCTACTATCCACGTACATTCGCTAAGTACCATCCTTATTTAACACAAGTAAGGCTAGCATAGCACATAGACTAAGACTCTCCCTTACATATCCTTTCTCTAATAGCTTGTTGACTTGCCGCTAGAACTCAACAGCTTGTTGACTTGCCGCTAGAACTCAACAGCTTGCTCAGGATTTATCTAATAAGCAAGTTTCTTTAGTAGGGCAACACTAGGTATTAAGTTACTACAATGCTCAATTCCTTGAAAGGGGGCAACCTTTCAAGCAACTACTCAAGAAATAGATCAGCATACTTATCCAAAAGTTCTCTGATCTCTTTATGTAATATAGCTTGCTCCTTTAATTGCAATAGCCTTCTAATCAATAGGAAGATTGTTACATTGGATTTAATGACTTCTCAGAGCTCGTATTGACTCAAATCCAATGTCTTCTTAAATCCTCAAGCTAACTTAGCCTACAATTTCCTCACTTGACTTGGGGTCATAGGGCTTAAGGTGATCTTCTTCCTTTCCCTCTCAAATGTATATGTATTCTTAAACTCATTATGTATGATGCTTTGATCAAATAACTAAGGCAAGCCCAACAACACATGCGATGCACACATGGGTAATACATCGTAGAAAATTTCATTAGAATAATTCCTAATCGAGATCAGCAATAGTACTTGCCAAGTGACATATAGTACTCCGTTCTTATTTAGCCAATGCAACTTGTATGATCTTTGATGTGACAAAGTTGTTAACTTGAGCTTTCAAACCAAGTTAGCAAATGCCATGTTAATGTAACTTCCAATGTCAATAATGAGTGCACATGTCAAGACTCTATAGGAGGTCTAGTAAGATTACTTAGAATTTTCATATCACGTGTGTGCCTATGATACGAAAATCATCTTATAAGTTAAAGATTGCAAAAATCTAACTAATTAATCACTAGGGTTTTCGATTTTAATTTTATTAACTTATAGTATAGTATAAATGATTATGGATATCTAATATTCTATAGTCTATTAAAACTATAGAGAATCGGCATCTCCCATCAAATAATAAGATATTGTGAGTCAACTCTATAAATTACAAGAAATGCCAAATTATATAGAATCCTAATTTGTAAATACTGTCTACATAGAATGTTTTTATTTTAGCCATATATTTCTCAATTAATTCTAACATTGTCTTACATATCTTTGATTTTGTACTTTGTACTCAAAATTTATCCCATCCCCAACTTGAATGAACCTGTAAAATAAACTGTTAGGAATAAGTTACACAAGCTTAATGAGGTATCTATTTTACTGTACTATCAAGCAAGTTATCAAACAATTAATTAACAAACATATGAATGCATGAACAAGCAGTATGCTAAACAATATATATAGTTGACTAGGTATTGCATATAACTCTAGATTTAACACCCTCCGAGGTAAGGGTTAGAAATTCATCAACACCAATTACAACCGAGTTCTGGCACTTTAGCTTTTAACCATATATAGAAATTCCATATTTCACAAAATATATTTCCATTTCCAAAAAAACTCCAATAGTATACAAATTCCCAAGTTTAGTAGTGAAGTGGCCCTCGCAATCTACATTCATGCCCTATAGTAGAGGTCTCTAGACTTGATGCTCAACCACCTATGGTTAGTGTCTTCGATATCAAGTAAGCCCATGAGCCAATGGTAAGGTCTTATTATACAAATGCTCCTATACTATACTAATCATAAATAATCAAATCACATAAGATTCCCATCCTTACAAGGCTCTTTATTACCATTCATGTGAGTTGATAGCTAGAATAGTAATGCAATGTTCATGCATATACATGATCTTTTATAATTTAGGATAAGTTGAATAGGATTAATGTAAATTTTTTAAGCAATCAACCAATATTAGCAAAAGATCCAAATCATGCAATAGTCAATCATACAATCAATTCTTTAGTTGCCAGATTTAACAACATTTTACACAACAAATAAGCAATATTCAACCACATGCATATCTCAAACCCTAAGCATCAATTTATTGTTATGTAAAATTTAGGTACATTAATCTATAAGTACAAAATAAGTATAGAGTCATCAGGAGTATTAACTCAGCCATTAAGTAATATAAAAGATAATAAGTATCTAAGTGGAATAATTACTCTTTGTAAGTATTTATCTAAGAATTTACTTAATTTCCTACTTATCTTACATAATTTTCCTAGTTCGAGCTTTTCTTTAATCACTTGTATCTTTTTTATTTTAACTTCGATTTTTTATGATCTTTTAGTAATTTTTTATCATTTTCAAATAGACTTTTGGTTAGTAGGATCCGTTTTGAGTGTTAGGACTCACAAGTTTTTATTATGGGTCAAGAATGCTACGAAAGTATTTATTTTTTGCCTAATTGTTTTTAATTATTCTTTTTTACTTTTCTTAATGACTTTATTTATTGTTTTTATTTTAAATTTTGTAATAGACTTAAATAATGTTTAAATTTTTAGATTTTCTAAATATTTTTATTTTTTGTACATTTTGTAATAATTTCTTCATTTCACTCTGTTAAGCTTAAATTATTAATTATCTTTATTTTTGTTACAATTATAATTTTTCTAATTAATTTTCTTATTATTTTTGTAATTTTTAGGTTTAATTAGAAAATTAAGGAAAGCTGATATGGTAGCTTCTTATTGGTTCACATTGCAATTTTCCTAATTTTTCCATTTTTTGCATTATATAATATTAGTACATATATATATAATGCTATAAATAATTAAATATTGAAAATAGTTCATATTCCTCATTTGGAAGGCCACATTTAGCAAATGTATAGATATGTGTATACTTATACTTATTAATCTATTTTTAAGAAAGTAAAGTACTAATATACATATACATATATTTTTCTGTATATGTACATATGTAAATACTTATACTCTATTATGTATATATTTATTCAAACCATAAAAAAATAGAGTAATACACACACACACGCACACACACATAGGCGCATACATCTACTCCCATCGTTTACTACTTATTTATATATGTATTTATACTAATACATATGTATATTGAAATAAGTAAACTCAATATTAGATATTTTATGGGCCCTACATGTATATATATATACATAACTAAGTAAATAAAATATATGTATACATATAGTTAAATATAGTTAAGTACATACAAGTATAAACACATAAATAAGAAGGATCGTTTTACATTAAATGAAATACATATTCATATAATTTTTATTACAAAAGATATGAAAAGTATACATAACTCCTATACATAAAGTACTACCAAATACATATGTAAACCAAAGGATACATATAAACTTATATTACATGAAGAAATTAAATACAACATAAAGTGTTAATTTAATTACTCTTTGCCTTGAAAATTGTTAGATAAATGTCTTCCTTGTCCTTCTTGAAGTTGGTAGAAAAGTGGTATTGAAGAAGCAATGGTATTATATAAAATAAAAGTATAGAGGATCGTATGTAAAAGAGGAGAAAACGATAGAAAAAAATGGAAAGATAGAGATGGAAGTATTATGTTGGCCTAAAAGAAAATGAAGGACTTAGATCTTATTTTGCGTTAAATTTGGAAAAGACAAGTAATGTGTTGACTTTGCCTTTTCTTAATTTCAATTTCTCACATGTGATAAAAGTGTAAGACACATGGCGGCTGAAACATGGAAGGGAAAAAAAAGAAGAAAAGAGAAGAAAAAGGAAAGAAAGAAAGAAGGAAGGAAAGAAAAAGTAAGAAAGAAAATTACATTTTGACTTTTCTAAAAGCGTTTCCAACTTTTAGGTAATATTTGAAATAACATATGACATAATTATGGAAGAAAATTTAGGATGTAAAATGAATGTATACTATCTAATACATAAACATAAAATACGTAGTAAAGTTAAATCAAAATAATTAAGTCAATATAAAACTAGCATACATATACATAGATATATGAAGTCACAAATAATCATAAAATAATATTTGTAATCTTTTTAATTTAGTTAATTAATTTGTTACTCTTTATATTTATTAGTATTTAGATGTTATCTCTATTTGTTTGTTAGTAATTTTACGATGTTACGGGTGTCTACCGATAATTATGCCTAATTAGGGCTTTATCACCATTAGGGCAAATTAGTATATTTTATAAGCTTAGAGTTTTAGTTTTAGGGTTTTTATTAGGTTTGAGTTCATTCTCTTGTATTTACGCATACATAGGGTTTAGGGTTTTCATACATAATTGAGGTTTCGAATAGTGTATTAGTGTTTTTCATATTTGTTTAAATTTATCGGTTCCATTAACTTGAGTTCAACTTTATACTCAAAAGTCTAAATTTGCAGGGTTTATAGAACATACCTGATCATTTGCTTTGTATGTGATATGAAATATGTTTTCTTTTTTCTCTTCCTCAAAAGTTGGCTCAATGTTCAACACTCTTTAGACAGTTAAAGTTAGGTTGTGCAGGTCATCTGTATATATATTTCCTTTAAGAAGCTCTTTGTCGCATACCTCAACTTCCTCCTCTAGTTTAGTCTTCTCTTTAGGCTCTTCATCAGTACTTTCTACTTTGATGCTATTGACTTCACCTTTAATGACCATGGTACATTAGTGGGCACTGGACGGCCATGTGACCAAAACTCTAGCACTTAAAACAGTTAATTTAGCTCATCTTCTATCTTGATCCCTGACCTTTCTTAAACATTCTCTTTGGCATTTCTTAGTTGATAGAGTGGCTCTTTGACTCAGTCGTGAAATCAATCCTTTGACTAGGCTCAGTACTGGATTAAACCCGATTGCTAGCTTAGGTAGGTTGGCTATTTTGAATAGGTCAACTCAATTGAGGTCGGGTTGGCCTACTCCTCCTTTATCAATCTACATGCTACGCAATTCTTATAACTTCACCTAAAGTGACAAAATGTTGTAGCTCTACTACATCTTGGACTTCGACTCTCAATCCATTTAAGAATCTAGGTACTCTTTGGGCTAAGGGCTTACTTACCTCACAAATAATCGTAAGCATTTGAAATTCTTATTGATACTAATCAATTGTATAGTTCCCTTGCTTTAGCACTTGGAGTTAAGCAAAAGTATCCTACAAATAGGTATCTGGTACAAATCTAACTCCAAGAATTCTTTTCATCTTAAGCCAAGTGCTAATTTCCCAATATCCATGTCATCTTCTAATGGCTTGAAAGTTTCTTTACCATATGGCAGCATTGCTTAAGAACTTTATGGTAGCAGTTCTGACTTTTAGTCCTCGTAGTGATAATACCCAAAAACTTGCTCTACTTTCTCCTCCTAGTCTAAATAATCACCAGATTTCCAAAGCCATTGAAGCTCAAAATTTGAAGCTTAATATGTTTGGTAGCTCATAGAATACGAGCTCTATCCTCAACTTCATAATAGTCATCTCTTTCCTCCTCATCTACTTCACTTAGTTCTATTCTTCTTTGTACATGTCCTCCTACTTCTCTACTTAGGTGTTGCTGAGATGGGAATTACCTTTCAGCAGATTAGACATTATAAGCTACAATACCAACTTCGGGAGCAGCTTGAGGAGTGTTATAGATGAATTAAATAGGTTGGGAAGCTAATGCATAGATAACTCGAGTCAAGTTAGCTACTAAGTTAGTCACTTCATTGAACTGCTTATTAGAACTTCTAGGGGTGTTTTATTGATCACAGTGAGCAACACTACTATTGTTACCTCTAATAATAGCATCAACACTTATGTTAGTCATTCTTCACTCAATCTCGTGCTCATAACAAACAGATAACGCTTACATTACCACGAACAACACACACCACTTCTAATCAGTCAATCTACTACTTTTGATAAACACACATAATGAGAGAAACCAAAATTGAAACCTAACTTTGTCTTGTTGTTGGAATCAACATTACAGTCAACCTCCTCAAATCCCTTATAGAAGTGATCAACTATTACATGCTTTGTTTTCTACAACTCAAAACAAAGTAAAACAGAGTACTTCATGGAAACCACTATGATAGAATAGCATCATCACCTCCATTACTTACTCGAACACTTACAACTAACTCGTGCATAACCTAAATAGTTATTACACTATCTAAGACACTTCGAACACAAATAGTAATCTATGCAACAAAGCCATAACACTACACAACAATGACTTAGTCAATGCGAACCTCCACTATGACACCAAGATGATATGCGGCACCGAGGATAGATAAGGACAATTGTATCTAAGGGATGAGTCCAAGCTCACAAAATGCTCTAAATGAAAAGGTGGAATGCGTGAAAAACAAGCAAAAATCAAGAATGAATCTAAGGATATGATGCACCAAAGAACTCCATCGACTCATGAAATAGCTCGATATGACACATGAGTAGTTCAATGAGGTCACTCGCTACCTAGCCTTACTTAAGGATCAAGATAAGAGTTAGATAAGCAAGAGAGAATTAGCTTACAAGAAGAAGATTCTATATATTCATTGATTTGAAGAGGGTAGCAGCTATAATTCTCAAGGGTATTTATACCCAAAATTCTAAGGCAACCTACAAAATATGGAAAAGACAAACAGGGGTATTATCCTAAATAAGTACTCTACAAGGAATGTTAAAAGGGTACAAAAGGGAAATTAAAAAAATAGAAGCATAATGTAATAGATTCCATTACATAAGAGGCTTAGACACATGGTTAGTAAGTATTGGCAAGCTTTTGGTAGAAATAAACACAAGGCTATGGTTAGGATTGCTATTGCCAAGTTAACTTATGGGCTCTCCTAGGGTTAGCTCAACTTAGATGTCATCTAAGTAGCTTGGAATAAGGTTGGTCAAGTAGTTGGGTAAGTGTGTTGGACTATTTACTAATCATTCCTTAGGTTGGTGCTCGGAGATTAGCTATAGGTGTTAATAGTAGAATTTCACTTAGTTATATTGCTTAGCATCTCATCAACCGAGGCGCTGACCATTAATGTTTTTTGTTTAAGCCTTTGATGGCTCAGCTAATCTAATGGGCCTAAAAGCCTAGCCTACTTATATATTTAAATTTGAAAAGTGATGTGAATAGTTGCAGCCTTACATGATCTCATTACATAATTGCTTACTACTCTAGTTCTTTAGACATGTGCTTAATTTAGGACCTGTTACACAGTCCATGACCAATGATTACCTATTATTACAGACATCTGATGTGCAATTATAAATAAGGGAAAGAAAGCATTGTAAGGACTCCCTTATACTCTTTAACACATAGATTACTTATTCACTTATTTTCCTCAAATATTCTCTTACTTAGGCATCGAAGTGGTTACATCGAACCAGACCTAACACAATCTTTAGCCTTCTTCTCTGCTTTTGCAAGAGCAAAGTTTCATACCTAAAATTAATTGAGAATAACAAGCATAAAAGAGCTTGACTCGGTAGTGGCAGTAGATCGGTGGATAGAAGTAACTTGGATTCTTTAGATGTAGGTCGGGAAAGGAGAATGCACCTTATTAAGCTCTTGAATCCTCATACTCGAGCTCAAGTTAGAGGTCCTGTAGCTAAATTCCTATCATGATGGAGGCATCTTTAGGGATAGCCTTGCTTTTTAGCTTATGCAAGGTTGCTAATTCTTGATGTAATGTAGTGTTTTGTTAGAGCATTTTCTAGTTAGTCTCCATCAACTAGTTGAACATAGTCTTCTTTTGGTCAAACATCGAAGGTTATTGAGTTGTTTGTAGCGATAGTGGTATCAATGACTGCTTATACAGTCATGGAACAATGGTTAAGGGTTTGTATTTTTACCTTTAACCATGTTAGTAGGTTTGCATAAAAAGTAGGCACTAAATAGTGATAGTGTTTATCATTGGGGTAGCTCCCATATGCTTTCTTAGTGGTCTACAGTCATGGATGATGATGGATCTATAAGAAAGCCCCTTATGACATTGCTAGTGAGGCCCATTTGATGCCTAAGTCAGCATGGAGAGTATTTGAGAATGAAAAGAGAGAGATTTAGGTATATGTAATGAGTCTCTAGAGAGAATCCTTATAACTTAAACTTTATGCCCTATTTATATGGAATGAGGGTTACTTGTTGAACTGCGTGTCAACCCGAGATTTACTCGTATGCAATCTAGGTGTAGAGGTATGCTCAATACGAGAAAGGACTATTCCTTTTTTCTGGTTGGTGGATCTTAGGAAAGGAACCCATCACATCAGTATGGGCAATTGTCATAGCTTTGGTGGCTAGATCCCTAAGTTATATAGTAAGCTGTTAACATTTGATGAAGGGGGAAAAGGGAAACGAGTAGTGTTGAGAGTTAGTTTTCATCCCCTTGATTTGAGAAGCGTTGATATAACTTCACTTACTCGTCCATTCGGCTGCCGACAAGCTAGGTAATCTACATTTTGGCATCTTGCCAAGTAATTGACATTTTTGGCATTTCGCCAAGTTTCTTGATTTGAATTCAAGTTCATGGCATGAATAGATATCATAAGCAACGTTATATTAGATAACTACCTGCTCTCCTTACATTTCAAAGAAGGTGTCTAATAAAGAAAATTCTACGTATTTTGATAGTTATTTCGATAACTACTACTTCAAACATGACAGCCTCCTATAAATATATGAAGGAAACTTTGTAAGAGACATTTGATAACTCTTGACCACTCACTTTTACTTTCCTCATTCCTACTTTTTGACTTAAGTATCAAAGTGGCCATATTGGACTGGCCTCGATGCCAAGCAATTTTCTTTTCTTTACAAGACATTTCTGACTTCCAAAGTCCACTAACAACATTTGGTGCCATCTATGTTTCCTTAAATATACCCACATGGTTAAAACTAAGATGACTAAGAGCACAAGTGTTGGCACTTCCTCCTAACACCTTGAAGGGGGGAGTTGGCATACTGATGTTCAATCGCTAGCTAAACTCGAGCAACTTTGCCTGGATTTGGCTAAGGAAAGCTAAGAATTAAACAAAAAATGTAAATAGATCCTTGACCTCCTTCATCATAGTAATCATCCAAATCAGAACAAAAAGCATGGCAATCATAATGCCAAGAATAATAATGATTCAATTTATTCACCTAAGTCATCAAAAAAGCAAGCCAAGGTTATGATGGGACCCTCGACTCCTACATTCAAAAAGAATGATAATGGTAAGTAATCATAATAAGTGCACCATGCAGGACCCTCGCATGTTAGCATCCATGCTGCAATGAGCAAGTAATTCCGAATCAAGAAGAGTCTATTTATTCCTAAGGTTTTGGAAGAAGTGATACCTCATCAAATCAAGCTACCACAGTTTGAAACTCATGACAGGATAAAAGACCTCGAAGACCATTTTAAGTACTACTGCGCATTGGCTAAGTTACATGGTTTGAGTGATGTAGTGGCTTATCAAGCTTTTCCCTTAACTTAGAGGAATGTAACTAATACATGGTTCAAACACTTGAAGCAAAACACCATTTCCTGTTTTGATGAACTAGCAAAAGTGTTTCTATAATACTTCCTTACAAGTAAGCTTCTTGTTGAGGATTCTTGTCATGAACTGAGGACGGTCTAATCATGGTAGATGCCGTATACTGTACGAAAAACCCCTAAATGGTTACCCTTACAATCATGAACTCTTCAAACAATATATAAGGCTCTATAACCATTAGTTTCCCAAGAACATACAGATCCATATGATATCATTACACAAACATATTTATATAAAATTTAAACTACAAAGTTTACAATACATAGTAATTTAGTATATCTAAGTCTATATTATTGATAAAACAAAAGTATATAAGTAAAAGTCTACATAATCCGTTCTCTCAATACACTGGATGGCTCGCTCTTGCCCAAGTCCCTAAGCTAACCTGTGGCATCCTCCAGCCAGCCTCAATGAATAAGCTATCTTGTAGCAAAAGTTTAAGGGGGTATAAGCCTAAGCTTAGTGAGCAAAACCCTCAACTACACTACAGGCAAGTTATAAATACATTATATTCACACATATGAATGAATGGTCAAATAAAATGCCAAACAATACGTATAATTAACTAGTCCATATACATAACTCAGATTTAATACCCTCCAAAGTCAAGGTTAGAATATACATGACACCAATCAAATCCGGGTATTATACTAGAACTTACTTGACTACAGAACTCCACGTTTCGTACTTAAGTCAAAGAAGTCTTTTATTTTCATAAAAACCAAGTTCTAGTATAATTGTGAGTAGGCCCTTGTAATTTACACTTACCCCTAAATAGAGACCTTTAGACTCGACTCTTAGCTAGGCGGTTGGTGCCTCTAATGCCTAGTATTCCCATAAGTTAGGGTAAGGTCATTTTGTATGAGTGCACCACACCGAAACAATAGACTTAATAACAATCCCCGAATGGCCTCTCTTTACCTCCGTGTGATGTGACAGTTGGAATTATGTCTATGCAATACATGTTGATGCATGTACCAGTTTCTTCTTATGAGCCGAGTATAGTTCAGTCCAATTATGATGTGACCATCCAATAGTACATACAATCACTTTCTATACTACCATACAGCAAACAAAGTATTATTCCTACTTAAGGTAAATTCACAACTCAGCACATAATAACATACACAAGCATTTCCCAACCCCACACAACAATCAATTAACAATATCATTTAAGTCATCTATCTACAATCACATACAAGCATGGAATCATAGGGTAAATACTCACTCAGCCATGACGATTCGCTCTAGTTGTAGTAATCAATTGGGAGATCTTCGCCCACCTCGAGATCACTTGACCATTACGATATAATAACAATAGTAAGTAATTGAATTAACTAGTAATTCTACATATCTATTTACCTAATTCTACTTAGATTACTATCAATTTTTATCTGATTAGACTTTATTACTAATCGTATGTAACTGTTTCATTCTATTTATGATATTTATAAATTTATAATTGTTTTTCATTGTCTTCGATCGTACATTCACACAGTGATGTCCGTTTTGGATGTTAAAACCCGTGTTTTACGATATGGGCTACATTTATTGAAATTTTAACTATGGAAGCTTAATTATTCTTATTACTTATATTTATATCCTATTTTAGGACTTAATGATTTAATTAGCTATTAGATTCTTATACTTAGGGAATTTTATATTGGTATTACTAACTCATGCACTTAATTAGGTTTAATTCAATTTAGGAAGTGTATTAGGGTTTAAAAGATTTTTGGACCCTAAGTACGTGTACATACTTATGTTATACTCTTATGTAATCTTATAAGTTATTATTTTATAAGCTTATGCTTATGTCATGGTTTATGTTATCTTTTAATTGCATCATTGCTTACATCATTATTTGATTACATAAGCTCTTACCTTATGCTTAATTTATGCTTAAGTGTCTTATGTACACTTTACATATGTTAAGTATATACTTATACCTTTACTATACTTGTATGTATACTAGTATACTCATACCTATACTTATACATATACCGTATTTATACTTGTATATATACTCATATACACATATGATGACATATGCATTTTTATATGAATTTTCGTATGCCTAAAATTACTCTTAAGAAAGCTTCTCAAATTTCATCTTTTTGTATTTTAAAGGTGTATTTAGCATGGTATATGTAGGTATAGTTGGTATATTTCTTATTTTGGGTTATGTACATATTAGATTCATACGTACACAAGTCTTTATACATGTATTTATCTAGTATACTCTTATATACATATACTTAGATACATTTACACATGCTCTTCTTCCATTTACTAAGGCTATCCTATAATTCTAAACATAAAAATTAAATCTTTAAGCCTTCAACAACACATATGTACACAACACATAAACTTCTTAAACTAACCTATCTATTCATCTAACTATTAAATAATATGGAGTAATACATAATAACATACCTTTGTGTTTGAAAAGAAGAAGAAAGTGGGGTCTAGAAGGGGACAAGAGTAGACAACACAATTGGAAAGAAAAGGGAAGAAAAAGCTAAAAGAAAAGAAAATAACTCGTGAGAAGGAAGAGATAAGTCTAGAATGAAAGTGACATTTTGTTGACTTTTCCATATGTTGACTTAATCAACTTTCCAAAATTACATGCCATTTAGTGTACATAATGAAGTAATTAGGGAAAATTAGGAGAAAGATTAAGGAAATGAATGAAAATAAGAAGTTCAGTGAATTAATTAGTAAAAATATATAATGAGATCTTCCATTAGGTATTTATATCCTATATACACTATTTGGTAAGCTACTTGGTATAATTAAGATGAAAAGTATCATTTAAGGTATTAATGTTCACTATATGTAACCTAAGCATCAACTAAACCTCTAACTCTATGTAATACTAACCTAATTATATACTTAGAAGATGAATGCGATCTATAATACAATATCTTAGTTTCTAAAGGATTGCTTTATTATTATATGTATTTATAAACGATTGAAAGTTATCTTTAATCTTTAACCAATAATTTGGTATAATACTAAGGTTATATTATCAATTAGGATTTGAGGGTAAATTATGGTGATTTAGTGCTTTTTTATCCTTAAAGTTATAGTTTTAGGGTTTTTATAACTTTCGAATGAAATCTTTAGTATTTACATATATTTAGGGTAGAAAAATTTTATATACGATTGACTAGTTATTTTAAGGTTTTCAATTTCATTAGCCTTGTCAACTCTTAATTATCCAACATACTTAAGTTTACTTCAAAAGCTAGATAAAAAAATTTAGGGCTTTACAATTCCTCAATCCTTAACTCAATTAAATAGAGATCAGATGAGTCAATTAGAGGCTACTTGACTAGGTTTATAGTTGAGATGGTTCAAATCCCAAAATTGGATATGAGTGTAGTCCTCAACACTGTAATCAATAAAGTTAGGCCCTATGGAAACTTTTTCAAGTCTTTCGCAAGGAATAAGCTAAGAACTTTCATCGAGTTCAAGGCTAAGGCTACCTCATACATTCATCAGGAGGACAACAGAAAGGCCCAACGAGAAGCCGATTAGAATAGAGAAGATAAGAAAAACGACAAGAGGAAAAGTGCAAAGGATAGACTCGACACAAGTGATGATCAAAGTTCAAATGTTGAGAGAAAGAGACTAAGGATTCCAACATATTCATCCCATACACCCATCAATCGTCCACTTGTAGACATATTGATAGAGGTACATAAGTAAAGAGGCATTTTACAGTGCCCAAAAAGAATGAGAGGAAGTCCCTCAAGTAGAAATTCCAATAAATACTATGATTTCTATTACGACAAAAGTCACAATACAGATGAGTTCATCCAACTCAAGAATGCGATTTAATGTAGGCATTTGTAAAAGTTCTTACCATATGATGCCAAGGATATTGAGAGACTATCTTAGAGGAGATGTGAGGAATGGGAGAATGACACTTGGCTAGCTGTTGTTAGGAGAGATGTAAGGGATGCAAATTCTAGTAAAGCACCTAATGAAGTGTTTAACACTATTGTCAATGGACCTATTATAGGCTAATCAAGCTCAAAGAGCTTGACTAACACCAAAAATTACATTTGCAACATCCAAAGCAAGAAGGTCATAATCAACAACGCAATCTCTTTCGTAGAGGAAGACTTTGAGGGCATCTAGAGGCCGTATGATGATACACTTGTTATTAGTGAAAGAGTAGCCAACTTCAAGGTCAAGAAAATTCCTGTTAACGCAAGAAGTTCAGTAGATATCATTTTTCAGCATGCTTTCAAGTAGATGAGACCCAAGATCAAACCACTATAAATATCTTATAAATATGATCAGTATGCCTTCAATAATTAGCTTATCTAAGTAGCTAAAGTAATTTCTTTGCCGATATAAATTGGCGATGAGGATGTCGCAAAGGATAAAGTGGACTTTCTCATTGTCAAATGTTGGTCCCTATACAACATGAACATGGAATGATCGTGTCAACATTTATTCGACATTATCCCTTCAACTATACATCTTAAAGCTAAGTTCCTTACTCTTACGAGAGTTGGCAGGTGCAAAGGAGATCAGCAACTAGTAAGGTTCTTATACATGAGGGCCTTAAAATAAGAAGAGGTATTTTAGGTAGAAACCTATCTGTAAGGTAAGTCGATCAACATAGAAAATGTCAAGAATGATACTGAGGAAATTTCTTTGGGAGATGACCTTAGGAAAACAACGAGGATAGGGAAACCCTTGTCAGTGGATCTTCGGCAAAGTTTAATCAACTTCTTATGAGTCAATGTTGACGTGTTTCCATGGTCCCCTTTGGACATATTGGGTATCCTGAGAGAAGTCATGGTACACAGGCTCAAGATTGATTCAAGTGCAAAGGTGATCCAACAAAAGAAAAGGCATTTTTCACTAGAGAGATAAGCAACAATAGAAGAAGAATTCTAGAAGCTATTGAAGGAAGGATTTATTCAGGAAGAGTCTTATCTGACTTAGCTAACCAATTGTGTCTAATGGTAAGTGGTGAATGTGCATAGACTTCATGAATCTCAACAAGGTCTGTCCCAAGGATTGTTTTTTACTATTGAAAATTGATCAGATGGTATATTCAACCGCTGGATACACATTACTTTCTTTTATGGATGCTTTCTCTAATTACAATCAAATGAAGATAGATAAGGAGGATGAAGTCCATACATCATTTGTTACTAATTTTGGAACATATTGTTACACAATGGTGACCTTTGGGCTAAAAAATGTCAGTACAACCTACTAAAGACTTGTTACTAAGATATTCAAACCCCAAATCAATAGAAACATCAAAATATATGTCGATGGCATGATTGTGAAGACCGTAAAGGAGGATTGGGATCTTGTTTTTCTTGAGGAGACATTTGCTACACTAAGGAGATATAACAAGAAGCTTATCCCACAAAAGACGTCTTGGGCATAATTTTAGGAAAATTTTTTAGATACATGGTCACTCAGTGTAGCTTTAAGGCCAACTTGAGAAAGATTGAGGCAATAATAAACATGAAATCCCATTGCACGGTTAAGAAAATGCAAGAACTCACCGGGCAAATAACCACCCTCAACAGGTTTATGTAGAGAAGCATGGATAGGTGCAAAGAATCTTTTAAAATCTTAAGGAATTTGAAAGAATTCAAATGGTCCAATGATTACAAAAGAGCTTTCAATGATCTCAAAGAATTCCTTGCATCACCCCCAATACTCTTAACACCCATCTTTAGAGAGAATTTATATTTTAACCTATCAGTCAGTTATTGAGCTCTTTTTTCTATATTGGTTTGAATTGATAGTAAAGAGCATCAAATTGTTTATTAAATGAGTCATGTTTTGCAAGGGCTAGAGCTTCAGTACACGAAAATTGATAAATTTGTTTTAGCAGTGGTTCTTTTGGCAAGGAAGTTGAAGCTATATTTTGAGGCTCACCAGATCATAGTGGTTATTGATTAGCCATTGCGGCAAGTATTGCAATGGCTTGACGCCTTTAGGAGGATGATGAAATATACCTTAAAGCTAAGTGCCTATGGTGTACAATATAAACCAAGAATGGCACTAAAAGCTCAAGTGTTGGCAGATTTTGTAGCTAAGTTCACTGGTGAAGAAGATAGTATAGAGGTTGTTGAGAAACCTATTTGGTACCTTTATGTTGATGGTTCTTCAACGAGAGAAGGAAGTGGTGTAGGCTTTGTTATTCAAGGCCCCCACATTGTTAAAGTTAATTATGCTTTGAAATTTGGATTCCTAACTAGCAATAATGAAGTAGGGTATGAAGCTTTGATTATCAAATTGAAACTGGCAAAAGAAATTGGTGCTAAGAAACTTGAAGTGTTCTCTAATTCAAAATTGGTGGTGAATCAGGTCATAGGAAGTTATATGGCAAGGAAAGAAGAAATGAGCAAGTACCTATTGGTGCAAACACTCATAGAAGAATTTCAATCTTTTTCAATCTATAAGGTTTTGAGAAGTAAGAATATTACTATCGATAATTTATCAATATTAGCCAGTATGGCATTCCCCGACATCGAATTTCTTCCACAAAAAAGTTTATTCACTCTTTCGTAAAGTTGTAAATTGGCTCCTTACCCGGAAGAAGAATCTTGGATGGATTCCCTAGTAGATTATTTGAGAGGCGGTACTCTCCTTGATGATAAGAAAGGAGCAGGAAGATTGGTTTACCAAGTCGTGAATTACATGCTAATTGATGGTCAGATGTACAAACGTGGCATACCACAACCCTATCTTTGATGCCTTCCTTCAAGAGACGCCTAAAGGGTGTTATCTAAATTGCATGGTAGTGTATGTAGTAACTACGTAAATGCACAAACACTGTATGTTTGAGCAGTACGACTCGGCTATTATTGGCTGATCATGAGAGAAGATGCAAAGGAAGTTGTTCAGCATTGTTCATAGTATCAGAAGCACGAGTCACCGAGTCATGCACTTGTAAATGAACTATGCAACCTATCTAGTCCTTGGCCTTTTGCCTAATAAGGATTAGATATTCTCGGATCCTTTCCAAAATCTACTACCTAATGACAATTCATCATTGTTGTTGTAGATTACTTTACCAAATAGATAGAGGCCAAGGCAGTAGTGAAGATCACCGAACAAAAAGTAGAAGTGTTTGTTTTCAATTCCATAATATCAAGATTCGGAGTTCCTTACATGATAATCACAGATAACAGCCCGTAGTTTGACAACAACAAGTTTCGAGCATTTTGGGAGAAGTATGGCATTCACCTAAACTACACATCTGTTGCATACCCTTAGACTAATGGGTAAGTTGAAGTCGTGAAAAAGATCATCTTGTATGGCCTAAGAAGGAAAGTATATCAAGTTAAAGGGAGATGGGCCAATGAATTGCCAAATGTCTTAGGGTGGTACTAAATTACCTATAGAACTATGACAAGGGAGACTCCCTTTAGGTTAGCATATGGTACAAAAGCAATCTTGCCAATTAAGTTAGATTTGCCTAATCTATGGACCTAAAACTTCGATGTAATGGCCAATCAAGTTGGATTAATGGTAAATCTGGACACCATTGATGAAATTAGAGATATTGCAATGTCACTACTTACCAGCATAGAGTGGCTAGGTATTACAATTAGAGAGTAAAGGACAAGGTTTTTCAACCTGGAGATCCGATTTGCCAAAAGACGAAAGTAACTAGCAGGCGAGTGAGTTACGGAAAGCTTAGCATAAATTTGAAGGATCTTATCAGGGTCCGAGAAGTTGTCGACAAGGGGGCCTATCGACTAGAAAGGATGGATGGATTAATCATCCCTTGAGCATGGAATGTCAAGAATTTGAGATTATATTTTAATTGATTGTTTGTATGATGTTCATCTCCATTTGTTTGTAAGGCAACAACCTATTTGCTTGTAAGATGATAGTTTGCTTGTTTATGAGAATTATATTTAAAGTCTTATTATGTTTCTTGATCTTTTTATGATTGCCAAGTTAATAAGTTCTAAGCTGTACGATGAATGAATTGATGTAAGTTCTAGCCTATCATGGTTAATGAACTATAGAAATTAATCCTATAGTCAAGTAATGCAGCTAGTCTACGTCTCAAGTGGTTAACGAACAATATCTATAAAAGATGCAGGGTGTGTGAGATAAAACATGCCAAAATAATTAGGTGTATGGAGTAAAACTCGTCGAGTAATATTTAGCTTGTGAAATGAAACATGTTAAGGAATAAGAACATGTAAAATAAAACATGTACATCATACATGGTAGGAAAATGTGATGTGTGAAATAAAATGTACTGGAAACAATTATTTGAAAGATACTTTACATTGAATAATGTATTGTTACAAATATTCGACCTATTTCTAAAACATTATGTATAGGGAATACAAAGAAAATCCTATGGCCTAATCTTAAAGTTAAGTAATTTTTGGCTCGAAGGTTAAGCTTTTCTCTAAGCAAACTTCTTTCTCTACGCTTAAGGTCTCAAAGCTAGTTGATTTCTCTTTCCATACATAGGGGATTTCTTTTGATAGATGTTCTTCATCTTCCCTTAGATCCTCGACATGAGCTTCATTATTACCCTTAGTAACAATCTCAATGCTTACTTCATCATTGTCATCCTTATCGCAATTGCTGATTTTATCATTAATGTCAGCAAAGTCAAGGCAAGAGAGATTATTGTTGTTGACGAATTTAGGGGTCAGGAAATAGTCCTGCGAAAGAGAGTAAAATACTTAGTACTGGGGCCAGTCCAGTGCGGTCACTCCGATGCCTAAGTTAGAATAGTGATTTAGTATAATAAGTATAAGAAAGAGAAGTGTCCAAGCCCTCTTACTAAGTTTCTTTCCGATATTTATAGATGGTTATTGTATCTAAGGCAGTTGTCAAGGTAACTGTTAAGACATGTAGAGTACTCTTGACTTGACATCACCCTTAATATGTAGGGATAGCAAGCGGTTGTAAAATATAATCGTGCTTATGATAATTGTTTGCACTATGGATTTAAATTCAAATCAGGAGTGTTTCCTCTACTCGGCATAATTGTCGAGTGTCTTCTAAAGAGTGTGAATGCCAAGAGATTCAATTACCCAACTTCTTGCTTGACAAAAGGACGAGTATAAGTTGAGAGAAAACTAACTATCAACATTTTCCCCTCAACTCCTATGTTCAAATAGACGACAAAGGGAGTTATGTATATATATATTATGGTAGAGGCCGAGTGGGGGGAGACTCTTTTGATTTTTGCTAAGTAACATGGGAAGTAGGACGAATCATATCCTAGTTAAAACATCGCCATTTCAAATCTCTTGCCCATTCGAGAAACTAAAAAGCTATCTATACAACATTTGTCACCTAGGTCATCATTTTGTTGTAGGCCTAATAACTATTAGAAAGTTTTCAACCGTTAGATTTCTATCACGAGGTACGCGTCAACAATCTATGGGAATATCATATCAACACATCAATACTTTCAAAAGCAAATTTACAGTTATGAGAATGGATCGTCCATATATAAGACACTATTCACAATTAGGTTTTACTCCTTTGGTTGTGCCTAAAATTTTCGTTCATTTTCAAATCTTCAGAATCTCACTCCTCAACTTCTGTTATTTCATTTCATACAACCATCTAGGTATGGTTTGTAAAGTTTCTTGTTGACTTATTTTGTCTAATTCCGAGGCAATGAACATTGAGGCTACTCTTCCTCCTCAAAATAGGAGTGAGGCGACGTATTCTTTGGGTGGTTTGGCTTATAGTATGGAGGCAAGGTGGGATAAACTTGCTCAGATTAACAAACTTCCTATGGATAATTACCCTGAGGATAAGGAAGGGAGGTTGTTAGTAAAATATCTGTACAACACAATAGCCTACTTTCGTGATTCTCTTGATAGAACCGCCAATTCCGTTGACAAAGTTCTCGTTACAAAGTACAATTAGTACTGGCGAGATCTTCTTAGAACATGGAACTTGAGGACATGGAGAGACGGGGAGAGAGTATGCTTTCCATGGGAGCACGAGTTCCATATATACCTGAAGTATCTAGATTTTAGGTTGCGCTTCCCTTTCTTAGCTTCTTTTTGGGGCTTCTTCAATCACTTTAGAGTCATACCGAGTATGTTCTCACCCAATACATATTGGCTTCTAGTGGCTTTTCAAATAGTATGTAAAGAGTTTGAGGTTAAGGCTACGCCTCTGTTGTTTAGATTTTTCTTCACCATCCATAGGCAACCCGACGGGTAGTACTTCACAGCTGTAAGGCATAGGTGTAAGTTCATGGATGAGTTAGAATCCAAGATTCACAAGTGGCATAATAAGTTTATGTCAATAGTGTCTAATGAGAACTTAGACTTCTGGACCCAATGGACTGAGCCGATACATAAAAAGGATGTAGATTTAATGCTGAATGATGCAGCAATAGTAAAGAAGATTCAGGAGAGAAGGAGAAACAAAATGTTATTCTAGGATGCTAAGAGAATTATACGGCATTATGAAAATGGTGAAACAATATTTTTTGAAAAAGAAGGTACATTGATGTGTTGCCACCGTGCTACGTGTAGCCATGAGGAAAGTCGTTCTTAAGACTTTAGGGGAGAATAGTGACCTTTGAGCCTTGCTCAGCATAGAAAATGTAAGTTCATATTTTTTCCTTGTTATATTAATTGATTTACTTGTCTTATAGATATGGGTGCTGAAGAAGTGGATCCTACAAAGCCACTTGCTCAGGCTAAGGCTAAGAAGTCCATGGCTGATAGGAGGGAGACCACCTTTATAACTACCACATGGCTTGCTGTGGCAAAGAGACCACCAAAGGAAGCTGTAGCAAAGCATGCAGCTATGCAAATCTCTCGTCTTGCTGAGAGAGTGAAGGAGAATGAGAATATACAGTTGATTGAGGTTTGTTCTGAGGAGCCTTCTGTCGTGATTATTCAAACTTCCGTTAAGCTGAAGAATAGCAAACGTCGAGAGATATACCTCAATGAGCAGGAT
This sequence comes from Lumnitzera littorea, assembly GCA_024138015.1. Classification (NCBI taxonomy): domain Eukaryota; kingdom Viridiplantae; phylum Streptophyta; class Magnoliopsida; order Myrtales; family Combretaceae; genus Lumnitzera; species Lumnitzera littorea. The sequence goes on along the minus strand of JAMXBB010000005.1, from coordinate 64,178,104 downwards.
GAAAATGCAATTGCCACAGAAGCTCATCACAAGTGATTGCGGTAGCTTTAAGTGGTGGAAAAAAACCAGGGAAGGAACTTGTCGGCCAGTCGCTTATCAAGAAATCCAAGGGCTTGGACGAATAGGCAAAGGAGGCAATGTATGCTAAAGCTTTCGGCATTAGTAGCACTGAATTTGTGCTAAATAGATAGGTCGACGAATACCTCATCTGTTGCTGGTGCCATCAGATTTTGGACACTAACTCGGCCATGGGAGATAATATAAAATCTTTGGCTTTAATGGATGGAGTCATTCTTTCAAAAGACAAAAATATCGCTAAGAAGAATGTTGACAAGGTCGGCGGTTGCAATAAGGCCCATTTTACAGCCAAATTATATGATGTGAGTATCTACAAACATTTTCTTTTCCAGCTCCTTTGGGTAATTAACACATTTTCTTTTTCTAGATAACTAACCACATCCTCACAACTTTAGACGAGGCCGACAGAGAGGTAAAGAAGGTAATATCCTCTTCTATATTTGTATAATATCCAATCATTCTTAATTATAATTGTTGTAGAAAGTTGAGGATGCATACAATGTATAAAGGCTCAAACTGTTGCGACTGAGAATGCGACGATTAAGGTTGAAATGGAGGCAAGAGAGCTTAAGGAGGAACTTACCACTAAGAAATTGGCACAGGATCTTGCCACTGATGAAATCTTTAGCTTGAAGGCCAAAATAGAACAATAGTATAAAGAATCTGAAAGCTTGAAGGAGGAATTGCAGAAGAAAAGGGAAGAGTGTTGGGGCTTGGGCCAGACTATTTGCACAATGAGTGATGATGAAGATAAGCTCAGGATGCAGATAAAGGAGTTAAGACTAATAACTTAAAATTAAAGAGCCGTATGGCTAAATTGCAGGAGGCAATGAAGAAGGGACCTTCAATTAAAAAGGCTCTCAATATAGTCCCTCCCAATTAGCAATACAAGAGGCTTCTACACAAGAAGTTATTAGAGGGTATTCAAGCGGCAAAGGAAGAGGTCTTGAAGCTTCATCCCAATTAAGATCTCTCGTGTCTTAACTTTGCTAACGTAAAAAACAAAGTTAGTAGTGCTGACTGTAAGCCCCAAAGTTAAACCAAGTAACCGTAGGATGGAGCTTAGAACCTAAGGTTTAGGGCGATCGGCTAAATGATCCGATCACACCCAAATTATAAACTATTGAGAGAAATATTAGTAAAAATAACCCCGTAAACTTAAATTTAAGCAAATAAATAGTAAAATAGGAGACTATAAAATTTTCAAATTTTAAGCATAATAATTGCTAATTATCGAAAAGGCAAAAAGTGTAATCTAATAACTAATAAATTACTAGAGATAGATTATATGTATACTAAAAATTTTAGAATGACCAAAATAATATTTAGGAATGTTCACGTGTACCCTATATGTATTTACGTGTAGATAAAAATACGCGTAATTACCTAAATTGGCCAAAAACTAAGCAAATAATTAAAGAAAATTAGAAAATAATTATGGAAAAATCAGAAAAAATCAGAAGATGATAATCTGAATCAAGATAAGGTCGTGGCAGGTCCAAAGCTGCAAAAGAAAAATTAGCCAATAAAAATTGAACAACTTAAAAGCCAAAAATCAAGGAATTTGGACAAAGTCTTGTCAAATTAATGCATATTAATTATAGCAAATATCTATAAATAAGGGAAAAATTTACAGAACTCATTTAGACAATTAGAAATCAGAGAAAATTAGGGAGAGGTGAAAATTGAGAGAAAAATTCGAGTTAGAAAAAAAAAATAAGAAAAACTGTGCAGTTAAGGCTTTTAAAAGGAACCCCCACCAGACGAGCAGTTGGAAGTGGACGGCCACCACCACCGTACGGTGGTGGCAGCGCCCAGGCCGGCCGATAAGGCCACGGCGGCCCGCGGTGGCCGAAGCCACCCGAACCGGTGAGTTCAATTTCCAGCCCGATTCTTGTATAATTTTGTAAAAATAGTAAATATTATTATAAAATTATGAATTTTGTTATTATGGGATATTTTTGTATGTAGTTTGTAGGAAAAATATTATTTTGATGAAAACATGCCCTGTAATATATGGTTCGTAAGAAATCATGCAAAACCGAGCATGTTTCGGTTTAGAAATAAATGCCCTTAGGAGTGTAGTTTCAAGCCCAAAATTTTTGTGTAGATTACTCAGATGATATAGAACAGCGATATGAAGCCCTTTTTCAAAAATTAATTTTCGAAATTTTTAGATAATTTTTAGGCCCTAAAATGAGGCATAAAATGGGTAATTTAAGATTAATTAAGTAATTAAATTATTAATTACTGACTTAGTGAATAAGTAGATGTTTTAGGATGTTAAGATCTGATGGAGTATGATACTTATAGCATTTAGGGTGTTAGATGTAATTATTAGGTTAATTATGTAATAAATGAGTAATAGGAAAAAAATAGTTAATTTTGTAAATTAGGGAAATTTGGAGTAAAATCTGATTTAGGATGGATTTAGACATTTTGAAATAATAATTGATGTTTAGGGATGGTAATTAAAGTGATAGATATATTAGAAGTGCATTATGTACATAATAGGGAACAATGCATAATATGTAATTTTTGGAAATATACTAAATAGAAAATATTAGAATAAAAATTGATATTATGAGAATAATAAAAATGTACAATAAATCTGATAGGAAACTTGAATTTACGAAATTATATGAAAAATGTAAAAATTTCTCACATTAGGAGTAAATTCGGTACACAAATAAGGATTTAAGTGTACCAGATAGAATAAAATACTAATTAGAGGTAATGATAGTATTGGGAAGTAATGTGATTAATTTCACATTATAGGTTGAAACGGATTTTTAGGGTTGGAATCTAAAACATTACTTAAAAATCGAACTAAAAACCTGGTTTAGAAATCGATGCGAAAACCGAACCTGAACCTAACCCCAAACCTAGAATAATTATAAAAGACTTAATACCTAGATAATTAGGCATATTAAACCTTAAAAAAAACCTAACAATAAGTGTTGTAGGATAAAACGAACCTATAATATTTATATGAAAAGCTGAAACCACGTTCGTGTTATAGGGATGATCGGCGATGGCCTGAGCAAATCGGACCTCGAGTGAGTGAGCGAGGAGTCGAGGTAAGTTGGGATTAATACGATGCTGTATTTTGGAGGTTTAAAATTATGCTTGGTTGTGCTTGTTAGATAGTTGAATGTGTGCATGTGCTTGATTATGGGTGATGCTATGATACTGTTTGTTGCTCTGGCACGTATTGTACGAATTGCATGAAAGGATTGATCACCCTAAACTGGACTTAATCAAATATCCAACCAGTAATCATAATCGAACATACATGGCAACCCGTTAGGGGAACTTAGGACTCTCCGGCCAAATACCGACCCCTTCGGAAGGGATAGCGCAGGATTGCAAAATGATCCCTTCTTCATCCTCAGTCGAACTAAGTGACAGGAGAGGAGGTCGCGGCGGGGGTGAAGACAGTGGGTCGAAGGTAGTCGCGGGAGGAGCTAGGTCTCCATTACACAAGCCTGGGTTTAGTCGTGAGTTGTTGCATTAACGGTAACTCCTCAACCCGGATTAGAGCGGGCGCAATTTCTCTAATCTCACGATGGGCCGGACAACGTCGTGCGATAGCATTTGCTTGCACATGCATTGCATCTAATAAGTGATTGAAAACCTTGTTGTGTGTATGGTATAGTTTTAAGTCATCTATCCTAACTAACTGAGCTGTGGTTGCTCACATCCCTATAGACGTCGTACAGGTGCTGGCTAAGAAGCGGCAACAACTACTCTGAAGCCAGCAACTGTTGGATCCTAGGAAGTGAGGAAAAACATTGAAGAATCAACACATATTTTACTTTTCATTTCTGATTAATGTAATAATTGAATTATAGTGATTATATATAACTTTTCTCACTTTCTTAGGTAAAAGAATTAATTAAATTACAAACTGTTTACTTCAAAGCGGGTTAATTGTAGACGCCTTGTGTAGATCAGGTCTAAGATAGTGGTTGTAAGGCTAACTTCTACCTTAGGATGGTTTACACGGCGGGGCTGTTACGACTCTGCCGTTTCAGGGCATGACACTGATGAAGATGAAGGTGACTAGACGGGTGCCAAGAGTATCAGTCAAAGTGATAATGAAGCTTAAGCTGAAGAAGTCGCTTACTCTAAGAAATCAACTGTTGAGAAAGCCCCAACGAAAGATTTAAGAATCGCTTCTATTGAATCTAAGAATAGGCTGCAGGACTTGTTGTATTGGCATATTACATTCTCCTGTAATTAATCATTGGAATATAATCAAGGCAATGTCGAGTGTATGTGACTTTCACATAACTAAACTTTCATGGTTTATTTGGTTATGCATGTTGCATTACACTCTCATTTGTTGGAATGCTTTAATTCACTTCATTTGTTTCTCAGCATGTTTTAATTCACATGCCCTGTAATCCTTAGACTTGTTTCATTTCACGTCTTGTTTCTAGGCATGTTTTATTTCATACAGCACCTATTTCTCGGCATGTCTAATTTCACGCGCAATCTATTTCTCGGCATGTTTTATTTCATACACCCATTTTTCCTTGGCATGTTTTATTTCACATGCCCATTTTTCCTCGACATGTTTTATTTCACACGCCCATTTTTATATCATCCGTTAACCATTTGAGGTGTAGACTAGTTGCATTACTCGGCTATATAGTTAATTTGTATAGTCTACCACATTAGGCTAGAACCTAGATTAATTCATTTGCTGTTTAGCCTATAACTCATTCATTCGACAATTATAACCAAATCACAAGGACATCAAATATATAATTGTTGTAAATAGACCTTACAAGTATGTTAGCTACCACTAGATGAGTGACAATAGGAATCATTCAACATTAATTGAAATAAAATTTCAAATTATCATCGTTCTAAGCTTTCAGGATGATGGATCCATCCAACCTTTCCAATTGATGAGTTCCCTCACCAGTGACTTCCTAGATCCTAATAGGATCATCCCAATTTGTGCCAAGCTTTCCTTGATTTGCTCATGCCCCTAGTGCTTCCATCTTACAGCAAACCAAATCTCCAGGTTGGAAAACCTTGTGCTTTACATTCTAATTATAGTATCTTGCTGCTCTATGTCGATATGCCATGACCCTAGCTTTTGTAATGTCTTAGATTTCCTCAATAGTGTCTAGATTCACTATCAATCCGACTTGATTAAGCATAACGTCAAAATTATGTATATAAAGATTAGGCAAGTCCAACTCAATCGATAACATGGCTTCAGTGTCATAGGCTAACTTAAATGGTGTCTCTCCCATTAAGGTTCTATATCCCTATAAGAAGTTCAATAGTTCGTCGGCCCACTTCCCCTTTACTTAATCCACTTTTTGCTTCAAGCTATATAGTATGATCTTGTTTATGGCTTTGACTTATCCATTTATCTAAGGGTGCACTACGGATGTATAGTTTAGCCGAATGCTATGCTTTTAGTAAAATGTTTGGAACTTATTGTCAAACTACGGGTCGTTATCTATAATTATCGTATTGGGAACTCCAAATCTAGATATGATGGAGTTGAAGACGAAAGCTTCCACTTTTTGCTCAGTGATTTTTGCCATAGCCTCGGCTTCAGCCCATTTGGTAAAGTAGTCTACAGCAACAATGACGAATTGTTGCTAGGCAATAGAGTTGGGAAAGGGTTCGAGAATATCGAGCCCCCACTGGGTGAAAGGCTAAGGACTGGTTAGGTTACATAATTCACTTGCAGGTGCTTTACTCAGTAACTCGTACTTTTGGCATTGAGAACACTACTGGACAATGTCCTTCGCATCTTCTTTCATAGTTAACCAATAATAGTTGAGTCGTAGTGCTCAAATATACAATGTTTGTACCTTCACATGATTGCTGCATATGCCACCATGAAGTTCAGATAATATCCTCTAAGCATCCCTGGAAAGGCATTGAAGGTAGGGTTAGGATATGCTACGCTTGTATAGCTAACCATCAATCAACGTATAGTTCGTAGCCTAGTAAGTCAATCTTCGCGCCTTCTTTTTGTTATCAGGTACAAAACCTTCTTTTAGATAATTCACTAAAGGATCCATCCATGATGCTTCGTTTGGGTAAGGAGCTAACTCATAACTCTACGAGAGATTGGACATGCTTTTTTACAGGAGAAATTCGCCAAAAAGTTTCTCGTTTAGCTCAGGGAATACCATACTAGCCAACTTCGATAGCTTGTCGACAACAGTATTCTTACTTCTCGGAATTTTGTGAATTAAGAAAGATGGGAATTCTTTTGTAAGCGTTTGTACCACCAATAGGTACTTGCTCATCTCTTCTTCTCTTGCAGCATAACTTTTGATGACCTAATTTACCACTAACTGAGAATCAGAGAACACTTCGAGTTTCTTGGCACCAATTTCTTTAACCAGTTTCAATCTGACAATTAGATTTTCATACTCTGCTTCATTGTTACTGGCTAGGAATCCAAATTTCAGAGCGTAATGAACTTTGACATTATGGGGGCCTTAGAAAACCAAGCTTGTACTACTCCCTTCTTGTGTCGAAGAACCATTGACATAAAGAAACCAGATAGGTTTCTCGGCAATCTCTACACAGTCTTCGTCCCCTATCAATTCAACTAAAAAATCTACCAATACTTAGGCCTTTAGTGCTGTTCTGGGTTTATATTATACACCATAGGTACTGAGCTCCAAGGCATATTTCATCATCTTCTCCAAAGAATCAGGTCTCTACAATGCTTGCCACAATGGTTGATCGGTGAAGATAATAAACTAGTGAGCTTTAAAGTACAGCTTCAATTTTCTTGTTGAAAGAACCACTACCAATACAAAATTTTGATCTTTGTGTACTAAAGCTCTAACCCTTGCAGAACATGACTTACATAATAAATGAGTTGATGATCTTTGCCATCAATTTGGATGAACACAAAGAAAAGTGCTAAACAGTTGACTAACATATATAAGTATAAATTTTCTTTAAGAATGGGTATCGAGAGTATCAAGGGCGACGTAAGAAACTCCTTGAGCTCATTGAAAGCTCTTTCGTAATCGTCAGTTTAATTGAATTCCTTTGGATTCTTCAAAATTTTGAAGAATTCTACGCACCTATCCGCACTTCTGAACACGAATCTATTGAGGGTAGCAATTCACCGAGTGAGTTCTTATACCTCCTTCATCGTACGAAGTGACTTCATATTCATTATGGCTTCAATCTTTCTCGGATTAGCCTCGATGCCACATCGTGTGACCATATACCTAAGAAATTTTCTTGATGTTGTGCCAAAAATGCACTTCTGTAGGTTAAGTTTCATGCTATATCTCCTCAATGTGGCAAATGTCTCCTCCAGATCAGCATAATGATGATCTTCCTTCATATTCTTCACAATCATGTCATCCACATATAATTCAACATTCTTATGGATCTGAGATTTGAACATCTTTGTTACTAATCTTCGGTATGTAGCACCAATGCTTTTCAGCCCAAAAGGCATCACCGCATAACAGTACGTTCCAAAATTAGTAACAAAAGATGTGTGGACTTCATCGGCCTTGTCTATCCTAATTTGATTGTAATCGAGGAAAGCAATGCATGTCCTTCGGTTACATCTACCATCTGATTGATTTTTAATAGTGGGAAACAATCCTTAAGATAGGCCTTATTGAGATCCGTGAAGTAGGCACATTCGCCATTTGTTGTTAGACTTCTTGACTAGTACACAATTTGCTAACCAATTCGGATAAGGCTCTTCTTAGATGAATCCTGCCGTCAACAATTTCTAGAACTCTTCTTCTATTGCCGCTTGTCTCTCTAGTGCAAAATGTCTCTTTTTCTATTGGACCGCCTTTACATTTAAGTTAATTTAAAGCTTATGCACCATAACGTTTATTAGAATACCGAGCATGTCCGATGGTGACTATGCGAACATGTCAACATTGGCCTATAGGAAGTCAATCAAGCTTTGCCAAACATCTACTGACATGGTTTTTCCTATCCTTATCGTCTTTTTAGGATGATTTCCCAAAGGAATTTCCTTTGTATCATTCTTGACATTCTCTATATTAACTGGCTTTCCTTCCAAGTAAGTCTTGACCTGAAATACTTCCTCTCACCTCAAAGTCCTTATATATAAAGAGCTTACCAATTGTTGATCCCCTTTACACACACCGACCCCCGTAGGAGTGGAAAACTTGGCTTTTAAATGTGCCGTTGAAGGGACAATGCCAAATAAATGTTGGCATAGCCGTCTCATTATCATGTTGTAAGGGGACCAGCATTTGACGACGAGAAAATCCACTTTGTCCTCTACAACATGCTCATCATCGCCGATCTATATTAGTAAGGAGATAACTTTAGCTACTTGGATGGGTTAATTATTGAAAGCATAGAGGTCATACTTGTAAGACCATAGTTATGCTTTGATCTTGGGCCTCATTTGATCAAAAGCATGCTGAAAAATGATATTGGCTAAACTTCCCATGTCAATGAGAATCTTCTTGACTTCAAAGTTGGCGACTCTCACATTGATGACAAGTGCATTGTTGTGCGGCCTTTGTATGCCCTCAAAATCCTCTTCCTAGAAAGAAATTGTATTATCAATTTTGACTTTCTTTTCATGAATATTGCAAACGTAATTCTTAGCATTAACCGAGTTCGAAGAAGTCAATTAGCCTATACTAGATCTACCAACAATTATATTGATTACTTCATTTGGTGCTCTGTTGGGATTAACATCCCTTGCATCTCTTATGGCCATTACTGGCTGAATGTCATCCTTATGTTCCTCTCTTGTCCTTTAAGACGATCTTTCGATTCTCTTGGCATCATGTGCCAAAAATTTGCGCAGGTGCCTACGTTATATTGCATCTTCGATTGCATTCTTGAGTTGAATGTACTCATCCGTATTATGACCCTTGTTACAGTGGAAGTTGCAATACTTGTTCAAATTTCTTCTTGAGGGATTCCTTCGTATTCTTTCCAACCATTGGAGGATACCTCTCTCCCTATGAACCTCCATCAAAATATTCGAGATTGGATGATTGACGGGCGTATGAGATGAGAATGTTGGGATTCTCGATTTCTTCCTCTTGATGTCTGAGTCGTTGCCATTGTTAGTGCTAAGTCTATCCTAAGAATTTTTTCATTTATCATTCTTTCCATCTCCTCTACTTTGATGAGCCTCTTGTCATGCCTTTATGTTGTCTTCCTGTCGGATGTATGAGGTGGCTTTAGCCTTAAACTCAATGAAAGTTTTCGGCTTGTTCTTTGCGAGGGACTTGAAAAAGTCTCCATGAGGCTTGACTCCATCGGTTATGATGTTAAGGACTATACATGTATCTAGTTCTGGGATTTGGACCATTTCGGCCATGAATCTAGCCAAATAATCCCTGATTGACTCATTGGACTTTTGTTTGATGGTGTTTAGGATTGACGAGTCCTTAACAGGAAGCTTGCTAGCAAGGAAGTGTTGAAGGAACACATATGCTAGTTCATCAAAACATGATATAGTATTTGGTTTGAGGTGTTTGAACCATGTGATGGCTACATTCCTCAAGGTTGAGGGAAAAGCTTAATAAGCTACTGCGTCACTTAAACTATGCAACTTAACCAGTGTTCGGTAGTACTCCGAGTGGTCTTCGGGGTCCTTCATCCCATCATATGTTTCAAATTGAGGTAGCCCGATATGCTAAGCTATTACTTCCTCTAAAATCTTTAGGACAAAAGGATGTTTCTTGATTTGGAACTGTTTGGTCGCTGAAACGGGTGTGCTAATATGCGAAGGTCCTGCATGATACACGTGCTGTGGTTGCTTGCCCTTATCAATCCTTTTGAAAGCAGGAGCTATGGGTTATGCTGGAACCTCAGCTTGCTTTTTTGGCAATTTAAGTGAATAAATGGAATCATCAATACTATTGGCATCATCATCACCATGCTCTTTTTCTTGATTCGGGTGAAAAATTTTATGGAGATGGTAAAGGATTTGTTCATATTTTTTTTTTTATCTCTGAGTTTTCTTTGGCTAAATTGAGACAAAGCTACTTAAGTCAAACTAATCCTTGTTCATTAGTAGGCTGAGTCCCTCATTCACGTTGTTGGGAGGAAGTACCAGCACCTGTACTTTATGTCATCTTAGTTCTAGCCATGTAGTCGTGTTTAGAGAAAAATAGAGGATGCCAAATGTTGTTGATGAATTTAGGGGTCAGGAAATAATCCTGCAAAAGAAAGTAAAATACTTGGTATCGAGGCTAATCCAGTGTGGCCACTTCAATGCCTAAGTTAGAATGGTGATTTAGTATAATAAGTATGAGAATGAGAAGTGATTGAGCCCTCTTATCAAGTTTCTTTCCGGTATTTATAGACAATTGTTGTGTCTGAGATAGTTGTTGAGGTAACTGTTAAGACATGTAGAGCACTCTTGACTTGACATCTCCCCTAATATATAGGGATAGTAAGTAGTTGTAAAATATAATCGTGCTTATGATAACTATTCGTGCTATAGATTTAAATTCAAATCAAGAGTGTTTGATTACTCAGCTTCTTAGCCTATGAAAGGACAAGTATAAGTTGAGCGAAAACTAACTATCAACAATTGTAATAAGGATGAAGCTTCAGAATCTCCTCTCTTGTCGCTTAGACCCCTTTTAACAACTTCTTCTATAGAAGTCTTTTGTACTACCGACTAGGAGTAACTATGTCAAGTGCCTCTTCAACAATGGGTCTTCTCTTCACAGTCTCCTCCAACTCGGCAACACAGCTTTATAAATTAGTATTGTTACTCTCCAACTCTTTAATTTGTATTCTAAGCTTATCCTCCTCATCACTCATCATGCAAAGAGTTCGGTCTAGCCCCCAATACTCTTCTTTCATTTTTTGTAGCTCCTCCTTTAGGCCTTCAAACTCCTTATATTACTCTTCAACCTTGGTCTTAAGGATCAAGACTTCATCAGCAGTTAAGGTATGTTCCAACTTTTCAGCAGCCAGGTCTTCCTAGAGCTTTCTTGCCTCAATCTTAACCCTTATCCTTGCATTCTCGACAAGAACAGTTTCAACTTTGGAGGCATTATTGCATTGTTGATTTTTTGCAACATTTTCATTTAGTATGATGAGTATTAGAAGTGACTCGACAAAATACATGAAGACTACCAACCTATGGATACTTACATCATATAACTTGGTCGCGATATGGGTCTTATTGTAACCACTGACCTTGTCAACATCCTTCTTAGTAATCTCTTTGTCATTTGGGAGAATATTCCCTTCCATTAAGGCCAAAGATTTTATCCTGTCTCCTAGGGTCAAGTCGATATCCAAGATGTTGTGGCTCCAACACGAGACGAAGTACTCGCCAACCTTCATGTTGACGACGAATTCAACACTACTAATGCCAATAGCTTTAGACGGCATTGCCTCCTTCATCCTCTCATCCAAATCTTTAGACCTTTTGGTAGGTGGTTAGCTAATAAGTTCATTCTCCAGTCTCTTATTAGTACTCGGTGTTACCTCTACCATCAATGATGACCCTTTAGTGGCAGTAGTAACTTTGGCCTTACTGTGGGGTTAGGTCTCTTGACCAACGTTTCTTAGCTCAGCAACAGGTTAAATATTCTTGACAAGAGGCTTCCTAAAATGGGCAATCTCCACCAGCATAATCTTCTCACCTCCTTCCGCTTCTTGGCCAGTTAGGAGGCTTTCTTCTATGCTATTGCTTGCTTTGTTGTGTCATTCACTGCTTTCTTCACCATAGCAAGCTAAGTAGTAGTATCTACAACGACCGCTAGCTTCTCATCTTTTGACATTTCGGCCTTGGCTTAAGTTAATAGCTTGGTGGGATTTACTTTACTAGCACCCATGTCTATAATATGAAGCAAATATGTTGATATTAATGTAAGGAAATAGAATGAACTTAAATTCTCTATACCAAGCAATGCTCAAAGGTAATAATTCTCCCCCCAAGTCACGAGAATGCCTTTCCCCTTGTAGCTATACTTGGCATGGTGGTTACTCTTTATTGTACCTTCCTTTTCAGAAAAGATCAACTCTCTGCTTTCATAACGCCTTATAATTTTCTCGACGTCATAAAAGAACGTTTTGTTCCTCCTCCTCTCTTGAATTTTCTTCACCGCTATGGTGTCATTCGGCATCAATCTATATCTTTTGAGCAAATTGGTTCAATCCATTGAGTCCAAAAATCTAACTTCTCATCCAACACTATTGATATGAATTTGTCATGCCACTTATAGATCTTAGACTCCAACCTATCCATAAACTTATGCCCATGCCTCATAGTGGTAAAGTACTAGCTATTAGGTTGCCTCCTAATTGTGAAGAAATACCGGAACGGTTGAGGAGTAGCCTTGACTTCAATTTCTTCACAAACTATCTCAAAAGCCACTAGAAGCCAATATGTGTTTAGTGAAAACATACTCAATGTAACTTGAAAGTAGTTAAAGAAGCCCTTTACGAATGCCGGGAAAGGGAAGCGTAACCTAAAATCCAAATATTTTAGGTATATGTGGACTTTACACTCCCTTAGGAAACATAACCTTTCTTCTTCTCTCGACCTCCTAAGATTCTACGATCCAGGAAGGTCTTGCCAGTACTGGTTATATTTTGTGACAAGGACCCTATCGACAGCACTGGTAGTTCCATCTAGAGAGTCACAATAGTAAACCATATTGTTATATAGATATTTTGTCAGGAATCTTCCTTCATTGTCTTTGGGATAAGTATCTACTGCGAGAGTGTTAACTCGAGTAAGTTTATCCTACCTTTCCTTAATGCTGTTAGTCAAGCTACCAGAAGAACATGCCGCTTCACTCCTCTTTTGGGGGGAAAAGTAGCCTAAGACTTGATTGCTTCTGAATTTGAAAGGATGAGTTGACAAATTACGTTACAGGCCATACTTAAATGGTTATAAGGAATGATGTTATAGAAAGTCGAAGAATTTGAGAGTGAAGACGAGATGTTAAAAGCAAATGAAAGTTTATAGATGCAATTAGAAGAAATTTATTTTGATTTTGAATAGTCCTCTAAATATGGACAATTTACCCTCATAACTACAAATTTGTTTCTAATGGTAATGATGCACTAGTTTCATAGTGGTGCAGATTGTTGATGCATGTTTCAAGATAGAAATCTGACAGTTAACAGCTCTCTAATAGTTATTAAGCTTGCGATGTAATGTTGACCAAGGTGATAGGTGTCATGCCTCCTACTTTTTGGTCTCTTGGACAAGTGAGAAATTGAAAATTGTGACTTTTTGATTGGGATGCGATTTCGCATGTTTCAAGATAGAAATCTGATGGTTGACAGCTCTTTGACAGTTATTAAGCTTACGACGTAATGTTGACCGAGATAATAGGTGTCATGCCTCTTACTTTTTAGTCTCTTAGACAAATGAGAAATTGAAAATTATGACTTTTTGATTGGGATGCAATTTGTCTTACTTCCCACCTCACTCAACATCTAGGGAACTACTCCCCACTTGGCCTCCAATATATTGTATATTACTCCCTTTGTCAAATTCTCAAATACAAAAGTTGGAGGGCAAATGTTGATAGTTAGTTTTTGTCCACTCTATTTGATAAGCATTGATATATTCGTTCATTTGACGACCGATAAGCCAGGTAATCTATACTTTCGGCATCTTGCCAAGTAATTGACATTTTTAACATTCAGCCGAGTAATATAGATTTGTTCCTGATTTGAATTCAAGTTCATGGCACAAATAATTATCATAAGTATGATTGTATTACATAATTACTTATTCTCCCTACATTTTAAGGAAGGTGTCTAATCAGGAAACTTTCACGTGTTCTGATACTTATTCTAATAATTGCTACTTTAGATACGATAGTGTCCTATAAATATAGGAGAGAAACTCTATAAGAGACAACTAATAACTCTTGACCACTCACTTTTACTTTCCTCATTCCTGCTTACTAACTTAAGCATTGGAATGGCCATACCATACTAGCCTTGATACCAAGCAATTTTCTTTTCATTCAAGGACATTTCCAACTTCTAAAATCTACTAATAACAAGTAGGGCATTCCCTTATGACGTGTTCTTCAACCCAAGTGTTAAGCACTAGGCATGCTTAGGGTCCCAACATTAGAGTGAGGTTGCCGAGCTATGAACTAAGCTATCCTAGACTCCACGGGTCTTTGGTCTCAAGACTAAGGAGCTAGGTATGTAACAGGCTTTATTGATGGCTTTCTATTCCTTTTCTAAGTAGAAGACAAGGAAGGAGTGCATGGGGTCTCCCTAAGCCTGTACATAAATACTTGGTGCCTTAGTGGCCTACTTACGTTCGAGCTTGGGTTGATTCATTCCTTGAAGCTCCAACCTTTGAAGTGCTTAGAGGATATTAAGCAGGCCTAAGCCTATAGAGCACAAGCCTAAAAGGCCTAGCAACATACAGAAAACCTAAAATGCATAGAAAACACCAATAAGAAGAATGACGAAATTCTTAATCTTCTCTATAAGAATACTCAGCCAAACTAGAATCAAGGGTACATCTATAACAATGCCAAGAATTTCGATGACTCAGTCTATTTGCCTAAATTACCCAAGAAGCAAGTCGGGGTTACACTTAAGCCTTTGGCTACTACTCTTAGAAAGGGCGATAAAGGAAAGCAAGCATAGTGCACCATGCAAGATCATTGCATATTAGCACCCTTACTTCAATTGGTAAACAATTTTAGATAAAGAGGAGTTGTTTTGTTCCTAAAATATTGGAAGAAGTCATACCGTAACATATTAAATTACCACAATTTGATACATACAATGCAACAAAGGACCTAGAAGATCATCTTGAATGCTATCGTATGTTGGCCAAATTACACAACATGAGCAATGTCATGGCTTGTCAAGCATTTCTTCAACCCCGAGGAATGTAGTAAGTACATGGCTTAAATATTTAAAGCTGAACATAATTTTATGTTTCGAGGACCTAACAAAAGTGTTGTTACAACACTTCCTTGCAAGTAAACTTACTGTTAAGGATTCATCTGTCCTTAACACCATAAAGTGAATGTTAAACGAGTCCAATAAAGATTATTTGGCTTGATTTATGGCTAAGATAGTCTAGATCCCTAAATTAGATATGAGTGTTATTCTCAACATGGTGATCGATAAAGTCAAACCACATGGAGACTCCTTTAAGTCTCTAGCCAAAGACTTTTTTTAAGTTCAAGGCTAAGGCTATGTCTTGTATTAGATAAGAGGACAACATTAAAGCTCAACGTAAGGCTAATTAGAGCTAAGGAGATTGAAAAAATGACAAGAAGAAGAGCGTGAAAGATTGACTTAACGTATGTGATGATCAATTTTCGAAAGGGAGTAATGGCCAAAGGAAGAGGCTTGACATGCTAACCTATTCATTTCATACCCCATTTAACCATCCAATTGCAGATATATTGATGGAGGTATATAACTAGATGGGGGTATTGGAATGGCTAGAAAGAATGGCAGGAAATCCGTCTTCCAAGAATCCTAATAAATATTGCAATTTTCATCGCGATAGAGGTCATAACATTGACAAATGTATTCAACTCAAAAATATAATTGAAGATACAATCCAACAAGGGTACTTAAGTAAGTTCCTTACTAGTGACGTTGAGAAGATTGAGCCACCAACTCAAAGTCGACCAGACAAGTAAGAAAACATTGCATAGCCTCTTCAAGCTGGAAGAGATGCAAGAGATTGAGGTAATAATAGAGCACCGAATGGTGTCATAAACACTATTGTTAATAGACCTTCCGCTTTAAGCCAATCAAGCTCTTTAAGCTCGACTAATGCCGTACAATATTTTTGTAATGTGCAAGGTAAGAAGGTTAAGGTCGACAATTCCATTTCTTTCATAGAGAAAGACTTTAAAGGCATATAAAGGCCTTACAATGATGCACTAGCAATTAATGCGAGGAGGATTGCCCACCTTAAGCTCAAAAAGATCTTAATTGATACTAGGCGTTTAGCAGACATTATTTTTCAACATGTCTTTCGTCAAATGAAGCTGAAGATCAAGGCTCTACTGAGATCTTACAAGTATGATCTATATGCTTTTAATAATTAACCCATATGAATTACTAAAGTTATTTCTCTTCCTATTTTACTTAGAGACGATGAACATATAAGATAGTCTAATCTCCTTATAATATGATCATAGGTTAACCATGCCAACATCTGTTTAGTATGGTTCTTTTAACTACACATCTTAAGGCAAAATCCCCCACTCCCACTAGGGTCGAAGTATGTAAGGGAGATCAGCAATTGGCTAAATCCTTATGTTTGAAAGCGTTATGGCATTAAGAATTCTTTCAACTAGGGACTAATTCGGAGACGAAGTCTAATAGTAATGAGAGTGCCAAAGAAGAAGTAGAGGAAGTCCCATTAAGGAGCAATCTTGGAAAAATAATGAAGATAGGGAGACCATTGCCGGCACATATCCGTCAAGGTTTAATTAATTTCCTTCAGGATAATGCTGATGTCTCCACTTAGTCTCCCTCAAAGATGCTAGGCATCTTCAGAGAAGTGATAACACATAAGCTCCAAATTGATCCAAGTGCAAAGATAGTTTAGCAAAAAAAGAGGCATTTTGCCCTTGAATAGCAAACAACCATTGAAGAGGAAGTTTAGAATCTATTAAAGGTAGGATTCATAAGGGAAGAGCCTTATTCGACTTGGCTAGCTAATTATGTGATAATCTAGAAGTCAAACAGCAAGTGGTGTATGTGCATAGACTTCACGGATTTGAATAAGGCCCATCTTAATGACTATTTCTAATACATCGTGTCGAGAGTTGATAAGGGCAACAATATTAGGATGGGTCCAAGCTTGTAGAATGCTTGAAAACAAAGATGTAAAATTGTGGAATAGTAATGAAAGTAAACAAACAAAACCACAAACGATTCTAAGGATGTGATGTACCAAGGAAACTTCATAGACTTATGGCTTAACCCGATATGATGCATGAGCTAGTCTAGTGAGGACACTCGCCACTTAACCTTGCTTAAGGTTCAGAATAAGAATAAGAAGAGGGAAGTAAACACACTTAGCTCACAAAAGGGGAAGTATATTCAATACTTGAAGTATGATGATGCGGCTACATTTACATTAGGTATTTATACCTAAAATATTAGGGCAACAACTATAAACTAAAATGACTAAAAAGGGCAAAGTCTTAAAGAAGTAATGTACAAAGAATGGAAAAAGGTGTCGAGCCTGAATTTTTCCCCTTTTTTTTTATTTTCTTTAACTCGATTAGTATTAAACTCTAACCTGTTTAATACTAATCCTCGATTAAGAGTTAAGAAAAACTTAGTTTTTTATTTTTTAAAACTTGGAGTTGCCCCCCAACCAAGGTTGGGAAAAGAATGGGGTTAGGCTAAATCGATTTGTTGAATTGATTTAACCTAACCACTAGTTGATTTGGAAAACCGATTTTAAGAACGATTTTGAAAACTAGAAATTTTGGATCTAGGGGCTAATTTTTAAACCCTTACAGGTACCATTATCTTTTTGAATTTAGGCTTAATTTTTTAAATCACCCTTTAGAAAAAAAAATTAACTAACAATAATTAGATTGGAGTTTATTTTATTAAATTGAACAAATCAAGTTAGAAAACGTAAAATTAAGTTTCTTCAATTTTTACGTTGTCTCGAAGGTTTCTACATATCAACTAGTCGAGATTGTATGTTCATAGTTTATTTTGAAAACATTAGTAAGTGGTGAATTTTAGTGTAGAAAACTTGTGGGGTTTTACATTCTTTAACCATTTTTACTTTACTTTGAAAATTTCTAAAAGGATCATAAATCAAGGTTTTCTATTTTTATAAAATTCTAAAATAGCCCTAATTTTGGAAAAGGCTTAATTATTTTTATTTATTTGGAAAATCGTTTTTCTAAGTGATGAAACATTTTATTATTTATTATTATTATTATTATTATTCATGTTTTGAATGAAGGGAGAATAAAATAAAAATAAAAATGATGCTTCCCTTTGTTTCTTCTTTTTTTTCTTTCTTTCTTTTTTTTTTTCTTTTTGTTTCATCTTCTTTTCATTTTTCTCTCTTTTTTTTCCTTTCTTTTTTGGTTTTTCTTTTTTTGTGGATTATTATTTGCACATCAAATATATAGACAAATAAAATAAAATAAAGTAAACAAAAAATAGCAAAACAAAATGAAGAGGAAAAAAAGAAAAGAAACAAACAAGGCTAGATTAAGGAGCTTTGTGTAGGTCGGATCCTAGGCAAAAGTGTCGGACCTCGAGTCTTGGGTTAGACCTAGAGTGGGTTAGACTAAGAGTAAGTCAAGTCATGCATGAAGAAGTAGCAATGGCCAAGTAGGGGGTGCTTCAAGTGTTTCCAAGTGTTAAAACAAGTAAGGAAAAAGTTTTTTTTTTTTTTTTTTGGCTTTTGTATTAGATTTGGGGGGTATAAGGAGAGTGCTAAGATGTTCGGTAGTCGTTTAGGTAGTCAATGGAATTGGAGTGGCAACAATGGTGTTGGTTTGATCGTATGGTGATTGTTGGGTGTTGAACAAGTGTTGGGTTCTTGGTTTTTAAAATGCCATGAGCTTAGCTGTGGCATCAATTTCAATCAAAAAGTGGTGGTGGTTGTTGTTTTAAATGGTGGGGTTGCAATGATCAGGGTTTGGTGGTGACAAAGTTCGTTTCTTACATTGTTGGGCATGGCTACTAACGAAAGCAATTGGGTTCAAACACCAACAACCTAAGGAGCTCAACCATGGTGTTAGTTTGATTCGAAGTAGGCTAGGTAAAGTCAAAGCTAAAGAGAGAGACTCGTAGGTTAAGGTTTTTATAGAGTGAAAGAGAGCTTGAGAATTAGAAAGAGAGAGTTCGTGAGTTTGTGAAAAAGAGAGTCCTTTTAGGAGCTTGCTCGAATCTTCTTATTTGTACTACACTAGCTTGGATCGAAGAAGGAAGGGAATTAATGTACTTAAATGTGTGAAATTAAAGTACCAATCTTGATCTTCTTTGACTTGGGATTTAAATGGAAAAATAGATGATTTCAAGGCCAAAGCTACTTCTTAAATCCTCATTTTTGCTAAAATAACTCTAAAGGAAGCTTTAATTTGCATTAAAAGAGCTCAATCAACTTTGGTGTTAAATTTGTACTCAAGCTTTTTCTTCAATTTCCATTTCATGTTTAACTGCATAAGTTGTTAGACTCATTACGATGTATGCCATGTCCAGAATAAGATTGAACCAAGAAATCATGCATATGTGTGTGGAAATCACGTAAATAATTGGGGCAAATTAAGGGCTATGAGTTAGGTTTGCTAGGGAAATGGAGGGATAAGGAAATAAAGATAAATTAAGAGAAAGAAAGAGTGCTAACATAGCATTGATGTAGCGCCACATCAGCCGTGTAACCCATTGGTATCATGCTACGTGTCTTGATAAGACACATGGCTAAATACATAGTAGAGCTGCCAACATGTCACAGTGCTAGATGTCATGACACGTGATCGACTATGTATCACGATCAGACATGTAACCTAATGGTATTCTAATAAGTGGCAAGTGTATTTTGTAGAGAAAAAGAAAAAGCACTTTATGCCTATAGCTAGATTCGAACCCACGAAGTCCATATTATATGCAATTCAGCCTAGGCTAGGTTTAAATATAAGTCTAAGCCTAAAATTCCTCTTCTCTTTTTTATTATTTTAGGCCTTAAGAAATACTAAGGCTAAACTAAAATTTCCTTTACATTGCTTTCTTTTTTCTCTTCTTCTTCTTCTTTTTTATTTTTTTATTTATTGTATTTTCTCTAAATTTTCTTTCTTCTTCTTTTTTTTTTCTATTTTTCTAGACTTTTCTAAATTTTTTGTTTTTGGTGCTTCTTTTTTATTTCTAAATTTTATATTTTTTTTTTACTTTATTTTTATTTTTTTTGCTTTTTTCTAAATTACGACCCTTTGTTTTATTTTAAAAATTCTAAAATTATAAGGAAGGCAAAAATAGAATGTCTACAGGAACCCCTCTTTGTGATAAAATTTGAGTAAAGTTTTGTCACAAAAACAAAAGAAGATGCCATTTTTCCCTTAGAAATGAAATTGCCTTAAGTAGCACTATAAATAGTTGGCTATCTTAGGTCTGGTCTATTACGAATTTGATGAATAATGAAAGGTGAAAGGGAAAGAAGGTGCTATAAGAGCTGGTCGAGACACAAAAGATACTGAAAGAAGATAGCAACCCTATGGGCTGGTAAGAACGCTAAATAGAAATTGAAAACTTAGTCATGTCTCGATAAGAGGATTACCTTAGGTAAATGAGCAAAGCACTCATCAAGCTAACTAAGACCTTAAATGAGAACTTGGTCATGCTCCTTTAAGCTGATTAACCTAGGTGAATGGGTGAAGTGCTCCTTGATCTAGCTAAGACCCTAAATGAAAACTCAGCCATCTCCTTTGAGTTGACTAACCTAAGTCAATGGGCAAAGTGCTTCTTGAGTTGGCTAAGACCCCAAATGAGAACTTGGTTATACTCCTCTAAGCTGACTAACTTAGGCCAAGAGCATCTTTGATGGACTAATAAACCTAAATCAAAATTGTTTCAAGAAAACCTAGAAGTGCTGCTTTGAGCTTACTATTCTAAGTGAATAGGCAAAGCACTCCTTGAGTTAGCTAAGACCCTAAATGAGAACTTAGCTATGCTCCTTTAAGCTGACTCCCTTAGGTGAATGGGTAAAGTTCCCCTTAAGTTGGCTAAAACCCTAAATGAGAACTTAGTTGAACTCATCTAAGCTTATTAACCTAAGAGAATAGGTGAAACGCTCTTTGAGTTGGCTAGAACCTTAAATGAGAACTTGCTTAACTAACTTAAGCGAATTGAGGAAGGCACTCCTTAAGCTAGCTAAGACCTTAAAAGAGAGTAATTAAGCGAAGTGCCCTATGGGCTAGCTAAGACCTTAAGAGAGAGTGGTGAAGGTAGCGCCCTATGGGCTAGCTAAAACCTTAAGAGAAAGTGGTGAAGGAAGCGCTCTATGGGCTAGCTAAGACCCTAAGAGAAAGAGGTGAAGGGAAGTACTCTATGGGCTGGTAAAGACCCCAAAAGAACAATTGATGATGTCTAAGATCCTAAAGGAAATGTGAATTGGGACAACACTTTAAAAGCTGGTTAAAACCCTAAAGATGGGACTAAGGGTATGCGCCTTAAGGGCTAGCTAAGAACCCTAAAGGAGTTAGGACAAAATCCTATGAATTAGCTAGAACGCCAAAAGGTGGTTAGAAAGGGGGAAAGTATTCTAAATGGTGGTTATTATCTTAGGAGGTAAAGACTAAATGCAAATGCAATGTTTAAGACCAATATGCTAACATTATATAGAAGTACTTACCTAGTTTTTTTTATAGCACCCAAACCATCAAACCTTTCCTTGAAAAGTCCTATAAAAAAACAACTTATTCATTCTTCAAAATGGGTTCAACTCTAATTTTTTTCATCAACCTAACCAATCTTAACATGGAGTACCTAAGGCTCTATTGGCCTTTTGAGAAGTCATGAAAATCAACCTAATATAGAATTTCATCTACTATCTCTATTCATTGATTGTCTTTTAGATTTTGTTGAACCAAATCCTTTATCCTTAACTGATAAGTATCCACCATGGGTGTTTACTCATTTGGATTTTGCCATACCTTGAAAACTAAACAATAAATCCCCCCATTAAGAAGGATTAATTCATAATGAAGTATTTAAAAGAGTTTTCTTAATTATCAATATTCTATATCTTTTCTTGTGTTTTCAACGTATAGGTTTGTTTTAAACAAAGTAAAAGAATGGGGACCTTTTAGTAGTGTAGGAAAAGTGATGGAGGTGATTCCAATGCTAATAACTACCAAGGATGCCAACCTTACTTGTAGAAGGTGAAAATTAAACTATAGTAACATTTAAGATCACTAACATTTTTGTGTTCTGAGTAAGAACTTCCATTGATTTTCATGGGTTATAAAATTTTACTACATTAGCATTTACAAGGTTTCTTAACTTTGGACCATCCATTTACGATAAAATTAAAGCCCCTCCTAGTAATACTCACTTCATGATATAAGGACCTCTGTAATTAGAGTAAATTTTCCTTTAGAGTCTTATGCATTAGGGAGAGCTTTTCTCAACACTATATCACCCTCTTTGAAATTCCAAGGTCGTACCCTTTTGTTAAAAGCTTAAGCAATTTTTTTGTTGATAGCACCGATTGTGACATAAGGCTATCAATCTTTTCTCATCAATTAAATTCAACTACTTGATGCGCTTCTTTACGTAATCAACCTCATCCAACTGAGTTTTTGATAAAACTTTGAGAGATAGGATTTTGGCCTCCACCAGTAATACTACTTCTATGCCATATACTAAGGACTAAGGTATTACCCTATCGATGTTCTAATAGAAGTTCGATAGGCTATGAGAGCAAATGACAACATCTCATATTAATCCTTATATGTAGTAGCCATCTTTTCAATTATTCTTTTAAGATTTTTGTTAGCTACTTCAATGGCCCCCATACATTTGGGCTCAATAAGGGGTAGAGTTCCTATAGATGATCTTGAATTGCCAACATAATTTTGACATAAACTTATTGTTGATATTTGTACCATTGTTGGTCATGATGGTTTTTAGAGCTCTATATCGAGCCAAGATATCTCTCTTGATGAACTTGACTACTATCCTTTAGCAATACTTAAATAAGATGAGGCCTCAACCCACTTACTAAAGTAATTGATGGCTACTATATGAAGCGAAGACCGTTGGATGCCTTTAGAGTAATTAGGCCAATGATGTTTATACCCCACATTGAAAATGGCCATGGAGTAGAGAGCATGTATAATTCTTAAGGTAAAGCATTTCTCTTGTTTGCATAAATTTGGCATAAGTGACGATGCTTGACATGCTTGATGTAATCGCCCTCTATGGTCAACCAATTGTATCTCAACCTCATAATCTTCTTGGTAAGCATGTAATTGTTTATGTAGGGGCCACATATTCCCTCCAAGTGTTCCATCAAATAATTGTTAGTAAAAGGTAGACTCACTTATTAAGAATTGGGTAGCCAACCTTTTAATTATCTTTCTACCCTTTTTTCTCAACTTCATTGGGGTATATGCTTTGTTGTAAGAACGTTTTAATATCAAGGTACCAAGGTGATAAAGGCATATTTTTCATGTTTTAAAGTGTAAATTAAGATAGAATTGTTATTGATTTTATAGAAATTATTAAGAAATGGTACTTAATTATTTTCATTTGAACATTTTAGGAATTAGAGGATTCAAAAGTGGAATTACAGAGGATTTAGAGGAGTTTTACGCAAAGGAACGAAGTCTAAATCAACATACACAAGTTAGAATTGAAGGTAATTGGCCTACAATGAACACCACCCGCCTTAGATGTCTACGCCGTTGGCCTAACAGCCAGCCTTGCACTTATACCATCGGCCTTCATGAAAAAGAAGCTTCACGCAAGTTAACCTTAATTTTTCTTATAAATAGCTTATTTTTCATCGTTTGAGAGACTTTTAACATACTTTTCTTAGACTTAAAGAGTCGTAGAATATTCTTTAGGTAGTTCTTGAAGAATTCTTTAAGAGAATTGCTTAGATCATTGAGAAGAACTTGCTTTTGCTGTGGAGACCAACTTGAAGTTGCAATTAAAGATTATCTTTTCCAATATGGACTTAGTAACATCTATTTCAATTATTCTTATGCAATTCTGTAAATTACTTATACTTTCAATTATGAATTTCCTTGTAATTTCAATTAGTATTTGTGTTTTTGTTTTCGAATCCATAGCTGGCTAAATTTATTTGTAGGAATTAATGAAATCCTAAATAGCTAAGATGATGATTGTATTCATATTATAGGATTAAGAGATATATGGATGATTCATGATTGTAATTTGTATGATTTTGATTATAATTATTACAAACCCTAATGATACCGGAGTTGATATAGGGTTTGTTAGAAATTCTTAGTTGATTTGATTAATCAATGTGGAAGCAAAGTTAATTGAATTAATTAGAAACTATCTAGAAATTAATGCAATATTCAACGATTGATTATATACTAAGACATTAGGGATAATTGATTTAGGACATTAGACAATCATTGTATCGGGAGATATATGATTATAATTTAGAGTTTACTATTAATTGGAAGATGTAGAAGCTAACTAGTTAATTAGGAGTTTAAATCTTTAAGTTTTAGGGTATAATAATTTCACTTAAATGACTATATAGCTATTAATCTATATAATATGATAATAATTTGATGGACATAATCTAAGGTAGATTTTGTTTTCTCACAATTCTCAATTGATTTCTTAATTTTAGATTTTTCATAGTTATTTTCTTTTCAATAGTTTTAGAGTAATTATTAGATTAATTAATTTAATTTTAATTGCCTAAATATTGATAAGAACTAGCATAAGATTAGTAATTTTTCAGTCATCGAGGGATCGACAACCTTACTTTCTCTATATATTACTTGATTCCAACCCAATTTACTTACTGGAGTATTAATGATTTATTTTATATATATATATTAAGCGAATCACAAGGCTTTTCATCATGTGTACCTTCAACTACCAAACAGAAAGGAGGTTTTTCTTTAGCTTCAATTATGAGCGGTTGAATTTTGACTCCACCAAATATTTAGATCATGGATGTCCTAGTTGCTAATCCATCAGCAAATTGATTCTGAGTCTTCGGTACATGAGTGAATGTGATTTCTTTGAATTTGTCCATTAATTCGGTTAAGTGTCAATAATAGGGTACTTGTTTAGGATCCTTAGTTTTATATTCTCCTTGAGCTTGGCTAAATGAGTGAAGAATCCCCATATACTTCTAACCCTTTACTGTCTTTAGCTAAGGCCATTTTGAGTCCCATAATGCAAACCTCGTATTCAGTAACGTTGTTGGTATATGGGAAAATGAGCCTTATAGCTACAAGGAATTACGTACCTTCAAGGGATATCAATATTTCCTTAATTCAATATCCAAATACATTGGCAGCTCCATCAAAGAACATCTTCCATTTTGGCAGCTTTCCATCTTTCTCTTCATTAAGGAATCTAACTTGTACTTCTTAGGGGTTATCTTCAAAGGGATTCTCTACTAAGGCTTACCCTTTGACTAAATTCTAATTCACATATACAATGTCGAATTCTGACAATAACATTTCCTACTTTAAGATTCTACCAATAAGAGCAAGCTTTTTTGCCAAGTACTTTAAGGGATCATGTTAAGTCAACAATTTAATCTATTAGTGAAGCATGTATTATCTAAGTGAATGCATAACCCAGACCAAAGCACAATACAGTCTTTCAATTTCAAAATATTTATATTTCCCTTCTGTAAACTTCTTACTCAAGTAGTATACAACCAACCTTTTTGACTAAGCATACACCCTATGGACTCTAGTAATATGGTTAGGTATAGAACCAATGGCTTCTTGGGGCTACCAGAAATAGAGGGTTAATGAGGTACTCCTTGATTGTTGTGAAGGCTTCCTTAAATTCTTTATCCCAATTTATCTTAGTGTTCTTCTTTAGCAATTTAAACAAGGGATGACATTTATCTATAAGCTGAGCTATGAACTAGGTTATGTAGTTTAAATAGCCCAACAAGCTTCTAACCTCTTTAAGTATGCATGGAAAGCACAAGTCAATTATTGCTTTGACTTTATCAGAATCTACTTCAATGCCCCTTTGGCTAATAATGAAACCCAATAATTTCCCTAATATTACCCCAAAAGTGCACTTCTCAAGGTTCAACTTTAATTAGAACTTTCTCAACCTATCAAACAACTTCCATAGATTATCTACATGATTTTTCTCTTCCATGGATTTCATAATCATATCATCAACATTTACTTCAACTTCTTTATGCATCGTGTCATAAAAGATTACAACCATGGCTCTCTTGAAAGTTTCCTTAGCGTTTTTAAGTCTAAAAAGCATTACTTTGTAGCAAAACATACCCCAAGTTATAATGAAAATCATCTTGGTCTTGTCTTCTTCAAACATTCGAATCTTGTTATATCTAGAGAATCTATCCATGAAGGAGAAGAGATGGTTCTCAACTATATTGTCTACTAAGACATCAATATGGGGCAAGGGAAAGTTATCTTTAGGTATTGTCGTATTAAGGTCTTGAAAATCCATGCACATTGTAACCTTTCCATTCTTCTTCATCACCGACACAATTTGGCCATCCATTCTGGATAATCAGACACTTTGATGAAACCAACCTTAAGTAACTTTTTGACTTCCTCTTTAATCTTCAACAAGATATCTAGTCGGAGTATCCTTATTTTTTACTTCTTAGGTTTGATATCTTCTCATATGAGTAAGCGATAAACTACGATCAATGGATCTAACTTAGGTATATCTTCATAAGACAATGTAAACACATCATGATATCAGATAATAACATGGTTATTTCTAGCTTCTATTTCAAATTCCCTCCAATCTTTAAATTCTTCAACCTATCATCAGCTCCAATATTAATCGTCTCAATTGCCTCACCAATGGAAATTCTAAATATCTCATGTCTTTGCCAGCTCTCTTGTATATCACTATAGCCATCAACATTACCTCGACGACTAACCCAATAGGGCCTAAAGCAATATCAATATTTTCATCATCTATCTATGCGAGGTATCCTTAGCTTTTATTTATAGCATTGGATTTAGACAAAAAGTATGTAAAGGAAAGAGTGTAAGTGAAGAAGAAGTGAAGTATAATGAAGAGAATGGAAACTGATCTTTCATTAGAAAGTTCTCTTAAGTATATCATTCTAGAAAAAAAAAAAAAGATAATTATTATAGAATTCAAGGAAATACTAAACGGTGATTCATCCTTTACCCTAGAGAAGACTTATCACCATTTCTAGGGATGGAGAACCAGTTATTCAAGTTTTGGAGCATGTGGGATGGACCTACTAATTCATCTTTACTAGGGGTATCTTCTTTAGCAAATTTTGGGGCCTAAACATCAACTTAGATGAATGTCTCTATTAGCAGTAAAAAGGTCATCAAGGCATGATATAACTAATCACCTCTTTTGCCCCTCATTTGTTTAGTTTGCAACTCTTCCATCAAAGTTGGAATGTAACCAAGCCTATAAGTACCAATCCACCCCTATTTGAATTTTAGCCTCTCATCTTTCCTTTTTTTGGGATTGGTGATCATACATACTTCCTCAAACATCTAGAGTCCAAAATCCTCTTGTTCTTCGATGCCAATATAAGGTATGGTTGTTTCTTTATATATTTCATAATATTAGTAACCAAGAATTGTTATAACTTAGCCATTCGAGATAAACTTAACCTTCAAATGTAAACTTGAAGGTATAGCTCCTGTTGCATGAATCCAGGGTCTTCCCAATATCAGGTTGAAGGACCTTGGGATGTTTAGAACCTAAAACTAAACAGCGAATGTTTATGGGCCAATGTTAACTAGCAAGTCAATCTCCCCTATGATCTTTCTTCTAGGGCCATCAAAAGCCCTAACCATAGTAGGAGTTAGCTTGATTGTAGTTACATCAATACCCAATAAGTCTAGGGTAGTAAGAGGGCAAACATTTAATGATGATCCATTGTCAATGAGGACCCTAGCTATGATTATACTATTGATTCTCACCACTATGAAAAGATGCTTAGTGTGCTAGTTACCTTCCTTACCTAATTCTTCATTGGAAAAAGAGTTTCGATCTATGGTGAAGCTAGAGTTTGATAGGAATCAACCTATAACTATCTCGAAGCTGAGGCCAAACAGTTTATGACGAGGTGTAGCAGTTACTAGACGGATAAGAGATAAAAAGGAAAACACTCGACATTAGGTCTATCATCCGCCGAGAAGTCGAGAGAGCACAATGCCAAGAATTAGAGGCCTAAAATCTACTTAGCATGGTACGGATAGACCATTGCCAAGTAATTTGAGAACTTGACAATTATAAATCGACCTTTCAGGTGTCACGACCAAGCACTGCAAGACTTTAAGGACTCCTTCCCGAACTTAGACACCCAATTGCCAACCCTACCCTACTTGATCCTACTCTTTCCAAGACTGGCCAAGTGACTACATGCCGACTTCTTCTATTAAACGTATAGTTTTGTATTCTTGTACATGTTTTCTTTATTTTATTTATGGGGCCATTCTTTAGGGTTTAAGGCCTTGTACATTTTTTATAGTTTTTCCACTAAGGTTTAGGACTTGCTATAAATAACAATATTTGTAATTAGTAGACACATGACACATTATTAAAAATAGAAAAGAATACTTCTCTTTAGGTGTAAGGTTATAGTTAAGCACTTAGAGCTTGTATTTCTGAATTATTGAGTGTTGAGTAACTCCTTAATCTTTCTCGTGTGCTTATTAATCTTGACACTAAGATTGTGGTGAACCCTCATTTGAGTTAGTTAATGAGTTGCATCTAACCCTCATTTGAATCCTGAGCACCATTTAGTGTTCCTGAGTTGTATTGAACCCTACTTCAAGCTCAAACCCTTGATTGTGTTTGTGTCTTAGTGCATGATATCCATACACATTCGCTATCAAGACCCTGCCTTCACTCCTTATTCTTCATACCTACATAAATCTCGATTGCCTTATCTGAGGTTTTCGAGATCCATTGCTGTATCATCTTGGTATTAGAGCTTTAGGGAGACACACATATAGTGTTCTTCAGCGATTGCTTTGATGTTTAAACATCTGTTAGTTGTCATTCTGGAGTGTAGCTTGTTGTTCGTGTTTTTAGTAGACATGTTTGTTAGTCATGGAAGCTACAAAAGCTGAGTAGTAGTCATTTCTAAGTTACTGCAATTTTGCTTTTGTTGTAAATTGTGTTTGTTCATTTCATTTAGAAATTACCATACGATCAAGAATGTCTAGAGATAGTGTTAATAACACTAGAGATAACCCTTGCAGAATCTTAAGGAGACATGTTGATAACTTGGGATATCATATTCAAAATCTCACTTATTTTATCCAAGAGCTTACTAGTTTAGTTAGAGGCCACAAACACGATAACTAAGAAGAAAGAAAGGAATGAACACCTACCAGTAGAAGTGGTTCCAATGAGCTTCATAATGATTAACAATAGTTGAGAAGAGCTACTGAGTTGAGAAGATGCAAAAATCAACTTCAGCCGAAAAGAGGCAATGATAGAAGTGTTGATGCCAAGTACCCAGGAAACTAAAGAATAGAGCTAAAGCTGAAAAAGGACATGGCCAAGTAGAGCTCCAATAGAAGTGGCTGATCTAAGGTAAACTGACTAGCCTGGAATATAAGGGATGAACCCCAAGCACATGGGTGAAGACTTAATAATAGAAAGCTTAAGCTACCGACTTTCAATTAAAGTTGTGACCAGAGGAATTCCTTGATTAGATTCCCAAAGTAGAAAAGCTATTTGAGTGCTGTGAGTGTGATGACTGGACAAAGGTTAAGCTGGCTTCATTAACCCTTATTGAATATGTAAGTCTTTAGTAGGATAAGTTGGTTGCTAAGTGAGATGCTGAAGGAGAAGAGCCAGTTGAGACTTAGAGGCTCATGAAACATCTGATGAATCAGTACTTCATGCCGACTCACTTTAAGCAAGAGATGCTCCATGCTTTCCAGTACCTCAGATAGGGTTCAAACACTATTAAGGAGTACTTGCAAGAGTTTGAGACCTTAATGACAAGATGTGAGATTGCTAGGCCACAGGACCACACCATTGCTAGGTTTCTAAGTAGACTCTAAGATGACATTACCGACATAGTTGAACTGCACCCGTTCAACTCATTGGATGAGCTAATCAATTTAGCATAAAAGGGTGGAGAGACAGAAGAGAGGGAGGCACTAGAGGCCGACTAACTAACCTCAACAAATCAACCATGGGCTTGAGAAGTATTTTGAGATAAGGCTAAAAAAGAAGATGGAGAGAGGTGAGTATAGCCAACCTAATCATGCTAGGATGAAGAGAGTTGAGAGAGAGAAAGTACTCAGCACCAAGGCTCGAGAAGTCAAATGCTTCAAGTGCTTAGGCTATGGGCATATTGCTTCTCAATGTTCAAGTAAAAGGGTCATGGTCTTGAGGGGCGAAGGACCCGAGGCTCAAGTAGAAAGTCAAAGTGACAAGAGTTTGAAAGACGAGTTGATAGAAGAAGGTGTCTAAGTCGAAAATCTTAATGAACTCATAGCCATGACGAATAAGCGAGTTGACCTAAAAACAAACCCCTAATAAAGGAAAAATTTATTTCATATTCAATGTTTAGTGAATGGAAAGACCTGTTCCATAGTTGTTGATGGAGGAAGTTGCACTAACGTCGTCTCTACCGAATTAGTGGAGAAGATGAAATTACTGACCTACCCATATCCCCGATCATATGGCTTAAAGTGGTTTAATGACAAGAATATGGTCCATATGCATAGAAGAGCTCGGATAGCATTCAAGGTAGGATAATACAAGGACGAGATTCACTTCGATGTGGTCCCTATGAATGTTGCAAATTTACTTCTTAGCCGACCTTAGGAGTATGACCGGAAAGTGATCCATGATGGCTTCCTCAACACTTATACAATTTAGAAAGGTGAAAAGAGCTATTGCTTGACTCCATGAGTATTGAGGAAATCTAGAGACACTTAGTACCCATGGTGAAGAGAAAAGGGAAGAGAAGTTTGCTCTGCATTTAGGACCATGCTCATTGCTTAAAGTCGAGGACGACTTTCTTTCAGCCCTGTGGCAATGATAGAAACCAGCCTACGACTATCTCAAAGCCGAGACAAAACAGTTTGTGCCGAAGCCTAGTGATTGACAGAAGGCGAAGAGGTAAAAAGGCAAATACTAGGCATCAGGCCTATCGTTTGCCAGGAAGTCGAGAGAGTACATTACTAAGAGTTGAGGCCTAAGATCTACTTGACACGATACGAATAGACCAGTGTCGACTAATTTGAGAACTCAGCAATTATGAACCGACCTTTCGAATGTTACAACCAAGCACTGCGAGACTTTAAGGACTCCTTCTTGAACCCGGACATCCAATTGCCAACCCCACCCAACTCGAATCTTGCTTCTTCTAAGACTAACTAAATGACTACATGTCGACTTCTTCTATTAAATGCACAGTTTTGTATTCTTATGCATGTTTTCTTTATTTTATTTATGGATCCATTCTTTAGGGTTGAAGGCCTTGTACATTTTTTACAGTTTTGCTACTAAGGTTTAGGACTTGCTATAAATAACAACATTTGTAATTAGCAGACACATGACACATTATTAAAAACAAAAAAGAATACTTCTCTTTGGGAGTAAGGTTATACTTAAGCTCTTAGAGCTTTCATTGCCAGATTATTAAGTGTTAAGTAACTCCTTAATCTTTCTTGTATTCTTATCATTCTTGATCCTAAGATTGTGGTGAACCCTCATTTGAGCCAATTAGTGAGTTACATCTAACCCTCATTTGAATCTTAAGCGATATTTAGTATTCATGAATTGTATCAAACCCTATTTCAAGCTCAAACCCTTGATTGTGTTTATGTCTTGGTGCGTAATATCCATACACATTCACTATCAAAAACCTTGCTTCACTCCTTATTCTTCATACCTACTTGAATCTCGATTGCCTCATCTTTAGTTTTCAAGGCCCCATTGCTGTATCAAAATTGGTAACTAGTCCCATTTTTCTAGCCAATATTTCATTAGGGACCTTAACCTCCCTTAGAGTTTAGAAAAGAGCTTTACGATGCAGTTTCAATGTCATTGATAAACCCATAAGAGATATTTTTGCTAGAGTCTTAGTAAGCTAATCCATTATTTTATATTCACTTGATTTTATCATCTTAGTAAAGGCAAACAATCCTTCCTCATATTCAGTTGGTTTGTTGTTTGATTTCTCTAGTACACTTTTCTTTTTAAGGTCTTCCTTTTGGGTCATAAACCCTACCAGAGTTGGTGATCCCTCCTATAAGTGAACTCAATTACCCTTAGTTAATTGTTTAGTAGTTGAATGGGGTAGCTTTATAATTCCAAAAGGCTACTGGTACATAGAAGGTATACCTCTTTGTCTTTGGTGCTTACTTCTCCTTCAATTTGTAAAACTCATAGACCTTGGGTTTCTGGTAAGAATCGATCATGTTGATGGCAAGATCTAAATCATTAAAAATCATATTGATGATAGGGCCATAGGTAGGTTGAGGGTTATCGTTGACATTTGGAAATGGAGCCTCTACGAAGTCTAGTTAGACCATACCTTCATCAATTCAATCCTAAATCATATTCTTTAGTTTCCAGCATAAGTTGATCAATTGACCTACCTACCTCAAATGATATTGACATTGTGCATTAGGATAAAAAACCTTGGGCATGTATCTTTCGTTGGGAAGCTCAAAATGGATCATATTATCTTTCCTTAACTTTTCAAGGATTTAGTTGAGAAGAGCTAGTATCTTGGTGAACTGTCTTAGGGCCCTATTAGCTTGAGGCTAGCTTCCAAACTATTGCTAAATTTGTAGAGGATTTGTTTTGAAGGAGACTCACGCGTTAGGCTTGATGTTCGAATTCACCATACCTACAGTGGCTTATCTAGGCTTTCTAGTAGTTGGCTTTGTAGAGGGTGGTCTTCTATGTGATGGTTCTTAGAGTTTACTGAAAGAGATAACACTTTCAATCCGGCATTCTATAGCCACCAATTATGTGAAGCAGGAGGAAGTATGCCCAATCAAGTAGGAGAAGGCTTTTCTAAAGTATTAATAAAGGCTGAAGTCAGCTCCTTTTTGGCCATAGGGGTAGATACCCTTGCAGATATGGATCTCTACCTTTAGGCGTACTCTTTAAATGATTTGTTGTTCCCTTTTCATAGGGCAACTAGGTCCATCATGGTCGATGCAACTTCAACATTAAATTTGTATTATTCATAAAATGCCTTAGCAAGCTTTTCCCATGTGTTAACTTGATTCAAATCTAGTTAGGCGTACCAGGTTAAAGCAAGTCTTATCTGTAGACTCTGTAAATTCAACCTCCTAAACATAGTATCGGATTCGAGTGTCGTAGACATTTCTCTAAGTCAATAAAACTACATAAAATGAAAACCGACTAAAATTTTGAACCTGGAACTCAAAACGAACTTGAAAGACCCAATTATATAATTTGGAAACTCTTATCATGCAAGAAAACCACAATCCCTACATACGTGTACTTTAAAAAAAATAATTAAATTAAAACTCTATAAAATTATCTTAACGCTTGAAAAGCCATAAATCAATAAAATTATCATATGATATATATATGTTGCATAATAAAACGATGTTCCTAAATAACTAAGCCAATTGATCCTTAAGCTCATAAGTGTAAGTAAATTATTCCCAAGTTGGTGAAAAACCTTAAAACATACATAATCTCACGCAAACTCTAAAACATGCATAAATTCATTCGAACCCTAAAACCTAGGATGATCAAGGACTTACGATCCTAAATAAATAATTAAAAATATATTTTCAATAAATTTTATTTAACTTTATAAAACTTGAAAATTTCTTAAGAGGCAAATCACAACTTACAAATTAATTCGAGACCAAACCCTAAAAGAATTTCATATAAGACAATTCCCTTATTTTCACTTATAAGCTATGTTAGGCATGGATAAATTGTAAACCCTACTTTTAGCAAACTTGTGATTCAACTAAGAACACTTCCAAAATATTCCCAAGGATAAACTAAGCTAAGAATCCAAGTTTACATTTAAAAACGAATTTAATTTTCCAATTCAAAACCCTATTATTGATAAAACTCGAATACGAGAACCATGGACTCTAAACGCAAAACCCTAAAACAATTAAGGACTTGTAACCCTAAGCGGCTAATTAAGAGTTTAATTTGAATGATTTTATTCAATTCTAGAAACTTTCATAGTTTTATAAAAATTAAATCATAACTTACAAATCAACTTAAGAGACAAACTCCAAAAGAATTTCATATCAAACAATCTCCCTATCTTTATACATAAGATTTGTGCACATGAATAAGTAAACCAATCAATCATCCTAAATAACCTATCAATTGATAAATATAAACCCTACTTTTAGTGGGCCCATGATTCAATCAAAAGTACTGTCCGAACGTTTCCAAGGATCAACTAAACTAAAAACTTAAGTTTACATTTAGAAACGAATTAAATTTTTACAATTTAAAAGCCAATTGTCAATTCAAAAGCCAATTGTCGATAAAACCCGAGCTTGAAGAACTGCGAGCTCTAAAGCTACTTAAAACCCTAAACCTTAAAACCATTAAGGAATTTTAACCCTAAATAATTAATCGATAATTTAATTTGAATAATTCCATTCAACTTTAGAAAATTTCACAATTCTACAAAAATCAAATCATAAATCACAAAACAATGTAAGATAAAAATCCTAAAACAATTTTCTATAAGGCTATACCTTATCTTCATGCATAAGCCTTACATATAAATAATTAGACCAACCAATCACCTTAGATAACTTATCAATTGAGAGTTGGAATCATTTATCAACTGATAACTTATCAAAATCTAGTGATAAGACAATTTCCTTATCACCTCTTCACTTATACTACATATGGACAAATTTTCACAAGAAATCATGAGCTTAACTTTAATAAAGGTGACAAGACCACTCCAAGGCATAAAGAGACTTCCAATGGCAGATTTAAACAAGGAGGAATGGGGGGCCATACTCTTGTCTTTCAAGCATCAATCACTCCTCCTTACACATCACTATTCACCCCTTAATGCTTACATCATCAAGAGTTGCAATTGTTGACTTTTTGTAAGCTTTAAGACAATACTTTCAAGACATTTAAACACTCCTTCTCTCTCCATTTCCAACCAGCCACACTCTTCACCATTTCTCTCCCTTTCAATTTCACTTTCACTTCATCTTTCTCTCTTTTGAAACAAACATAAAAAGGGGAAACAACTTTACCCCACAAAATCCATTTTCTTCCATTTTGAAGCTTCAACTCACGGCATTTTTTCTTTGTTCATGTGCCATTTTATTTCATCATTTAAGATCATCTAAGACCATTAGAATCATCTATAAACCCCATTCCAAAAGAGCAAAAGATTCGGGTTTCAAAAGGTAAGCAAAAAGGAGGAAGCAAGGTTAAAGGCTTAAGAGGAACCTTAGTGCACAACCACCAAACTTTGCGTTAAGGATGAGTAAGTGATTCTTGTGATGTGTGGATTAATATTTATGTTAGAAGACTTGGATTTCTGGAAGATATGAGTAAGGTTTGAGTTGTTATAGCACAAAAATTCGTTTTAAGAAACAAACCCTAAAACCATTACATGAAGTTGAAATATGGGCATGTAAAGTTGGTGTTTTGTATGAACATTTGTTTAATGCTTTGAATGGAAGATTTTAAGCTAAGGAAATCTTGAAATGAGAACTTTAATGAAGGGTAAGCATGCTAGACGTGAAGGTTCCATGATCATTTGAATGTTGATTTTGTTTCCATTAAGTTAAACATGCTCAAATCTAGACTTAAGTTAAGGAAAAATCCATCACATGAAGTTTTATGAAGAAATCAACTTTGTATGACATGAGCTATGATATGGAGGTTTTATGAAGTATAAGATCTTTTATTTCTTTATGTGGAGCATGAGTTAAAGGATCATTTGATGGAAGGAAACTTAAGTTAAGACTTATACACAAGTAGTTAAGTGCATAATCTACCACCTACACTTAAGGAAATGATGAAACAAGTTGAAAAACCAAGTAAGGACCCCTTAGGACCAACATGAACAGATCTGGAACGTGGGTAAATGAGGCCTAAAAATATGATAAAAGTGAAAGAACAAAGTGAAAAGATTAACCAAAGCAAGTATGATTAGCATACAAAGCCTAAAACTCAAAACCGGGCCTAAAACTCTCAAAACAAGCTTAGAACTCTAAGATGGGCCTTCAAAAAAAATCTGACCAGCAACTTAAAGTACCAAGAGAAGTTGTTTTGAAGCCCATAATAATTCCACCTAAGGCCCTATAAGCCCACCAAAGTCATTAACTTTAGTTTGAACCAAAAACAAGCCCATTTGACAACTTAAGCCCACTAAAAGGCCCAAGAAGTGGTTGTTAGCCTTAAGAATATAAATCAAAGTTGTAAATCTGATCTCAAGGAGTATTTTAAGCTTAGGATAAAATCTAAAGACCAAGCCCAAGGAATTTCTCAAGTTATCAAAAAGCCCATTTACCAAACAAGGCCCAAAAACACTCCAACACATGAAGAACGCTATTGTTCTGACCCATGGACAGAATTGTATACCTCATTTCGAAAATCTAACCTTACCACGTTAAAGTACACTCGAAAACGATGAAGATTGACTATAAGATCATAAAAATCGGATTTAAAACGAAAAAGTTATAAGCGATTGAACTTTTAAGTAAAACCGAGAGAAATTATGAAACCAAGTCCAAAGTATAACTTAAAAGGGTTTTAGCTTAGTTTTCTAGGTTTTAATTCAAATCCTTATAGTATCGTATTTGCGATGTCCAGGGGACCCAGCTTTGGGGAGACGACCTATCCCGCATTATTTTGATTGATCTGCATAACTGAGTGAGTAAATTCCCGATGACTCTTTACTTGATTGTGCTTGTAGAATAGATGCACCTAAACTTATATATATGAATTTGGATGCTTATGGGATATGGGAAATGCATGTGTATAAATTTGTGGATGAATGTGATGACTTGTTAATTATATCTAATAATGGGAATTGCTTGCATTATATATACATGTGAATCGTATGGAATGAAATTGTCTGATCACCCTGAAAATCGAGTTAATCACTTATACGATTAAAAAATCAAAATGAATCATGCATACCCCATATTGCATACGGATAACACCGACTGCCGCTTTATGCAAAAGATGGGAGGGGACTCACAGGAATACGAGTTTCCTGCAGGATTGGGCACTAGCTATGCCATCATATATATATTGAGTCTCTGACCTAAGCTGATGGGCTTACTAAGCGCTTGGAGACGCCAACTGTCGGCGAGGGGCCGAATCTTGTGGCTTCTGCTTAGGGCGTGTGTTTGTGGATTGCGGAGGCCACCACACCGCTAGACTTAGGATTTTGAAAATATAATTTATTATTCGGTAGGGAAAGTATATATATGTAGATATATACTTAGTTTTGTTTTGACTTAAGCACAATAGTGCTAATGAATTAAAACCCAAGGTCTAGAACCCGGATTTTGGTTTAGGTCGGTTAATTATCTCCAAACCCCGACTTCAGGGGGCGTAATTCTGAGTCGTATGCAGTTCCTAGGTCGCTACATGCGTTTTTGGCATACTGATTGTTCATGCATTCATATGATTGTACATATAATAAATTTCTGCTATGTAGTATTGACGAAGGTAATTATCTCACTAAGCGTAAGCTTATACCCCAACAGTTCTTTTCCTTGCAGGTTGATCGATAGTTGGGAATGGGATAAGAATCGAGTGCAGAGTGCTACCATTAAATCAGTATGATGAAAAGCTTGTGTAGTTAATTCGGAATGCTCCGAAAAACGACTAATGTCTCATTTAAGTTTACTGTCTTTAGTAAGTTTAGAATTTTCTAAAATTGTCTATCTTATTTCATTATTTTGGTAGGGGATACCGATTCTCTGCGGTTCTGAGGAATTGTGGAAAAATTGGATATCCATAATTATATATATTATATAATGAGTCAATGAACTAAAATCAAAGACTCTAGCAAACAACTATTTAGAGTCTTGCAATCTCTGACTTGCAAGGCGATTTTCTTATCATGGGTGCACACATGATATGGAAATTTTAGGCAATACTACTAGGCCCCTCCTAGAGTCGCTACATTATCAAGCTATCTTAAAAAGTTTATACCATCAGCTGGTTGTATTGCACATACTTACCCATCTTTCATACACACAACCTAGTGTGTAATTTAGGATAACCAATCCTATTAAATTTTTCAAAATTTAATACTTTGAACTTTTCAGGGAAATTTCCATAACCATGAGCTAAGAAGTCTATAATACCAGCCTGCTTAAAACCATCATAACTTCAAGCATTTTCATTTTTTCAGTAATTTGTTAGGTCAACCTCCTCTCCAATTCTTTCAATCTATCTTGGTTAGCTTCTAGCTTTGCATTAACCAAGAATTAGTAGGTGTTAGGTTTAAAGTCAGGTTGACCTTTAAATGAACCCATTCTAATTCGAAAGTTTCAAAGGTCGGGTTAACATTAGGATAGCCCTCTTCTATTTCGAAGGGTATTGCTTCAATACCCTTTCCATAACGGGCCTTAGAGTTTTCTTCTTTTGGTGGTTTTGTGGATTTGAGTAAACCATTGCTATCAACAAAGAAGCTCAACTAATCTATAATTTTTCTCATTGTTCGTTGTAAGGAGTGGAACCTCAGTTTAGCCAAATTAATGACTTCGAGGTTGACACCATTTTTGTTGTTTTTGTTGTTGATGTTGTTATTTCCTTAGTTAAGTATCCTGGTTTAAGAGCGGGTTCGAATAAGACTTCTCTAAAAAGCTTGATGCTTGGGAGCTATCTTTGTAACCTAGTTTAAGATCACTTCTTCATAAGTTAGCATATGTACACTTTGGTTAAGACAAAGAAACGAGATGAATAAATAAATAAATGTACAAGTAAAATGCAAAGATGTATGGCACATAGATGCAAAAGAGTAAAACCAACAATTAATTAGCAAGATCATAACTTTATTCATTTTTTTATAACTCTTGGAGTTTCCTTTACATTATTTAAAAAGAGAAATACTTTGCTCAAAAAGTACCCCTATTCTTAAACATCTCTTTAGCACTTGGCTGGTGCTCTTCTTTGTTGATTACTAGGTCCAACTGGTGCTTCATTCCTCTTTCTTGGGCTAGGCTCAACTGTTTCTTCAAATTCTTTAAACCTTCTTTAGGCGATCTTCAGTTGGTGTTCCATGGTACGGGAATGCTGTTTAGATTCCTAAAGAAGTCTTCCCACATGTCACACTTGTCGTAGATAACTTCTACATGGGCTTACACTTAATCCATGTAGGTTCTAATTTCACATTTTGGTTCTATTGGTGTGAGTTGTATGACCTCTAGCACTTGATATTGGATCACCCCTACCTTATGAAGTTGATCGTAAAGATATTCTTTAATGACCCTATACTTGTCCACTTCTCCCATCCATTTACCTATATCAATGTTAAGGCTACAATCCTTGTTTCCTAAAATTACTTGATTGCCTGGAGTTTGTATATCTTTTGTGGTAGTGTTAGATGAAGATCTTCATGATCAAGAGTTGTAATATCCAATGGAGGCCTATAGACTATGTCTTAAATCCCTTCGAATTGTCTGATCATGTTGTTTGGGTAATAGCTTATACACCACTTCATCCCAATTAGGGGGACTGCTTGATAACTTTTACAAACTAATATTACCCTTTTGAAGTTACTCTACCTAGCTATCCATAAGATATCAACAACTTGGAAATGACTTTAACCTAATAATAAAAGGACTTCTCTTCTAGCAAATGGACTTTGTCAACAAATGAATTAATTAAGTCAATTCTGTGGGTAAATTCTTCTCAAATTAGTTCAAGCTGAAAACACTTCATATGGCTTATGAATCAGACCATTAGTAATGCCATGTTGGTCTTTAGTGCACCATCATTCTTCCTTTTCAAGATGTTCAGACTTCTAACTTATTCTACGAAGAGTGCTAGGATGTAAGACTTGCCTTTAAGAAATTGGCTAACTAATTCTATAACCCTAAAGTGGATGAGGAACTTTTCATTTAGGAAGAAGATAGTCCCAAATGCAGCTAAGATAAAAGGCTTAATTCTATTTTGTTTCTAGTCTTTAGGATTGCTACAAAAGATGGCTTGTTTGTTAGAATTGGGCTCAATTGTAAACTCAACTTTTAAATCTTCCAACTTGATGCAACTCCTGTTGGAACTTTTTAAGGCCTTGTTTACCTCAACCTTCCTAATTCCCAAGAATCTTGAAAAGGTGTTCACCAGATCAACCTCTAAGTTTAAAGTATTAATGCTTTCCAAGGGAGGGGCTTGAAGTAGTTAGGCATACTCTTTAAGTGTTAGATTGATTAGGTGAGGTCTAACTTGAAAAGCTACCTCTTCAAGTTCCCGAAAATTGGTCAAGGCCCTAATTAAGTTTATCTCAATTTTTACCCTTAGAAGTGATAGAATGGGCTTGATCTAGCTAGTGAGGATCTCTTACTCCCTTAAGTTGAAGTGTTAAAACCATTGATCCAGAGTGGGCTTAAGGTTGATGGGCTTGTCAACAAACTTTTCTCCAAAATGGATGGAGTTGGATGAACATGCCATTTTTGGAATAATTTATAAATAAAATGTTGTTACAACACTTGAAAAATACTATCTACAATAAAGTCATAAAACTAAAACTAAAACCTATTTACATCAAATCTATGTTTAAAACTGATAAAATTACAAGGAAAAGACACTCCAAGCTATCATCTATTCTTCTTTTTTTTTCATCTTGGTTAATTATTTATCAATTCTAAACATGATGTATGCACAAAGGGTGAGTTCTAAAGGTCCTTAAGCTTTTGTGACCTCACTCGTTTTTTAGAAAGTGCCTTCATTGGTCACATTAAACTTAAGTGGGGGTAACCTAATCAACCCCAAGCAATAGTTGCACCATAATGCATTCATGATACATAAAATAAATTTCTCCCTCTAAAAAAGTAAAAGTTAGTATAACTATAGATAAACAAGAAAAACGATAATGAATAAATAATTACATAAATAAATTGCACTTAGTAAGGGGTATTTTAAAAATTAATTCTAAATTCTAAAGGTCAGGTGACTAGCCTTCTTAACGTCTCCAGTGGAGTCACCAACCTGTCAAACTTGAATTCTTCCTATTTTTATATTTTCCTTAACTAGATTAGTATTAAATCGTAATCCATTTAATATTAACTCTCGATTCAAAGTTAAGAAAAACTTGGTTTTTTATTTTTTAAAACTTGGAGTCATCACCTGACAAAGGTCGGGAAAAGAACAAGGTTAAACTGATTGGGTGGATCGATTTAACATAGCTACTGGTTTACTTAGAAAACCAATTTTATGAAAGGTTTTAAAAACTAGAGATTTTGGATCTAGGAGCTAATTTTTAAACCCTTACAAGTACAACTATCTTTCTAAATTTAGGCT
The DNA here is from genome assembly GCA_024138015.1 of Lumnitzera littorea. Classification (NCBI taxonomy): domain Eukaryota; kingdom Viridiplantae; phylum Streptophyta; class Magnoliopsida; order Myrtales; family Combretaceae; genus Lumnitzera; species Lumnitzera littorea. Next base: position 64,136,857 of record JAMXBB010000005.1, on the reverse strand, counting down.
TAATTTTTAAAATCAACCTTTTACAACAAAATTTTCATTAACCATAATTAGATTGAAGTTTATTTTATTAAATTAAGTAAGAAAACAAAAAATTAAGTTTTTTCAATTTTAACATCGCTCTAAAAAAGCCTATGTACCCGCTAGTCACAATCAGATGTTCATAGTTCATTTCGAAAATACTAACGGGTTGGTGAAATTTAGTTTGAAAAACTTGTTGGCTTTAAGTTCTTTAAACATTTTGACTTTATTTTGAAATTTTTTAAAAGGGTTCTAAATTAGGGTTTTTTATTTTTGGAAAATTCTAAAATAGCACTAATTTTAGAAAAGCGTTAATTATTTTTATTTATTTGGAAAACTGTTTTTATAGGTAATGAAACATTTTATTATTTTTTATTATTATTACTATCTTTTTGTTATTATTATTTTTCCTATTATTCAAGTTTTAATCGAAGAGAGAATAAAATAAAAATAAAAAAGATGCTTCCCTTTATTTCTTCTTTTTTTTTTGTTGCATCTTCTTTTCGTTTTTCTCTCTCTCTCTTTCTTTTTTTTTTTTTTATGGATTACAATTTACACATGAAATTCATAAAAAAATAAAATAAAAATAAAAATAGAAAAACAAAACGAAAAGAAAGAAAAAAAAAAAAACAGGATCGGACCAAGGAGCTTCGTATGGGTCGAATCCTAGGCGAACAAGTTGAACTTCGAGTCTTAGGTTGGAGCTAAAGCGAGTCAAGTCACACATGAAGAAGTAGTAACAGTTGAGTAAAGGGTGCTTCGAGTGTTACCAAGCATCAAAAAAGCTAGGAAAAAGTGTTTTTTTTTTTTTTATGGCTTTTGTATTAGATATGGGGTGTGTAGGGAGAGTACCAAGGTGTTTAGTAGCCATTTGGGTAGTCATTGGAGTTGGAGTGTTAGTGATGGTGTTGGTTTAGCCATATGGTGATTGTTAGGTATTGAATGAGTGTTGGGTTCTTGGTTTTTGGATGCCACGAGCTCATCCATAGCATCAATTTCAATCAAAAAGTGGTGGTAGTTAGTGTTCTAGACAGTAGGGTTGCCGTTGTTAAGGTTTGGTGGTGACGAAGTTAGTTTCTCGCATTATGGGGTACAGTTACTTATGAAAGTGGTTAGGTTCGAACACCAGCAACCTCAAGAGCTCAATCTTAGTGTTAGTTCAATTTGAAGTAAGCTATGGAGAAGCAAAACTAGAGAGAGAGAGAGAGAGAGACTCGTAGGATAGGGTTTTTTGTAAAGTAAGAGAGAGCTTGAGAATTAGAGATTAAGAGAGTTCAAGAGTTTATGAATTAGAGAGTCCCCTTGGAAGCTTGCTCGAATCTCCTTATTTGTACTAAATTATCTCGGATTGAAGAAGGAACAAAATCAATGTACTTGAATGTGCGAAATTAAATGACCAATCTTAATCTTCTTTGACTTGGGATTTGAATGGCAAAACAGATGATTTCAAGGTCAAAGCTGCTTCTTGAATCCTTGTTTCTACTAACAAAAACTCCAAGGGAAGCTTCAATTCGCATTAAAAGAGCTCAAATCAAGCTCAATCAACTCGGCTGTTAAATGTGCACTTAAGCTTTTTCTTCAATTTCCAATTCAAAATTGACTACATTAATACATGAATCTAGATAAGTTCTTAGACATATTTTGAAGTATGTTGTGTCTATGATAAGATTGAACTAAGAAATCATGCATGTGTATGTAGAAATCGCATAGAAATTCTAGCAAAGTGAAGGCTATGAGTTGGGTTTGCTGGGGACAGGAGAGAAAGGGAAAGAAAGAGAGAGAATGAGTGTTGACGTGGCGTTGACATGATACCTATCACATCCCGGCACAGGACAGGATGTACCATGACACAAGAATACCTATTGAAACCTTAACTCAACCTACTCATTCATCAAAAGACAACTTTGTTTACATAATAAAGGGGTTGCTACATCGAAGTTTAGCTGGATATTCTATTACAACTTATGTATACAACATAATATTTACATCAAAATATGAGCCAACTATAGGATTCTTGACTTAATACAAGTTCCATACAACAATCATTGACTTCGACTCATGCTCTCAGTATACATATCCCCCCTATGTGTTGGACCCTTTACCATATAGTTAACTTGAGGATAAAACATTTTATCCCCTTAACTACTGAAGCTAAGTGAGAGTAGATAACAAACAACATAATATAAACAATATGATAGACAATACTACATATCACAAGTAAAACATTTCAATCATAACTTGCAAGTTCAACTTCACATATACGTTCGCCTAACTGGGTACTTACTGCCAGCAATACAGCATGTTATGCTCATGCACGTAGCATGCATCGGTACCGATATCTTATACCCTCCAAACTACTTCCGGTTAGTCGACATAGCTAAGTGTCTAGATACAACATCTAAGAACCTAGAGCAACAAAGAGCTGCTTGGGAGTAGGATCTCCTACCAAATTGGACTACACACTGTAGTTTACCATTTTCAAAGAGAAATAAGGAGCTATTTAGGAGTAAAACCCCAAACATTGCTTTACAAAATTAGACTACATACTGTAGTTCACCAAAACAAAGTGTTGACACTGCTAAATTAGACTATACACTATAGTCTACCAAATCAAATTGGCAATACTGCCAAATTAGACTACATACTGTAGTCTACCAAATTTGACTATAAAAATAGTCACAATGTTCAGGCAACGCAATCTATATACTTCCAAAAATTGAGTTCATAAAGCCATGCTTTTTCCATGATCACTTGGAAGCCTTATTTTGAAATTTCTGACCCGTAGGTCCATTTTATGCCATACTGTGTCATGCCCTGATATGCAATAGCAACTCAAGAATATCAATCAGCATAATTAATCTTTAAGTTTTATTCAACCTAGTGATCTGATTCTAGTTTTCGAACTCTCCCTAGACGAATTCTAGTATCAAACTTAGGGTTTACTTAGGTGATCACCTAGAAGATTGAGTTAGCAATCACTCAACTTCTCTAGTTAGCACAATCATTCGTAAGCACAAATCATCACCAACATGACAACATAACAGTTTAACTAAAATATAGTTACTATCATTCAAAATTAACACATCAACATCCACTATAGTAGCATATCCATTCACCCAAGATATACCTATGTTCAATCATCACCGATCAAACAGTACACAGTGTTATGAGTAACAATATATCTACTTTAAGCATAAGTTAGATCCACTTACCCCGACTCTATAATAGCACATAATCCTAAATTCTGCTACGTGGTCTTTCCTTACTTATCAAACCTATGAAAATATAACATAGTCTTCAAATCAAGTATAGGTCAAACCCGAACTATTATAAGTTTTCATTCCTGCATTTTTAAACTTTGTTTGACCATATCTTACTCATTTATTATCCGATTTCAGTAAACTTTATATCACCATGATCATTATTTTGAGTACTATTAATATATATTAAGAAACAAGATTGATCAATATTTTCAAAAACCCAAAAATACCCTTTGCTCATTACAACTCAACCATACGCCATCCTAACTCTATAATTAACTTAAGTAAGCTTTAGTGCTAGACTAAATACCCTAAAAATTATACTTTCCAAATTTGTCCAGCAACACTTATTATATCCCAAAGTATTCATTTGACACAAATTTAATAAACTAATTACTATATTACATATTAAGCTAATATATAAGTTTATGCTAGGAAAATACATAATAAATAGTATACGAGCCCAATTAATTTCACCAAAAATCCTATAAACTCATAAAAATATGTAGTTTAGTTATTGATCATCAATTATACTAAATTTGCTATTTTCTATTTTTATGAAAATAGCGGTTTTAACTCAAAATTATAGAAAATTAAGGAAAATAAATAAATTTTTGAGTGAGATAAAAATTAAATATTCCAAATATCATTATAAACATCAAGAAGTCTAAACATGTAGGGCTCATTCATTAATTTCATCAAGAACTAATTATTTCAATAATTTGGTAAAATTGGCAATTTTATTCAAAATAATTATAAAAAATAGTAAACATGCTTAATTTCGAAAATTCTCATTACCAAAATTAAATATATATATTAAGAGTATTACATACAAAAATTGAGCTTAAAAACAACAACATCTAATATTTATAAAAATTAGATTAATTTTCGTCCAAATAGGGCATTTTCTTAAGGAATCCATATTTACAGTAATTATTTAACTAAAATAAAATCACTACATTAATCAACACCTAAAAAAATCTTAGAAAACCAAATTTCATAATTAATGGATAACATTTGATATTTTTAGTAAATTTATCAAATTACAGGTGAAAAATTGGTTCACTTGAACCAGCCGTCTCTGACCACCACCTGACCGCCACACCATGTTAGAAGAGCTTCTCCAGCTACCCTCTATTAGACCACCATGCCCCACTAAGTCAACTTATAGATAACCCATTGAACCGCCTTAGCCCAACTCTAACCCTATTATTCTATTTTTATTTTATTTTTTTCTAACTTTTCTAAATTGTTTTCTTTTATTTTCAAAGTTCCAAAATATTGAATTTGAAGATTTGGGTCCTATTTATATTTTTTAAACTTTTCATAATCAAATGAAATTTAGACATGTGTACAACGCATGTCAATTTTCCATTTTCTTAAAGAACATGTATCATTTCTTCATCAAGCAAGTGTTGACTCACTATTTCCAATTAGTACCAGCTTGATTCATTATTTGATGACTCATCCATGTAATCTTTTATTAATTTTCCATTATTTTACCTAATTTTGATAATTTATTATTATTATATGTATATATCTAATACATATAATGTATATCACATGTAAATACATACATATTATGTATAATTCAACTTCATTTATTATTTTTGAAAGTTAATTAACTTATCTCTAATATCTCGCTATATCTAAAAGCTTGAATTTTACAATTATCGGCTTTATCAATAAATTAATATTTTTCTCAAATTAATATTTTTATATAACTTATTTTGAGAAATTAACTTTACTTTAATTACTTCATCTAACTTTTTTAACCTTACTATAACGTTTGAAATAAAACTAATAACTTAGCTCGACATTCTAAATTTAAGGGCTTAGATCTTAGGATTATTGAACTAACTCGAAATCTTAGGGTATTACAACACCACATCAACAATGCTATCCACTGGTGTCATGTCTTGTGTCTTGACAAGACACGTGGCTGAGTAGCCAACGTATCACAGTGCCATATGTCATGATACATGGATTACGTGACTAATGTGGCACTATGTTAGCTCATAGCCTAACCACAAAGTGCTAAGTGTCATGAACAGACACGTAGCCCAATGGTATTCTAACACATGGTAGGTATGTTTTATAGAGAAAAATAAAAAGTACTTTGTGCCTATTGCTAGATTCAAACCTATGATCTCCATATTATATGCAATGTCAAATCAAAGTGTAATAATAATAGGCTAATAGCCTATACCTTATCCATATATACAATCAAATTACATATATAGATTAGGTCAACTTAAGCAAGATTTAAATCTAAGTCTAAACCTAAAATTCCTCTTCTCTTTTTTGTTATTTTAGGCCTAAAAAATAATAAGGCTAAATTAAAATTTCCTATTCTGATTCAAACTATCTTTTTCTTTCTTTTTCCTTTTATATTGTTTTTTGTTTCTTCTTCTTCTTCTTTTATTTTTTTTATTTTTCTATTCTTTTGGACTTTTCTCAATTTACTGTTTTTTCCGCTTTTCTTTTTCTTTCTAAATTTTCTATTTTTGTATTTTTCTAAATTTTTTATTTTTTATTTTTTTTTTAAATTAAGACCCTTCATGCTATTCTAAAAATTCTAAAATTAGGGGAGGATTAGGGTGAGGTGTCTACAAAGGTTATAAAGAGAAAATCAAGAAAAACACTCATCTTATATAAAGAATTCTATCATATGATTGCTCGAGCACATGACTCTCTATGGATGGGTGACTTTATAGTAGTAGTAAACAAGTTGTATGGTTAGGTTAATGACTACCGAGTCAAGGTGCTAAGTAAACCCGAGGGTCCTTCTAAGAAGTTATGGGTATGGTTGTACACTAGGGTTTTTGGCACCAATATTGCCAAGCTAGAGATTGACTTGGTCATGACCGCGCAAATGAGTAAGGGGTCGGATTGTTAGTGGAGCATACTTCAAGTTGGCACTCGACTTCTGAGAGATGAGGAGTTACTCAACTTAGCACATGGAGTTGGTCGACAATGTAGATTAGCTTAGCCTTGATAGGAGTTGGTTAGAACAATAGAATCCGCTTCACTAATCCCTTAAGTCCTTACGCTTAGGCTTGGGTTAAAGGTCTAGTAGTTTGATTCCTATCATCTACTACCAAGTTCTATGTGATTTTTTAACCTCAATTGCAATTTTGGACCATAGAGATTCCTAATATGAACTAATTGGACCCACGTTTCTAATTAATTCCTAACCCAAAGTATACTTTACTCGAATCACTTCTACAATAAAAGTGTCTCAAGATTTCATTATGACCTTGAATCTCGCTATTAAGTTGCCTTAACCTAAAGAAACCAAAAAGCAAAACATTTTACTCAGTTAGTTTCTTTAAATTGTATTAGTCAATCATACCGTAGGATCTCACAAACTCTATAGCAAACTCATCCATTAATTCTATCATCGGTAAAATTGAATTAACAAACAATCCAGTACAATACAACTAGATCACAAAATGTAAAATTATATTGAAATAAAAGAACATTAGTAGGAAAAAATCAATAGTGACATTAGAAGTTAGGTTTCAATAATGATTTATTAAGAACAATAAAATTATGATAAAATAGAAAAGAAGAAGAAAATAAGAGAGAAACCCTTATATAATTTTTATCTTGCAAGCTCTTCTTAAAAGGGACTCTCTTTGTAACATAAACCTAAGCACTTGTTTATAGAGAGTAGACTTAGGTTTACAAAGAAAACTTATCGAAGATAGAAGATTCAAAAAATGTAGAATCACCACACTCCAAGATCAAGGTCGTGGAGGCTAAGCATGGGTCATGCATATCACATGTAAACTATTCTAAATCAATGGAAATTCTTAATGAGAGGATACAGCTAATATCACAACTATAGTAGCTATATGTGATCCTCTCTAGACTTCAATTCTTGTTTGAATTTCTTCACTCCAATCACTCAATCAATGTACTTCTTCACTTAAGCTTTGAAACTACATAAAAATCTCCAAAGTTTCATCAAATGCTTCCAAGAATCCTATAAATGAAATATTAACACATTAAGCTCCAAATCACTGTAAAACTAAATTGATTAATAGATAAAATCATGCAAAATCACCTTAAAATATATATGACAAAATGAGTGTTATCAGGTATGTTCACTTTGTGCAAGGAAGTGAGGGTGTGGCCTTCTCCTAACTTTTCTAATGGCTTGGAAGATCCAAAGGGTAAAAGGGTATGTCGTCCTAGTGTGGGAGAGAGTGTATGAGGTAACCTAGGTGGTGGTTTGAAGAATGGAGAGGCAATGGTGGGAGAAAGTGGTCGAGTGGTGGTAGAACAAGATAGATCTAACAGAGAGAAGAGAGAAAGAGCATATAGACGTAGTAGGCTTGGTTCCTAAGCTTCTTGGGAGCTTTTTATTGTGTAAGAAAGATAAAATTGAAGGAGAATAGGGAAAGGGTGTAGTCAACAATAGGAGAGACAGAGTAAGGTTATGGGGAACATGTTTTTGCTTTTTTTAGTTAAAGGCATACAAGGATCAAGGAGGGAACACTTGTACCTTAATCCTTTCCCAATTTGGAAAAGATTTGTCACCTAAACATCTATTTTGTCTTTCTAGCCTTTTCGTCTCATCCATTTCTTAATCATGAAGAGTACGGTTAGAAGAAGGATTAAAGTGTAATTATGTTAATTAATCACGATTATACCAAATTAGGCAATTTTAGGCCTAACTAAGGTATAATTAGGGTTTTGCCATACTTTATCACTTTAATTAGGTTCATTGACCTATATTATCCCATTTGTTAGAGTCTTTTAATATTCGATGTCATGCCTTAAAGTTGTAATACTTCCACCATGTAAACCATTCTAAGATAAAAGTTGATCTTATAACTACTATCATAGACTTGATTTATATAAGGTATTTACGACTAATTTACTTTGAAGTAAACAGCTCAATATGTTAATAAATATTTAACTTGAGAAAGTTATTAAAAGCATATAATTATGTGCTTATTTATCAAAAATCAACTTACATACTTTATAATTTAGTAAACTATATATACATATGTTTACAATCCAATGATTGAAACAAGGTAAGTCACCTAGGGTAGCTCAACTAATTTCTTAAAGATTTTATATTTGTACTTATATGCTTAGGCCTAAAGAAACAACAAAAAGAACTCCAAAAGCTTTGTAAGTCCAATTGATCTTCAGTTCTTTTCCTCATACCTAGTTCCCTAGTAGCATCTAGCCTCAAAATAGCTAAGCATGGCATCTTAATCTACACCTACAAAAGAATCTATAGGAAAGTGAGCAATCAATCGCTCAGTAAGTAGGGACAAAGACATAAGATTATATAGCAAGCACAAACAAAGTTATCAACCAGTTATTGTGATGTAATGCAACAAAATAAATGCCATCATACAATGTTATTTGGTCCATCATGAGATTAAAGAAATTTCACCTACTCTAATTTGGGTTTAAGGAGTTTCAGTACTATGTAACAACACATAACCAAATCCAAGCTTATTTAATAGAGACATCCCTCCTCCCATGATCTCCTCTCCCATCACTTTGTTTAACTAAGAATGAAAAAGGGGACCATTTTCTATTATCCCTTTTGAAGGGATCGGTATTTAGCTGGAGAATCCTAATCGTCTCCTAATGGGTGCAATGCATGTATAGTTAAGTTTTCAAGTCCAATATATATTAATGCCATTTAAGGGTGACCATGCAAATCCATGTAATTTAATCTAATCACAATCTAGCAAAGCAACCAAGTGATAGTACCAATAAGATCAAAGACACATAAGCATGTACAAAATCAAGCTACTTGCATGCACAATCAAGTATTAGCTTAAGCCTCCAAGTATTACGAAACAATACTACGAAATATAATTGCATATTGAATCTAAACTTGCTTAGACTTTGAGATAGTAACTTAAGTGTAGCTTAATGCAGATTTCTCTATAGGTTCTCATAATGTAATTGATATTCCAGTTGTTATACAAATACATTATATATACTTCTATTATGTATTTTAGTCCATTAATTTAATTTTAGTGTACTATTACACAAAACTAATCAAATTCTTAGGTCACTTACAAATAGTTTACACCAGACTATCTTCTAATTCATCTTCTAAATCACCCTTTGATTTCATTTTATTCAAAAGTATTTAATCTATCTCCTAACCTATCCTTTAAAATCCATTTTAACTATATATCGTATATATAGAGTCCTTGATTTAGCTTCTAAACATACTTCTAACATTACATTGATCTTATAGCTTTTGATCTATCATGATTTATCTTCTAATTCCATACATGCTTAAATTTTACGTAAACCTTACATCTTCAGCATATACCCTCACAACTACAATCAAGATTAGTAACCAAATAATATTTCCAATCTCAACCTCATCCCATATCAATATTCTACAACTTATACTTTAATATATATATATATATATATATATTTAAATTAAGAAAATATGCCACTCGCTTCCTTATAACAATCAAATAGGCTAAACAAATGATTTTTCACTCTAAGAAAATATATTTTCCTTTAGATTTTCATGTTCAAAATATCACAACTTAAGCAGTATCATTGTCATGGTAGATTATCGTATACTACAAAAAGATCTATGATCAACCCTTCGTTGATCATAAACCTCCTATACGATACGCAAGGCTTCTTCCACTCCATGTCACCATTAGGCTCATAGATAAGTAATATCAAGTAGGATAACTAAAATTAATATTTAATTACAAAAACACTAAAGTTAGAGTATAGAATTATCGAATTCTACAACAAAAATATATTAAAACGTATTCAGAATTCTACAAAAATCTAAATTAAGAAAATCTAACTAAATAAGTAAATATATCTACAAATTACTATTACAAAATTCTCTCTTCGCTTCCTTGACACACAACCTTGTTTCAGCTCGAGACTCATGTTGGGTATCCTTTAGCCCGAATGAATGAAGAGGTGATCTTGCAACAAAAGCAATATGTTGGGGTATAAGTTTATGTTTAGTAAGTTCCTCCACTATGCCATACAAACAATATCTTTTAAATGCATAACATATGAATGCATAAACAATCATAATGTCAACCAATACATGCCGTAACTACATGCAATTTAGAATTATGCCTCTTGTAGTCGGGGTTAGAGATAATTAACCGACACAAACCATCAATTGGGTCCTAACACCTAAGTTTTTATTCTACTTACACAAATGTACTTAAATCAACTCAAGCAAATATATAATATATATAGAAACTTTGCTATTTAAACGGAAAATATACTTTCCTTTTTCAACAAACAAGTTTTTATGCCAAAATTCCTAAGTCTATTGGTGTAGTAGCTCCCACAATCCACATCACACGCCTTAAGCAAAAGTCACAAGACAAGCCCTTTGCTAATGGTTAACATCCCCTAACACCTAGTAAGCCTAAAAGCTCAAGATAGAAACTCAATAATATAAATGACACATTTACCTAAACCTAACAGGAGACCCTACTCTTGTAAGCCCCTTTCCATCTTCTGCGTGTGGTGGCAATCGATATAATTATAATGCAAACATGAGAAATGCATGATCTATTGAATTTCCTAATTAGATACTCAATTAATTCAATTTCCATAGTGATCAAGCAGTTTCATCCCATATAACTATGCATAACTATCACACAACAATTCTCATTATTATCTTATTAGCAAGTCATGGCATTCAATCATAATGTTGTACACATGCATTTCCCATAACCTATAAGCATTCAAGTTCATTGTATAAATTTAAGTACATCTACGTTACAAGCAAAACTAAGCATAAAGTTATCAAGAATCACTCACTCAGCCATAGTGGGTCAGTCGTAGTAGTTTGGGGGTAGGTCATCTCCCATGGTTTGGTCCCCTGAACATCGCAAATATGATAAAGATAAGAGTTTGAGATAAAGTTGAAAGGCTAACCTAAAATTCTTTAAGTTATACTTTTTAACTTAGTTTTGTATTTTTCCTAATTTTACTTAAAACTTTAATCATATATAACTTCCTCATTTTAAATTCGATTTTTATGATCTTATAGTCAATTTTCATTGTTTTTTAGTGTACTTTAATGTGGTGTGGTTAGATTTTTGAGATAAGATGTGCAAATCTATCCATTGATTAGAACAATAGTGGTCCTCATGGTTTAGTGCTCTTTTGGGCTTAGTTTGGTTGTTGCACTTTTTGTTATCTTAGGAAATTTTTTGGGCTTAGGATTATGACTTTATTCTAAGCTTAAAACACTCTTTAAGATTAGATTTCCATCCTTGCCTTATGGCCTTAGTGCTATCAACATTTTCTTGGACTTTCATGTAGGCTTAAGTGATCAAATGGGCTTGTTTTTTATCTAAAGTAAGGTTAGTCATTTTGGTAGGCTTAGGGAGTATTATGTAAGCTTCTTATGGGTCTTAAAACAACTCCTCTTAAGTGATTTAGGGGCTAGTCAGAAATTTGGTGAAGGCTCAACTTGGAGTTCTAAGCTTATTTTGAGTATTTTAGGTTCGGTTTTAAGTTTTAAGCTTTGTACACTAATTATACTAGCTTTGATTGGTCCTTTTACTTTGTTTACTTGGTTTTATCATATTTTTAAGTAGCTTTTCTTGTAGTTCCAGTTCTGGATGGTTTGGTTTGCTTTTTTCAACTTATTTTATCATTTCCTTAAGTTTAGGTGTTAGATCATGAATCTATGCTACTCACATTCTAACTCAAATTTAACTTCTCTTCCATAAGGTGATTATTTAGCTTATGTACTACATAAAAATGATAGATCACATACTTATCATAAACTCTATGCCATAGTTCACATCTCAAAAAGTTGGTTCCTTCATAAAAACTTTATGTAATGAATTTTCCTTTACCTAAAGCTAGATTTGAGCATATGTGACTACATAAAGTCAAAAATAACATCTAAACACTATACATACTCTACACGTCCAACATGTTATCTCCCCTTCCACACACATATTTCATGATTTTCTGAACTTACAACTTCTATTCTAAGTGCTAGACATGTAGCTTACAAAATACCAACTTAACATGGTTATATTCCAACTTTTATGTGAGAGATTCAAAACCTCATTTCTTAAAGTGGTCTAGCTATTTTATCACCTTATGTTCATGCTAATATCTTCATGAAAATATAGTTTTCTAATATGGCAAACTAGAGTACTTTAACAAAGAAATAAACTTACTCATCCTTAAAGTGAAAAAATAGGTAGTTGTGTAACTAAGAGTCTACCTTTGCTCCTTGTTTTCCTTTTCCTTTTTGCAAGCTTCTTGTGTTTCACAACTTTAGAATATTAAGGTAGGTTTGGAGGGTTTCTAAGATTGCCTAAATTAACCTTTAATGGGAACAAAACTAGTTTGTGCCGTAAGTGTGTAGGTGTAAAATGTGGCGACAAGTAGGGATTTTGTGGGGTTAGGTTTCCTCTCTTAGTTTATGTGTGTGAAGTGTATCCAATAAGCTTTATTTGGTTGTCTTTAATCATGTACAAAAGCTACACTTTGACATGACTAGATGATGTAAGAATTAAGGGGTAAATAGTAGATGTGAAATACAAATGGATTGATGGATAAATGACAAGACATAACCCACCACCCCCCGCCCACCCCTACCCCCCCCACCCACGCCTCCCCTCTTCTTTCTTTTCCAATCAGCCATTAGGGTGACTTTTTAGGGTATTGAGTTGTCTTGTTACTTGTTTGAAGATTGAATTGATAAAATAATGTGATCACTTATCCTTATATAGTATAGGTTATGGTGACATATGGAAATTGTTTTATCACTAGCTTCTAATAGGTTTGATTCCAACTCTCAATTGATAAGTGATTCGATGTAGTTGGTTGGCTTACTTATCCATATGTACATAGCTTATAAATGAAAATAAGGGGATTGTCTTATATGTAATTTTTTTAGAGTTTGGTTCTTAAACTAACTTGTAAGTTATAATTTATTTCTCATAAAATTATAAAATTTTCTAGAGTTGAATAAAATTATTCAAGTTAAATTCTCAATTAGTCGCACAAGGTTACAAGTACTTAATTATCTTAAGGTTTAAGGATTTAGGTAACTTAAGGTTCGTTGTTCTCGTATTCAAGTTTTTGTTTGTAATGAACATTTGAATTGAAAAACTAAGTTTGTTTTTAAATGTAAACTTAAATTCTTAGTATAGTTGATCCTTGAGAATGATCGAGAAGCACTCTTGGTTTATTTACATGCCCATTAAATAGTAGGGTTTACACAAAACTTATTAATATTCAAATTACTAATAGCCTACTATTTTAAGAAAATCAAAATTTCTTCAAAATCCAATATAAAAATTTTGACAGACTGATTACATAGCATGAAAATATATCTTATATTCAAAAGTCAAGAGCGAAACTATGTCATTTGACCCTTTTAAAATAAAATAAAAAATCAATGCCACATCTAATTTCTTAAGAAACATATATCTACAGGAAAATTTTTGAAAAATTGATTTGCTTTTTAAAATCTACACACAAAATTACTTAGGATAACCAAAATTCATAATTTTTTGGATATAATTTAGTGTTTTCAATTAAATATTGAATATTGAATAGAATTTGGCAATTCATTGGCATTTCTAGCACAGCCATTGTCAACTACCAAGTTATTGTTAGCAACTCCTAGTGTTATCTCCCTTGTTAAGCATTTGTGGTGGCAGCAACTTTAGGTCAAGTCTTGTCCAAGTAGCCGCTCTCTAATTTAGCATCAATTTCACTATTTTACCTAAATTTCTCTCTAACACCCTTTCCTCCTTACAGTTTTTCCTAGAGAGTGAACTTCCTAAACTAACTATTAGAGGTAGCCTTTTGATTTTACAATACAAGTTAGGGTCAGTTATCAATTTTCAAAGGGACCATTGTCCCTTCCTTCTCTTTTCTACTTTATTAAGTGTCCAAAATATCTTTTTTCTAGCCTTTGATTTCTGGTCCTAAAATGCTACACCCCTAAACCATGTTTCTTAGGTTGCCACTTGCATTTCCCATAATTTTGTTTAATATATTTTTGGTATAATTTAGCTATTTTAAGTAATTTTGAGTATGTATATATATATATATGTGTGTGTGTGTGTGTGTGCACTTAAAATTACATTTGATATGATTAAACACTCCAAATATTATTCATGTCATTTGATAATTTTTAGTTTGCATATAATTTATCTTTAATGATTTCATAATTATCAGAATTTTTTTTCCGCATTTTAGATAAATAATAAATAATATATGTATATTCTTCAAATATAATATTTCATTATTTTATTTCCTTAAATCTAAACTTGCTGGCCACTTTTAATAATTTTCTAGTTTCTTTGTAAAATTCAGGCTTGATTAGATCACTTTTACAATCGCCCTAAATTTTATGTACTGTCTCTAGATTGTCTAATTGTGAGTTGATGGCCAATTTTCATGGGGTCTCATATTCTATCCCCCTTGTAAAGAGTTTTGACTTTGAAACTAATGCGTACTAGATCCTTCCATAGAAAGAGTTATATGTATTCGTAAAGTTGTCATAAATCTTGTATATATACAATTCAAAGAGGTTACCACTTTATAACTTAAAGCAACCGAAAACTGGCCTTTCCATCATAAACTTTCGTTTTCTAAGTTGTCTCCATTTCAAATTTTTTGAACTATCCTCTAATTGAGCTTTTGAATTACCTCTCTCTCTCTCTAGCTTCTTTCCCTTATTTCTTATATTCCATATCTAATACTAATCCAATATTAAAACTATCACCAAGGTCTTCCACTCACATTATATTATCAATCTTACAATTTATCATTGTAATCATTCAAGTGTTCTTGTTGATCTATCCTCTAAGTATTTAATTACAACTAATGGTAACTTGGTTCACCATGTGCCATACATATCCGATCCTTTTCATTCCATCTACACTTTCTTCTTGTAATGGCCATGTTATTGCCATAGTTGTTGATTTGTTTCTTCATATAGTTTAACATAAGGGTTAATAGAAATGCGTTTAAAAAATCTTGATTTTTCTCTACCCCAAACTCAAATGAGATAATTAACATTTTGAATCGATTCAACTCGACAAGTACTTTTATAATTCCTAATTAATAAACTCACAAAGAGTAAAGATATTGACATGAATTCATTATTTACAAAACATGACATGATATGAATACTCTAATAGTTAACAAAAGCAAGAAACTTAACAAATGAGGAACTTACTCATCATAGATTTACCATTTCTCTATCTAATTACTTATTGCTATTGCACTTATGAAGTATATTGTTTTCTGGTATCTCAATTATACTCTTGACTATGTTTATTGATTTTTTGCCCTAGCGATGATTATCGATTGTTTTTATTTAGTCACTACTTAAGCTTTTCAAGATCCACAAAAATGCCTTCTCTAGATACAATACATCTAAGGAGTAAAATCTTATCGACCCAAAAATCATACTTGCTTAGTATACAACCTATTATCTCTTAGTTTCTATAGTACCCATTGTAAGGCTCTACATTCTCTTTTTTAGCCTTTGAAAAAATTAGGATATCATTAATGAACATCAAATTAAATAACCCAAATACAATTAGTATATACTATTTATTAAACCTATAAATACAGTTGATGCAATGGTTAATCCGAAAGGCATCACTAGAAATTCATAGTGATTGTATCGTATCCTAAGCACAATTTAGGATACATCTTTTGCCTTAACTTAGAATTGATGATATCTTCACCTTAAGTCAATTTGGAAAAACATTGTTGCTCCTTATAGTTGATCAAATAAATCATCAATTTAAGCTAAAGGATGTTATTCTTAATGGTTACTTTATTAATCTCCTTATAATTTATACACAATCTCATGGTACCATCCTTTTTCACAAATAACACAATTGCCCCCAATGGTGAAACACTTGGGCAAATAAATCTCTTATCTAATAGTTCTTAAAGTTGCTTGTTCAACTTCTAAAATTCCATTGGTGATTTGATATGGAGCTTTAGGTATATGCTCAATCTTGGAAACAATTTTATTAGTAAAATCTAATTCTCAATATGGCTAAACTGGGAAAATCCTTAAGAAAGACATCTAGAAATTCACATATTACTAGTATATCTACAATTTTAGTATTTCATTCTTTCCTTTAATTACAAATACCCAACAAAACTTTCAATCACCTACTTCTACCTTTATTTCCTTCATTTCATCACACATCTCAACAAGAATTAATTTCAACTTACCTTTACTAGCTTTCCTTTAAAACACCACTTCTCCATCTTTCAAGGTAATGCTCTTACAATTACATCGTAGTCTTGCAACAATACTACCCTTAAACTAATTGAGTATTCCTTCCCCTAAATTCTACTTTACTCATTATCTATAACTTCTTAGGTTATTACCCTTTTTTCTCCAATAGAGATTTTAACTCTATAAATAGTGTCAATTTCAATTACTTTAATTCCTTTCTCATCCATAAACTTCTGACTTGCAAAAAAATAAGATGCACTAGTATCAAATAATGTGAATGCAGGTTATCTATTTGAATGTACATTTCCTACAATATATATGCTATCACTATCCAATTTCTTTTATTTATAGAACTAGAAATCTAATTAACTTCATTCAACTTATACTTTAATCATTACCTAAAATAAGAAATCTAGACAAGTACTTGTTAGAAGTCCATTAGTTTCATCTTCTACTCCCATGATTTCTTTAGAATCACCATAGTAATATTCTTCCATCTAGTTAGTAAAATCCTCTTCATCATCCTCTATATTCTCCATAGCGAAGACCCATGAAGCTACAGTAGTATTTCTAGACCCTTTAACATTTCTAGTCCCATGTTTAAATTGGGAACAAAATCAAAAGAAGTGTCCATCCCTTCCTCACTTGTTACACTTAACCAACCTCATTCTTGGATATCCACAAACCAAGTAACTCTTATCTCCACATATAAAGCATCTCCTTTTAAGGTATGCACATTGTCTAGGAAAATGATTTACTCCATACTTTCGGCATTTAACATTCCCATCTTGATCATAGAAACTTATTCCAAGCACAAACTATGTAGGCTACTTGTTAGAGTTATTAGTTTCTTCTTCTTCTTCTTCTTACTAGAAATAGTAGCACCTAAATAATTTTTTTTTTTTTTAATGATAGATCTAATTAAAACTCTCTACTAATCTTTTGTCCATATTAAGCCTACAACCTCTACCAATTGTCTTCTAGTTAATAAGCCTTATCTATTACTTGATTATAAATTGTACAACTGCAATCTTCTAACTTATGATGCATAGTTAGGTCAAATCCAGTAAGGTACATATCTTTCTTCAACTCAGGATTATCTCTATAAGAGGCTAGTACATATTGCCTCAATTTATTAAACTCAATCTCATATTAGGTCAAATCCATACTTCCCTTCTTTAATTCAAACAAATCTTGCACCATTGTCGAGCTTGGTTTTTCACCCTCTCGGTTCTTTTTTATAAAATTGCATTTTCTTTAAATCGATCAGTACTAAACCCTACTCATTTAATACTAATCCTCCACTAAGGTTTAAAGAAAACCGTTTTTTTATTTTGAAAACAACTTTGGAATCACCACCAAACTAAAGTTGGGAAAAACAGTAAGTTATAACCAATTGGGTGGATTGGTTATAACTTAGCAACTAGTCTAACGATTAAAACCAATTTTATGAAAATGGTTTTTAAAAACTAAAGATTTAGGTTCGGGGGTTAAGGATTTTAAACCTTTACGGGTACCATTGACTTTCCAAAATTAAAATTAAACTTAAAAATCACCTTTTAATTTTGAAAGACAAAACTCAAGTTAATTACTCTAATCGGATAAACAAGATAATCTAAACTGAAGGAAAAGGGAAATTAGGTTTTTTCTTATTTATTTTTATCGTCACCCTATAAGTGCTTATACACTTGCTATTCGAGATCAAACGTACGTAGTTTTTTTAACAAAAACTTTAGCAAGTTAAATTGTTTTTAATTTGGAAGACATGTCGAATTTACATTTTTAGATCAATTTGGTTTATTTAAGGAAATTTCTAAAAGAAGTGTAGGTCTTAAATTGAAATTTTTATTTTTGGAAAATCTAAAAGGGCCCTAATTTTACAAAGGGTTAATTTATTTATTTTTTTTTTTAAAGAGACATTTTTCTGAGTGATAAAAAAAATATTCACTAACCTAATTAATTATTTCTACTATTGTTTTTTTTTTTACTACATTATCTTATTTATTCGTTTTATCCATTTCTACTATACTAAAATAAATAAACTATTTCTTTTTCCTTCTTCCTTTTCTTTTTCTTGTTATATAGTTTTTTTCCTTCCTTCTTTTTCTTCTCTTTTTTTTTATTTACATTTACAATTATAAAGAAAGAGAAAAAGAAAAAAGAAATAAATAATCAAACAACAACTAAAAATAAAAAGAAATAAATAAAATAAAAAATAAAAAAAGAAGACTTCGGACGAATTAGGCATGTAGGTCGAACTTGATTGGGTCGGTCGTTGAATCTAGGTCGCGAAGGGGTCTGCTGCGATTGCTGTGGACTAGCTCCGCTCGATCTAGCCACCAAAGTGGATAAGGAGAGGGGTTTTTGTGTATTTTCGATTGGGATTGTTAGGGGGGTGGGGGGGTAGAGAAGTTGCCTCGACTTAGGGTAGCCGTTTAGGTGGTGGTTAGATTATAGGTACTGGTGGCGGCGGAGCTCCTCTTCACTAAGGATTACTAGAGTTGAATGTGGTGTAAGGGTAGTGGTTTTGGGACGTCACAAGTCTCATGGTGGCATTGGTTCGAATGAAGGAGGTTAGGAGTGGTGGTTTTGAATGGGGGTGGTTGCGGTAGTTAGGGTTTAGACATGGAGGAGCTTCGGGTCACGACAATGGATAGGGGGAGTTAGGTTGAGAAGCTCATGTCATGGGGGAGTCATTACAGTGGTTGGAATTGTTCAAATTCCTTCGAACATAGCTATGGGTTAGAGAGAGAGAGAGAGAGCACAATCGTAGGCATAGGAGTTGTTTTTTAATGGTTGTCTGTGGTCCTTGAGCTCCCCCAACACCCATTTTATACTCATAATCAACCCAAAAATATGGAAAGTTTTGAATCGGAGTAAAGTGTAAATGGTCAAAATTAGAGTTTTATTCCATTTTTGAGAGCCGATTTGAGCATCAAAATGGATGAATTCGGTCTTGCTCTTATGTTCAATTCAAAAAAGGCCATGTCTAGTTTGCAATTTCGCCATTAATTTAGCGAAATTGCAGTTCAAAAGGGTTTAAAATTGATGAAGAAAAAAGCTAACCAACTGTATCCAAGGTGAGAAAGCCTAGGGAAAAAGAAGGAAGATGTAGGAAAGAGGGAAAGTGCTGACGTAGCGTTGCGTCAGCCTACCCAACCAATCCCGACATGCCACGTGTCATCACGTGACACATGGCGCTATGTCAGCACATCGTCCAATCCCAACTTACCATATGTTAAGATATGTGGCACAATTAAATTCCAACACGTGGTAGTCCCTAATATAATGAAAAATAAAATTACTTTGTATGCTCCCTCCAAGATTCGTACCCAAGACCTTACACTCAAACCCATTGCTATGTCCATGTGTTTAACCATTAGGCCATTAGCCTATACCTTGTCCATTCAACCTAGGCTAGATTCAAATCTAAGCCAAGGCCTAATGGTCTAACTTCTAAACTTATTTAAAAATCTACCTTAATGAAATGTTATTTTCTAAAATCTTTTACTTTTTTTTCAATTTTTCAATTTTCTTATTTTCCAAATTTCTTACTATTAATGCTTTTTATATTTTTTGTGTATTTTTCTAAATTTCTTAATTTTTGGGTTTTCTTTAATTTCCTTTTTTTTGTGTATTTTTCCTAATTTAGGACCTATTAGAAAAGAAAGAAAAAATAAAATAATAAAAATAAAGGAGACAAAAATTGGGTGTCTACAACCATATTTATCTAAACACAATTAGTGAAAAAAAAAATATATAGATATATATTTCTTCTTAAATTCATCCCTAAACACTTGCTAAGTAATATTCTCTCACAATTATCTATCTCTCGAGTCCCACCAAACCCTATTGCTAGCTTTAGTATGAACGTACCATAAGCTAACTTTTGATGATCTAGAATTCTAAAAACTTCAAAATTCTTCTCGATTTAGGCTAACCAATCATCAGTAAGGTAGGCTTACCCATTTCTCCTTTAAAGTACCATGTTGCCTTAATGAATTTAGATAGCTTACCAGCACCTTAAGGTTTATCTACTCTCTATTTCATTTCTTGAGGCCTCCTATTCCAAGCACTTTCTTCCAATAATAAGATATTAGATCAAGGTACCTTACCGCCTTGTCATAGTATGCATGCTAAAGAGTAATTATCCAATAGGAATCACTTCTTAATTGTGATTCTACTGTTCGTTTGAACGTATAGAATCATTAAAATCTTATAAAATTATACAAAAAAGGTAAAATCGTAAATCTATAGAATTATATATCAAAATTCGTAATTTTACCAAAAGTCTATACTGAAACAATTTTATATTTGTTTTAACTAATAAAAATATCATAAACTTATAAACTCAACAAACTGTATAGTTAACTCGTAATTTTAACAATTATAGGGGTATGACTTGCATAGTTGCTTCTGTAGTGGTAAAGGAGCTTATGGTAGGGGTCCTGATTTCCTTCAAGCATTCCTTTACAGTTTTCCTTTCTATTATCAGCCATTACTTAGTACTTATAACTTATGTTATCTACATACATATTCAATCATAAGTTCACTTGATAACATAATTTCTTTCCTGTATATAATCCAAAAGTGGTTGATTCTCTATAGCCTAATGTATTTAATACAAAAATAGAACTTCTCCTATCACAACATGTATATAGATTTCCACTATCCATCTAGCGCTTGCTTTACATCCTTCATTTGCTTAGAGACTTCAAAAGGAAACAAAACTTATAGATTCAATGATACATTACATAAAGATGTAAACTTGATTATAGTATCGGCTTACCTAAAACCTTATAGACTTGATGATTACAACTGTACATACAAGAAATTTACAAAGCTGATCACTAAGGTACACCTAATCTTGTTACACTTCCTTACTAAATGAGTACCTAAAATATTTACAACGTTTGTACATAGCCTAAAGTTGTATATAGATCAAAAGTTACATAAACACATCTAGAGATTAAAAGTATATCTACTTAGATCAAAGTGACACAAGATCAAAACTCTAGAGTCTTAGCAAAACAAAACCATCTATCATGATCTATTCATCATTCGAACTGTTATTAGTAGTCATTAGTTTAAAAGGATTCCATTTCATGTGCCC
The DNA here is from genome assembly GCA_024138015.1 of Lumnitzera littorea. Lineage (NCBI taxonomy): Eukaryota > Viridiplantae > Streptophyta > Magnoliopsida > Myrtales > Combretaceae > Lumnitzera > Lumnitzera littorea. Next base: position 64,115,223 of record JAMXBB010000005.1, on the reverse strand, counting down.
TCCAACTATGTTATCATCCTTTCCAATTGTAGATTCAAAACATAGTTGTATTATCTCAAGAGTATCAACTATAATAAGTACTTCATAAACATTATCATCATTTGACTCCTTAGCCTCAATATCAACTATTATCTCATGAGTGACCATTTCATTCTACATAGGGTAATTCTCTAGATTATGCTCCAATTGATCCTTTAATATAGGTCTTGATTGATTCTTTGAATTACCTCCTAATTACTTACTTATACCATAGTTTGCTATCATTTTCATCTTAGCTACTACTATTATTAGAATCCTCCTCTATCTTTACTTCTACCTCCTTGTTTTTAGGTTCTTCTTCCTTTGGATCTTCCTCTATTTCTCCTCTAACTATTCCATGGTTACCTTGTTACTCCATATGGCACTTCATCTTGGTGTTCTACGAGTTGTTAACCATTTTATGATACTTTAAGTACTATTGGTTCAAGTTAAGGTTCATCTTGTTTTAAGAGTACCTCAATTTCTACTTTAGCTCAATCAAGAGACCTTGAAAACCAATCAATTACACTTAGCATCTAGGTATATAAGTTACACCTATAAGAATATGAGTAATATTCGTAGGATAAAGTCTTCCTTCATTTAATATCATTGGAAAGTACCACATTAGCACCATCAATGCCCATGAATCTTGCCAATTGTAATACATCCCATCAAAATACTTATCAATAATCTCATCTATAGTCCTAAATATTTCCTAATTGGCTAACTCCAACAATAGCCTTGGCATCTTAACCCTGTACTAAATAAGGGATTCTTCTTTTTCCTACTTGAAACACAACCCACTAACTATTGACTCCCCCTATGGCCTTATAGATGGATTTATGATCACAATTAACATACAAAGCAAACTCTATTAGATTATTAAGTTAACTTTATAAATATATTCTAACATCCTACTATTTTATGAAAATTGAAATTCCTTCAAGAAATTTTGACAAACTGATTACATAGCATGAAAATATACTATGCTATGTGATTATCTTATATTCAAAAATCGAGAGCAAAACCACATCATTTGGCCCTTTCAAAATAAAATTAAAAATTAGTATGCACGTCTAATTTCTTAGAGAACATATATCTACAGTTAAAATTTTAAAAAATGATTTGATTTTTGAAATCTACACACAAAATTGCTTAGGAAAACCAAAATACTTTCTTTTTTTATATAATGTGATATTTTTATTAATTATCAAATATGAGATAGAACATGGTGACTCACTAGCATTTGCAACTTCAGTAACCATCAGCCACAAAGCTATTGTCAGCACCTCTTAGCATTGCGTCCTCTGTCAAGTGGTAGTAGTGGTGGCTTTATGTTAGGTCTTGTTTAGGTAGCCACATTCCATCTTAGTCTTACTTTCACTATTTTTCTTAAATTTTCTAAATTTCTCTCTAACTTATTTCCTCCTTACAAATTTTTCCTAAAGAGTGAACTTCCTAAACTAACCATTGGAGGAGGCCTTCTAATTTTATAATACAAGTTAGTGTCAGTTATCAATATTCTAAGTGACTAGGTGTCACTTCCTTCTCTTTTTTAATTTATTAAGTATCCAAAATCTCTTTTTCCTAGCCTCTAATTTCCATTCCTAACATGCCACGTACTTAAACCATGTTTTGTAGGCTAACACATGCATTTCCCATATTTTTATTAATTTTTCTTCAATTATTTTAATATATTCTAGTATAATTTAGGAATTTGAGGTAATTTGGGGTATAAATATACATATGTAAATTACATTTAATATAATTAAACACTCCAAATATTATTATGGTATGCATGTAATTTTTCTTTGGTAATTCAATAAGTATCAAAATCTATTTTGCACATTTCCGTTAAATAACGAATAATATAAGTATATTCTATAAATATAATATTTTATTATTTCATTATGTTATATCCTTAAATCCAAACTTACAGGCTACTTCTACTAATTTTTCGAGCTTCTTCGTAACATTTTGGCTCTATTGGGCCATTATCATGGTCACCCTAAATTTTGCATACCATCTCTGGATTATCCAATTATGAGTTTATAGCTAATTTTTTAAGGTCTCATATTTGGAATCAATTAGAGTTTTTAAACCACATATGAAATTGGTGATTAAGGTTTTTGTAATACCTTAAGATTTCAAGCCCATACAATAATTTTAGGATTCGAGCCCCTAAATTTAAGGTACTAGGCTATGATATCCATTTAATTTGAAACTTTACAATAAGGTTATAAAAATTAGATGAAGTAATTCAAGTAAAGTCAATTTCTCAAAATAAGCTATATAAAAATACTAATTTAAGAAAACGTAAATTTAGCTATTAATATCGAAAAGATAAAATTCGAGTATTTAGATATAGTGAAATATTATAGATAAGTTATTTAACTTATAAAAATAATAAATAAAGTTGAATAATATGTAATATACATGTATTAACATAGAATATGAATTATATGTATTAAATACATATATATAATAAATTATTATTAAAATAAGGTAAATTAATATAAAATAATGAAAAATTAATAAAAAATAAAAGGATGAGTCACCTAATGATGTAGTAGCCTAGGATCAATTACAATGGATAAGTCAAAAGGAAAAAAAAATTGACACCTCATGCTTTGAAAAAAAAAAAATGACATGTGTATGGCACATGTCTATTTCTTATTAATCCTAATACATTTGGAAAATATAAATAGAGCATGCATACCTCAAAAACAACATTTTAGAAGTTTGAAAATACAAAAAAAAATCACTCAGGAAATTTCAAAAAAATTAGAAGAAAATAAGAAATTTAGAGCAAAAATAGGGCATGGATCCAATTTAAGGCAATTCAATAGGTTATTGGTGTTCGGTTGTAGTGGTCATTTAGGGTCAAAGAAATTACCACTAAAGGAAGTGTTCTGACAAGGTTGGGTAGTCGATTTAGGTTAACCAAATTTCCATCTAAAACTTTGTAAATTCTGTAAAAATAACAAATAATGTTATTTAATTATAAAACTTGGTTTTATAAAGTTAATTTATGTATATATTAATGTAGTAATTTTATTTTAATTAAATAATTATAAAAAATATAAGGTCCTTAAGAAATAGCTCTATTTGGACAAAAATTGAATTAAATTTTAGAAATATTAAATAATGTCCTTTCAAGTTGAAAATTTATATGTAGCATACCTCATATATTTATTTAATTGTAGGAATAAGAATTTTTTAAAATAATCATGTTTATTATTTGTTGTAATTATTTTGGATAAAATTGGCTATTTTGCTATTTCATTGAATTAATTAGTTTGCAACAAAATCAAAGTATGAGCCCTATGTATTATTATTTTGTAGAAGTTTATAATGACGTTTGGAACATGTAATTTTTATCTTATGATTAAATTCACTTATTTGTTTGATTTTCACTAATTTCAAGTTAAAATCACTATTTTTGTAAAAATATATAATAGCTAGTTTAGTATAATTCAATTAATAATTAAACTACATATTTTTGTGAGTCTATAAGATTTTTTGTGGAATTATTTAGGCTCATATACTATTTATTATGTATTTTCATGATATAAACCTATATATTAACCTAATATATGATATGGTAATTAGTCCTAGTGAGATATTTGTTTAATTTGTAAAAGAACGATATTTTGGGAACATAATAAGTGCTATTTAGTTTGGGAAATATGAAATTTTAGGATTTTTAATTTAGATTTAGGGTTTAATTGGGTTAATTACAAAGTTATAATAACATACGGTCAAATCAGTAATACAAAAAGGTATTTTTGGACATTTGACAATATTAATTAGTCTTGATTCTTAAGATATCCTAATAGTACTCAAAATAATAATCATGATGATATAAAGTTTATTAAAATTAAATAAGAAATGAATAAGATATAATCGAAATAAGTATGGAAACGTAATAGTGAAAACATATAAGAACTTAGTATCAACCCGTGATTGACTTGGAGTTCGTATGTATTTTTCTAGGTGTAATAGGTGAGGAAGGACCACATCATGAAGATTAGGATTTTACACTATAATCAAGCTCGACTAAGTAGATATTTCTGTTTTCTTGCAAGTAGACCTATGTCTACTTGACTTAGAGTCAGTTATATTATGAATTGTAATAACGTACTGGATTGATTTGATACCTAATTCTATTAAATATGTGTTGATTAAGTAAAATGTTTCCTTATATATAACCGATTCATCGATATGTATTTCTATTTGGAAAACTTGGAAACTAAACTATTCTTTAGGGTGTTCACCCAAGTGAACCATATATGAAAGATTGTAATATAGTTGAGAAATAAAGCTGGAATTAAGATAGTTGAATTATTTATAATGTGGAATTTGAGATTAGTGCCTAATACTGGGTTATTGTACTATCTATTACAGTCATGGCATGGCATGAAAAGCCCTATAGGTTGAGTTTCTGAAAGCTTAAACATTATTGAGTTATCTTTTGAGCATATAGAACAGCATTGCTTAACTTATTCTAACTACAATGTATGACTAACTATGTATTGGATTTTCAAACCCTAGTAGGTGGTTTTTTTGGGGGGTCATACTCCTTAGTAGTTCCTTGTTGCCCTAAGTTCTTGGACGTAATATCTAGATACTCGAGTATGTCGACTAACCAAATGAAAAACTAGAAAAGAATAGGATATCGATACCAATGTATGTCACCTGCATGAGCATGGCACAAATTTTCTACATAAGCAGTCTGTATTGGTAACTTAGATTATGAAATTAAATATCTTCTAGTATTGATCTAGATGAATATGTATTGTACTTGTTTTGTGTTTTGTTTTATCCACTCTCACTTTGCTCATAGAGAGTTGAGGGAATACTGTGTATCTTTAAGTTATGAAGAGAATTGATAAGATAACATTAGTTAAGGGAAAAAGTCTTTTGAGAATGCCTAAGATGGTTGCTTTTGAAGAAGTCTTACAATATTTTGTTCTTATTTTCATAAAGGATTTGTACATATGAAAAAAAAAATATATTGTATTTTAGGTTTGGATAAATTTGATGGATGTATCTTTTGTATAAACAGGCATAAAGCTGAACTTCATTGTAATACTCCTTTATTATAACTAGAACTTTTGTTGAGTATAAATAGTCATTCCTATATAATGGTACATCCTGTGCTATGTTGGGATGTGACAGTTTCTAAGCAAATGGAGAATTTATCTACGATAAGTGAATAACCTAAGAATATAAATAAGGTTTATCAATTGATGTTTTCCATCCATTTTAAGGTTTCTTATATGTTGATAGGCCTTTTAAGCTTATGTTCTATAGGCTTAGGCCTAATCACTTAGGCCTACTCAACATCCTTTGAGCGTTTTTAGGGTCGAAGCCTCAAGGAACGAGTCAACCCAAGCCTAAATGTGAGTAGACGATTGAAACACCAAGTATTCACGTACGGGCTTAAGGAGACCCTGAGTACTATTTCCCTGTCCTCTGCCTAAAAAAAGAACTAAAAGCCCTCAGTAAAGCCTATCGCATGCTTGAGTCCTTAGTCTTGAGCCCTTAAGACCCAAGAAGTCTAGGAAAACCCAATCCATAGCCTAGCAACCTCACTCCAACTACTAGACCCTAAACATGCTAGGTGCTTGACACTTAGGTTAAAGAACATGCTATGGGGGAATGCCCTACTCGTCTCCCTTTTCTCCTTACATTAAATGCTAACAGCCTACTATACAACCTAGGGATCTAACCACCATGCCTATGAAGATTGCCTATACTAAAGTGATAAACTCCTTTCCTATGATCCACCAACCAAAAAAGGGAGCCATCCTTTCTTGTACTAAGTGTGCCTCCATACCTAAATTGCGTATGAGCAAACCTCTAGATGATATGTAGCTTCAGCTAATAAGCCTCATTCCATATAAATAGAACATAAAGTTTAAGGTATAAGAATCCTCTCCCTAGCACTCCTTACATATACCTAAATCTCTCTCTTTTTATTCTCAAATACTCTCCTTACTAACTTAGACATTGGAGAGTCTTCACTAGTAATGTTACGAGGGCTTTCTTATAGATCCACAATCATCTACGATTGTGGACCACTAAGAGAGCACATCAGAACCACCCTAATGATAAATACTATCACTATTTGCTGCCTACTACTTACACAAACCTACTAACATGGTTAGGAGTAAAAATACAAACCTTCAACCATCGCTCTACAACAGTGGTAAGCAGTCATTAATACCGCCACCACTACGAATAGCTTAACCACCTTCGAAGTTCAACTAGAAGAAGGCTATGTTCAACTAGCTGATGGAGGCTAACCAGAAAGCCTTCTAATAAAATGCTAATTTATAATAAGAATTAGTGTCCTTGCGTAAGATGAAAGGTAAGGCCAACTTTAAGGATGCCTCCATCATGATAGTGATTGACCTATAAGACCTTTAACCCAAGCTAGTGCACGAGGACTCGAGAGGTTAGTAACAGCATTCTCCTTTCCCAACCTACATCTAAAGAATCTGAGCTACTTCTATCCACCAATCTACTATCATTACTAAGCCACACTCTTCCATGCTTATTGTTTTCAATTGATTTATGTGTGAAATTTTGCTCTTACAATTGTAAAGAAGAAAGGCTAAAGGTAGTGCTAGGGTTCGTCCGGCATAGCTACTCTGATGCCTAAGTAAGAGAGTGTTTGAGAAAAATAAGTAAATAAGTAGTGTATGAGAGTCCTTACAGTGCGTTCTTTCCCTTGTTCATAGGTACATATCAAATGTCTGTAATAGTAGGTAATCATTAGATGCAAATTACATAGCAACTCCTAAATTAATCACATGCCTAAAGAATAGGAGTAGTAGGAGGTTATGTAATAAGATCATGCAATGCTACAACTGTCCGTGCTACTTTTCAAATTTAAATATATAAATAGGCTAAGGCTTTAGGCCCATTAGATTAGCTAAGCCACCAAAGGCCCAAATAGAAAACAGCAATGGTTGGTGGCTCGATAGAAGAGATGTTGAGCAATATAGCTAAACTAAATTCTGCTATCAACATTTGCCCCCCAACTCCTATGGTCGAGAATTCGATGATGGGAGTTGATAACAAGAATCAATATTCAATCTAATTAGTCAAACAATAAAAACCTAAACATGTGCTCTCTAGATAGTTATAAGACATCTTCCAAGTTGACTTGTGGTTTTGTTGTTGGCATCCTTCAATGTAATATTTGAAACGCATTGTATTAATTTCCAAATGAAAAGTCATAACCTTTTAATTTTCCCACTTGTCTACTTTCTGCAGAAGCACATAGGATAGCTGTCATGTTAGTCATCATAAAACCACAAGGTCTATTAACTGTTAGTGACATAATATCCCTTAGATATCTAACTCCTGACATGTGTCAATCGTTGATGCTTTTTCCATCTAATCAATACCTACACTCTATAAGTCATGCCTTAGAATTTTAAGAGAGGAGATCATTAATCACACACATATAAAAGGCTGTTTCGATTCTAGTTATCATTTTCTATTTTTCACTCGTCACATTCCCTTTCAAAATTTTCTTTTGTTTTCAAAAGTAACTCTTGTCCAAATTTCGTGTAGCTTTCTTATGCATACCTTTGATTAATCTAAATTCAATAGGTATGGTTTGAAGTGTCATCTATCCTCTTATGTATTTAGATTCTGAAGCAACTCTTTTTAAGGCTACTTACCCTTACCCCCTAAAGAAGGATTCGTTCGGCCTCCTCTTTTGGTAATTTGATGGATAGCACAATGGAGGGGTGAGAGAAACCTGCTCATATTGATGCTCTTCCTATAGATAATTAGCCCAATTATAAGGAAGATAGGTTAATTGCTAGATACTTATATAACAATGTCATTTATAATGTTAATGCTCCGGATGGTGTAGTGAGTGGTGGTATTAGGCAGCTCGTCGTGAAATACAATAAATATTGTCAAGATTTCCCTAATGAATGGCACCTATGACGATTGATGGTAGATGAAAGAGTTTGTTTTCCCATTGACAATGAATTTCATTTATATTTGAAATACCTATATTTTGGGTTACGTTTTTGGGTTATGTCTATTGTTTTCCACTTTTTAGAAGCAATTCTTCAATTATTTCCATATTGCTTTAAGCATGTTCTCTCCCAACAAGTATAAGCTTCTTGTAGCATTTGAGATTATATGTGAGGAAATTAAGGTTAAGGTTACTCCTCTTTTTTTAGATATTTTTTCACAATCCAAAGATAGCTGGATAGTTGTTCTATGCAGTAGCTTAGCATGGCCACAAATTTTTGGATAGATTGGAGTGCAAAATACATAAGTGGCATGATAAATATGTTTCGATTAGATCCAATGAAGAGTTGGACTTTTGGAATCAACGGACTAAACCCATCTAAATAAAGTATATCATGTTATTACGAAATAATGCTATTGCCACCACGAAGATCCAAGAGAGGCGAGGGAATAAAATGTTCTTCTAGGATTCTGAAAGGATTATATCCTAATATGAGAAGAGGGAGCCCATATTTTTTTACAACAAAGGTTTGTTTTGATCTACCTGCCATACCGAGTAGAGCTACAGGAGGAAAGCCATTCTCATGACTTATGGGGGGGAGGATCATTACCTTTAGGCTTCACTCAACATAGACTTGTAAGTTTTTTCTTATTCCTCTCTCTTCTTTTATGATACTATCTCTCTTATGCAAGCATGGTTGCAGGAGATGTAGATCCTAAGAAATGGTTAGCATATGCTAAGGCTAAGAAACAAAAGCTTGACAAGTGTGTAACTACTAAAGCTCTTATTAGTTGGCCTCCAACACCAAAGAAAACAACCTAAGAGAAGGTTACAAAACTAGTTGTTACTCTAAAGAGGAAGAACGAAACCCCTCAATCCAATGAAGGTCAAAGAATTAGGCAAATAGAGGTTGTTAAGACCTTGCAACCAGAAGTACTTCCCGTAATTAGGGATACACTTCAAGAGGAGGTGTCGAGGGAAGCTAATTATCCTACGGTTGTTGACAAAAATGCCAAGGTTATTCCTCAAGAAGTTGTAGATAGCTTGATAAACCAAACAAACACTAAGCAAAGTCCTAGAAAGAGAAGTGGGAAGGAGCATGCCAATCAACCTTCATCCAAGAGAAGTAAACGCACAGATGAGAAGATAAAGGAGATTTTAAGAAATAAAGCTTTCAACATTAGGTCTATCAAGTTTGTTCCCAACTGTAAGGTAAGTGAATATTTTGTACTGTACTAAAGCCGCAATATCTTAGATGCTGGTTTAACTTTGGATGATAGGACAAAGTCCTTTGCCCTGATAAAGGAGGTCATTCTCTCGAAGGACAAGGAGATAACAAAGAAGGATGTAGAGAGGGTCAACAATTGCAACAAATGCCACATTGCTACCAAATTGTATGATGTAAGATTATAATTATGGTCTAGCTTTCATTTACAATTTATATCTCATTACTGGCCTCACTCCTCTTCTTTGTGTAGATTAACAACCATGTTCTGACAGCCTTAGATGAAACTAAAGAAAAGATGAAAAAGGTATGTTTAATTTTGAATTATATGGTCAAATATTGATCAACTTATTCAGCATGTTAAATTTGTTGCAAAAGGTAAAGGAGGCTTATAACTCCTCAAAAGCATAAACAAGCATAGCCAAGAATGAGATGATTAAGGCCAAGATGGAGGCTAAGAAGCCATAGGAAGAGCTCTCGTCCTAGAAGCTATCACATTCATTAGTAGTTAATGAAATCAAGGGCCTTAAGACTAAGAATGACGAACTTTACAAGTAGACCGAGGACCTGAAGGAGGAGCTTCATAAGGAGTGAGAAGAATGATGGGATTAGGAAAGATAATCATATCAATGAGTGAGGAGGAAGATAAATTAAGAGTTTAAACAAAAAACTTGGAGATAAATGTCTCTAAACTAGAAACTTGTATCATCGAACTAGATGAGGCAACAAAAAAGAAGTCTTCTATTGAGGAAGCACTATCAATTATAGCTCCTAGTAAACAATGCAAGAGATTACTTCGGAAAAAGTTCTTATAGGGAATCCAATTGGCAAGGGCAGAAATTCTAAAAGTTCATCCTGATTATGAACTATCATACCTCAACTTTGTCGATGTCGATGATGATGATGCCAATAGTAGTGATGAAGCAGTTGGCAAAGAAGTGGAGGCTAAGGTTCAAAGGTAAGGTGAAAATGATAAAGCCAACGTTGAAGTTCCTATAGATGCTAAGGAACTATGATCGAAGGAGGCCCCTTATGTTCATAAGGAGACCTCCAACTCCTTCAACAAGACCCCTAATGCCAACAAAGAAATAAACTCCAAGAAGGTCTCAAGCTCTACCCATTAAGACATCAACTCTACCCAATCCAAAAGGAAAAGTACCTCAAACTCTCAAATAGCCACTTAATTTGTACTTTTTTATACAATATTTTCATAGCCATTACTCGTGGTCAAGATTCATGGTCAAGATGCTGACCTTTCAGTTGTAATTAATTTTATATGATTTTCAAAACTTTTTAATCCTCGATACATTTTATTTCACGCGCTATTTGTACTTTGTGATCTTTCATAGATGTAGTGTCATTAGCTATGTAGGGCTTGAACTTTTAGGCATTAAGTTATATTTCCTTAACTACAAAGTCTACCTATTGAAGGCTACTTAAAATACATTAGCCTTGATTGGTTGGAACTCTTTTCAAAACATATTTAGTATTACTCGTCGATTAGTACTACACTCGTTAATGAATGATGGTTGGAGCTTTCAGTAAGCCCTTATCATTTACTTTTAGTCGACGAGGGTCTAGCCCCTTTCGGTAAGCCCCTATCGTTAGCCTTGATTGAGTAATACTAAATCTTAGATTGAGTAATACAAAAGCAAACATTAATCATCCGGCCCTTCTAGTGGATATGCCACTATTATTTACGACTTCTTAGACCCTTACTAAATCCTCCCAGTTGCACTGAGCTTCCCTTAATTGTCTCGCACACCAGTTGCCTCCAATTTCCTACAAACCAAGTCTTCGGGCTAAAACACCTTATGTTTCACCTTTTGATTATAGTACCTTACTGCGTTATGTTGATAGGCAACAACTTTTGCTCTCATGATATCTTTAATTTCCTCAATTGTATCCAAATTGGCTATAGGCCAACCTAATTCGCCATAACGTCAAACTTCTACATTTGGAGATTGGATAACTCCAATTTAATCAACAAAATTGCTTTTGATCCAAATGCAAGCTTGAAATGTGTCTCTCCTATCAAAGTCCTATAAGAGGTCTTATTCCCCCATAAGACATTAGGCAATTCATTAGCCCATTTGTCGTTAACTTGATCAACTCTTCTTTTCAAACTATATAGGATGGTCTTGTTAGCAGCTTCTACTTGTCTAATGGTTTGAGGATGAGCCACTGAAGTATAATTCAGGCAGATGCTGTGCATTTCACAAAATGCTTGAAATTTATTGTTATCAAACTATAGTCGGTTATCAAGTACTATCATAACGGAAATGCTAAACCTTAATATGATAAAATTGAAGACAAAAGGCTCAACCTTTTGCTCAGTAATTTTTGTTATTACTTTAGCCTCAACCCATTTGGTAAAATAGTCCACTATAACTATGATGAACTGTCACTAAGTTGTAGACTGCAAAAATGGTTCAAGTATGTCCACCCTTATTGGGCAAAGGGCTAAGGGCTAGAGAGGTTATGTAATTCAATGGAATGTATATGGCTCAATGCCTTGTGTTTTTGGCATTATGGACATTGTCGAACAGTAGATTTTGCATCATTTTTCATAGTTGGCCAATAATAGCCAAGTCTTAATGCATGGATATATAGATTCTGACCTTTCACATGATTGCTACAAACATCTCCATGCAATCCAAATAGAATTTGTTGTGCGTCTTTCTGTGGAAGGCATCAAAGGTAAGGTTATGAGAGGTTATGCTTGTATAGCTGGTCATCAATTAGTGTGTAGTTTACGACCCGATATATCAACCTTTGAGCTTCTTCCTTATCTTTAGGTAAAACTCCATCCTTTAGATAATCAATAATCAAATCCATCCAAGACCTCTTCCTTAGGCAAGGAGTCAATTCATAACTCCACCTGACAATTTCTATACTTTTACTAAAGAGATACTCAATAAAGAGGTTGTCACCTAAGTTAAGTAAAGTTGGACTGGCCAATTTAGAAAGCTCATCAGCAATAATGTTTCTAACCCTTGGTATCTTCTCAATTGTAGAAAAGATTAAAATTCTTCTACGAGTGTTCGTACCAATAGCAGGTGCTTGCTTATCATATCTCCCTTTGTTGCATAGCTTCCTCTGACTTAATTTACAATCAATTGGGAATTGGAAAAAACTGCGACTTTCTCAACTCCAACTTCCTTTGCTAGCTTAAGCCTAATAATTAGGGCTTCATATTCGGCTTCAATATTAGTGGTTAGAAATCTAAACTTTAATGCATATTAAATCTTCACATTATGAGCCCTTACAAAATAGACCCATACTGCATCCTTGCTTGGTGGAAGACCCATCAACATATAAATTCCATGTAGATTTCTTAGCCATTTCAATGCTATCTTCTTCTCTAGTGAACTTCATAACAAAATCTACTAATATTTGAGCTTTTAATATCGTTCTAGGTTTATATTACACACCATAGGCACTTAGCTCTATAGCATACTTCATCGTTCTCCCTTATGAGTTTGGTTGTTGCAAGGCTTGTCAAAGAGGTTGATTGGTAAGAACAATTATCTGATGTGCCTCAAAGTATGACTTTAATTTACTTGTCAAGAGAACTACTACCAAAACAAACATTTCAATCTTTGTATATCGTTGTTCTAAGCCCTGTAAGACATGACTCACTTAATAAATTAGTTGATGCTCCCTACCTTCAAATCAAACCAAGACAAATGAAAGAGCTCAGTTACTAATTGATAGATATAAAAATATGTCTTCTTCGAAGATGGGTGTTGAGAGTATTAGTGGTGATGCCAAAAATTCTTTTAACCTATTAAATGCTACTTTGTACTTATTAGTCCACTAAAATTCTTTTGGGTTATTCAACATTTTGAAAAATTTCACATACCTATTTGCACTTCTTGACACAAATCTGTTTAGAGCTGCAATCCATGCAGTTAATTCTTGAACTTCATTAATGATGCTAAGGGACTTCATGTTCAAAATAGCATCAATCTTTCTAAGATTTGTCTCAATGCCATGCTAAGTGACTATATACCCTAAAAATTTGCTTAAGGTGGTAACAAAAATATACTTCTATGGGTTAAGCTTCATGTTGTATCTCCTCAAGGTTTTAAATGTCTCTTCGAGACGAACAAGGTACTGATCATCTGTTTTACTCTTAACTATTATATCATCAACATAGACTTTGACATTTTAGTGGATTTTGGGCTTAAACATCTTAGTCACAAGCTTCTATTAAGTTACGATAGCATTTTTAGCCTAAAGGGCATCACCATATAACAATATGTCATAAAATTTACAACAAAAAACATGTAGACTTCATCATCTTTGTCTATCTTAATATGATTATAGCTAGAAAATGCATCCACAAAAGAGAGTAAGGCATGCCCCGGTAGTTAAATTAACCATCAGATCTATTTTTACAAGGGGAAGTTGATAGGAATCAAATTATCAGACCTTTAACTCAAGGCTCAAACGTGAAGACTTGAGGGATTAGTAAAGAGGATGCTCGATCATGATCGAGCCAACCTCCAGCTCAATAGTATTGGTGTCGAGAAACCCAATGCACATCCATACCTACAACTTCTTGGAAGGACCTTTAAGTCTCCTCAGTACTTTAATTTAGCAGTCACCAACCTACTCGTACAATTTGTCTACTTCTACCAGAAAGTCACCCATCTATAGAGAGCCACATATCCAAGCAATTACATGATGGAATCTTTCGTACAAGACTGATGTTTTTCTTGATTTTCTCTTTATGCCCTTTTCCATTCTATATACATTACTTCTTTAGAACTTTACCCTTTTTTGTCATTTTCATTTATAGTTGTTGCCCTAATATTTCAGTTATAAATTCCTATTGTAAATGTAGCCACATCATCATACATCAAATATTAAATATACTTCCCCTTTTGTAAGCTAAGTGTGCTTACTTCCTTCTTCTTACTCTTATCTTAACCTTTAAGCATGGCTAAGTAGTGAGTATCCTCACTAGACTAGGTCATATATGATATCGAGTTGAGTCATAAGTCCGCATAGTTTCCTTAGTACGTCACATCCTTGGAATTGTTCTTGGTTTTGCTTGTTTACTTTCATTATTATTCATGCAATTTTCCATCTTCATTTTTTTAAGCTTTCTACAAGCTTAGACCTACCCTAATACTATCACCCTTGTCAACCCTCAGTACGGTGTATCAAATTAGGATATTAGCAAAACTTTAGTTTTTTTTTTCTTCTAATTATTTTAACATGCTTGGAACATATCCTTCCTATAATTTCTTTTGGTGTTTCTTTGTTAACGTTATTCTAACTCCTAGATTATTTTAGTCTATGACTAGGAATAGTGATAAAAGTCTTATTAACATCCTATGTAAGAGAGTACATGAAGTAATAGATCTAATTAATCAAGGTTCACCACTTTGAGTTATGGAAGATTTAGAAGAAGAAGAATTCGAAAACATAGTAGTGAACAACAATGATGCCAACAAGACCTTGTTGGAATTTCTTAAGCCTAAGGTAACTAAAGCTGAATCCAGTATCACTAGACCAGTGGTGTAAGCAACATCCTTTTAGATCTAACCAAACATGATATAGACGGCACAATAGTTCATCTAATTCGATTGGTTAGATAATTAAGATCTAAAATAGTCATATCTCAAGCTTTCTATTAATATGCAACACATTCAAAATCAATAGATTCACAGATAATGTGGTGAAACTTAGGTTATTCCTATTTTCACTTAGAAGTAAGGCTAAGTAATTGCTTAATTCACTTCTTAGAAGATCAATCAAAACTTAAGAAGACTTGGTTGAAAAATACTTAGGGAAACATTTTCCACCTGCCAAAATAGTAAAATTTACGAACAATATCTCATCCTATGCCAAATCAATGGTGAGATACTATATGATAGCTAGGAGAGATTTAAGGAGTTGCTAGGGTGTTACCTACATCATGGGTTGCCTTTATGGATGCAAATTTAGATATTCTATAATAGTCTCAATTATCCTACTTGGCAAATTATCGATTCCATAGCTAGAGGTAATCTA
Source organism: Lumnitzera littorea (assembly GCA_024138015.1). Taxonomy (NCBI): domain Eukaryota; kingdom Viridiplantae; phylum Streptophyta; class Magnoliopsida; order Myrtales; family Combretaceae; genus Lumnitzera; species Lumnitzera littorea. The sequence continues at coordinate 64,099,945 of JAMXBB010000005.1, read as the reverse complement.
AGTGCTAAGACACTAGATGAAACCCAAAAATATAATAGATAACATGGCCATTAATAACTTAAAGTAGGATAATGTGAGAACTAAGGTTAAGGTGATCAAGAAAATTTGAAGTGGATTCAATCATTGCATTAACGCCTCAAGTTGAGAGACTTAGTAAGAAATTTGAAGGATTGATGAAATTGTTAAATGTAATGCAAGAGAAACACTAAGTGATATGGAAGATTTTAACTTTATTGCTAATAGAACTCAAGATAATCCTTTTAACAATACTTATAATCCAGGATGGAGAAATTAACCAAATTTATCTTGGGGCGCCCAGCAACAACAACAAAATAGGAATGTTTAACATCAAAGCAGGAACCTCAATCTAGAGGAAAAGCTAAATTGGTTTATACATAACTCAAATGTTCAATTACAGGTTACAAAAGTAGCACTTGAGAATACTAAAGCATCCCTTAAGAATTTGGAGAGTCAATTGGGATGGTTAGCTAAAATCATCACAGACAGGTAACAAAGAAGTATGCCTAGAAATACAAAAGAATCCAAAACCAATGGGATCAAAACAAAACTAAAAGAAGGATTTAACCATCCAGCTAATGATGTAAAACAATAGCGCTCGTAGAAGGCAAACCAAGTTTATTTTTTATTTAAGTTTCTCTTTTAATTGTCATTGTTTCAAATGTCTTTTGAGATTAGCTTTTCCCTATAATAAACACTTTTATTTTATCAAAAAGCTAATGGAAAATTCTATTTATGTAATGTTGTTTGAATATAAATTATCATATAAATTAAGTGGTTCTTTAATTGAGTTTTAAACTCAACTTACCTTTTTTTTTTTAGATTTTACGAAGTAATTTTAGGTGAAGAAATAAGGAAAATCAACAAAAGTTGGATTTAGAAGTCAAAGAGGATTGTAGCCAAAGTTCATGCTCATGAACTTTCCTGTGATCCCCTTAGAGATAAAATCAAAAAGTAGCTTGAAATTGGAGACCAAGAGGATTATGGCCAGGATCATGCTCATGATCCTTGCTCGTTATCATGCCTCAGACAAAAGTACATAGACAAAGGAAGGACCACAACAAAAAACCATGGCCTTAATCTCTTACCATAGTCGATCTACAAATTCAAACTCCATGGCTATTCTCCCTTCCTCTTATTCTAAACATATACCCCTAATGCGCTCCACTAAGAATAGATAAGGGCAGTAATATTAGGAATGTGTCTAAGCTTGTAGAAAGCTCGAAATGTTAGATAGTTAACATACGAAACAAAAGAGAAACAAGTAAACCATGAATTATTTCGATAATATGATGCACCAAGGAACCTTCATAAACTTACGAACTAGCTCAATATGATGGAGTAGCTCAATGAGGTTACTCACCATCTAACCTTATTTAAGGGATAAGATAAGAGTTAAGGTGGTAGTAAGCAAGAATCTTAACACCAAAAGGAAGTTCAGTATTTTCAATAGTGATGATGATTGCAATTGCTTACAAAAGAGTATTTATGCTTGAAATATTAGGGCAACATATTAACTATGGAAAATACTAAAAGGGCATTTTCCAAATTAAGTATGATATAAGAAATAGATAAGGGTATAAAAGAAATTTACAGAATATAAGCTTCTTTGGCAGATTCCTTTACATGAATGGCTGGGAGACACATAGTTGACATTCACGTAGATTCCTTCACGTAGATAGCTTGGTCAAATTTTGTTGATGTCAAGCTGATCTGTGAGCTTTATGGGGTTATGTCAACTCAAATGTGCCCTAGGGACGTTAGATAAAGTGTTGCCGAGCTGGCCAGCAAGTTGGTTGAGTTGTCAACAAACCAGTCCTTAGGTCAATACTTGATTATTGACACATAAGGAGGTGCTTAGCTCAACATATGTGGTAAGTCGGCAAGCAAAAGTAGCTCGAACTCCTCAAGAATAGGTCAAAATGAAAGGATGTTCCTTGCCATGCTCTCAAGTCCTTGTGCTCAAGCTCAAGTCAACGGTCTAATAGCTTGATTCCCATCAACGTCTCTCTAACACACCACTCTTTCTCACTTTCTCTCACCACCAAGCACATAAACCTTACAATTTTTTGCAAATTTCTACTATAAATCAAAAGTATGTACAACCTTACTCTTTACTTGGATTTAGATATTTGTTGTTTATGAGAATAAAAATTAGATTTTTATTTAGGGTTTAGTGAGATAATGTAATGGTTGCATGTGTAGAGATTGTTGATTTTAAGAGTGATTAGTAAAAAATCATGAAATAAAACATGTTTTGTATGCATTGTTTGTTCAAAATCACTCCTAAAAGTTCATGATTTGTAGATGTTGAAAAGAGAAAGATTATGGAAAGTGATGTGGAGGTGATGATGAAGAAGAAGAAGATAATATGAAGTAATTGAGGATTGTTTGTGCATTCTTGTTATAAAATCGTATTGTGAATGTGAAACTCACTCAATGAATAAATTGCTATGATTTTTCTTTAGCACAAGTTTTTAATAAAAATGTCTAGTAGATGAGATGCTACAAATTGTCATTGAAAGAGATTTTGAACTAAACTAGGATTTCATTGTGTTCTGATCACATTGCTTCATTAATCTGTGTCGGCAATAAATTAGCATTGGATTAAAGAGATTTTCTATTACTTGAATTGGATGGCAAAATTTTCTTCGCAGCATCATAGTATTTTAAAAATATGACATTGAATCAAACTCCCCTTTGTTTTATTAATTTTAGATCGTACCTCAATACAATTATGGTACTACAAAGAATAGCTTAGGTTTTACTTCGACCCTTCCCATGCTAAGATTCACTAAATCATGGCAAAGGAAGTGGTACGCTAAGTTATCCATGAAGGAATGCAGACCTAATGCTATTATTAGATGGGAAGCTTTGGCTTAAGTAGGTTATGATGCTTGGTAAGAGAGTACATAGAATTTAGATGATGTGATTGACTTTTAACCATCAATGAGCTGACTTATAAGGAGCTCACCTTTGAGTTTCCTTGTACTTCAAGTTTCCTAATACTCTCACTTTGGCATCTAACATAATGGAGAATGGGACACAATATACAATGTATTTCTAGTGTGATGGATGCATGATTAACATGCATTTTGACAAGATACCAACCACATTGGGATTATATCTCAAGACATTAGTGTGCACTAAAGAGTATAGGAATTTGCTTGTTAAGAGTGCTGAATGATGCTTAAGCATGGTTAAGGATGAGTATTGGTGATTTGACTTATGATCCTAAGAAATCAAATGCTTTGAATTTGAGAGATTCTACTCTCAAATCATCCACTATGCTCTTACTAGAAGCATTATGGGGAGGAAATACAATATAAGGGTTGTTAATGAAAGGGACATCCTACATTTTCATTGTATAGTGGAGAGGCACCAAATAAATTTAAGCATTCGCATGGCCTTCTTCTTTAGAAGCTAGGCTACAAAAGGAAGAGCTAGATACATATTCACAAGCCCTTTTACTATGTAGTTTATGAAGAACATATCCCAAATTCATGATCTCCCATAATGTAGAGGATTGATCCCTCGACCCCAATTAGTTTCGAGTCCATTTGTGTTATGAAACTCCTTACTTCACCTCGAGAAACCATTACCTAAGCCATGTGAGGATGAGCCATCCACTTCATCTTAATAGCCCTGATCTTCTTTAGTGTTAGGCAAAATTAAGAGGATGGTTGAAAAGTTGTTAAAGGGGCAAAAGACACTCGAGCAAGAGGTACGGTACACCTATACATCTATTGAGGCATTGCTCACCTACTATGGGATATCACCACTATTGCCTTAGGATTTTGATGATGTAACTGAAGAGATTGTTAAGGACAAGAATAGCCATGAGGAGGAATATTGAGCTCCTTTTTCTTTTTATTTTCTTTTAAAAGACTTAGTTAATTTTTTTCTATATATGACTATAATAATTAACAACCTACCTTTTCTTTCCTTTTCGTTAACTATTTAACTTTTCATCAATAGAGAATTCTATAAGGATGGCAATGACATGCTCGACTTAGCAATTTTATAATAAGGAAACTGTAGGCTTGAATAAATCGAATGGAATTCATGGCTCTAAGCATAAAAATTTTTCACAATCAATACCATAAACCAGAGAAGTTTCAATTTCTTTTTACTTTACTTTTTCTTCCTTTTTATTTGTGCCTCCATAACAGTGTACATTGTGTTGATAGTATATTTCAGTAAAATAGGACGAAAGCCTAAATCAGCAACATTGAGGCTTAAGCCCAACACCTACAATCTTTCTGGGTGCAAGTATCGACTCGCCTACAAGAATCCCAAGTAAAGGGACCCACTTTTATTCTCTTATTCTTCATAACACTTTACAGTTCTATTCACATGATAAAAAGGGTTGACTTAGGCATTAAAGTGATTGTACTAAAGCACCATTTAGCTATTCTCTTATTCTTCATAACACTTTACAATTCTATTCACATAATAAGAGGATTGACTTAAGCATTAAAGTGATTGTGCTGAAGCACCCTTCGGTGCTCTCCGTAGCTATTTTCTCATTTTGCAGGTATTCACACATTAGAATAAAAATCACCAATCAATAATTAGCGCTATATGTAGGAATGAACAATCTATCGTCATGGTTTCTACAAATTTATGAAAATTTTATGATGGCTCTATAAGGGATTTTTCTAATTTTGGTTAGACATTATTTCCTTACTTTTGTCTTTGAGATTTAGTGAATACTCTAATAGTCCCACAATTTACGTTGGCATAGAAGATTGCGTTTCCCTTTCCACTTTAAATCAGTGTTGATATTCCTTTTCTTCAGAGCTGATGATGTTTTGATTTCAACACACTCTTTTCTTGGATCGGCTTCTCCATTCCTCATTTTGTATCGCAAAAATGTAAGGCATTGTCGTGTAACCGCCATGTCGCGCTTGTCCTTGAGATATGTTTTTGAAATTAGAAAAAGAGGACTGTAGTAGTTTTTCTTTGCCAATAGTATGAATATCGCCATGCATTTAATCTTGGTAAAATAGCCTTAGTGGCGCTCTTTTTTCTTAAAGCACAATCATCACTTAATCTCCATTCCGCACCAAGTGCCAAGTTCATAACCGCCTATTACATGTTCGGGTAGCCTTGAATCCTGATATTTGCTATTTGTTGGTGGAGCATTTGGAAAGTATAATTCGAAAAAGATGAAAGTTGGAAAGTCGAATGACAACTTCAGTTGAAAGTTTTAAGGCATGATATTCGTATTCACTGACAAAGGATCTGCTGATGGAATTAATTTCTCAGCTTCGCCAATGTAATGCCTTCGATTATTTTATCAAAAACTTTATAATGCTGAATTATAGCATGTTGCAACAAAAGCTTTGCTAGAAGCATGAGATGAAATTCGACCTCAGCAGCAACGTGACAAATTGTTCCCATACGTATATATGTAATGCATTCTTTATTTTGTTTCCACAAAGTTCAAGAATGCAATAAGTTAGAAGCCCGAACTCCTCAAATTATAATGCTGAGAGCTGATAAAAATGGCCAAATAACCTATTGTTACAACACCCTATCCGAGCTAAACAATTGGGCTCCAAGATGCTGACTTCCTACAAGTCAAGCAATTCAACCGATTGTTAAAGAGAGTAGGCCTTCATAATCCAATCTATAAAGTATTTTCAAGCTTGTTCCAAGCTCTAAGTTTGGATCTGTAGTACATCCATGCCAAATGCAGCGTAGCCGTAAATGTTTTCCAAGCTCCACACAAGCTGAGTGTCATCAACACACAGTGGCAAAAAGCAACTCCTATTTCTCATTACAGCCACTATAAGTTAAGCTACTCCAAATGTGCTAAGCAACATTGACGTGTTTGTGGATAGCCAGTTATCGAGCCGATTAGTCACACATGCATCCGAGTAGCATATCAAAGCTCTCAACTTTGATGACCAAACTACTCACCACTACGCTGCAACTTCCACGTGTCTGAGCGCTTCCTAAAAGCGGCTTTCTCAAGCTTGACAACGAGTAGTGAATCCGATATCAAGTAGTGCATTCTGTAAGAGCTTGTTGTAACAACTCAAGCTTTTGTCCACGATGCCGAGTTACTTGGCTCTGTACTGTACTACCAAGCTCAGCAACAAACTGAGTCGACCATTTTCCACCGAGGCTAAGCTACTACAGTATGTCTATGAAGTACAACTATGAAGTAAACCAAGCCCTTCATTGTAACAACTAAGTTGAGAGGTAATCTGAGCATGCCTGACCTTGCTTGCACATTGCTGTCAATCCACACTTGGACAAGGCTATATCAGCCTCTTCTAATAAACGAACAACAATTGAAGATGCATGAAGTCTAAGCTCCTATCTATCACATAATTGAGATAACAAAGAATCATCAAACTAGTTGGCTACAGCAAAAAGAGCACCAACACGTGACTTCAGCTTATTAGAAGTTTTCTTTTTTTTTTTTAATGAGGAGGAACAGAATTTCTAATGCATTGACTATCCATAGGAGCTGTTCTACACAACAGTCGAGTAATTTCTCCACTTAGCCATGAGAAAAGCCATGGGTGTCAAGTTGTATAAGCAAGAAAAACAAAGAACCAAGTGACCAAGTTCTTTTATAGATTTGAACAAAGACCAAGCTACTGAACTAAAGTGAAGAACTAAAGCTATTCTTCTTTTCCAAGTTGTCAATTTTCTGTTCAGCTAATTCTTTTAAAGTCTAAGTAGTCCAACTACCAAGCAATTGTGGAACCAAGCTGCATTGGACATGCCGAGTTCCTTCTTAATTGAGCGCTTTAGCTTCTAAACTCTACATTCCATGACAATAAGTCCACACGCTACAACAATGGCCGAGAACCTTCATGATATTAACCAAGCAATCACCAACTACGCTGACTAAATTGAGCCTAATAGCTCAAGATGCCGAGCAATTCAGTGCTAGGGCTGCAAACTTATATTTCGAGTGTGCCAATCTCTTTTTAGCCAAAATCAGTCCACACCAATCAGGATTATCCTACCGTTATTTGCTTTAAAATGTCCCCTGCATATGACTTCGTGGATGGAAGATGAGTATGGTTGAGCTTTTAGTCAAGATTAAGCTCCTGACAACAGTGTATTGCAAGTTTCCGGGCTCTTGGGCGATTGATTGATGTTCGAAGTATCTCAGTAATCCATGGCTAAGCCACACTTACCAAGCAAAGTTTTCAAACTATAGTGCACATGACAATCCATGGCCAAGCAACTCTAGCCAAGCAAAATTTCCAAACTATAATGCACACGGCAATCCATGGCCGAGCAACTCTTGTCTAGCTAGTTTCCAAGCTATAAGTGAGTTCATGCCAAGTTTCTTGTCGAGCTAAATCTTGACAACACGACAGTCCATGGTCTAGACAATCCGGAATATACTTGACAGCATACATGTATAAGTGAAGCCCGACGTTCACAATTGCTTGTTTAATAGAAGCCACGCATACTTCAACAATTCGGCTTTATACCAATTTAACAGCTCGGATATTTCGATGTTGGTAGCTTGGCATCGACGTTCACGCTACTATACTTTAGTTAAGCTCGAATCCACTTCAAATGGACCACTACAATGAGCCACCTAATAACTCCTTCGTTCAAAGCGAGTATATGCAGGCTACTATAGTAGGCGAACTGAACATAAATAGTAAGCCCTAGTGCCTAGCCAACGATGACTAAGCTAAGCCAAATCATGCTGACTTATTCCAGCACACAACCATTCGAACCGAACATTATCTCGTAGAGTGCCTGTAATTTAGTTACCCGCTGCAATACTTGCACTCAAAATCATAGATCAGGCCTAGGTAATGTTTGGGAAGCTGTCAAAGATTATTAACGGTTTAATGTTTATGCCAAACTCAAGCATCCAAGATAAAGTCCAAGCTTGAAGAACGTTGTTATTAATTCCAATCTGTACCCTTCCAAAGTTGAAGCTAGTGCATGGGACCGAGTGAAGTTTATGCTTAAGATGTGTCTCGTGCTACCTGAAATTTCAGGTAAATGACATAGCCCAACTTGAAAATGATATAAGAAAAAAAAGAGTTGAACTATTTACAGATAATGTGTCAATCAAGCCGCTCAATTCCCAAACAAAGAGGAGATGCTCTTGTTGGTTATTTATCCTTTAAGGCATGTATCTCATGTTATACATTGTATTGTGATATTATGGATATCCAAATTTAATTCTTGGTTATAGTACCAATTTATATTCGTCTACATTTGTGATACTTTATGTAAATTTTAACAAGCTCATTTTAATCTCCCTTTGGGATGAGGGAGAGAATTCAAAAATAAATTAGTGCTAAAGAAGCACCTCGATATAAGTCCATGCAAAGTTTGATTTGTTAATAGTCTACTCTTCAATAGCTCTATACACACTACGAGTGATAAGCCAATCAAAAAGCACTAATTCTTAGGTCCTGTATTTGATGGATAATGGGAAAGGGATATGATGTAAACCGTAACCAAGAACAGAAAAGGTTGGCCACTGGATGGGTCCAAATTTGCAAAAGGCTTAAAAGAGTTAATGGGGCGGGAAGTGCAAAAGGAATGAACGACAAATGAATAGTAAGCAAAACCTACTAACAGCTCTAGAGGATATAACACACAAATAAAACTTTCGAGAACTCACAGCACAATTTAATATAACGCACGAATTGATGTAGTGAGGTTACTCGCCACATAACCTTACTTAAGGGAAAGGACAAGAGTGATGCCAAGCATAAAACAATAGAGTGTTTATGCTAGAAAGAAAAAAATACTCAAGTATATTAATGATAATTTATCTACTTGCAGCTTACAAATACAAAGGATATTTATACCCAAGAATTTAGGGCAACTTCCCTAAAAGGGGAAAAGACAAAATGGGTATTACCTTAAAGTAGTAATGTACAACAATACAAAAGGGTAAAAATAAATATTTACAGAAGCAATAATTAGTGGGGCGGATTCTATACGTATCCTGTACACATAAGGATGCTATAATGGTGAGGTTGTCAACAGATACGGACAAATCAGTACAGCCAATTGGTGTATCTAAGCAAGGACGACTTATGTAGTTTAAGGTCTCTCTCTCAACATAGTGGCAAGGGTGATGCCAAGTAAATAAGTGGTCAGGCATGAAGGAGAATTAGATGTTGTCTTGGCCATCCATTTCTCGGCATTCTATCTATGAGAGATTGGTAGTCATTCGGTACGGCTTAAGGAGTGACTCAACAAGGAAGTACTTGGGATTGGTAGGAGTTAGCTAAAGTAAAAGAATTCATCTTCTCAAGCCTTTCAATCCTTAGGCTCGACTGCAGGTCAAAAGGTTAGTAACTTGATTCCCATTATTCCTCTAGGTTGATTTAGATTTAGGATCAAATTTAGATGGCCTTCAATCAATTCCCAATTAGGGTGATATGGACTGAGGTTGGCAATATTAAAGGTATTGGAAACCCCATAATCCTCTAACAGCTCCAACCTGTAGGCGTTGCCATTGATCTTCTGGAGGATTCTAAAGGGTCCCTTAGCCCGTATGGATAATTTGTTCTTCCTCTTGCCCGGGAATTGTTCCTTGTTGAGGCATAGCCATACCAAGTCTCCTAGCTAGAATTACATGGCTGTCTTACCCTTAGTCTTCTCTCACATTCTTCTAGTAGCTTGGTCAATATACCGAGTGACCTTATCGTATATGTACTAAAGGGATTATGCTTTGGCCAAGGCGTCAAGGTCCTCTTGCACGGATATTGGTACAAGGGTATGGTCAAAGAGCAACTAGAGATTGAATCCATAGACCACCTCAAAGAGAGTCTGTTTGATGGTGTCATGTATTGTTCAATTGTAGGTAAACTCGACCACTAGCAAGCAAATGTCCCAATCAACTAAGTTCTTACCCACTATAGCTTAAAGTAGTGATCCTAAAGTACGATTAACCACCTCTTTTTGGATGTCAGTTTAAGGGTGACATGAGGTACTAAAGAGTAATTTAGTCCCCAGCTAGTGCCATAAGGTTCTCTACAATTGGCTCAAGAACTTTGGGACTCTATCGGAAACTATACTTCTTAACACACAATGTATTCACATAATCTCCTACAAGATAAGAGAAGCAATAGCCGAAGCATCACTAGTCCTGATATAGGGCACAAAGTGTGTCATCTTACTAAACCTATCTATCACGCCCCGAACAAGAAGAGTCATAACAGTCCCGCCGTGTAAACTAATCTAAGATAGAAGCTGAACTCATAGCTGTTATCGTAGATGCAGTTCACACAAGGCGCACAACTCAACCAGCTTGAAACATCTGTTCTGACACCTGTTAATAACCAAATATGTGGTAGAGCTTTTACAAGTTACTTATTCTATATAACCTACTATTTAGTATCACAACAGTTTTTAAACAAACGTTTCACGTCCAAAGGTAAAGTTTACAATAAGAGTTTATTAAAAACGACTGGTTTTACGGTCTATATACATTAAGTTAGAAAACTAGTGGGCTCTCAGGGAATTCCCAGTTAGTTTTCCTCAAAACTTAAAGATAAAGTCAAGAGCTCAAGTTCAGTTAATTCCTCGATCCTCACTTTCCCACGCAGCAGCACACTAACCTGGGAATGTGGTACCTGAACATCTTGCCTTCACTCAACACCTGCAAAAGAGTCTGTAGGGATGTAAGCACAACTAGCTCAATAAGTGGGGCGGAGTCAGAAGAGTACTATATAATCACAAATAAGGTTAATAATCATGATGAGATGAAATGCAATGCAATCACTCAAATGAAACATCGCGCAGTGTTATCCGGTCCACTGTGAGGTTAGAGAAATTATATCTGCTCTAACCCAGATTGAGGAGTTTCATTGCAACTCAAGTCAGACTAAACCCGAGCTTGTGCAATGGAGAACACCCTCCTCCCATGACCGCCTTCGAACCATAGCCCCCAACCTTGCCACAACCTCCTCGCCTGTCACTTAGTTCAACTAAGGATGGGGAAAGGACCATTTCAGCTATCCTCATCAAAGGAAGTCGGTATTTGGCCTAACACTCTTAATCGTTTTCCCCTAATGGGTGGTTATGCATGTCCAATTACATTTTAGTCGAATAACTGTTAGTGTTAATCAAGGATGACCAACAAGTTCACACAATATAGAATCCATGCAAATATGCAGAACAGCACACCAAGGAATTGAACTCTTGTCACAACTGAGTATCATTCATACACATAGCATGCGCATAATCATCTAACTACAAACACAACCAGAAGTACTCTTGGGTCTCCGAATACTTTAAATAGCACCCAAACAACGGTGAAGCCACAACTCCAACTTACTTGTTTAGACGTTCGCTATTGCTGACTTGAATTGTCAACCGTCTTTGTATTGGAAGGTCCTAATTACACAAAAGGCCCAAATTCAATTTTCGTAATAATTACGAAAACATTAGGGTTTTATCTAAAATGGTTTTATATATATATTATTTCCATAATATACCGTTATGTTATCACTATATATCGAATTAAATTATTAATTATTGATACTGTACATCATATATACTATTACGTATTATATATCGTTTCGATCATATCGAAACGTACTTTTTATTTATTAATTCACGTTTTAATTCCGGTAAGGTTACCAAAATATACATATTCTTGAATATGATATAGTCTTAAGCTAAATTACTTAAGATTGTCCGATTTCAATAAAATTAATATCATTGGGTTCGTATAAACCTAACAACACGTTTTACGAATCCTATTTCTAGAGATAGCTTTTAACGGGTAGTTCTAGTTTTTAATACAATTATACATAATTATATAAAAATGATCGTATTATACGTAATTTACATTATTAAATTATATTTTATTTAATTTGTCCTTATATTGTAACAATATAAGTATTATTCAATTCTAATACACTTAAAGTGTATCCCGATCAGAAAACATTAATAAATAAAATAAAAATCTCCATTAATCCAATCTGATCAGCAATCCTTTATATAGTTTTTATTTAATTATTTAATTCATTTTAGTCTATTAATATTACAAATACACCCCGACTTGTAATTTAAGCTATTTTACTTAATAAATTCGTAATAAATAGTTCGGGTTACCAAATAATTCCCCGAAAATTTCTATAGGATTCTAAAAATATAGGAAATTCAGTTATCACTTGGTTTCAAGTTTCTGACCTATTGCCTATATTTTCATATTGACAATTTTACCCCTAAATTATGATAAATTATCCAATTATAATTCTTTTAGCACCAAATTAATTTCAATCTGACTCAATACTGTTACTATTTATTATAGATCAGTACATGTCTATTTCATCAATTAATTTCATAATTTCCTATTAAATTCAAAATTTCAACCTATTTTCGAGCTAATTTTAGGCTTAAAAATGCAATAAATATTAAAATTATTCAAATAAAAATTTGGGCTACATAGCAATTACCTATATATCATACACATCCTACACAAAAATTTTCAGCTAGAAACAACATCATATAGTACATTTATTTCATAAATATAAATTCGGGTGAATTATAGATTTCTTAATAAAGTATATTAAATATTACGAATTTTTCAAAAATAAAAATATTACATGAAAGCATGTCTAAAATAACCTAAGTACAATTTTTTTCATAATTTTCTGGGCGGATTTACTATTTTTTAGAAATTATTGAAAAACAGGGCAGGAAATTGACCTTGGTGTTCTTAGGTGCTCCGGTGGCCGGTGGCTATTAGGCAGTTGTCGGATAGCCTGCACGGTAGGTGGACCGTGTGGGGTTGACTGGGTTTCACAGCAGAACCACTCTAGGTTAGGGTTCTACACTTTCACTAATTTTTCCTATTTTTTTCTAAATTTGTTTTTATTTGCTACGATTTTTTTCTAATTTTTCTTTTTCTCTATTCTTTGTTCCTAATTGCTAAATGTTGTCAATCTGCTGATAAGATAGCTTTTATAGAATTCTTTCACCGCCTATGAATTTTTCTTTATTTTTTTTCTTTTGTTTTCACCTTTAACAAAGCATGAGATGCCAAAATGTTGAAGATTTGCTTTTTGAATCAACATTCCTATCCTTGTCTCCTGCCACGCATCATTGTCCAGCAATCTCCAATGTATTTGATCAATTTTTATTTTTCTTTTATTAAATAATTACTTAAATATAGATATTATATATTAGAATTAGTTATTTAATTAATATATAAATTTATATCATATGTAAATAACATGTGAAATATATAACTTTACTCATATAATTATGTTTCTAGCATATCTTTTATTGTTAAGATATGTTCTAAAGTTAATTTCATGAATTCAACACAATAAATATATAATTACATAATTTAGGGTTAATTTATGGGTATAATTATTATTTATACCGAGTATACTCGTAAAATTACGTGTATTTTTATATAGTAAATTATACTACATTATCTCATTTTATAGCTCAATTAACTTATCTCTAAGTTCTCGTTGTAATCTAAGTTTGATTTTAGGAGTTCCGAACATTTTAGTGCTTTATTAAATATTCCAATTTCTAAGGGCAAAATTGGGATTTCTGGTCATTATTACTAAAATCTAACTTCACTATAATATCTCGACTAACTTTTTTATTCTAGTCATAAAGTTTGAGCTCAATTAGATAAGTTTCCCTAAAAGCCCTAAATCTAAGCTCGGTTGTCTTAAACTCAATTTTGGGAGCTTACACTATCCACAATGACCATTATAGAATCTTTACCTCTGTTTGGACATCAATTTAAGGGTGACATGAGGTACTGAAGAGTAATTTAGTCCCCAACCAGTACCATAAGGTTCTCTAGAAATAGCTCAAAAACTTTGGGTCTCTATCGGAAACTATACTTCTTAATACGCAGTATATTTACGCAATCTCCTACAAGAAAAGAGAAGCAATAGCTGGAGCATCACTAGTCCTGGTACAGGGCACAAAGTGTGTCATCTTACTGAACCTATCCACAATGACCATTATAGAATCTTTACCTCGGGTAGTTCACGGCAGTCCGAGGATAAAATCTATGCTCAATTTAATCTACAGCCTCGTTGGAATAGGTAGGGGCATTACTGTCCCTTGCTTAGCTCGACACTTGTCCTTATTACACACAATACAGCTTTTAACAACTCGATATATATCTCTCCTCATTCTGGACTAAAAAAATCGGCCATTCAACAGTTCATAGGTCCTCCTTTTTCTAAAATGTTTAGAGAGTCCTCTACTATGAGCTTCCTTGATCAATAACTCCCTTAAGGAACAAGTCGGCACACACAGTTTTCCACTTCGAGATAAGTAGCCATTCTCCACATGGTACTGGTCCACTATTCTTCCATTAATACATCGTAAAAGTATAGGTCAAAAGTGTAGATCCTTAGAGTACTGCTCTTTAATACTTGCGAACCCAAATAGCCGGGTCTGCAATTCAAATAAAAGCGCATACCTTCTTGAAAGAGCATTTGCAACTACGTTACTCTTTCCCTAGTTGTATTTTATTATAAAATTGAATCTTTCAAGGAATTCAACCCATCTCACCTACCGCTTTGACAACTTGGTCTAACTTCAAAGATACCTCAGCGATTCTTAGTCAGTATTTATATGACTTCGAAGGCAATGCTCTGGCCACTTTCGCCTTTCACCTCTTTAAACCTTTGCTCCTTTAAGCATTTTAGCCTTTTCAGGCCCTAGATTGCAAGCTTTTTTAGAGATCTCACAAAATCAACCTTCTTAAATAGTCTCTTTGTTAACTTTGTCACCAAAGAGAGTGGAGGGCAAATGTTGATAGCATTTTTTAGTAAAATAGGTTGAAGGCCTAAATCAATAATGTTTAGGCTTAAGCCTAACTCCTATAGTCCATCCGGGTATAAGTATCGATTCACCCGCTATAAATATCATATAAGACCCCTAGGTTAGGAGACCCTCTTCATTCTCTTATTTTTCATAACACTTTACAATTCTATTCACATAACAAGAAAGTTGACTTAGATATCAAAGTGGCCACACCAAAGTACTCTCTAATGCTCCTTATAGCTGTTTTCTCTTTTTGCAAGTTTTTACGTACTAAAATGAAATCACCAATCAACACATAAGGCACCATATACAATTTAAGTATAGGGAGAAAGGATAAGAATTATATGTTAATGAGTATGAGCTTATTATATTTTGTACACTTAAGCTTTTAGTTTTTGAAAGAATAACTTTAGAAATTTACACCCCTATATGTTTATAAACAAGTAATTTTTTTCGAAATTTACTCATAATCCGTTATGACTATAGTCTACTTTGCTAAAATTGAGCAATTAAATCCCCATGATTCAAAGTTCCATATTGCTTAAGCTTAAACTTAGACTTGGAATTATGATATATATTAATAGGTTAAGAACTAGTTATTTTTATTTCTATGCTTAATTTTAGAGGATAGTCATCTATCTCTTTCAAAAGTTTTTACATTAGATGAACGAAAGGGATTCCTCCTTTGAAAGTCTGTTTAAAAATCAAAGTAGTTAATGGCATAAGATAAGTAAGAAAAGAAAACTGAAAAATTGGTAAAGATCGATCTTAAATTGGTAAGGATCAATCTTAGTCCCTTAGAAGATTAGGATTCATTTTCATTGCTGATGTGAGAAGGAAATTAATTAAAATTTACCGATGATCATCTTAATCCCTCAAAAGAGTAAGGTATTTTCCTACTAACAATACAAAAACAAATGCTAAACTAATAAGGATCAGCCTTAATCTATTACAAGAGCAATATTCTTTTCCACTACTAATAAGCTTCAATGAAGAAATTAATTTAAATTAAAAATCCTCCTAAAGAAAATTCAAAGGAACAAGAAGACAATCAAATGATGAGTTAATGTGAATGCATCTAGTTTAAGTTTTTGTGATAAAAATAGCTTAGGGAAGATTTCTCTCTTCTTGAGTTTGAGTAGGGAAATTTTTATAACTCCTTAATTTGTTGGTGTTTATTTTGATTTCTAGTTTATTTTTTTTTTAAGTGATAAGGTTAACTATAGATTATCTAGATTAATTGTTGAAATTTAGTAGTTCTTCAACTAATATTATTTAAGTATTCTAAGGGCATTATAAAGTTAAGGAAGAAAGGGTAATTAAGAAGGAAATTACAAAGCCCTTTACTTTAAGGGTATACCTTTCTAATGAAAATTGATGATTTTTGTCCTTAAGATGTAATTGTTTTAAGTTTCAATTATTTTGCTTGAAGACAAGCGAAAGCTTAAGTATAGGAGAATTTGATAATACTCATTTAGCATATGTGTTTCAAGGTGATTTTGCATGATTTTATATATTAATTGTGTTGGTATTATAATGATTTGGAGCTTCATTTGTTAATATTTTTTGGAAGAATTTAATGAAATCTTAGAGACTTTGATGAAGTTTTGAAGCTTAATTAAAGAAGTGCATTTATCGAATAATTGAAGTGAAGAAACTTAGGCAAGAATCGAAGTTTAGAGAAGACCACACATAGCCACTATGACCATGATCTTAGCTATGTACCACTCATCAAGAATTTCCATCAATTTAGAAGAATTTCCATGTGAAGTGCAAGACTATGCCTACCCTCCACGACTATGATCTTAGGGCATGGTGATTCTATAATCATGAATATTCTATTTTTGACAAAATTTTCTTTGTAAACCTAAGTCTAGTCTCTATAATTAGGTATTTAGAATTTAGTTCCAAGGAGGGCCCCTTTAAGAAGAGCATGTAGGGTAAAAATTATACAAAGGTTTCTCTCTTATTTTTTTCTTCTTCTATTATGTTGTAACTCTGTTCATTCTTAGTAAATCATTATTGAACCCTAGCTTCTAATGTGACTATTGATATTTTTATATTCATTTTCTTTTGTTTCAATATATGATTTTGCATTTTGTCATCTAATTATAATGCATTAAATTACTCTTTAATTCAATTTTGTTGGTGATTAGATTAATATATGAGCCTATTATAGAGCTTGTAAGATCCAACAGTATCACCAATTGATATAATTAAAAGAAATTGACTTGACTAAAAGTTTAGCTTTTTTATTTCTCCAAATTAAGGTAACCTAATAGTAGGATTCTAGGTCATAATGCAATCTTAAGATACTCTATTATAGAAGCAACTCGGCTAGAATATACTCTAGGTTAGGAATTAATTAGAGACACGAGTCCCATTAGTTCATACTAAGAATCTCTACAGTTCGGAATTGCAATTGAGGTTGAAAAGTTACCTAGAACTAGGTCGTAAATAATATAAGATTTACTAAGGATTATGCATCTCTCTCTATATTTAATTAATCATGTTATTAACTTTATGATTTTAATTAATTCTCTTATTATTTTAATGCCTTTACTTTATTATTGTTCTTCATTGTATTGATTATTCAAATATACTTTTAATTGTAAAGTTGGATAATTGGAGAATTATAGGGAAATATTGCTAACAAATTAGGATTCGCTCATATTCATAATTCCTTATGGGATTGATAACTTAGGCTCAAAATTCGTGTTTATATTATAACTTAACTAGATACACTTGATAATATTGTGACCTACAGGCCTATGCACATCAGTAGCTCAACTGCTTACCTCTTGCTAGAGCTTTTACAACTAAGAACCTATCCCTTGATGAGGCCAGGTCTAAATATTTAAATGTGGCCATAAATATTTTAGCATTTACCTAAACAACTACACAATTACCCACTTTTCCCTATGATTTCCACATGGTTAAATTCAAGTGATGCTACATGTTAATAGCAATTCGATTGCCATTCGCTACAGTCATTAAACAAAGGCCTACAATATGGGGAAATGGCTACTATAAGAACTCTCGACATGCTCTAAATACTTGCTTTTATACTCTTAAAACTCTTTCTTAAACACTTCACTAACTTAGGCATTGGAGTAGTTATGTGAAACTAACTCAGTACCCCCATAGCTTAACTCTTACTCTTTCACAAATCACAAACACCAATTTCGACAACAAAATTTTAGCATTATCTATGCTTAAATTCAACTATGGTAGCTAAAGTATGCTTAACCAAACTAACCAAAGCTACTGGTGGCCTTGATTCTTGCCACCATCCTTCGTAGTGCACATACATACAGTAAGTAGGGGGGGGGGGGGGCGGGGTGGACACCATTCAGATGATGATTTGGCTAGCTAAATTAGAGCAACTCTACCCTAACCTAGCTAAGGAAAATCAGCAACTTGTATAGAGGAAGGATGAAATTTCGAACTTAGTTGTGTGAATATGTTGTCAAATCATAACGACAACCATGATTGAACAGTAGGGAATATTCAAATGATTTCGTTCGTCTCCTGAACAATAAACTAAGTAGACTAGAGTTTATGAAACTCAAGCCCCTACTCTAAAAAGAGTTGATAAAGGAAAGACTTTACAATGAGCACATCATTCGGGCCCATTGAATGTTAGTGCTCCAACCTCTACGAGCAAATAGTTCATCCTAAAGAAGGTCCCCTTTGTCCCACAAAGGAAGTAATTCCTTACCATATTAAGCTTCCATAGTTTGAGACATATGATAGGATGAAAGATCCAAAAGACCATTTGGAATATTACCTCACTTTAGCCAAATTGTGTGGTTTTAATGATGTAGCCGCTTGTTAGGCTTTCCCATTAACACTAAGGAATGCAGCAAGCACAAGGTTCAAACATTTGAAGCTCAATACTATAACCTATTTTGATGATTTAGTTAAAGTGTTTTTGTAACACTTCCTTGTTAGTAAACTCCTAGTGAAGGGCTCTATTGTCCATAATATGATTAAGTAGGAGCCTAATGGAGTAAGCAAGAAGCCTGACACCAAAAGGAAGTTTAGTATACTCAATAGTGATGATGATTGTAGCTGCTTACAAGAGGGTATTTACACTCGAAATATTAGGGGAACCTATTAAATATCGAAAAGTCTAAAAGGGCATTGTCCTTAATTAAGTATGATAGAAGAAATAAATAAGGGTATAAAAGAAATTTGTAAAATAGAAGCTTCTTTAGCAAATTCCTTCACACGGATGGCTAGAACATATGGTTGACATTCACTAGGAAGGTCCTTGTAGAAGCAAACAAAAAGATATAGTCATATTCTATTGATGTCGAGCTAATTTGTGATCTTTATAGGGATGTGACAGCTTAAATGTGCCTTAGAAAGGTCGAAACAAGTGTGGCTAAGTTGCTTAGCAAGTTGACTGAGTGGTCAACAAAGTAGTCATCAGGTCGATACTTAGTCATTGACATATAGAGAGGTGCTTAACTTGACATCTATGGTAGGACAACAATCAAAACTAACTTGAACTCCTTAGGTGTAAATCAGAATGAAAGGATATGTCTTACCATGCTCTTAAGTCCTTGTATTCAAGCTCGGGTCAAGGGTCCAATGGCTTAATTCCTATCATTTCTTATGGGTTGATTGGGATTTGGGATCAAATCTATCTAGTCTTTGCTTTACTCTTTTTCATACCAATAGTGGCTAAGATCGGTAATGTTGAGCACATCATCAAAAACTCTAAGGTCTTCAGGTAGTTCTAATTGATAGACATTGTCTTAATCTTTTGGAGTATCTTGAATGGTCCCTTTAGCTCGAGTAGATAATTTATTCTTCCTTTTGTTGGGAAATCTTTCTTTACTCAGGTGCAACCATACTAGGTCACTAAGTTGAAATTGCTTTTCCTTTCTTCCTTTCCCTTTTACATCCATCCTTTTGTTAACTCAATCAAAAGATTGAGCTCTAGCTCTAGATTCGAGGTTTTCTTTCTTAGTTATAAGTGTTAGGGTATGATCAAGGGGTAGCTTAGGATTAAAGCCATAAATGATCTTAAAGGGTATCTGCCCAATGGTGTTGTGTACTGTTTGATTGTAAGTAAATCCAACTACAAGTAAACATATATCTCAATCTATCAAGTTCTTTCCCATTGTAACTTAGAGTAATGAACCCAAAGTGTAGTTGACGACCTCCATCATTAGTTTGGGGGTGGTAAGAAGTGCTACAAAGTAACTTAGTTCCCATATGACACTAGAGAATCCTTTAAAAATGGCTCAAAAACTTTGAGTCTCAATTCAATACTACGCTCCTAG
Source organism: Lumnitzera littorea (assembly GCA_024138015.1). Lineage (NCBI taxonomy): Eukaryota > Viridiplantae > Streptophyta > Magnoliopsida > Myrtales > Combretaceae > Lumnitzera > Lumnitzera littorea. The sequence goes on along the minus strand of JAMXBB010000005.1, from coordinate 64,079,855 downwards.
GCACTCTATGCAAGTGGACAATTTCTATCACGTCTCGAATATATGTAGTCGCAATAGTCCCGTTGTGTAAATTAACTTGAGATAGAAGTTGACCTCACAATTGCAATCATAAATATAGTCCATACATAGCGTATACGACTCAACCAACATAAAGCACCTATTCTAATACTTGTGAATGATCAAAATTATGCTATAGCTTTATAAAATACATATTCTATATAACCTGTTATCTCATAACATAACAATAATTACATAAACAATCCACATCCCAACTTACCTATTTAGACGTTTACTGCGAAAGACTTATGCCTTCAATGCCTTGATCACTAGGAGATCCTCTTTTATATATATATATAACCTAAAGTTAGTTTTCATAGAGTTACAAAAACATTAGTGTTTTATCTAAAAGTATTTTATTAAATGGTTATACATATATAAATATATATATTTAAAGCATATTATCATTTTCCTTATATAATAAAATATAATTTTATTATATAAGTTTAGTTAAGTTATTAAATATTAATAATATTATATAGTTGTACTATTACATATAATATATCATTTCGATATAATAGAAACGTACTTTTAATCAATTAAATCACATTTCAATTAAAGTAAGGTTATCATAATACATAAATTCTCGTAATATTATAGAAATATAGGTTATATTACATAAAATCGTTCGATTTCAATAAATGTAGTATCATTGGGTTTGTATAAACCTAACATATATTACAAGTTCTATTTCTAAAAATGAATTTTAAAGGGTATTTTGAGTTTCTAATATACCTGTACGTACTTATAATGAATACTATCACATTATATCTATTTTATGTATTTAACTATATTTTATGTAATTTACCAATATAACTCAATAATATAAGCATTATCTAAACCTAATATGTATATAACATATCCTAATCGTAAAATTATCATTAAATATATTAAAAACTCATTTTCACTAAATCTAACTAGTAGTTATTTGTATAGTTTTTATTTCAATATTTATCATATTTCAACCTATTATTACTGAAACAAGCCATTGGTTTGTAATTTAAGCTATTTTATTACGTAAATTTGTAATAAATAGCTTAGGTCATCAAATAATTCTCCTAAAATTTTTATAAACTCTAAAAAATATGGAGGATTCATTCATCACTAAGTTTCATACTATCGATCTATTGCTTACATACTCGAAATTACAATTTTACCCCTAAATTATATTTAATTACCCAAATATTATTCCTTTGATTCAAAATTAATTCTAATATAGTCTAACATCATTATAATTCACCAGAAGTCATTATAGGTCATTCTCATCAATTATTTTCATAAAACCTATTTATTTCACATTTTCACCCTAATTATAGCTATTTTTAGGGCTAAGGATTACAATAAATATTAAAAATGCATGAATAAAAAATCAGGCCAAATAGCAATTATCTATATATCATGTATATTCTACACAAAATTTTTGGGCTAGAAACAACATCATTTAGTATATTTATTTCTCATTTCAAAAATCAGATAAATAGTTACTTATTTAAGTAAATATATAAAATATTCAAAATTTTACAAAAATAAAAATATCACGTGAAAGTATATCTAATATAACCTAAGAATAATTTTTTTATAATTTTGTGGAAGGTTTTACTATTTTTAGAAAATATGGAAAGAATAAGATAGAAAATTGGATCACTTATTCATTAGAGCTCTAGCGGCCATTGGTAGATGAAGGGTTGTTAGAACAACCAAGCAGTGATGGCTCTATACAATGGTGAAAGGGTGTAATAGCATATTCAAGTTTAGGTTGGAAGTTAGTAAAGGTCGGTCCTTACTCTATTTTTTCCTTTTTTTTTTTTCTATTTTCTTACGATTTTTTCTAACTTTTACTTTCTGTAGGTTAGGGTCTTAAAGTATTTAAAAATTAGAGTTACGAGCCCTATATATAGTAGTTTAGGTTAGTTTAAGTTGTCGTGATTTATATGCAAATTTTTTTCCTTACCTTATTACAAATCCTAAGTAGGAGGTGTCACCATTTGAGAAAATTCCCTTTTAATTCATCAAGCCCCCTCTCCATTTGATGCCATGGCTGTTGTCTACAAGATTCCAAATTACACTTGATGATTTGGATAAGTTTTCATTGATATTTTACTTAATTATTAGTAATATACATATATTATGTTATTTTATTAATATATGAGTATATATCTTATATATAAATATATATCATGTGTAACGTGTATTTGTACTTATATAATTATGTTTCTAGTATATCTTTTATTTTTAAGATATATTTCTTATTTATGTTTATAAATTCAACACATATTCTATATAATTATGCAATTTCTAATCAATTTACAAGTATAATTATTATTTATAACAACTATACCCATAAAAATACATGTATATTTATATAGTAAATTATACTATATTATCTTATTTTATAATTTAATTAACTTATCTCTAAGTATTTGTCGCATTCCAAACTCGATTTTAGGGATTCCGATCAATTTTGTACTATATTAAGTAATTATACTTCTAGAGGTAAAATTGAGATTTTAGGCCATTATTTTCGAAATCTAACTTTACTGGGCCACTTCAACTAATTTTTCTATCTTAGTCATAAAGTTTAGATTCAATTAGATAATTTTTCTCCTAAGGCCTTAAATCTAAGTTCAGTTACCTTAGATGCAATTTCAAAGGCTCATAATTTCCTCCAAAAATTGAAAAGCAATAGTCGAAATATCGTTATTTTTTGTATAGGCCACAAGATGTGCCTTTTTACTGAATTTATTTATGGCAACTATTACTGAATCTTTGCCTCAAGTAATTCAAGGTAATTTGAAGACAGAATTCATGCTCAATTCAACCTACGGTCTAGTCGAGACGAGCAAAGGCATTCTTCTCCCTTACTTAGCTTGGCTTTTGGCCTTCTTACAAGTTGCATAGCTCTAACAATATGGTGCACATCTCACCTCATCTTTGGCTAAAAGAACCAATCATCCAATAATTCATAGGTCCTCCTTTCATTGAAATGTCCAAAGAGCTCTCTACTATGAGCTTCTTTCACCAATAGATCTCTAATGAAACAAATCAGTATAAAAAGTTTGCCACTTCAAAACAAATAGCCTTCCTCCACATGATATTCATCCACTATCTTACCTTCTTCTCAGTGCACATATAATGGATTAAAATGAAGGTCTTGACGGTATTATCCTTTGATTCTTGCAAACCCTAATAGTTGGTTTTACTGAACAATGGCCAGCCATCATATTAGCAAATAAATGTATTCCTAGGTGTCAACAACAACATTAGTCTTACATTACTTATACTTGATCATAAAATTAAATCCTTCTAAGAACTTTATCCATTGGGCTTATCTCTTTAAAAGTTTGGCCTGGCATCATAAGTATCTCAAAGACTCATGATCAGTATATATGGTGAACTCTTTTGGAAGAAGATAATATTGCCATACTTGGAATGCTTAGATTAAGGTAAGGAGTTCTTTATCATACATAGAGTAGTTCAATTATGGTCCTCTCATCTTCTCACTATGATAAGCATTAGGTCAGCCTTCTTGCATTAAACAGCTCCAATGTTAACTCTTGATGCATCGCATTCTAGCTTAAATACCTTCTCAAAGTTAAGCAAGGTTAATACGGGTGCAGAGGTCAATCTCCTCTTTACCTTGATAAAACTCCTCTCTTCTTTCTTCCTGCATCACACCTTCACCCCCCCCCCCCCCCCCCATCCCCAATCTAAATATTACGTTCTTCTTTGCCAACTCGATGAAAGCTGCAATAATGGTACTAAAACCTCAAATGAAGCAGTAGTAAAAGGAAGCTAAACCATAGAAGCTCTTCACCACAGTACAATTGGTTACGATCATCCAATCAATAATTGCTTAAATCTTCTCATCATCGACTTATAAACCTCCTCCTCTAACTACATAGCCTAGGAAGACCACTTCTTCCTGATAGAAACAACACTTCTTCAAATCTATGAACAATTTCTTAGCTCGCAACACATCAAATACAACTCGAAGATGGTTAATATGACTTTCTAAGTTAGCATTATGCACGAAGATGTCATCAAAGTACACCACAACAAATTTTTTTATCAGAATCTATAATATATGATTTATTAATCTTATGAAAGCACTTGGGGCTTTAGATAAGCCAAAGGGCATTACCAAACCACTCATAAAGACCATGCTGAGTTCTAAACCCAGTCTTCCATTCATCTCCTAGTCTCATTCAAATTTTATGATAGCCAAACTTCAAGTCGATCTTGCTAAAAATTCTAGCACCATTAAGTTTGTTGAGCATATCATCCAACCTCAAAATTAGGTATCTATACTTGATTGTTATCTTACTAATAGCCCTACTATCTATACATATTCACCAAGTTCCATCCTTCTTTGGTATAAGTAGAGTCAGTAAAATGCAAGGGCTAAGGCTCTCCCTTACGTAGCCTTTTTTTAGCAACACATTGACTTACCTCTATAGTTCGGTAGCTTTTTTAAGGCTTCTTAGGAAGGGTTACACCAAGTATTAAGTCAACATAATACTCAATCTTGCAAAAAGGTGGTAATCCAAGCGATTGCTTAAGAAATAGGTTGGCATATTCATGAAGTAACTTTTTGACCTCATTCGATAGTATGACTTGTTCCTTCAAATCTACAATCTTCTTATCAATAAATAGGTTGGCTCATTGGTTTTGATAGCTTCTCAGAGCTCGTAACAGCTAAGTACTAAAGCCTTCTTAGATCCTCAAGCTAACTTAGTTTGTAGTTTGCTTACTAAGCTAGGGGCCATAGGGTTTAAGATGATCTTTCTCCCATCCTTCTCAAAAGCATATGTATTCTTGAGCCTATCATGTATGACCTTTGATTAAATAGCCAAGGTTGGCCTAGCAACACATGAGATGGACACATAGGTAGAACATCATAGAGAAACTCATTAGAATAGTTCCCAATTGAGATCAGCAACAATACTTGTTAGGGTAACATGTAATGCTCTTTTCTCGTTTAGCCAATGCAACTTATATGGCCTTAAGGTAGGCAACTTGAGTTTTTTAACCAAACTAGCATATGTAACATTGGTGGAATGCCCATTATCCATAATAAGTGTACATACTTACTTGTTCACCTTGCATGTGATATAGAATAAGTTTTCTTGTTGCTCATCCTCAATGGTTGGTTCAAGGTTCATTACATGTCAAGCAACCAATGTTAGCTTAGCCAAATCTTCAATAAATACTTCCTCCTCAATTAGCTCTTCATTACTCTCAACATTTCCCTCCAATTCTTCTTTATCTTTAGGTTCCTCATCCATGCTATCCACTCGAACCTTTGGAACTTCACATTTAATGAACATGGTTCGTTTATTTGGACATTAAGCGAGCATGTGCCTAAATCCCTAATAGTTAAAGCACTTTATTTAACTAGTTTTTCATCCTAATCCATGTCCTTTCTCAAATGTCCTCTTTGATGCTTCACTATCACTAAGTCGGCTCTTCTACCTAGTTATGACGTTTGTCCATTTGCTTAACTCAATGATGTATTAAGCTTAATGACTTCCTTAAACAGGTTGACTAGTTTAGACAATTCGACTCATTAGAGGTTGGATCGACCTATTTCTCCTCTATCTCTCCATATGTTGAGCAATTCTTATATCCTCATCCAAAGTGACAAAATATTGTAGCTTTATGACATCTCATATCTCTGACCTCAATCTAGTTAGGAATTTGGATACTATCTGAGTTGATGGCTCACTAACTCCACAATGGATCGTAAGCATTTAAAATTATCGTACGTACTCATCAATAGTGTGGTTCCCTTGCTTTAGTACTTAAAGCCAAGCAAAAGTGTCCTATAAATAGGTATTCGATACAAATATGTGATATGCACCAAGGTTCGAAGGTTAGTTGGAGCACAATTTGTAGCTCACTCAAAACCTAAATGGGTATTCAGATTTGATAAAACTTATGCAATAGTAAGTAAACGGGGTTTTGAATGTGAATGTATATGGATATTACACACCATAGCATAGACATAATCAGGAAATTGAGCTTGAAATAGGGTTCGATATGACTCATGAACACTCAGTCAATACTCTAATTTCAAATAAGGGGTCAAATATGACTCACTAACTCGCTTAAATGAGGGTTCATCATAATCTCAAGAAGAAGATCAATAAGAATACAAGAAAGATTATAGAGTAAAACATACTCAATAATCCGAGACACATAAGATTAAATAGCTTACAAAGTTATCAAGTATATTCTTACTTTAAAAAGGTTCAACTATCTCTATTAATTACAAATGTTGCTATTTATAGTAAATCCTAAAACCTTAGTAGAAAAATTGTAAATAATAGATAACGCCTTAAACCTTAAAGATTAGGCCTACGACTTAAAGTAAAGAAAATATTTACAAGTGTAGAAAACAATGTTAAATGATACGTTTGATAAGAAGGTCATGTATAGGGTTTCTAAGCTGATTTAGGGTAGATCAGGTTCGAATAAGATCAGGTCAGCAGCTGGCTATCTAAGCTAGAGTTAGATTCCTCAAAGTCTTATTGTGCTTGGCCAAGCTCTCAATAAGGTTGACCCACTGTTGTTAAACTCAAGGATTATTCAAGTTTGAGATTCCTAATGTTGTATTAAGCTAGCCTATGGATTAAGGGCCTCAGCTGTTTAGTCCCTGGTTTTCTCAGTAGCCAACAAAGTTATTGCTAAGCTATCTTTCTTTCCTTTCTCGACCTTCTAGTATCAACTTGGCCTCGAGTAGGGTAGGTCGGCCTCGAATTGCAACAGGTCGACCTCAACCTGGAGATTGTTGTAGGTTGATTCTATCAAATTTGGCTCTAAGAACTCTTTTAATCTTAGGCCTAGTTCTAACTTCTCAATATCCATCTCACCTTCACATGGTTTGAAAATTCCTTCACCACATTGGAGCATATCTTAAAAACTTGATTACAGCAATTCTCACCTTATCTTGGTTTTCATATTAATAGTAATCAAAGACTCGTTATACCTTTTCTTCCTAATCAAAGTAGTCATCAATACCTCCAAAACTATTGACACTCGGAATCTAAAGCTTCATGTGGTTGGTTACTTAAGGTTTACGTACTTTCTCTTCCACTTCATTATACTCTTCCTTATTTTCCTCATCTGAGTCACCCAAGTCTATCCTCCTCTGTACATGTCCTCCTACTCCTCTACCTCGATCTTATTGAGCTGGGAATTGCCTTTAGGCAAGTTAAACATTACGAGCTATGAAACCAAGTTCAAGAGCAGCTTAAGGGGTGTTATAGATGACTTCAATAGGTTAAGATCCTAATACATGGATAGTTCAAGTCAAGTCAGCTATTAAGTTAGTCACTTTATCGAACTACTCATCAAAACTTTTAAGGTTGTTTTGAGCTTGTTGACCATGATAGACAATACCACTATTGTCATCTTTAATTCTTGCATTTACAGTAAAATCAGTCATCTTTTCTCAACTTGGTCTTATGCCCATAGCAAAAATAGAGAGTACTCGAATTCTAACTATTATCTAGAAATAATACACGCTATTGCTAAATTAACTAACTTACACACATACTTGTTCACATGAATACCTAAATCTAAGTAAACTCTACTATAGGCTACTGGTATGATAGCTACTTCAAAGACCAAAAATGCCCAATTAGTGCTTATTTTGTTACTTAAGGCTCGAAATAGAGTAAAACAGAGTACTTTATAGTAACTACTATAAAAAACAACAGTACTATTTCCACTACTTACCAAGATACTGTAGTTAATCCTCATGCAACCACAAAAACAACAACACTGATTCTATATACACTTCTACAATAATATTCCATACGACATAGTAATAACACAACTTAATAGCAACTTACCCAATACAAACCTCTACTTTGATATTAAGATAATATGCCACACCAAGGACAAACAAGAGTAGCAATGTAAGGAATAAGTCCAACCTTACATAAAGCTCAAAATGTTAGATGGAGAATACATGAAACAAAAGAGAAACAAGCAAACCATGAACAATTCCGAGGATATGACACATTAAGGAACCTTTTTAGACTCATAAACTAACTTGACATGATGCATGAGTATCTCACTTAGGCTACTTACCATCTAACCTTACTTAAGAAATAGGATAAGAGTTAAAGAGGTAGAAAGAAAGAGGCTTAACACCAAGCGGAAGTGTAGTATATTCAATAGTGATGATGATTGCGGTTGCTTACAAGATGATATTTACGCTCGAAATATTAGGGCAAACTTACTAAATATGGAAAAGACTAAAAGGGCATTGTTCCAAATTAAGTAAGATAGAAATAGATACGGTGTAAAAGAAATTTGTAGAATAGAAGCTTCTTTAGAAGATTCCTTCACATAGATGGCTGTGACATGTTGTTGACATTCATTGGGAAGGTCCCTATAGAGGCAGGCAAAAAGGCATGGCCAGATTCTATTGATGTTAAGTTGATCTACAATCTTTCTAGAGTTGTGTCAGTTTGGACGTGCCTTAGGGAGATCAAAATGGGTATGGCCGAGCTAGCTAATAAGTTGGCTGAGTTGTAAACAAAGGAGTCCTTAGGTCAATACTTGATCATTTGTACATAGGGAGGTGCTTAGCTTGGCACCTATGGCACGTCAGCAATTAAAAGCAACTAGAACTCTTCAAATGTAAGTCGGAATGAAAGGATGCACCTTGCCATGCTCTTAAGTCCTCATACTTGAGCTCGAGTTAAGGGTCCAGTGGTTCGATTCCTATCAATAATAGAAGTCATAATACTGGTGAATGTGTAGAGTTGAAGAATGCTATTGAAGATGCCATTTAGAGAGGTTATCTAAGGAAGTTTCTAGCACATAAAGTAGAGAATATTAAGAGACCAACACAAACAAGGAAAGCTACTCAAGATCGAGGGGATCAACTTGTTTAGGATGGTAGGATGGTTGATAGAATAGTAATAATAGCAGCTGAGTGCCAAATGGTCATACATTTAGTGAATGTGTAGAATTGAAGAATGCTATTGAAGATACCATTTAGAGAGGTTATCTAAGGAAGTTTCTAGCACGTAATGTGAAGAATATTGAGAGATTAACACAAAGGAGGAGGGCAGATTAAGGTCGAGAGGAGCGACTTGTTTAGGATGGTAAAGATGGTTAGCATAATCGTAGCAATAGTAGAGCACCAAATAGTGTTATTAATACTATAGTAAGCAACCTTTCTAATCTAGGCTGATCTTTCTCTTTGAGCTCGACTAACGCCTTCAACCATGTTTGTAACATACGATGTAAAAATTTGAGAGTTGACAACTCTATCTCTTTCTCAAAAAGAGATTTTGAGGGCATTTAGAGGCTCTACAATGATGCATTAGTTATCTATGTAAGCATTACTAATTTCTATGTTAAGAAGATTTCGATGGATACAAGAAGTTTGTTTAACATAATTTTCCAACATTATATGACCAAATGAAGCCAAAGACTAAAACACAACTCAAGTCCTATGATTGTGACATGTATGCCTTTAATAATCAACTTATACGTACTATAAGAGTGATTACTCTCCCCATTTAGATTGGGGATGATAACAACGTAACAAAAGACAAAGTTGACTTTCTTGTTGTTAAGTGTTGGTCACCTTATAATATTATCATAGGCCAACTAAGTTGAAACTTTTTTGAAATGGTTCCTTCGACAACACATTTAAAGGCTAAGTGTCCCACTCCCACTAAAGTTGAAGTGTATCGAGGAGACCAATAGCTCATAAGGTCCTTGTATTTTAAAGGCTCTTAAATTTGAGGAAGTCTTTTAAATTGAAGTAAATCCAGATTGAAACCTCGATGATCTAAAGAGGTTTAACGAAGGAACTGAAGAGACGCGGCTTAAGAATGGCTTAGAGAAAACAACACTGATTGGGAAATCCTTACCCCTAGAGCTGCATAAAGATTTGATATGATTTCTTAAAGAAAATGTCGATGTATTTGTCTGGTTACCATTAGACATGCCCTGCATATTCCAAAAAGTTATGATACCCAATTTCTAAGGTAGTACAACAAAAGAAGAGACACTTTACCCCAAAATGGCAAGTGGCAATTAAAAAAGAAGTTCAAAAACTTCTCAAGGTAAGATTTATAAGGGAAAAGCCTTATCTGATCTAGTTAACTAACTATATGTTAGTTAAGAAGTTAATGGAAAATGGACAATGTGCATTGACTTCATGGATCTAAATAAGGGCTATAAAAAAGATTGCTTTCCCCTATTGAAGATTGACTAGATGGTAGATTCAATAATTGGAGATGTCTCCCCTGTTTTCTAGATGCTTTCTTTAGCTATAATCAAATTAAGATGGAGAAAGAAGATGAGGTACTTACTTTGTTCATCACCAAGTTCAATACGTATTGTTATACCATCATGCCTTTTAGTTTAAAGAATGCTAGGGCAACTTGTTAAAAGCTAGCGAAGAAGATGTTTAATCCTTAAATTCATAAAAATGTCAAAGTTTATGTCAATACATGATTGTAAAGATCAACAAAAAAGGCCGCATCTTGCCAACCTCTCAAAAGCATTTGATATATTGAGAAGATACAATATGAAGTTAAATCTACAAAAGTGTGTTCCGAAGGCAACTTCGAGAGAATTTCTGGTTATATGGTGACTTAATGGGGAACTAAGGCCAATTTAGAGAAAATAGATGCCATTATGAGGACAAAATCCCTAAGCACCTTGAATGAAGTATAGGATTTGATAAGTTGGATTGTGATGTTAAATAGGTTTATTTTAAGGAGAGCTAATAGGTCTATTGATTTTTTCAAGGTTTTGTAGAACCCTAAGGAATTCAGATGGACAAATGAGTATGAAGCCATAGTAGGACTTGTATTGCAAGGGTTGTACAATTTGAAGGTTCGATATACCTTCAATTTAGATGCTTACCAAGTAATAATGAAACAAAATATGAAGCATTAATCATGAGGCTAAGGGTAGTGAAAGAGATCAAAGTAAAAAAGTTAGAAGTCTTTTCTGATTCTCAATTAGTAATTTGGTAAGTTAAGGGAGATTATGCAGCAAAAGGTGAAACAATAAGTACTTGAATATTGTACGAACACTTACTGATAAGTTTTCATCTTTTATAATTGTCAAGGTATCGAGGGTACAAGACATAGCCACCAACATTTTGTATAAGTTGGTTTCTACTCACTTCCATCTAAATGATCGACTCTTCATTGAATATTTGTCGAATAGGAGCCTAGAAATATTTGAACAATGTTTAGAAGTACAACTCGTATTGAAAGAGAAGTCTTGGATGGATCCTATAATTAGCTATTTAAAGGATGGAGCACTACCCTTTAAAAGGAAGGAGGCTCGAAGGCTCATGTATCAAGCCACCAACTACACTACCATTAACAACCAATTATATAAGCATTGCTTCAATCAACCTTACCTCTATTGCCTTACGCCAAAGGAGGCATATTGAGTTCTTTTTTAGCTTCACCCCTGAGTTTGTAGTAATCACGTAAAGTCTCAAGCACTGTATGTTTGAGCATTAATGCTTAGTTATTATTGGTTGACCATGAAGAAAGATGCATGAGATCTAATGTAGCACTATCCTTAATGCCAAAGACATGATGTGATTAGCCATACTCCATCAAATGAGTTATAGTACTTAACTAATCCCTAACCATTTGCTCAATGGGGTTTAGATATCTTAAGACCATTCCCAAAGGTCACAAGACATCAATTCATACTGGTTGCGATTGATAAGTAGGTAGAAGCTAAAGTAGTAGCAAAGATCACAAAGAAGAAGGTAGAGTCCTTTATATTCAACTTCATTTTATCAAGGTTCAGAATTCCTTACATGATTGTTACAAATAATGGTCTATAACTCAGCAATGATAAATTTTGAGCTTTTTAAAAGAAGCACGGCATCAAATTAAACTGCACTCCAGTTGCACATTCTCTAACTAATGGGTAGTTAGAAGTAGTGAACAGGATCATATTATATTTTGGAACAAAGAGTAGACCAAGCAAAGGGAAATTAGCTGATGAGTTGTCGAGCATCTTATGGAGGTATAAGGCTACTCATAAAACATCAACAAGTGAAACCCCCTTTCGGTTAGCATATAGGTCAAAGGTCATCCTCCCTATCGAACTTGAGCTTCCCAAGATATATACATAGAGTTTCAATATAATGGCCAATCATATTGTCCTGACAACCAATTTGGACAATGTAAAAGAGATAAAGGAAATGGCAAGGGCTAGAATTATAACATACCAGCATAAAGCAGTGAGCCATTATAATCAAAACATGAAACACAAAGTTTTTCAACATGGAGATTTGGTATGCTATAAGGTCGAAGCGATAGAAGTTTGGGATGGCAATAGAAAGCTTGTAGCCAATTTGAAAGATCTAGTTTAGCTCTGAGATGTCATAGGGAATGGTACCTATAGGCTGGAAAAACTAGATGGATAAGTTATTACAAGGGCATAGAATGCCGAAAACTTGAAGTTGTTCTTAGAGTGATTCTTGAGAAAAGTTAATGAAGTTTCTTTATTTCTCACTAAATGTTCATTAGTCACCAATGGGTGTTTTGTTGTTTGATCAATTGTTAATAAATGTTTTGTTATGATGTTTGCGGCTAGTCTATTTATAATGAAATGTATCTAGTTCAACTTTATGAAATGTCGTTCTATTTTCTCAAGCACCAGTATAAATTTGGTATAATTCTACTTTATTCCGTCTTGGCCTAATTATGGTTAATGGATTAATAAATTTTAAAGTTAAAGCCAAATTGATGAACAAACTAGTTTAATGGTTTTAAACTAGAACAGTTAATGAACGTGCCTAAATTGAAGAACTTAATAATTTAATTGTTCTAGCTTATTACAGTTAACGAATATGTTATTAAGCCTACACCCTGAGGGTTAACAGGCAAAACTTTGATGTCCTAGCTTTAGATAAGGAAAGCAGACATTAAAGCTTAGCCCCCTCAAGTAAAGTAGTGCTAATGAAAGTGTGTAACAAAAAACACAAATCAATAAAATATGCATGAGAAAAGTGTGCATGAATATGATCAACAAGGAAAACAAATTAGAAATTTGTCCAAATACAAAGTTAAGATTGGTGCCTTAATCTAAAAAGTAAAAACAAAAGTCATAAAATTAAGCTAAAGATTGGTTGGCAATATTCTGTTTAGCAATAATTTGGTCAATTGGAGCAACAAGGGCTATATCCTTCTAGGCTTGATCTTCCTTGGTTGGGTGGGGAGCTTTAACCTAAGCTAGAGCCTCTACAGCATTAATAATGGCAGAGGTCTCTTCTTTTCCCTAACCTTCACCTTACCCGTCATTATCATCATCATCCTCATCATCCATGTTAGCAAAGTTAAGGCAAGAGAGATCACAATTAAGGTACACTTTCAACACTTCTTTCCTTGCTAGCTAACTACCTTAGAGGAGTTTCTTTCGAACTAGCTTATTATAACACTTGCTTAGTGTTACGATAGTGGGAGCCTCTTCAATAGAAATCTCAAGCTTTAGAGCCTGCTCTAACTCGACAATCCAAGCCTATTGCATACAAAGTTCTATTTCCATTGCATGATCTCTATGTTAAGCACAAACTCCTTCTCGCTCAAGAAAGTGTAGGATTCGCTCTAGGACTGACACTTCTCCTTCTACTTATACAATTAGTATTTTAGGTCCTTCACTTCCTTATTTAGCTCACTATGTCAACCTTTATGGTGAGAAGCTCCTCGAAGGCTTCTTTATGCCATCAAGAGGCCCTTTAATTTCTTTACCTCCATCTCAACAAAGATAGGGCAATGATAGTTTGCATCTTGGATGCATTATAAGGTTTCTCAACCCTCTATAACATAAATAAAAGTGAGATGTAAGACAAATTAAACATATTAAAAGGGCAAATTAGCACTTACCCTCCACATCTCAACCTCTTCCTCCTTAATGGCTATCAAGATGTGACCATTCATCTACAAAGATAGAAGTTATTTTAACTACATGTGTAAATACAATAATATAGATAGCTTGACAAAAGGCTAAGACTTATACCATATAGCTTACCAATGGTCATTTCTAAGACGTCAATTCTAGCCTACCTAACATTCCTCTAGAAGATCCTTTGATTTCCGGGAAGTACGATACCCTTCATCAAAGCCAAAGACTTCTTTTCATCCTAATGGGAGACTAGTGGTAATCCTTACACTTTAATAGCATTCTTCAATTATACACATTCATTAGTATTATGACCTCTATCATCGTAGAAGTCACAACACTTATTCAAATTCTTCTTAAAAGGATTTCTTCTCATCCTCTTTAGGCATTGGAGGATTCTTTGGTTCTAAACGTCCATCAGAATGTCAAACATCAGATGATTAAGGGGAGTGTGGTTAGAGAATGTTGCAATTCACAATATCTTCCTATCTATACTTCCCCCCTATTGTGAATATACCATCATGAGCCCTAAGTGGATCTTTCACACTTTGGCAGTTCCTATCACTCTTTAGATTAGATCTACTTTTCTCAACCTCATGTCAAGCTTTGATTTTGTCTTCTTACCTAATATAAGACATTGCATTAGCCTTGAACTTTGCAAATATCTTAGGCCTATTTTTGGTTAAGGACTTTAAAAAATCCACATGTGACATTACTCCATCTATTGCTGCATTAAGTACTATACTCATATCAAGTTTTGGGATTTGCACCATCTCAACTATGAGCCAAGCTAAGTATTCTTGAATATTCTCATTAAGCTTTTACTTGATCATATTAAGGATAGAAGAGTCCTTGGTTCGGAGCTTACTAGTAAGGAAGTGTTGCAAAAATGCTTCTACTAAATCATCAAAACAGGTTAATAGTATTAGGCTTCAAATGTTTGGACCATGTGCTTGCAAGATTCCTTAACATTGATGGGAAAGCTTAACAAGCAAGTACATCATTAAGATCATGCAATTTCGCTAAAGTGCTATAATATTCCAAATGGTCTTTTAGATCCTTCGTCTTATCATATGTCTCAAACTATGGGAGCTTAATATGATGAGGAATAACTTCCTTAAGAATTTCTAAGATAAAGGGGCTCTTCTTCAAGACAAACTTTTCACTCATAGAAATAGGAGCACTAGCAAGCATTAGGCTCACATGATGTGCTTGCTGTAGAGCCTTTCCTTTATCAACTCTTTTTAGAGTAAGGGCTTCAATTTCTTGAACTCTAACTTACTTAGCTTATTGTTCAAGGGGGAACTAAAAGGAATCATTTGAATATTCCCTACTATCATGATCTTTTAAGTCATTTTGATTTGGTAGCATATTTGAGTTTTCTAGTGCCCATAGCTGCAAAGAGAAATATATACTATAAGTTAGGTAAAAATAGAAAATTCATAAACCATGTTGTACTAAGCTCAAAGAATGAAGTCTCCCCATGAAGTCCTCGATCAGCATTAGTCCCACTTGCTCAGCTCAGCACCATAGAGGAACTAAGTAATACCTTCTTCTTCATCAAAGAATATTGGCTCACCCCTTTCATATCGGTTGATTATTATCTCTAGAGGTATATAATGAGTTAAACAGGCTAACCCGACCCAGCCTACTTTAGCTTATAGGTTAAATGGGTTAGGCTTATTTAGCTCACTTTTTAACGAGCTAAAAACCTCAACCTCAACCTTAACCTTAACATACTTAAAAAGCAGGTTAAATGAGTTAGTTCGTGGGCCAAAGGCATAAATGTACTAAATGAGTCAGCCTAGTAGCCTACTTTCACCTGTGGGTTAAATAGGTCAAGCTTATTTGCTTTGCTTTTTAAACGAGTAAAAAAATTTTAACTCAAACCAGTTTAAAAAACGGGTTAAACAAGATGGCCTATGAGCCAAAACTTATTTGCATACCTCTAATTATCTTAGTAGCCTAAAAGAAAATTTTCTTTCACCAAGTTTGTATCTTCTAAATAGTTCACTAGTCATTTAAAAGAAGCTTGATGTCATTAACACAAATAAGTTATAACCATCTGTTCTAAAAATTTAACCTTTTTTTCGACCTTATTGAGACAAACTTGTCATGCTAACCATGGATTTTGGCATCCAACTTAGCCAAAATCTTTCTTTATATTAAGCAACAATATAAAACTACTCATCCTTTTGTTGCTTTATTGTGAAAAAAATACTTAAACAATTCTATTATATACCTAACTTCTAGGTCTTAACAAATTGTTTCAAAAGTTATCAAAGTCCTATAAGTATTTAAGGAAAACATGCTCAATGAAACATGAAAATAATTGAAAAATGCCTTTTAAAAGTCAGAGAACAAAAATTGTAGACTAAACTCAAAATACTTGAAATAAACATGAAATTCATTTTCAAGTGGAAAACATACCCTCTCATCTACCTTAAGTTTTCTCAAGTTCACTTCTACTAAGAGTCTAGATAAAAAGGCTTGTACCTCGAAACCAAGTACTTATCAAAGTGGCTTTTAATTCCATTTGGAGACTATTTATTGTACAAAATATCATTGTATAGGTAGACGACTTGCTTATTACCTTCCCCATCATCAGGATACAGATCTCTTAAGAGAGCATAAATCTAAGTAAGTTTATTACACCTATTAATTGCATTATTGCAACTTAAAGCCAAGCCACTTAACCACTGGTTGATTTTGATGCCATCATCTCATGGAGGGGAGTAGCTTTAGAGGAAGGAGAGCTAACTATTGTAGTTCTTACCATCATTATTTTCTAAGGAATTCCTAAAAATTAGATGTGAAGATTTGAGTTTAAAAGAAAGGAGATTTACAGAATGCTTAATAGCATAAGAGTTTGTAAGAGTTATGAAAATGTGAAAAGGAAGAGAAAGAAATGGATTTGAGGTTCTTAAATGATGATAAATGGTGGTTTTCAGGAAAAGAAATGCAATTTGATTTGGATTAAGCCTGATTAAGGACACATGCAACTCATGGTGATAGTTACATAACATGCAAAGGGAATGATTACAAACAAGACAACTATCACACTCATGGTGATCTAATGGCTATTATCTTGCCGACAGTTACATAACATGCAAAGGGAATGATTGTAGACAAGACAACTATCATACGTGTTCAAGGAGAGAAAAACTAAAAGGCTACAACTCTTTGTCTGGTAGTTTTGCTTCCATTAAAGATAGTTTGACCTAAATGCATGACATCTAAATTGACGAGGTGATTTATAAAAGTTTGGTAATCAAGCCATTTTAAATCCTAGTATAGGCTTAACCATTGTTCAACCACTTGTTTATTTAACTAACGTGGGGATTTGACTAAGTATTATTTCCATACTCGATACGTCGACTATAGGAGTTGAGGGCAAATGTTAATAGTGAATTTTCTTCCTCTTAATTAGATACTTGACTCTTTGCTAACCCATCGTAAGTGAATGGCTATGGGTCATACCTTAAGCTGCCAACCTCTTATTAGAGCTTCTATTGCTCGATACCTATCATCTAATCAATATTACTAAAGGCCCAATCTATGAAAGTTTATAAATTAAAATGCTAGCACAAATAGTTTAGTTACTTAGACAAAAACTGCCCAACCATCTCCTTCTCCTCATGATATGCACATGGTCATATTCAGGAGACGCCAAGTGCCAATAGTAGTTCAAGTGCTATTCACTATAGTTATTAGACAAAGGCTCATAATATGTAGAAACATGACTACTGTAAGAATTCTCTACATTCTCTAAATACTTGTGTTTATACTCTTAAGTACTCTTTTTCTAATACTTTACTAACTTAAGCGTTGAAATGACTACTCTAGACACCTCAAAAGCCTAACTCTTATTTTTTTTGTAGATCATAAACACTAATCCAAATTTCGACAACAACAATAGAGGTAATAAATTGAGAATTATCTAAGGTAATAAGAGTGATTTAATTGGTCTAGACATCGAGTATTCAATTGGATTGGGTTTAGATGTGATTAACAACAATGATGTTTATTATGATCAAAATGTGTGTTGCAAAAGTAGGATAAACAAAGAGGATGCAAGTGAGAAGCAATTTAGGATTTTAAGTTTGAGTTATGATTGGCGGCAAAAACTACTTTAGATATGTTTGATTAATGTTGAATGAGATTATGATGAGGTTCATGAAGAGAGGTTCAATCTATCAAGATTGTGATGGATATATTGACAATTATGGTGAAAACTGTTTGGTAATGAAAGAAGGATGCAAATGAGGCTAAGACTGATAAACACTAGGAAAGATAAGAGATACTTGAGATGGAGGAAAAGAGAGGGAGAATGGTTAGAATGAGATTTTTTTTATTACTATTGTAAATTTTACGGTTATGGAAAGAAGGTACTTATTTTTTTAAAAACTAAATAATAATTATATTAGCTTATGTTCTATTTGATATGATATTTTAAAGTTAAATATATTATTTGGGATACTTTTTCACTTCTATAGGTTAGTAGTATCAACAAATCTAATGGAATGGGATGTGAAATTGATAACCATTTTCAACGAAAGCCAATTGATAGTTAAAGTTCTCATATAATATGATTCATTATATGGAAGATAAATAAAATGCTAGTTTATGAAGATAAATAAAATGCTAGTTTATGAAAAATAGCGATTATTTAATCTTAGGAAATTAGGATATTAAGATATGTTGCTTTCTCTATTGAAATATTACCGAATGTTGGTATCCTGTAGTGTTACGTTCCAAGAAGTTTTTTTGTAATTTCCACAACTCACAACCGTCCAAAGGGAAAATGCCCGTGGAAGCTTCTTTGGTGGAGCGGCCATCGTCGCAACCCAGAGCGGCCAGCAACAGCAACGGAATGCCCTCCGCGTCGGGGAAAGCGAAGCGGCGTCTTCGACGGGAGGCGAGCGCCAATCACGAGCCAGATAGCTACGAGGATGTGCAGAACCGGTTGGACTTCAGCCCTATGCTGTTGAGCTCTCTGGAGCGTTATTTGCCCTCTTCGGTCTTGAGTCTTTCTCGTGAAGACAAGGCCAACTATATGCGCGATATTCTCCTCCGCTACTCTCCTGAAGGCGAACGCACTCGCGTAAGGACCTATTTCTTTCCCTTTCCTTTTTTTTTTTTCCTTTAAATTATTGGAGAAATTTCAGGAGGATTCGTATGGTCATGATCCATTATTAATGAAAAAAATATTAGGTGAACTTCAGTGATCTGTTCGATTGAGTTTATGAATCATTTGCTGTCACGATGATGTGGAACCGGCATGTGAAGACGCATTTGCGCCAAATGTTTGTCGTAACTGGTAGTGAGCATTTGCTGCTGTTTGTGGTGAATCAAAATAGTACTTTTTTTTTTTTTGGTGGTGATGCAGTGCATATTACGAAAGCTGCCGGATTTAATCAACTAAGAAAAGAATTTCATAAACCCCACGCTGCCACTCTGTTGAAGAAGCGACGGTGTCACCATTACATGTCTCCTTTTTTGGACTCAACAGAAAGCACATCAAATGTAACTTAGGTATCTGCTAGATGCTCGGGTCCAAAGAACCACGACTTGAGATTTTCATCAAAGGAATATTGATCCGAGTGGTGCACCCATCTGCTAGGGAAATGCTATCAATATACAGCAAAGAGCGGGGTATTTTCAGTAGACAATAAACTAAGTCCTCGAGACAGGAGGAGGTGAAACTGCTAGTGGATTTACCTACTTACATGGATATTAGTCCTCCTATTAATATATGGGATTTCTTATCTTATTTCTGAGACCCCTTCACCACCATCCACCAGCTTAGGAGGTTGTCATCTCATAACATTATCTGTCTCTGTGATGAGATTGAAGTAAAGTTGGATTTTAATGGTGCACCTTCTAGTTCAGGTGTAATTTGCCTTTTCCTTGACAGATGGCATATGCATCCGTTCAGCATACTTGAAATTATACAACTGATTTTCTTACTCTCCATCTTACCACTCATATTGGCATTATACAGTCAAATATCTTTCGAACAAGGGAAAGTACTGGAGCTAACACAGATTCGAACTATATTTGTATTACATGGATATTAAGACTTAAGATCTAGTTAATTTTTTGCTATGTTTGTGTAGTTATTCTTGTTTTTTTTTTTAATTTTTTTAAGTCTAGCACTTTTTTTTTTGTCTAAAGTTAAATTTTTTTTTATCATTTTAAGGAAGCACAATTCCTTTTTAGCTTATTTTACTTACAAATTTTCTTTTCCTTTTCTGGGATGCATTTTAGGCACTGATCTAACAAATTTGGTCCTTTGCTTCTTTATAAAATATAAAATAAATATGTAACTATAATTCACCACCATCCTTGATATAATCTGTTGATTCATGAATATTGTTGTTCTTATGGGTTTGTATGTGTCTGCTTTTGTGCATGTTCTCTTTCTTAGTAATCCTCACAATGCACCTTTTCAGTTACACATTACACTAGACTGACCTCTCTCATGAACTATGTTTGACAAGTAAAGTTGACAAGTGCTTGGGGAGTATTCATTGAGAAAATCCCTTATATCTATCTTACTATCCTCTATCTGTCTATCTATCTATAGATATACAGATATATATGAAGGATAAATTATAGTTGTGGATGCCTATGAAGTGAGGAGAGCATTAATATATAAAAATATAAAACTCTATGGATCCATGATCTTAACCTTTTAGAATGATTGATCATGATTCTAAATTTAACACACACACAGACATATGGACGCACACACGTATCGTATGTTGTGTTAACTTCATGTTTTGTCTTTACAATTGTGTTTCTAATCGAGTTGCAGTTGTGTTCATTTTATCTTCTTGTATCAAAAATTGCCTATCCTATTGATAAAATGGTAGATATTGAGAAATTGGTGTCTGTAATTGTCCCCAAAAAAAAAGGGTCTGCTTTCCTGACTTGTGAAGATGAATATTTATATACATTTATTAAGCTAATTTTTTGTTAACATATAACAGGAAAACAAGATAATCTAATGAGGTTGGTTTAGCAGACCTTAACCTATTTAATGCATTTATATGCCATACCAAATTTTTGGATGAATGTGGATGTATATTAACACTTTCTCTGGTCAAAACTTAAAATTCAGTGACCATATACAAAGAGTTAACCAAAAATGGTTTGAACTTGCAGAAATCAGGCAAATATGGCTTGAAATACAGACCTAAAAAATCTAGCCACATTTTATAGGGTGGGTTCTATGCAGAATAACAAATATTATGTTGAAAGACAACACGAGAGAGCATAATCATTTCCTAGTGAAGACTTCCTGGTGGTGATGACTGTCCACTGACTTGGATTTGTAGTTGGAGACATTCATATCATGTTTTTTATTAAGTTGCAGATTCTTTTTAGCATTTATCATTAAAATACAATGAACTGTGTAAACCAAGGGCCATTCTTATTAATCTTCTGTTTGGTCATCCTGGGGGATGGTTTTGACTTGTCATTTTGTACTTCTCTTATTTTGGTTATAAAATAGCTATGGAGCTTCACATTTATCATTGGCAGGTCCAAAAGCATCGTGAGTACCGACAGATGATTATGGCAAACTATAAGGTATGAAAATTGATAGTCCTAATGGTATTCTATATGAAACACTGTATGAGAAGACAAAAGAACATTTCAACTCTGTTATTAAACAAATTTATAAGGAGACTATTTTTGAGAGAATAACATATATATAGAAGAGTAATTACAGCAAAGTTGACATAGTTTGCTTTCAATACAGTTAGAGATTATGCGTTATAAGTGATGCTAACTGAGTATAAATGTTACAACACGTAGTATTTATACTAAAGATTGTATGTGTAATCTTAAGTTTAAATAACAGTAAACATTATAACGTGTGGTGAATATAAAGGATATATGTATGCTTATAAGTACAAATAGTGGATGTATTCATAGTAGAACTAATGAAATTGTAAAAAGAGGTTAACATTCTTACTATGCACTACATGTTATAAGTAAAAGTAAACCTCAGTTTGTACCACTTTAAAATTATATATCCTTTGTTTATACTTGAAGCCAAACGCACACCCTCTCCTTTTGTGATTATTCACATATATGGGTTCATTTTTGAATGAGTCTATTATGAGATTGGATTAGTTCCTCATCTCTAAGATAATAGACTTGTCTTAACTGGACCAATCCCTGCACATTTCAGTTCTGAAGTCTTTCCTCATCTGTGCAGCCACTTCACAAGGAGTTATATACTATGAATCCTGCAAACTTCTTTGAACCCTCTTTTCTGAAGGCCATTAAGGAGAATACAGAGGAAAGTTTTAGGAGTATAGTTTCAGAACATTCTCCTGGGATATTTGTGTTTGAGATGTTGCAATCACGTATCTGCAAAATGTTATTGTCTGAGGTATCATCTTCCCTTTCCAGTTGGTTTCTTTTTGTTTAGCTTCTATGTTGTCTGATCAAGGTATAATTTGATTAGGTGGAAAATTTTGAAAGATGGGTTCATAAAGCGGATTTCAGGATTATGCGGCCAAATACCATGAACAAATATGGGGTTGTCCTTGATGACTTTGGTATGGAGTCCATGCTGAATATGCTGATGGATGACTTTGTACGTCCCATGGCCACAGGTTACAATAATTGTTTTTGGAAATGCATAAATTTGAATATTCCAGTTGTTGCTTAGTTCTCAATTTATCGTCATTTGCAGTTTTCTTTCCTGAAGTTGGTGGTTCCACCCTGGATTCTCATCATGGCTTCATTGTGGAATATGGAATAGACAGGGATGTTGATCTTGGTGAGCATATATGCACTTTTAAATGTAATATGGAACTTTTTCTTAATCTTCACAGCAAAGGTTTTCAGGATCAGTCATGGAACAAAGAATAATTAAATCTCTATTAAGAGTCATATCCTGATTTGATCTTTTGGATTTCCCTGACTAATCTTTTATAGTCTGCATCAAAAATGTTATTTAAATTTTATGTCACATTATTGGAGCAAATTGATTTTATAACTGCAAATTCATTATTGTCTAAACAATAGTGCAGTCTGTTTTGATCAGTGCCCTTCTTTCAAGGTGATTATTTATCTGCCTGGAGTTCCTGATCACTGTCAACTGGAAGGGTTTCATTTGATTTCTTTGACTAATCTTTTATAGACTGCATCAAAAATGTTATTTAAATTTTGTGTCACATGATTGGAGCAAATTGATTTTATAACTGCAAAGTCATTATTGTCTAAACAACAGTGCAGTCAGTTTTGACCAGTGCCCTTCTTTCAAGGTGATTATTTATCTGCCCAGAGTTCCTGATCACTGTCAACTGAAAGGGTTTCATTTTTTGTGTAATGGAAAACACAAAAGGAATGGAAAAAAATAATCCCTTTAACTTTTACTACGGTTCCATTTTTAGATGTCAACTGAAATCTGGATGGTAGTTTTGCTTCCTCCTGCTTTTTTATTTTTCAATTTCTTTTCAGCATAACTTTTTCTCAGACTTCTATAATGTCATTAGCTTGATTATATTTGGGAATTTCTTCCTTTTCTTCTACTTTTTCTATCTTCTCTCCCTTTCTGATGTAAATTTTCTCATCTTTCCGTGGTATCAAATATCACTAGTCCCCATTAATTTGCTTTATTAGCTCTAATAGATCCTTAAACTCGCTTTATTTTTCAGGTTTCCATGTTGATGACTCCGAAGTTACATTAAACATTTGCTTGGGAGAGCAGTTTTCTGGCGGGGAACTATTTTTTCGAGGTGTCCGATGTGAGAATCATGTGAATACAGAAACCCAACCTGAGGTAAAAATTTTAATTATGCTTCTCTATATCAAATTAAGATCTAAGTGCTAACCATTGGTGCTGTGGCCTCCCAGGATTAATGTAACGAAATCCTACCCTTGTGAAAATCTCTTAGCAATGTCATCTCCATCCATCTCTAACCTACATCTGTCTAGTTGCTGATTGGGTATCTTGTGACTTGTGAGTTGACAATTGACATAACAGATCTAAAAGCTAAATGCATACCCCATTGTACCTCACTTAGTAATTTAAGTATCAGTTATACTGTACAACTATGACACTTTTATTGTTTTGCTTCCCAGGAGATATGCTAATCGTTCAAATTGCTTGTGATATCGTATAGGAAATTACAGACTATTCCCATATTCCAGGTTATGCAGTTCTTCATTGTGGCCACAATCGACATGGAGCCAGAGCAACCACATCTGGCCGTAGAGTGAACCTACTATTGTGGTGCAAGAGGTAAATTAAATATGCTGCTGGACAAGGATGACAGTTTGCATTAGACTCTATGTTCTTGTTTGCTTAATGTGTTTTCTCAACCAGAAACAAAATGATGTGAACTAGTAGAATTATAGTTTGGCTGCTGGTCATATCATAACTAAACCGGCAATTGTTAGCTACTAGGCTATGGGATCCGCTATTGCTTCTGTTCTTCTTTACCAACAGGTGTCAATCCAGTGATCATATTTATCTCTGAATAGTGATTGTTATCTTTTCAACAGTTCTGTGTTTCGAGAGCTGAAGAAATATCAGGCAGAGTTCTCCAGCTGGTGCTGGGAGTGCACACGCAAAAAGAGAGAAAAGCACCAGCTGTCAGTTGCGGCCACCATGGTATGTTTATAAAATGTAAAATAAACTATTGATCTCAATCTATATAAGACACTTACAAGAAAAATAGATAACAGTGAGTTGTCTTTAAATTCTCAGGAGTTGATTAGAAGAGAAAGGAAAATGGCTCCTTGAGATGTTCAGCATGCTCTACTTTCTCTCGAACTCAGTAAAGAAGGGACGCTGTTCTTGTTGATGCGTGAAGTTATGTCCTCAAGTTGCTGTCTCTTGTTACCTTTGGGTGCTAGCTAGCTGGAGATGATTGGGATTTCCATCTGAAATTGATTCTTTATTGATATGTGGAAGCTGGCACACTACTATGGTGATGAGGCCACTACTTTCCTAGCAAAATAGGGGCCCTTTTCCACAATCAGCGGTTGTATAAAAATGTATGCTTCAGTTATCAAAGCTTCTATTTGGCCAAATAATCCAGGTTGTGGGACTGGATTTAGTTTAGGCTTGTCTAGCTGTATTTGATTTATGTAGATATAAAGGGGACGCAGAATAAACTATTTTTCTGAAAATTACTTATACTATATTACTGCTCGATATGATGGAGATTTTGTTAACATCGGAAGTTTCTGCTGCTTTCGAGATTATTTTACTTTCTACATTTATAATCCAACTAGTATTAGCACCACGGTTCAGTCCTTCTGGATTTATTTATTTGTTTATTTCCCAACAATCCAGACAGATTTATTCGTTCCAGAACAGAAAAATACAAGAAGTCTTTACCTAAAGGCTGGTGGGTGCAGTAGCTGATCTGCCCTGATCAAATTCAGTAGAGGGCATGGGGGATTTTCATCCCAAAAATAAGCACACGAGCCCTTTTTTCCTTTGGTAGCAACCCAATTGGCATACTTATTTGCCTTTCTATTTATAAGAGAAAAAGAACAAGATGTAACGGTAAAATATCACAGATAATTGCAGCAATGGGCCATCGTCTTCCTTGACTATGTAGACGCTTGAAAAGTAAGAAAGAATCCATCTCCACTATAATCTTGTTCCACCTCATGTCCTTGCCCATATCAACACTTCTTGGACCACCTCTACCTTCACCACTAGATAGTCATCAACATGCAAACTCCTACACATTGTAGCTTGAAAGTCCCATTACAATCACGCGCAACTACTCTCAAACCAACAACTCAGCGTTTCTCACTAAACGACCCGTTGAAGTTGAGTTTTGACATTTGCTCATCAAGAGGCTACCAAATTTGTAGGATTGTAGGTTGTTTGTTTGCTACTTCACTAGAAATCAAGTTGGGAGCATTGTGAAATTCTACAACAACCACTTGGATAAATGTAGTAGCCTTCTTTAGATTATGTACTGTGTGATTGAAGACACTATCACAACATTGCTTCCATATTACCCAACAACACCAATAAACTTCTTCATATGCTCCTTTGACAGACTTGTTGATTCTTTTAATCAGAGCAACCAGCGATCGAAGGTTGTAACCTGCACCATATCAATTCTCATACCCAAAACTTCTGACCAAACCAGTCTAGTCTACCCACACCTCAACATAATGTGTTTTGCAGTCTCTTCCCTACCATAAAAATCACAAGAATTTGTGGTTCTCACCCACCTCTAATATAAAATTACATGAGAACTTAACGCATTATGACAAAGTCTCCATATGAAATGCTTAATCTTTGGCATGCACTTAACATCCCATATGAGTTTCTAAACAATGGAGTCAATAACGTGAGAAGAGGATGGCTTGTTAACCTGTATCGTTAGTTTTGGCTTGAAAATGACATGATAGGTTGATTTTACGCTATACTCTCCATTCAGTTCCAAGGGCTAAATGATGCCATCATTGTTAACTTATGCTATTAGTATTTGAAAAATAACTTCATAGATGTTTTGAGGGAAAATCTACCATATCCAATCTCTTCGCCATGCTCCCTCTTCTTCATTCAACAAACTTTCACAAACCTCACTTGATTGCTTCTATGATTAGAAATCTACAAGGCTCTTTTCAATCTAGGAGTAACAATCTAAGGATCATCCCATACATTAACCCTATTACCTCTTCCTGTTCTCTTATTATAATTACCTTATACCACCTCTTCACCAACCATGATACTTAATACAATAGCATGCCTCGAAACCAAAGATGAGGTAATGGGGATTCAAGGAAGTATGAAGAACAAGGAGTGAAGAAGGGTTTTGACAGCAAATGTGTAAGGATATCATGCACCAAGATACAAACATAATCAGGGGTTTGAGCTTGAAATAAAATTTGATACAACTCACAAATATTAAATGTCGCTTGGGATTCAAATAAGTGTTAGATGTAACTTACTAACCTGCTTAAATGAATGTTCACCACAATCTTAGGGTCAAGATTGATAAGAACACAAGAAAGAATAAGGAGTTACTCAGTGCTTAATAATCTGACAATGCAAGCTTTAAGAACTCAAGTATAACTGCTCCTAAAAAGAAGTATTCTTTTATGTTTTTAATAATGTGTTAAGTGTCTGTTAATTACAAATGTTACTATTTATAGCAAGTCCTAAACACTAATAACAAAACTAAAAAAAAATGTATAAGGCCTTAAACCCTAAAGAACGGGCCCATAAATAAAATAAAAAAAGCATGTACAAGAATACAAAATTGTGTGTTTAATAGAAGAAATCGGCATGCAGTCACTCGACTGGTCTTGGAAGAGCAGAATTTGAGTTGGGTTGGGTTGGCAATTAGATGTTTGGGTTCGGGAAGGAGTCCCTGAAGTCTCGCAGTACTTAGCTGTGACGCCCAAAAAGTCAGTCCATAATTGCCAAGTTCTCAAATTAGTCGGCATTGGTCTATCTATGCCGTGTCGAGTGGATCTTGAGCCTCCAACTCTTGGCAATGTGCTCTCTCGACTTCTCTACAAATGACAAGCCTGATGCCGAGCGTTTTTCTTTTTACCTCTTAGCTGTTTGGTAACCGTTAGGCTTCGACACAAATTGTTCGGCCTCAGCTTCGAGATAGTCGTAGGTTGATTCCTATCATTGTCGCGAGGCTGAAAGAAAGTCATCCTTGACTTTAGATATTGAGCATGGGCTTGAATGCCGAACAAACTTCTCTTCCCTTTTCTCTTTACCATAGGTGCTAGGTGTCTTTGGATTTCCTTAATGCTCATGGAGGTCAAGCAATAGCTCTTTTTACCTTTTCGAACTGTGTAAGTATTGAGGAAGCCATTATGGATCACTTTCCTATCATACTCCTAAGGTTAGCTAAGAAGTAAATTTGCAGCATTCATAGAGACCACATCGAAGTCAATCTCATCTTCGTATCATCCTGCTTTAAATTCTATCCGAGCTCTTTCATGCACATGGACCATACCCTTGTTATTAAACCACTTCAAGCCATAAGGTTAAGGATATGGGTAGGTCAACAATTTCATCTTCTCCACTAACTCAGTAAAGACAACGTTGGTGTAACTTCCTCCATCAACAACTAGGGAATAGGTCTTCCCATTCACTAAACATTGAATATGAAATAAATTTTCCCTTTGTCCGGGGTTTGTTTTAAGGTTGGCTCACTTGTTTGTCATGGTTATGTGTTCATCAAGATTTTCGGTGTAGACATCTTCTTCTATCAACTCATCTTTTGAACTCTTGTCACTTTGACTTTCTACTTAAGCCTCGGGTCCTTCGCCCTTCAAGACCATGATCTTTTTATTCAAACATTAAGAAGCAATATGCCCATGGCCTAAGCACTTAAAGCATTTGACTTCTCGGGCCTTAGTGTTGGGTACTTTCTCTCTCTCGGCTCTATTTTTCTTGGCATGATCAGGTTGGTTAGACTCGCTTCTCTCCATCTTCTTCTCTGGCCTTCTCTCGACGTACTTCTCAAGCTTAGGGCTATTTTGTTGAGGTCAGTTAGTCAGCCTCTAGTGCTTCCTTCTCTTCTATCTCTCTACCCTTAATGCTAAATTGATCAGCTCGTCTAATGAGTTGAATGGCTACAGTTTGACTATGTCGACAATGTTGTCTTAGAGTCCACTTAGAAACTTAGTAATGGTGTAGTCTTATGGATTGGAAATCTCATATCTCATCATCAAGGTCTCAAACTCTTACAAGTACGCCTTGATTTTTATCCCTTTAAGCTCATTCAAATTAGCTGCTTTTGAAATCAATCTCGATAGCACATCAGCTACAAAAAGGAATAAATGTGGTGATAATGAGTTCCCTTGCCTAATGCCTCTCAAAGGGTAGATATGAACAAATCTTTTCCCATTAAACAACAAAAGACCAAATTAACCGTGTTCATGGGAAAAGATTTGGTCTTTTTTTAAAATGACTAGATAATCTTTTCCAATTGACATTATCATAGGCTTTCATCATATCTATTTTAATAGCACAATAGCATTTTTTTTCATTTCATTTTTAATTTCAAGTCATGGAATACCTCATAAGGCACTACAATATTATCCTAGATCAAACAATCAAGGACAAAAGCAGTTTGAATTAAGGTAATATTATTATGAAGGAAAGGCTTTAGCTGATTTGCAAACGTTTTGGTAATAATTTTAGTAAAAAAATTGTACAAGCTAATTGGATGGAAATCACTTAATTCACAAGGGTTTTTGACTTTTGGGATTAGAACTAAATCATTTTCGTTTAGTTTAGAAGAGAAATTACCTAATTCTAAGAAATGTCGAACAACATCAATAATTAAATTTCCTAAGACATTCCAATAGATTTGAAAGAAGGTACTCGTGAAACCATCTAGACCTGGTGCTTTATTTGCTCCAAGTTGGAAGATAGCATCCCAAACTTCCTCCATTTTAACCTCCTCTATCAACTAGTCATTCATTTGATCACTAACTAGCCTAGTAATATAGTCCCACACATTGGATAGTTTTTCAATTCTTTCTTCCTTGAAGATTTTTGTGAAAAATTGAATGAACAAATGTCACAAGTCCTATTCAACCTCTTTCCATGTACTACTCCTGTCTTTGATTCAAAAAACCTTCTTTAATATATTCATTATGGCTTGATGAAAGAATTTAGTATTGCCATCACTATGAGCTAAACAATGTACTCTTGCCTTTTGTTTCCAATATAGCTCTTCTCTAGTTAAGGCTACATCTAAAGCTTGATGCATATCTTCTTCAACAACATCATTAGTCTCTTCACACTTCCATCCCGGTTCCACAGTTAAGGACTCCGTTAGCAGATTAATTTCTCTTGCATAATTGGGTACTGCACCCTTGCTTCATACTTTTAGCCTTTGTCTACATTGTAACAACTTATTAAGAAAGCCATTGATGTTGATAGTATTTTTAAGTAAAATAGGCTGAAGGCATAAATCACTAATATTGAGGCTTAAGCCCAGTCCAATAATCTAATATGGATATAGCTTCTACTAACCTACTATAAATACCAGACAAGACCTCAAAGTAAGGGGATCCTCTTCTATTCTCTCACTTATCCTATTGTGCTACAATTTTACTAATCATAAGAGAGCTGACTTAGGTATTAGAGTAGCTACACTAGAGCATCCTCTAGTGCCCCCCATAGCCATTTTCTCGTGTTATAGGTGTCTGCGGATTGGAACAAAAATCACTAATCAACAATTGATGTCATTTGTAGGAATGTGTAATTTATTGCCTCAATTCCCAATGTTATTCTAATATCACTCAGCGAGATGTCCTTCCTTTTATGGATTCTTCTAAATTTGGTTTGCTATACTTGCTTCTATTCATACCTTCGTGGAATCCGTTTAAGTCTATTAGTTTGCCGATTACACTTCACTGATTTGGATTTTTCTTCATTCTAGCTTTAAAATCTGATACTAAAGTTTCTTTTTCTTACTTTATCATGATCTTTGAAAATGATCCAGTTTAGATTTTTTATTCTTATAGATACGTGATTATTTTCACCATGAAAGTTGAAAACTACCTCTAAGTAACTGTCATTTGTATGTTGAATGATCCTGCACCTTTGAAAGGGTTCCATTAACTACTCCACTGTCTTTGAGTAATTACATGCATAGTGTGATAGATGGAGCAAAATATCAGAAAATATGTGTGACATGAAGACATTAAATTATAATTTTACTCTTTCTTATAAAAATGTATGGAATATCTAAATGTATGGAATTTGTTGACCATGATAGATCTAAGCTGAGTATGTAGTTCCTAAGTTAAACATAAACTAAGCCTTACACTTGAGTCTAAACTCTTTTATGTAAGTCCATTGGAAGCTTTATGGATGAACTCTTTTATGTAGCAACTATAGCACGTGTTTTACAAGTCTATAATGTAAGCCTACAATGTTATTGTGTGCATAAAATTTTGTGATGCCTCATACAATGTAAAAACATTTATTGATAGTAAAACTAGTTGATCTTAAGGATGGGATTCATTCATACACAATCCGCCATCAGTGAAGCACGTACACATAGGTTGACGAATAGCCGAGTACAATTACTTTGATCTATAATTACTCCCAAGTGGCAAATCTAAGTAATTAAGCTGATTTTTTGATGAATCTTGATCAACAACTGAAGAAATTATAGAAGTTCTTCACATGCTTCTAAACTTCATCTATGTTGAGAATAATGCCCAATCGAGCCTTGACTTGCGCCGTTGACACCAAACCAAGCTATCCTTGATGCATGAGATGTAGAGGAAAAAAGTAGTTAATGTTTCATTTGGAGGCCGAACAAGTTTGATCAGTGAAGTGTAGTATGAACTTCTTGTCCTCTTTTATACAAATTGTGTGGATGTTGACCCACTACTCACAATCCAAGCTTTGATAGTGACTCCATGCGAGGCCAATCGTCCAAGCTTTCAGCAATGTTAGTGTCGAGCTATAATGTTGAACTATGGTACGAACTTTATAGCTCAATATAAAGCCGAGAAATGTTGTGACATCAAGCTCCATGCTAAGTATTGAGTTTACAAACAAATTAATTAGCCTAGCTTTCGTATGCATGGAGTTTTCATATACTGAATTAATTAGCTCCATGTATACAAAGTTTTTGTGCTGAGTTGTCCAAGTACTCTACTGTCTATAATGAGTTTGAGCTCACTCCAGTAAGATAATCAAGTCTAAGTATATCAAGTTACAAACCTAGGCTTTAAGTGGCTTATATAACAGATTTGACATGGAGCAATCTGTTTTGTAAGAAGCTTATAGTAACAACTCGAGCTTTCGTCCACCATGCCGAGTTGCTTAGCTCCATGTTGCGTTACCAAGCTCAGCAACAAATAGAGCTGACCTTTTTCTATCGAGGTTGAGCTATTGTGGCAAGTCAATAAAGTACACCCATAGAGTGCACTAAACTACATTCATCGAGCTTCACTCATGCCTACAATAGTGTCCTGCCGAGTAAGTTATAGCAACTAAGTTAGTCAGCTAAATTGTCTACACAAGTGTCGATCTACATAAAAATCTAAGCTCTTATCCGGGAATAATATGATGAAACCAAGCTTCAACATAAGAATTGTAAGTCATTTTTTGTAGGGGAAGCACTAGCCTTCGACTAACTAAGGGCTACACTCTAATCAAATTGAAGTATTGCAGCAGCTTCGAACTCTTTCCAACCATAAAACAGAGGATACTCCATATGATTAGTAGCTCCAAGCTCCACAATCTAAGCTTGTCCTTCCTTTTCAAACTAAGCATACAAGTGTCAAAGCATTTACGGATTCAAGCTGTTTTCTATAAGCAAGTGGAGTTTGACATACTAAATGTTGATAGTCATTTTTTGTCACCTACCTTACTCGTCCATTTGGCTACCGATAGACTGCGTAATCTATATTCTTAGCAACTTGCCAAGTAATCAACATTCTCGGCATTGTGCTGAGTAATATAGATTCGTTACTGATTTGAATTTAAGTTCATGGTGCGAATAATTAATACAAGCACGGTTATATTATATAACTGTTTGTTTTCTCTATATTTTAAGAAAGGTGTCTAATCAACAAGTTTCCATGTATTTTAACAGTTATTTCAATAACTGCTCCTTTAAACATGACAGTCTCCTATAAATACGGAAAAGAAACTCTGTAAAAAGCATCTGATAACTCTTAACTTCTTTACTTTACTCTTTTTATTCTTGCTTACTAATTTAGGCATCGGAGTAGCCACATCAAATTGATCCTGGTAACAAGCATTTTTCTTATTTTTGCAAGATATTTTTAACCCTCAAAATTCACCAATAACACTAAATGCTGAACAAATTCAGTGTTTTGAGCCATGAGTAGGGTCAAAGATATACCAAGCCAAGATGTTTCCTAACAAAGCCGAGTAATGTAGTGGCGTAAAGCTTCATGCTGATTTAAGTCTCATAATAGTCGATTCGAGCTCCATACTGCCCATAATATGATGCAGTGACCACTCAACCAGAACTCAAGCCATGTTACCACTACGATAATCCAACTGATCTTCAAGGACATCTTGCTTGTTTTAACACCCAAATAGTAGTTAGGCGGAATGAAGTCCAACCTGTCAATTCTACGTGCCGAGCTGTTGTCGTTGAGAAGCTGATTGCTGACTAAGTTCAATGGATGTGTAGCATAATACTATGCCGAACAACTTTGATGTATTTTACGAGCCAAGTACTCCTTACAAGTCAATTTGTTGCACAAGTTCGAGTTCAACCCCTGTGCCAAATAGCCGAGAAGTTTCGGCCGAGTTGTTCACTTCGCCAAAGGGAAGCTTCAATGCCGAGTACCGCATGAAAAATCTAGATGCTTTCTGATATGTGCTTTACACTCCATAACATATCAGTTGCCATTTTTGAGCTCAATGTCAAACTCTTTTTGGCCGAGACCAGTCTATGCTGAGCTCTTCACTGCAGCAATCCCGTTGAGAAATCACCACCAACAAATTTCGAGCAAATTCTAAGTTGCTCCAAAGCAATTCCGATCGCCAAGTTTTCTTTCTCATACATTTATCACTCAGTTTCTATCTCGATGTCAATGGGGTGGATGCAGTCAAAGAAACCCAGTGACACGTTTCCTTGTTGAAGTATTAACCAATAAAAATATCAGTGGATATCCAAGCTCTGACTCGAGCTATTGAGTAGCTGCAGCGAGCTAACGTGCCTAAGCCAAAACCAAGCTCTTTTTGATCAAGCTCCAACTGACTTAATGTGTGAGATATAGATTCTAAGGACAAGCTTAGTTTAATAATTGATAAGGAGAAGTGTTTACTTGTATGAGTGCAAAAGTGCAGACCTAACTAGATACACCGAATAGCTATGATGAGTGCTAGAGCACTCCAACACTCAAAACCAAAATAGGGTAGCCAATACAAACTTGAGTGTTGCTTCAAGACGTAGACTTCAATGAGTTTGATAACATAAAGTGTCGACTATTCGGTATTATAGACACATCACTTTTACCATTTTTTATTTTATTTTATTTGAACAAGGTTAATAAATAAAAAAAGAAAATAATGAATAAAAATAAAAAAACGAAAACTAAAAGAAAAAACTGAAAAATTAAAAAAGAGAGTCGAGTCGAGTTGAGTCTTTAAGTCAAATTGTATCCGGTTGAGTCGTATCGAATCGAATCGAGTCGAGTCCAATCGTTTCAAGCCAAGTTGCGTCGGATCATTGAAGATCAAATTAGATAACGGTGTGTAATTAATTTAATAAATTTTAAGTCATTAGAGAATTAGGCTTTATTAAAATGATTTTGGCTCAATTTGATTTAAAATAGATTTTTATCTAATTTATATTAGGGTTATAATAGATTTAAGATTTATTAAATAAGTTATTGGGTTAATTCAAATTGGATCAGATTGGGCCTTGAAAAATAAAAAACTCGAATTAAGTAGGGTTTCTAGAAATTGAATCAAATCTTTGAAGAATTGTTATTGTATCTTTGATATAAAAGATGTGATTGAAAATTTATAAATAGCATGCCGGTATATGATGTTGGACATGGTTTTTTTTTTTTTATCACACAATTCCACACATGATTGCTCGCACAAAGTCCACGCCGACCAGTTCACAAAACTAACCGAACCCATTCCTAATTTCCTGACCCAAACACCAAAATAAAATCACACTTGCCACCCAAATCCACATCACCACCGAAGCCCTGACCCCTGATCAAATTCCACGCACGGATCAACACCTATGACTGTAAACGAATGACCCCCCTAACAAATACATCCCAACGCCTACATACTTGCACGCAACTTGACACATCTTCCCTATCCGAATAGCAACGTCCCCTTGACCAAAAACACAATTCCATAACACGCCGAACATAGCAATCCACTAATTCACACAAATTTCCAGCCGTGCAAGCCTCATACACACGAAGAAAAATTTCGCAACAAACCATACAACCCGACTTGACATTACACCGATAGCCCCCTAACACAATCCGATCTCAATCCTCATCCATACACAATCCGAATTGCCGAGCCCCTCGTGTCCTACATGCTCCACGCAACATACAAAACCCTGATATGTTGATCCCTGACGTCAATCTGACCGCACCAACGTCCCAAATTGACTGACCAGCGTCCCCAAATCCACACACTGCCACATCCTTGATTGCAAGCCAATCTACGTTGAACAGCGACAGCGATCCACACAAGCCCTTGACTAAAGATCAACAATTTGTCCGCACTGCCATGAAGCACAATTAGCACCATCCACTCGCATGTCCCCGCAATAGTACGCACACCGAATTGCTATAGCCTGACATACCATCACACTCGAGCACACGCGAAGTCCACACACGAGATCCACCGCACATGATTACAACACGATCACGCACAACTCAATTCGGTAAAAAGTTATTATTTATTTTATT
Source organism: Lumnitzera littorea (assembly GCA_024138015.1). Taxonomy (NCBI): domain Eukaryota; kingdom Viridiplantae; phylum Streptophyta; class Magnoliopsida; order Myrtales; family Combretaceae; genus Lumnitzera; species Lumnitzera littorea. Next base: position 64,044,461 of record JAMXBB010000005.1, on the reverse strand, counting down.
AGTTAGTTTAATTTTTTTTACTAACCTTATTTTTTATTTTTTTTAATATAGGTTTTTTATTATTATTTTCATGTTGCATGATTTTTTTAGATAATTCCAATTTTTAATAAAATTTAGTTAAATTGCATTTTTAGTAAAATCGTGTATTTAAAAAATAAATAGATGTATTTTCAACATATCTTGTGAATGAAATATGTATCTAGATCATATCGAGATATATATTTTGCAGTTGAGATTTAGAAAAAATACATATCGAGATACGTATTTTGTTATTGAGATTTAGAAGAGATACGTATTTTACTGTTGAGATTTAGAAAAAGATACGTATGAGATACATATTTTATAATTGAGATTTAGTAAAGATACGTACGAAGATATGTATCTAGATTGTATCTTCAATATATCTTATAGTTAGGATTTAGAAAAGATATTTTTTGACACATAATGTTTTTTAAACACAAAAATAAAAAAGAAATCTTAACTAGGATTTTCAAAAAGATTTAGTTAATTAGGCTTTTCTTTAATTAAGAAAATTAGATTTCTTAGGTTTTTTTTAAATAAATCAATTTAAAAAACATAAACATGGCCCGATTTTTAAAATAAAAAGTCCACTCACTAAATATTTTATAAAAAAAACTACGTTGATTTGATCTTGATTAGTAGGTACGTAGGCATTTTTAGGATAACTATCTAAAAAATAAAAAAAAAATTCCTCTTTTTGAGAAATTTGTAATAAAAAAATCATTTTAGTTATATTTTCTATATTTAGGTATATTTTTAGTATTTTTTAGGAAATTATAAAAATAAAAGCTCATTAATTTTTCTTTAATTTTTACATGGTAACTTAGTCTTAATAGGTTAGCTCCTGAACCTAGTTTTGTTTGGTTTAATTTTCTAAAAATTATTTTCTTAGAAAATCAACAAATCAATGGCCGAATTAGGGTTTTCCTACTTGAAAACTGTAATTTCATTTTTTATCAATTAAATTGGTTAGCGATTTTAATTTTTTAAATTTTTAAGAAAAATGTTTTCTTAATTTTATACCAAGTGATTAATATTAAACAGGCTAGGTTTAATATAAGTTAAATTAAGAAAAACGAAATAGGGCACGATTGAATTAGTGACTCTACTATAGAAGCCTGGTGGGCTAGTCGTATGAAAATTAAGAATTATTGATAGGTTTTTGTATTATTTTTCTTTGATTGTATTATAGTTGTACTAATTGATTTTTTTTTTTTTTAGTAATGCAAGCCCTAAGAAAAAAAAAAAAAGAAGTCTAGCCCAATGGGTCTTCTTGGGTAATTAGTGTCATGACCCTAAAGGGCGCCTAGTATGATTGCCTAAAATTTTCATATCATATGTGCACCCATGATTTGAAAATTATCCTGCAAGTTAGAGTTTGCAAGATTCTAAACAATTAGTCACTAACGTTTTTATTTATTTGTTTATTTAACTTATGACTACATATATGTGACTATAGATATCTGATAAGCTACAGTCCAATAGAACCGCAAAGAATCGGTATCCCCTACCAAATAATAAGATTAGGTAGTAAAGTTTTAAAACTCAAACTTACTAAAGTCATAAAATTTAAATGTAATATTAATAACTATATACAAATGAACTATATAATCTATCCTTAGAGTCTAACTTCTATGTATCTCGATGTTGGCACTCAACTATCGGTTTTTAACCCATGCCCAATCATCTAGTAACCTATAAGAAAAAACTATTGGGGAGTAAGCTACAAAAGCTTAGTGAGTTAACCCTCGTATTATACTAACAAACAAGTTATCAAACAGTTTATTATCAAACATATGAATGCATGAACAAGCAGTATGCCAAACAATATATATGCAGTTGATCGGTACTGCATATAATAACGGAATTTAATGCTCTCCGAAGTAAGGGTTGGAGATACATCGGCACTAATCACAACCAGGCTCTAGTACCTGGGTTTTTACCCTCATATCATTATATAGGAATTCCCTATTCAATAGAATAGGTTTTTACTTCCATCAGTCAATAGTACACAAATAACCAGGTCTAGTGGTGAACGAGCTCACGTAGTCCATGCTCACACTCTACAGCGGTGGTCTTTAGACGTGACCCTCAGCTACCCATGGTTAGCGTCTTCAACGCCAATGAAATCCACGAGCCAAGGGTAAGGTCTTGTTGTACCAATACTCCTACATTGTACTAATCAAATCATGTGGGAATCTACCCCTCTAAGGCCCCTCATTACCAACTGCATAAGGTGACGGCCGGAATATTATATGTAATGCTTGTACTTTATGCATGAACCGTTTAATTTTTGTTGAGTTGAATATAATTAAGTCAATTTATGAGGTGATCAAACATTATCAACAGATCATTCAAATAATGCAACAACCAATTATATAATCACATTTAACAGTATTTTGCATAGTAATCAATCAATATCAGTCACATGCATAACCGAAGCCCCATGCATAACCCGAAGCCCAATGCATCAAGTTATTAATATTTAATTCATGTGCACTAACTACAAGTAAAAAACAAGTATAGAGTTATCGGGAGTACTCATTTGGTCATAAATGATGTGAGGGATTGTATTAGTCCAAGGGTAAGTCGATCTCGATTTCAAGATTACCTAACATTAGGGAAATATAGAAAGTAATAAGTTTAGGGATTTAAATACCTAAACTAGCATGCTAAACTGTACTGTTTACTTAAATCGGTTATTGATTTACGTGAAATAATCGATTTGAGTATTTTATCGAATCGCGTATAACTTTTTCGTTTTAGCTCGGATCGTTATGAATTTATAGTCCATTTTGATCATTTTTAAGCATTTTTTTCTGGTAGCGAAGTCCGTTTTGGACGTTGTGACTCGTAGCGTAAATTGTGATATAAAAATATCACAAAAATTATTATTTAAGTTTAAAAATTATAAAATATTGATTTTTGTTTTTTCGTAACATATTTATGATTTAATAATTATTTAAATCATATACTTGATATTTTTATTATTTTGAGTATATTTTCCTATTTTTGAGATTTTTAACTTTATGATGATGATGATTATTANTCTTTCCATATAATATACTTATGTTCATACATATATACATACATAGCCTAATATATGCACATATTATTCAATTTTATGTATTTATGCACATATATATGCATTAGTAGTGTTATATATTTATAAGAAAATACTATACAAGTACTATATTTATACATATATATACTACATATTATACATCTATACTACTAAAATAATTACTTACCTATTTATTTAATTTTTCTTCTTCTTTTCTTCCTTCTTCTTCTTCTTCTTTTCTCCTTCTTTTTCTTCTTTCTTTCTCTCTTTTTCTCTCATGGTTTTGTTGTCTAGAATTTTGTGTTTGTGTAGGATCTTTTTTGTTTTTCTATCCAGCTTTTTCCCTTTTATTCACGTGTACATTAGCTTAATTTATAAGCCATGATCTTAGCTAATCATTTCAAGATTTTGGCTTACTTATTTATCCAACACTTGGCAATTTAATTAATCAAGTGGGCTGCTGGTTTCGGGGTCTTAATTTGCTGATTTTTAGTTTGGTTTTGTGCAGGACTTGAGTTGAATTGAGGAAAGGAAGAAAGAAAAGAGATAAATTGGAAATGGAAGAGAAGGAAAAGGAAAATTATTAACAAATATATGTAATTTTTCGAATAATATAAATTATAACGATTCTCCTTGTAAATTAATTTTTAAATTTTTGTGAAATTTTATCAATTTAATTGGTACCTGTTACAACTATAATTTTTACAAGTTATTATAGCGATTTCGTTATAATTTAATGCGAATAGGTTATTTAGTCAAAAATTGCAATCGACTATAATTTTATTACTATTGAGTAATATTTAACTATTTTATAGGTTTATATTTATAATTTTAGGGTTTCGAACAAATTCAGGTTCAATTTTGGTTAATGGTACTTGAAGCAGTTTTAGGGTTTTAGTATATGATTTAGGGTTTTAATCAATTTCTAAGGTTTTTACTACTTATAATATATTTAGATTTATGATTTATTAAATTTTTTATCTTGCTAGGTTTTAATGACTTCTCAAATCATTTACTTTTACTCTTAAATAGCTAAATTTGTAGGGTTTACAATTAGGGTAAGGGGATGCATTCTTTTTTATTTTTAGTAATCATTCGTATTTTTAGATGTGGTTGGATCTAGGCCACCTTAGTAACTTAGGACGGGTTGCTATTATATAAACCTTAGGTCACTGGGTTCATTATCCCTGCCTAGCGGTGATAAGCGAACCCACTCAAGCTTTGATGTAACCCATTAGGCTTATCTCCAAAAAGCCTTAGAGATACAAAGCCTGAGACTCATAAACCCTACCCTCTTGCATCATTCTTTTCGAAAAATGATATTTATTTTTAAATTATAGGAAAAGCCCGATTAATTTATAGTTGAATCGTTTTATTCTTCAAAAAGGGGAAATTTAAAAAACCAGTAACTCTTATATATAAGTATTCACGAACTTCATTTTTTTTTTTAAATCCTATTTCGGACCTATTTATATATAAGGGTATTTTTCGACCGTGGGTTTATCATAATTCCTATAATTTATTAATTATCTACCCCTATTACATTACATGAGTGTATAGCATACTGCATTTCTTTTATTAGATTTTATTTTGCCAATACTCATTTCTATTTCATTGTTTTCATTCTTTGTATTATATGTATTTTATTTTTATCGTTTATTGGTAAGTGAAAGGCTACATAATTTTTAAGAAAATTTTTGAAAAAGCTGCAAAATGATTAATTTCGTATCCAACTTTATTGTAAATTTACTGGTTACGTTATAAATAATCACATCATTTCATTTTTTTTATTTGTAATATAGATATGAAAAGTCAAGGTAATGTCAATCCAGAGCTCATCCATGAGGTTTAGTTAGATAAGCATTCATTCTTCAAGGCCATCCTAAGAGATTAGTTGAACCAGCTTCCTCCCACCAAGTAAGATCTTATTCATAAGAAGATCGAGCCGGTCATGTCCCTCATGCAGGTTTAGCTCCACTGGCCTCTAATTTAAGCCCCTATCCATTACTGGGATTTAGAATCTGTAGCTTTCAATTTCGACCTACATGTGTTGATTCCCATTATAGAAGAATACTGCCAGTTACTTAGTGCCCCACCTCTTGAAGTAGGCATAATTGTCCTAGATCTCAGAATCTAGCCTGAGAAAGCCTTCATGACCTTAATAGAAGTTAAAAAGTCAACCCTGGCACCATACTTATCTTCAGAGGGCAAGAAGTGCCTTAGTATCATAAGATTAGTAGAGTGGTTCTCAAGCTTAGATACTTATCAGAGATATCGTCAGATTTTTTGTGGAGGATACGAATCATGGGCCAAGAAGAGAGTCAACACCTTTATTGTAGCAGTGTTTGGGACAATGCTATTTCCCATTAGATATGGTCAAGTCCATTATAAGGTAGCTGAACTAGTGACTCAATTCTTAGTTGGTAAATCTTATATACCGGTGTTACTAGCAAAACACTTCAGAACACTTACCCACTTGAAGAAGTAGGGGTATGGGTACATTACAACTAACCTTGCAATCTGTGTCATGTGGTTTCTCAGTCACACACAGGGGTATGGATTCCCTTCTCAAAGAGTCCTTAACTGGAAATATGAACCTGATTGACGACTTTGCTTGCCACCTCAAGGTACTAAATGAAGCTAAGTTTAAAGGATGGGTATCAGTTATCAACAAGATGCAACCAGTAGAGTTTATGTGGACAACTAGATGGAGCCACTACACTCAAGTCACCTTAGGGTGCGCTAACTATGTAGGGGTTCCCTTTATCGGTATTACGGGTTATACAAGATATTTCCTAACTTGTATCACCAGATAGCTGGGTCTGCTTCAAGAGATAAGTTATAAAGATTCTTTGGATGTTGTCATGTTGAGTTATCAAGATCCTTGTATACCTATGGCTGCTTTGATTCAACGATTAGTAAAACTTGTGAAGTTATAAGAACGGAGGGAAGTTAAGAAGATAGTCAATGTGGAAACTTTGAGGGGTAAAGTTAGAGAATACCGAACCACCAAGCAATTCATCTATGATAAGTTAGAAAAGAATGGAAAGATATGGTATGAAGCTCTGAACATATTCAGATACAAGCTAGAACCAGCATATCTTTCACCTACCTAATAGGCCTACCAAGATACCCCATGGGCCAGAGTTGAAGCCCAGTTCCAAGAAAATAAAAGAATCATTAAATAGTTAAAGCTAGAGAACAAGAGATTGCTAGAGGAAAACTAATTCTTGAGGAGTAAGATTCGTGAAAAGGATGTTACAGTCTGAACACTTATGAGAGAAGTTGATGAATTCTATCCCAGCTAAATCCATTGACTCTTGTAGATATAGGATTCAAAGTTTTTAGGAAGATTAGTTAGGAGTTTTTCTTTTCTTTTCTTTTCTTTTCTTTTCGTCTATTGTATAAGTTGGATTTCACGATTTTTAATGAATTTACAGCTTTATTAAATGAAAATCCTTATTAATTGCATAGTCTCTTGCTCATTATTTTTTTTTTCTTAATAGTTAACTTTTAAATAAAAAAAAAAACAAGAGGTTTAAAACTTCGGTTTTCGCATAGGATTTCGAAGATAGCGTCTAAGTGAGTAGACTCAATTAGAAGCTCAATATTCACTTATTTTAAGATAAGAATGTCAACTCAAGATATTGGAAACGTCAGTCAAACCAAGCCCGACCCGAGAGTTGCAACCTTGGAAGAAAACATAAACAAGATGGCCGAACAAATCCAGGTTGTTATTCGGGCTATAAGTATTCTTAATGACAGATAAGGATCTCAAGTCAACCCTAACCGGAATACAGAAGGACCCTTCCCCATAAATTGGAAGATGCATAATCGATTCTTAATGCTGAGATATGGAGGAACGAGATTGAGGAGAAATACCGAGAGATGGAAAGAAAGTTTATGTAGAAGTTGACCGAGAAGATGAAAGCCCTAGAAATGGTCAATGGATTTGAATAGATGGGGATGATCAACTTGCCAACATATGAAGATGATGATTTCTCGAAAAGATTTAAAGTGTCAAAATTCGAGAAGTATGATGGGATCGGCTTCCTAAAACTCCACACTAGGTTTTACATTAGGAAAATGGGGAAGTATATGAAGTATTATAAGGTGATGGTCCAGACCTTTCAAGCTAACTTGACTGGACCTGCTTTAACTTAGCATGCATAATTGGACTTGAATGAGATCGATACATGAGATAAGTTAGCACGAGCTTTCTATAACTAGTATAAGTTCAATATTGAAGTAGCCCCATCTATATGGGATCTAAATAATCTATGAAAGAAGGGCAATGAAAGTTTTCAGGAATATGCTCAGAGATGGAGGGGTATGACAACTAGGGTAACTCTACCCTTAACAAAAAAGGACTTGATTTTTTCTTTCATCAACACTCTTGGAAGCCCATATTACTAATATCTGGTCAGATACCCTACCTCCAACTTTGTAGAAATTGTGGCCTCAGGGTGCCAAATTGAGGAAGCTATTGTTATTAGAAGGCTTCCTAATCCTGAAACAGTTGAGAAGAAGATACCTCTAGCGAGATTTTCCAACTTAGCTAAAGAAGTCACCATAAGTGTTGTCAATACCGGCAACCTTATTAGGCCTATAGCTCCGGTAGCCATGACTAAAGGATCTAATCTCCTGCCGAATCCAAATTAGAATAATCGCCCACAAAGGAGACAGTTTACTTATATTCCCATTCCTTTAAGCCAAGTTTTTACATGACTATAGAAAGAGAATCTTTTGACATTTGAAATATCAAGGGAGGGACAAAGATTGAGAGATTATAACCCGAAACTTTGTTGTGATTATCATTTGGGGTAAGTGGGGCATTTTATAGACCAGTGATGGAGACTCAAACATAAGATCCAGGATCTTATTGATGCAAAATTAGTTTAATTGGATTTCATTCAAACTCCTACTCTTAACGTGAGTGACAATCCTTTTTCAGATCATGGAAATTCAAATAACATGATCATTGCTGAAGTTTTTGAACTGTAGGTTTATCTAGATAGTCTCCCTATCACTATTGAGGAAATAGCTTAGAATTTGAAGCAAGCTGGATACTTGTAGAATATGAATCTCAAAGATAGAACCTGGACTAGATTGGCAATATATCAACTGCTAAAGGATGGGAAGATAAAGAAAGCTAATATTATGTCTATGATAATTCTAAAACATAAAAAAGAAGTACTTAAAAGGAGCTTAGAGAAAGGTATGAAGTCAGAGATTCGACGGTTGACACCTTAGGAGAGCTGTTAGGAAAGTTTGAGTGCTTGGTGGATTATATAGATTCACCCACCATATATGCTGTTGAACTACCCACTGGATGGGGTCCCGAATTCAAAGAAGAAGACATACTTATTATAGAAGCCAAAGAGATGGTTGAAATGGTTGGAATGGTTAGAGATAGTCTTAAGCCATTGGTTTTTGAGTACTACAAAAAGACTAAGAAGGTTGAAGAATTGGGAAAGCCTAAGAAAATTGCTTTCAATTCCTGGTAGCTTTAGAGAATTACAAAGCAACCCCTTTGGATTACCAAACGGTTAATTAGACAACTAGGTCCTCAATACATATGGTTGGTAGGTTTATGTGCTCGGGGCGAGTTTATGATTAGAATGAGAAAGCTACGAGGAAGTCTACTATGGAAGAGGTTTCTCGAAAGATCTTTGAAGATACAAATGATAAAGATCAAAATGTTGCCAAAAAGATAGTGAAAGCCAGTTAGTATAAGATTATGGATCAGTTAGCTAAAGTACCGGCCCAGATCTCCTTAATAGGCCTACTATTGTCATCAGATACTCATCAGGAAGCTTCAATCAAAATCCTCAAATATGTCAAAGTACTTGAAGGGATTTCCATTGAGAAGCTAGGATTAGTGGTGAATCTTTGCAATGGATTAAATTTCGTTGTTGCCAGATGAGCTAGGTGGAGAAGGAGACCATTATACAAAGCCCCTTTTCATAATGGTTAAGTGTGTAGGGAAAGTGGTTGCTTGAGTGCTAATAGATAATGGGTCTTCACTGAATATATGTCCATTGGTGACAATAAATTTGCTTGGAGTAGTTTTAGTTGAGATAAAGCCCAACTCGATTTTAGTAAGAGCTTTTGATGGATCAAAGAGGGAGATAGTTGGAGAAATTGGGCTACAGGTAGAGATCAACCCATAGATGTTTACTATTTCGTTTCAAGTTTTGGATATACTACGAACTTTCAATCTTTTGTTAGGGAGACCATAGATTCACTCAGTGGAGGCAATTCCATCCAACTTACATTAGAAAGTGAAACTCATAGCCAATGGGCTGTTGGTTACTATTCTTGAGGAGTAGGACTACGAGATTTACAAAGAGATGGCTGTTCCATATGATGGGAGTGAAGAATTGGAGGAGCCAGGGCTATAGATTTTTTATGAAGTTAGTATGATTAAAGAGTCAAGCCAGGGGACATAGTCAGTATGATTGAAGAGTCAAGCTAAGGGACATAGGGTCACTCAGAATAGCCTATGTAGTAGATTAGAATGTTCGGACTTAGGTATGAGCCTACTAAAGGTGAGATCCAAGAAATGAAGGCCAAAACCAAAGGCAAGAGAGGAGATCAGTTATACCATACTCACATAGACTTTCCAAACATTCGTCAGACATTCCCAACATTAGCTGGTGTTCAAGAACCCAAAGTAGCCAATTTATCCAAGGCCTTGGCTTAGCAATGCAGCATCGGTTCAGATGAGAAGGAAGATATTGGCGTAACAATTTCCTTATGCAATTGGATTTCCATTCTCGTTAATAGGTCTCTTTGGAAAAGCAATATTAGATTAATTAGGAACATTTGATTTCATAATTAGTCCGATTAGTTAGGCACTTTTCTTTCAAACAATTTGAATTCATTCAATGAAATTTGTTCCTTTCTTTTTATCAATTCTTCTTTGTTATTTATTCGTTATCCTTTTTCTTTTTCCTTTACTCTTTAGATCCAATAAAAATGATAAACGTAATGGATATCTCGTGCATGTAAACAATGAAAGTACCAATATCACCTTCGACCCTATTAGTTTAGACATCAGAGATGATATTGAGACTCCAAACAAAATACAAGAGAGTTAGCATTGATTTGAACAGGGTAAAGTGATTATTGACGAACTGATAGTTGTGATTAATTTGGGGACAAAAGAAAATTCATGAAACTTGAAAATTGGCAGTAATTTAACAGATGATGAGAAGCAAGAGTTGTCACAATTGTTATCAGAATACTTATACATTTGCTTAGTCTTATAAAGTTATGCTTGAGTTAGATTCATCAATCGTAGTTCACAAGTTGCTAAAAAGAGAAGATATTAAACCGAAAAGACAAAAGCCTAGGCGGTTTAGGCCAGATATACTCCTCAAAATAAAAGAAGTGAAGAAATTACTAGAGGTCGGGTTTATAGAAGTATCGGATTACCTTAAATAGGTAGCAAATGTCGTGTTAGTGTTGAAGAAAAATGGGAAAGTTAGGGTATGTGTGGACTTCTGTGATTTAAATCAAGTGACACCAAAGGATAACTTTCCTTTGCCGTACATTGGCATATTGTGGATAATATAGCCAGAAATCATCTTTTCTTATTTATGGATGATTTCTCGGGATATAATTAGATCAAGATAGCAGAAGAGCATAAAATCAAAACCATTTTTGTTACTTTTGTTACCACTTGGGAAACATTTTGTTATCGCATGATGCCATTCGAGTTGAAGAACATTAGAGCAACTTATCAGTATGCTATAATTGCTCTATTTCGTGACATGATGCATTAGGAAATCGAAGTTTATGTAGATAATATGATCGGAAAATCTAAGGAGAATGAAAATCACGTAGATATTTTGCATAAGTTATTTGAGCGGTTGAGGAAGTTTCAACTGAAGTTGAATCCAAAAAAGTGCACCTTTAGAGTAACCTTGGGCAAATTATTGGGTTTTGTAGTTAGTAGGAAAGGAATTGAAGTGGACCTAAATAAGGTCAATGCAATAGTAAACATGCTTGCACCAAAGTCTATAAAGAAGTACAAGGACTATTGGGGAGAATGAATTACATTGCTTGGCTTATATCATAGTTAATCAATAAACGCAAGCCGTTGTTTAAACTTTTGAAGAAGAATGTAGCGATAGAGTAGGATGAAGAGTGTGAGCAAGCATTTGTTGAAATTAAGGAATATCTTATGAATCTGCCTGTACTGGTCACTCTTGAATCGTGATGGCCATTGATTCTCTACTTGACAATTCTTCCTAAATTGATGGGATATATGCTAGGGCAGAAAGATGAAACAAGCAGAAAGGAGCACCCCATATATTACCTGAGTAAGAAATTCATAGAAGGCGAGCAAAAATACTTAGAGGTGGAAAGAACGTATTGTGCCTTAGTGTGGGTGATGCACAGACTCAAGCAATATACTCTCTATTACTTAGTAGAGTTATTGACAAAACATAACCCATTTAGGTATTTAATAGAAAAATTGACATTAATCAGTAGAATCTCGACATGGTAGATGCTACTTCTGAGTTTGATATCAAGTACTTAAGTCAGAGTTTAGTCAAAAGGTATGCAGTAGCTGATTAATTGGCAAAATACCCATTAGATGATAAAGATGATGGTTCAGAAGCTTTGTTTCCTAATGAAAATGTAATGGCGGCAAATGAACTAAGTGGTGAGAAATTAGGATGGATGATGTATTTTGATGGAGCAGCTAATGTCTTTGGATGTGGGATACGAGTAGTATTGGTATTACCTAAGGGACATCATTTTCCTGTGGCAACAAGGTTAATGTTTCCATATATGAACAACATAGTCGAATATGAAGCTTGCATTTTGGGGCTCAAAATGGCATTAGATATGGGAATATAGAGGCTTGAAGTATATGGAGATTCTTTACTTATAATTCTCTAGATCCTAGGAGAGTATGAAACAAAGGATGAGAAGTTGATACCTTATCACGAACATTTAAGCAAGTTAATTAAAAGATTCTAAGAAATTTCATTCACTTACAATTTAAGAACCCAAAATCAATTTACCGACACATTAGCTATATTAGCATATATGGTGAAAGTCATGGATGGGATAGAAATTCAACCTTTGAAGATTGAAGTAGAGGAAAGGTCGGCTTTTTGTTTGATAGTTAAAGAGAAGGAATCAAATAAACCTTGGTATTATGATATCAAGAAGCTACTTCAAACAGGCGAGTTCCTTGATGAAGTTAATAGAAAAGATAGAAAAGCCTTAAGGAGATTGGCTGCTCATTTTTTGTTAAGTGTAGCTACATTGTACAAAAGATCACCAGATGCAACACTTCTAAGGTATATGAATAAAGGGGAAGCTAAGAAATTAATGAAAGAAGTGCATGAAGGAGTCTATGGTCCTCACATAAATGGATACATGTTAGCCAAGAAAATCATGAGGATGGGATATTTTTGGATGATGATGGAATTAGATTATATCAAACACATAAGGCATTATCACCTGTGTTAGGTATATGCTAACAAAATTAACACTCCTCCCCAAGAATTGCATGTGTTGTTGGCTCCCTGGTCTTTCTCAATGTGGGGAATGGATATGATTGGTCCAATTTTGCCAATAGCTTCAAACAGGCATAGATTCATTTTAATCGCGATTGACTATTTTACCAAGTGGGTAGAAATAGCGTTGTATGCCACAGTAACCAAAGGTGTAGTGGTCAAATTTTTGAAAAGAGACATTATTGCAAGATATAGTGCACCCGAGTCTATTATTATAAACAATAGGACAAATTTGAATAACAAGTTGATGGATGAAGTGTGTAACCAATTCAAAATCAACCATAGAAACTCGACTCCATATCGACCTCAAATGAATGGGGCTGTTGAAGTCACTAATAAGAGCATCAAAAGAATCATTGAGAAAATGGCGATCACTTATAGAGATTGGCATGGGATGCTTCCATTTACTCTCATAGTTGATAGAACCTCGATTAGAATCTCTATAGGTGTAACACTGTATTCATTAGTGTATGGAATTGAAGTTGTACTATTGGTGGAAGTGGAAATACCTTCATTCCAAATATTATTAGAAACTCAACTCGATGAAGTAGAGTGGGTGAAGAAATGAATGGAACATTTGAATCTCCTAGATGAAAGAAGACTTGTAGCAATTCATCATGGTCAGTGCTATTAACAACGAATGATCCACGCTTTTAACAAGAAAGTACACCCGAAGTATTTTAAGGAAGGAGACTTGGTATTGAAGAAGGTGTTGCCGAATGCAAAAGACCCTAGGGGCAAGTTTGCTCTGAATTATGAAGGCCCTCGTGTGGTGAAAAGAGTATTATCTAGAGGCACATTACTAATGATAGAAATGGATGGCTTATAATTAAGGGGACCCATGAATTTAGATATAGTTAAGTTGTATTATCCATAAAAACTGAGTTCAATAAAGCTTCCAATTTTTCTTGAATTGTTTGTGGTTAATATTTCATCGTTTACAAATAAAGTTGATATTCATGAATGTTTTCAATTCGGATGGTCGTTGATTGACAAACACTTCACCAATAAATCCTTGTACATTATGTTTCTTAGCGTCAAACACTTAAACACCAAATATTTACTAATGAACTTGAATCACAAAATAAATTGAAATCGAATGTTCTTAATGATTTAATCTAGTTTTTTTAAAAGAGATTTATCTTTCAAGAATCATAGAGAGTGAAAATTGAAACTTAGCAACGAAAAAAGCAAAATCAAAATGTAAGTAAGGTATGGTTGTGAAACTCATTAGCAAAAGTTTTTAATCATGAAGAAGATTTTATTGAAGAAAAAAGGGGGGAAGAAAAAAAAAGAGGAAAAAGAAAAGAAAGAAAGAAAAAGAAAAAAAGGGAGAACAAAGAAAATAAAAGAAAAAAAAAAAGAAGAAGAAGGAAAAAGGAAGGAAAGAAACAAGCACAATCCTTTGGTGAAATTTTGTTGATTGAATGAGTGAATATCGGGAGTCAATGTAAGCATGCCGATTGGTTGCTATTTGAGAAATTCTTCATTCCTAGGTAAAATGATCTTAAAAGTTCTTGAATGAGATATTTAAGAGAATTAACAAGTTTTTTTGAAATCTCGAAAAGATCTATCCTTTTTGGATTATCCACCAAAACCAAAACCATTTTTTTGATATCTTGAAGAAATCTATCCTCTTCAAATCATCTGCTAAATAAAAAAGAAATGTTGAAAAGATCTATCCTTTTCGGATTATCAAAAAGTAAAAAAGATCTCGAAGAGATCTATCCTCTTTGGATTATTCACCAAAGCAAAAAAAGATCTCGAAGAGATCTATCCTCTTCGAATTATCCATTAAATAAAATAAATAAATAAATCTCAAAGAGATTTATCCTGTTCGGATCATCCACCAAATCAAAATGAATCTCAAAGAGATCTATCCTTTTTTGATTATCCACCAAATTGAAAAGAAACCTTGAAGATATCTATCTTCTTCAGATCATTTAGCAAAACAAATCTCGAAAAGATCTATCCTTTTCAGATCATCTAAACCAAAATGAGTTTTTCTGAAATCATGAAGAGATCTATCCTCTTCAGGTTATCCACCAAAGCAAGTTTTTGGGAAATGACGAAAAGATTTATCCTCTTCAGATTATCAAACAAGAGTAATTTTTTTGAAATCTCAAAGAGATCTATCCTTTTCGAATTATCTTCTTCGAATTATCAAACTAAAGCAAGTTTTTGAAATCATAAAGAGATTTATCTTCTTTGAATTATCAAACCAAAGTAAGTTTTTTGAAATCTAAAAGAGATCTATTCACTTCGGGTTATCAAACCAAAGTAAGCTTTACCAAAATCTCAAAGAGATCTATCTTCTTCGCATCGTCCACCAAAACAAAGTTTTTTTAAGATCTCGAAGAAATCTATCCTCTTCGGATCGTCCACCAAAACAAATTTTTTGTGAATTCTCGAAGAGATCTATCCTCTTCGGATTATCTACAAAATGAGTCAATTCAACCCTTAATGGTCCTCATTTAGTTTAGAGTAAGGTTTGGCGAAAATGGATATTTCTTTTGTTTTTATAGCGAAGTTCTAATCAAACTTTACTATAAAGAGAAGCAACCATAGACATCTTATTTTTGCCATGTTTCATTTTATTTTAGTTAAGCTAGGTTAATAAATAAACAAAAAATATGAAAATAATAAAAAATAATAAAAAAATAAAATTAAAAGAAAAAAATGAAAAAAATAAACAAGAGAGTCGAGTTAAATCATATCAAGTCTAGTTGTATTGAGTCGAGTCATATCGAATTAAGTTAAGTTCAGTTGTATCGACTCGAGTTGTGTTGTATCGAGTCAAGTCGCGTGGATCGTTTAAAATTAAATCAGATAACGGTGTGTGATTAATTTAATAAATTTTAAGTTATTGGAGAATTGGGTTTTATTAAAATGATTTTGGTCCAGTTCGATTTAAAGTGGATTTTTATCTAATTTATATTAAGGCTAAAATAAATTTAGGATTTATTTGATAAGTTATTAGGCTAAATCAAATTGGATTAGATCGAGCTTTGAAAAATAGAAAGCTCGAATTAAGTAAAGGTTTTAGAAATTAGGTCAAATTTTCGAAAAAATCGTTATCATATCTTTCATATTTTCGATACAAAAGATAAGATTGAAAGTTTATAAATAGCATGTGATGTTGGATATGGTTTTTTTTTCCGTACAATTCCATACATGGTTGCTCGCACAAAGTCCATACTGACCACTTCACAAAACTAATCGAACCCACTCTCAATTTCCTGACCTAAACACCAAAATAAAATCACACTCGCTACCTAAATCCACATCACTGCCGAAGCCCCTGCCCTTGATCAAATTCTATGCATGGATTAGCCTCCACGATTGTAAACGAACGAACCCCCTAACAAATACGTCCCCACACCTACACAATTGCATGCAACCTGTTACACGTTCCTTATCCAAACAGTAATGTCCCCTTGACCAAAAACACAATTCCACAATACGCCGAATATAGCAATCCGCTAATCCGCACAAATTTCCAGCCGTGCAAGCCTCATACACCTGGAGAACAATTCCACTATAGACCATACACGCCGACTTGACATCACACCGAGAGCCCCCTAACACAATCCGATCTCAATCCTCATCCATACACAATCCATATTGCCAAGCCCCTCACGTCCCACATGCTCCACATGACGTACGAAACCTTAACACGCTGATCCCTGACGTTAATCTGACTACACCAACATCCTAAATTGCCTGACCAGTGTCCCCAAATCCACACATTGCCATATCTTCGATTGCAAGCCAATCCACGTTGAACAGCAACAGCGATCCATGCAAGCCCTCGATTGAAGAACAATTTTTCCGTATTGCCACGAAGCACAATTAGCACCATCCACTTACGTGTCCCCGTAACAGTACGCACACCAAATTGCTATAGCCTGACATACCATTACACTCGAGCACACGCGAAGTCCACACATGAGATTTATTGTACATGATCACAATACGATCAATACGATCATGCATATCTCGATTCAATAAAAGTTATTATTTATTTTATTAGTTAGTTTGATTATTTTTATTAATCTTTTTTTTTGTTTGTTTTAGTACATGTTTTTATTATTATTTTCATATTGCATGATTTTTTTTAGATAATTTCAATTTTTAATAAAATTTAGTTAAATTACG
Organism: Lumnitzera littorea; assembly: GCA_024138015.1. Lineage (NCBI taxonomy): Eukaryota > Viridiplantae > Streptophyta > Magnoliopsida > Myrtales > Combretaceae > Lumnitzera > Lumnitzera littorea. The sequence goes on along the minus strand of JAMXBB010000005.1, from coordinate 64,027,676 downwards.
TTTTTAATAAAATCGTGTTTTAAAAAAATATATAAATGTATCTTCGACGTATCTTACAGATGAGATACATATATAAATCATATCGAGATATATGTCTTGTAGTTAAGATTTAGGAAAGATACGTATTTTGCAATTGAGATTTACAAAAGGTGTGTAAGAGATACATATCTTATAATTGGGATTTAGTAAAAATACGTATCTAGATTATATCTTCAACATATCTTATAGTTAGGATTTAGAAAAAATATATTTTGATATGTAATGTTTTTTAAACAAAAAGATAAAAAAAAAATTTAATTGGGATTTTTAAAAAGATTTAGTTAGTTCGGCCTTTCTTTAATTAAAAAAATTATATTTCTTATCTTTTTTTAAAAAAAATAAATCAATTATAAAAAACATAAACTTGCCTTAATTTTTGAAATAAAAAAATCTACCCACTAAATATTTTATAAAAGAAAACTATGTTGATTTAATCCCGACTAGTAGGTATATAGCCACTTTCGAGACAATCATCTGAAAAATAAAAAATAAAAAAAAAATTTCCTCTTTTTGAAAGATTCATAATAAAAAAATTAATCAAAAATCATTTTAATTATATTTTGTATATTTAGGTATATTTTTAGTATTTTTTAAGAAATTATAAGAATAAAAACTCATCAATTTTTCTTTAGTTTTTACATGGTGACTTAGTCTTAATAGGTTAGCTCCCGGACTTAATTTTGTTTGGTTTGATTTTCTAAAAATCTTTTTCTTAGAAAATCTACAAATCAATGGCTGAATTAGGGTTTTCCCTCCCGAAAACTCTAATTTCATTTTTTACTAATTAAACTAGTTGGTGACTCCAATTTTTTAAATTTTTAAGAAAAATGTTTCTTTAATTTTATGCCGAGTAATTTATATTAAGCAGGCTGGACTTAATATAAATTAAATTAAGGAAAATGAAATAGGGCTCGATAGGTACTCATGACTTATTTAGTCCTTTAGAGGCTTATTTTCTACTTCCTTTGGAAACTAATCTAAGAACTCAAGAACAAATGATGGTTAAAGAAATGTCCTCCACCTTAAGCCTATGCGAACATAATCCATTAATAGGTTACCTAGAAGCTCTAAGCTATCAGTCGGCAGTAAGCACCATAGTTTAGGTCTAAGTTTAATAAATAGACAATGAGCCATATAAAAACTCTAAGCCACTTACGAGAAACAAGTAAAACACTCCAAGTTAGAAAATACTATGGGTGACAAGCTATTATAAACTTAGTTGTTCTAAGTATAGTTAATAGACAACGAGCCATTTAAAAGCCCTAAGTTGTTAAACGATGACAAATGAGATACTCTAAGTCCTATACAATCCTATACATTTATGGATTAAAGGCCAACTAGCCTATTATATGGCTCTACTTAGCATATGTCATGCCCAACTCAAATGACCTACATGCTTGCCCATCTTTTCAAGCATATCGGCCTCTTTAGGACTTCACCTTTCCAAGTGTTCCAGCCTCTTTAGGCCTTCCCCTCCTCAAGCACACTAGCCTTTTCGAGTTCTCACCTCTTCAAGCATGCCGAGATCCATAAATGCTCGACCATTCTCGGCTTTTGCCTCTTTAAACCTTTTGATACATACCGTAGCCAAGAATAAACAAGATAGGTCGCAAGGGTAAGTCTAAGCTTACCGAAAGCTTGAAAAAGGTAATGGGAAACCGATAAAGGCATATTTTACTAATATTCCTTTAAATGAATTATGGTGAATTAAATTGATTTTATAGAAATCATTAAGAAATGATACTTAAGTATATTCATTTGGATATTTCAAGTTTCAAAGTATTTACAGTGGAAATATGAGCAATTTAGAGGAGTTTTATGCAATCTGCGGAAGCTCAAATCAATCTACGTTGGCTAAGGATGATATAAAGCATTTAGGAATGAAGGCAGCCAACCTTGAGCTGGCTTACAAATGAAAGCTATCGACCATTATGGCTGGCCTTCAATGAAAACAACCAATCCTAAGCCAGCTTCGATTTTCAACCTAAATCAATCAATAGCCATCTTTTGTTTGCTCTATAAATACACGCTATGTTAATATTTTGGAGGACTTTTGGCATTTCCTTTTAATCTAGAGAGTTTTAGAAGAATTCTGGAGATATTATAAGAGAATTCTGGCAGTAGTTTCATGGATTATTAAGAAAACCTTACCATTGCTATGGAGATCATTCTTAGAGTTAATGCAATTGGAGTTTTCTTTATCATTATTACAGAATTGGTGATTTCTATCCTATTATTGTTTATGCAATTATGTAATTTGTTCTTACTTTCAACCACGAATTTTCTTGCAAGTTTGATTGGGATATGTGCTTTTATTTTAAATTCCATGGTTAGCTAGATTTTAATTATGAGAAATTGATGAAACCCTAGGTAGCTAATGTGGTAATTGTAGTCATGTTATAGGGTTAATAGATGTATGGATGATTCATGATTGCAATTTCTATAATTTCAATTATAATTCTCCATTGGTTATAATTGTTAGAAGCATTATTGATATGGGAGTTGATATAGTGTTTGTTAGGAATTCTTGATTAAACTAATTAGCTAATGTGGAAGCGGTGTTAATTAGATTAATTAGAGATCATCTAGGGATTAATGCAATGACTCTAGTTAATTATTTGCTAAGACATTAGGGACAATTAATTTAGGGCATTAGTCAATCATAGTATTGGGAGATGTATGATTACAATTTAGAGTCCACTATTAATTGGAGATATGGGAGTTAACCGATTAATTAGAGGTTTAAGTCCTTAATTTTTAAGTCATAATAATTTCACTTGAATGACCGCATAATTATTAATCCATATAATATGATGGCAATTTGATTTGCACAACTAAGGTAGATTTTGTTTTTCCTACATTCTTCATTAATTGTTTCGTTTTATATACATTCTTGTGATTTTCTCCTTGACAAATTAAAGTTAATTATTATATTAGTTACTTTACAATCAAATTCAATTACCTAAATATTGATAAGAGTTATTCTAGGTTTAGTAGTTTTTTAGTCATCGAGAGATCGACAACCTTACTTACTCTTTATTACTTGATACTGACCTAGTATACTTATTGGAGTATTTGCTATATTTTTAAATATTTTGAGCGAATCAAGTTTTTGGAACTATTGCGGGAGACTATAAATATTAAACCTTTTAGTTTTGTGGGTAATTTAAGCACACTTTACAACGTGTTTTGTTTCTTATTCTCTTTATAGGTGTTTTATGCACAGGAGTAGAAGTGCTAAAACTCTACCAATATATTGTAAAATAGAGTTTACTTTGCATCGGTTGAGGAGAGAGAACGGAAGAAGGAGACAAGTACAGGAAGTCGAGATGATAGGCAATGATAATAACAATTAGATACAGGATTGCAAAGTTGAGGAATGATATCACCAACTTTACCAAGTTTAGTGGTGAGTCACTTTATGAGGCATAGGAGAGATTCAAGGAGGTAATTAGAAAATGCCTACATCATGGATTGCCAAATAATCTCCTGATTAAGATTTTCTATCTCAACCTAGATGAGACATTGAGCTCTTTAATAGATGTTGCAGCTGGAGGTGTACTAATGGGTAAGACTTATTATGAAGCAAGTGCATTGATAGAAGAGATAACTTCTAGTGCACATAATTAGTAAAACGAGAGAAGCAAGTCAATAGTGGCATTAGTCAATGACAATGACACTATGTGTCAATTAATAGCTTAGATTTTAGCTCTCACTACCTAGGTAAGTAAACTCACCTCTACACAATCTTTTAATGCTAATCACATTGCTTTTTATGAGATATGTTCAAGACCACATTCGACTCATGAGTACCTATTTGGGAATCCCTCAGCTTCATCTAATGGAGAGTAGGTGGACTATGTCCACAATTTCCAATGGGGTAATCAAGGACCTTATTCAAACACATACAATTTAAGGTGGCGTAATCATCCAAATTTCTCATGGAGGAATGAGAATAATGCATTTAAACCTCCACCTGGATTCCAGAAGCAAGGTCTTGCTCTGAATGCTCCACTTCAACAAAATTAGTTTAGAATGGAAGAGCTGATGTTGAGCTATATGCAAAAGACTAACACCATGTTACAAAATCAATATGCTACTATTCAGAATTTAGAGAATTAAATTAGTCAGATCTCTTGAGTAATAGACCATCACAGGTCTTTACTTAGCAATAGTAAAGAGAATCCCAAGGGTGTTAATGCTATAATGTTAAGGAGTGGTAAGGAAGTAGAAATAGTTGGTAGACAAGTTGAAGAAAAGGAGGAGAATCCTAAGAAAGGTAGAGGTAAACAAGAGGTAGAGGAACTAAAGCAAAAGTCATTAGAAGTGAAACCGTATGTTCCTCCTGTCCCTCTTCTAAGACGACTGAAGTAGTAATAGCTAGACGCCCAATTTGCTAAATTCTTAGATGTTTTTAAGAAGCTGCAAATCAACATTTTTTTTTTTTTTGCAGAGACACTTCAGTAGAAGCCTTCATATGCTAGATTCATGAAGGATTTGCTCACCAAGAAGAGAAAAATTGATGGGAATGAACCTGTGATGATTACAAGAGAGTGCTCTATGTTCCTACAGAAAAATTTATCCAGCCTACCAAGAAAACAAAGAGATCAGGGGAGTTTTACTATTCCTTGCACTATAGGGAATTTTCATTTTGATAAAGTTCTTATTGATTCTAGTGCAAGTATAAATTTAATGCCTTTGTCTATTTTCAGGAAGTTAAGACGTAGAGACTACAAGGAGAATCATGTCACCTTATAACTTGCTGATAGGATTATCAAATAACCAAGGGGTATTGTAGACAATGTTCTAATAAAGGTAGACAAATTCATCTTCCTAATTGACTTTATAGTCCCGGATAAGGAGGAGGATAGAGAGGCACCCATGATCTTTGGTAGGCCATTTCTTGCAACAGGTAAGGCATTACTAGATGTGGAACAAGGTAAGCTTACTTTAAGAGTTATGGATGATTAAGTAATTTTTAATGTTTACAAAGCCATAAAAAAATTTGATGAATGTAAATCCTATTAAACTATTGATGTTATTGATGAGATTACTTGTAAGTCCATAGAAGAGAAAGCAGAATTAGATACCATGGAATCGGTTTTTAGGGATCTGGATAATTAGAGCTTGAGGAAGAATATATGGAACAAGTGTTAGAAATCAAAGTTCGATACTATGAGGAGCTAGGCATTGGTGAGAAGAAGCTAGTATCATCATTGACACAACCCTTAGTGTTTGAACTTAAACCATTACCTAGTCATTTGAAATACGCTTATCTTGGAATAAATGATGCTTTGCCAATAATCATCTCTTTTTCTTTAATAGGTGATTAGGAGCAACAACTCCTAGGAGTTCTGAGAGCGCATAAGGAAGCCATTGGGTGAACTATTTCCGATATTAAGGGGATTAGTCCTTTTATTTGCACTCATAAGATATTGCTAAAGGCTGAGTGTAAACCCACAATATAACCATAGAGATAACTTAACTCAACTCTCAAGGAGGTAGTAAAGAAAGAGGTGCCTACATTACTGGATGCAGGTATTATCTACCCTATCTTAAATAGTAAATAGTTTAGTTCTATTCAGGTAGTGCCTAAAAAGGGTGGTATAACTATGGTTAAAAATGAGGCTAATAAGTTAATTCCTACTTGTATTGTAACTAGGTGGATCATTTCCTCCTCCTTTTCATAGATCAGATGTTAGAAAAACTTTCAAGGCATGACTATTATTGTTTTCTAGATGGTTGTAGATATCTAATTTTTGTTCTCTGTAGTTCTAAGTCTTGTTTTAGGGTCCTAATTCTAAAATGAAAAATAATAAAAAAATGAAAAAAATTGAAATATGATAAAAATACAAAAAAGGTGAGAAAGGAAAAAAAATATAAATATAAAGATTTTTATATTTTTGGGAAATAAATTATTTTAGGGTCAATTAGATTAGTTTTGGTCTGGTTCAAATAGTTTTAAAGAGTCGCATGGTTTAAATACAATTTAATTGTATTAAATATCGAGATATAAGTTAACGATCTAACGGATAAGTATTTAAGTATTAATATAAAGTTAGTTTAAAGTTATGGGCTCGAATCTTGCTAAACACCTATGTGCTTTTTATTTTTCTATCCTTTTCATTTTTACAAAATGCGAGTTAAGTGTATAGGATTCATATCTAATCAAAATTTTTTCTAATCTATTCAGATTTGAATCATTTATAAAAGATTTGAATCTAGTTTTATTTTTATTAAATTGGATTTAAATTGATATTAATGATTTGGATCTAATTTAATTTTTATCAAATCAGATTCGAATTAATATAAGAGTTTCAATTCGATATGATTTGTCTAGAAGTTTGTAAATATGGATTATGCGGAATAAAGTGAGGAGAATTTTTTACACACACGTACACTCGAAAGAAAAAAACTGCAATCCACTTTCACCTAAAACATAACTTGCTTGTATGAAACTCCCATAACAACATATCCAACTCGTCACCTATACCCCACCGTCCTTGACCTATCCTCTCGGACCCTCTTCGTCATCGTTCTTCACTAACTACCAGAACCGAACCTACTCTACTCTCTTAGTCACAACACAACCATTCCCATGCAACAGTATGCCCATTGTCACACACCGAGCACACCGACCAGCACTTCATGGCCACAATCTACATCTTGTACTATCTATGTCGTTGTACAGCACGAATGCTCGCCACACGCTGATCATGTAACTCTAGCATCGAATTCAACATAACCAATGTCACGCTGCTACAGATCACATGAAGACCAATTGCAGAACACTATTGCATACGCTCGACCGCATATAGCACTGCACTTGACATAACTCCAGCAAATCACCACACACAATCAGTGAATACACTACGATCACATGCACTAGTGCAAACCACTACAGCACACTCTGCCACGCTTCGCTGTCCATCATCCTTACCTCGTTGATCCACAGCTGTACGTCGTCTATCGTTCACAGCACATCCATGTCCTCTCTCGTTCACCGCACCATGTTCATTGCACTAGTACAGAACAGCTACGGTCACCATTTCACCCACTCGTAGCACGTCTCCAATACACGTACGAAACCATTGATCAACACAGACGCCACTACATATGTACACATGACGACTGCACACAGCCAACGTCCAGTACCTTGACACATACAATCACTTGCCCCAATGTGATCCAATCACGACAGGCCTCATATGCATGCCACAACTGACTAGATTGCACTTGCATACAGTAGTCCATTGCACTTTCTCTACACTTCCAATCAACTCACTCTACGGTCATAATAGTCCGAGCACCCTCCGAGCAATTCCAAAGTCCACTACACATGTAACACTCCAGCTACTGTAAAATAATTAAGGTTTGGTAATTTTTCTTTTTAATTAATTAATTTATTATTATTTTATTTATATAGTTTATTGTTACTATGATCATATTATATTATTATTATCCTTAGTTATATAACGTAGTATTATATATAAGATATGTATATATTAGTATTTTTTTTAATATAAATTATTATATGATATGATTTTGTTTTGGTAGATAAATTTAATGAATAGAGATATAGATAGATATGTAAATATATATATATTACTTAGGAGTTCCTTTTTAGCATTAGTTTTCTTATAGATTAAATATTTATTTAAGTAAATGTCTATTTAAGGGTAGTAATATGTATATACACATATATATATTAGTCTAAGAATTTTTTTAGGATCAAGTTTTCAGGATTTCTCACTTAAAAAATCAATTTTTTTGAAGTAAAAATTTAATAAAAATTCAATAAGATTTTTCGAATGTTTTAGAGAGTCTTTTGATTACTCACGAGTCAGGACTCCCTTAGATTTTCTTTTTAATAAATTAAATCGATTGAAAACTTAATTCAAGTCGATTTTCAATTTTTGAAAGAACCAATACACTAAAAGTTTTTAGAAAGAACTACGGTCATTTGATCTTAGCTAGCAGGTACATAGGCATCTTTAGAATGGTGATAAAATCTGTAGAAATTTAGTTTTTACTTTTTCTTTTGGTTTTTATTTTTTTTCTTAAAAATATAAGAAAAGGACAATTTTGAATAATAAACCTAATTTCGGTAAATAAATATTGATACCTATTAGGAATTAATAGGTTAGCTCCAGAATTCAGAACCGTCAAGTTTTTCATTCAAATTGAAATCAAAGATTGATAGCTAAATCAAAATCAAACCAGCCAGTTGATTATAGTTTCTTTTCTTTTTCCCGACTTTGGTCGGGTGCCAACTCCAAAAGTTTTTAATAAAAAAACTGAAATTTCCCAATTTCTTTAGTTGAGGATTAATATTAAAAGAGTTAGGGTTTAGCATTAATTAGAAAGTAAGAAATCAAATTAAATTAAAAAAACCAAAAAATTCAAGCTCGATAGTTTGGTAACTCCACTAGGGACGCTTAAAAGGCTAGCTAGTAGAATTTATCGAAAATAGGGTTATTTTTCAAAAACAAAAAATAAAATAAAAGACAAAAAATATTAAAAAAAAGCACTTAGGTCTATTATTTTATTTCTTTTTTTACTAACATTTTTTTTATTATAGTTAATTCAAGGGGGGTAGTTTTAGGGGTGTGTTTTATTTTATTTTATTTTCTATATCATAAATGTATGGTAGATATGGTCAGAACAAGGTCATCTTAACATGTTAAGAGGGGGGCCATTGTGTAAGCTTTGGATGTTGTGAGGCAACCACCTTCCAAGGCTGATCAAGTTACCCTACCCAAGTTCAGATATAACCATAGAATTGTTGGTTTGAAAAACATAGTAGTCACAGAACTTGGGAACCCTTAGAACCTAACCCTTAGAACCTAACCCTTGCATCACATGACAACTTTTTTCAAAAATCACAAGAACCTAATGTGGCACACTTAAATGAACAAGGGCGGTTGTGAAGTTGTAGTTGTAGTATTTCCTTGTAAATAATTTGTAATGATTCTGTGTAAAGTTTAGAATAGGTTGTGATTGTAATTTTGATTTCTTTTTTTTTTTTTTCTTACATAAGCATGGCTAGGTTAAGTCCAGAGCCTTTTGAAGAAATCTATGTCCAGCCACCACATTGGCTTCAAAGATTGCTTTAGATGTGGTTTTGACTCTTCAGCCTAGATAAGTAAGAGTTTATCAAGAACAAGATTAGGCTTATCCTCTCTTTGCAGAAGATCCTCGTGAACATCACTTTAGTGCGAGTCTTAGTTTACTTAAGAGAGCCTGAGTTCATTAGTTTCTGTTTAGGCCTACACCAACTAAGCCCAACCTTAGAAGAGTACTCTCAATTGTTATGGGCCCTTGTTATCATAGATGATGTCTATGTCTTAGACTTGGAAGCTGTAGCACTAAAGATTTTTAGCAAGTTGTTGAGAGTTAGGAAAACTGAGATAAACCGGGTTCTAAATCAAGAAAAGACCATTCAATTGGAGGACATCATGGATTGGTTTTCTACTGAGTTGAAGCATAGAGATAAATAAGGGGTTTTTTGTGCAAATTTGGAAGCATGGCACCAACATCGAGTAAACGCCTTTTTCTTAGTAGTCTTTAACACCATATTGTTCCCTAATGATAGACGCCAGGTCCACTTCAGAGTTAGACAAATAGTAACCTAATTTCTTAAAGGAAAATCATATGTCTCAGCCCTTTGGTCGAGCAAATCTGGTTACTGGATCATCTCAAAAAGAAGAAACAAGAAGATTTGAAGATTAATATGGTTTTACTTGTAGTTTGGTTTGTCAGCCACATGAGAAGTTACCAACTTGATTTCAATTGGGCTAAGTTTACCCAGCACTATGATCTCATTAAGTCTTTTGAAGAAAGAATTGAGCTACCAAAAGATATAGTTACCTATTATAGGGTCCAATACTTTTAGAGTATGAAAGCGAAAGAGTTACTATAGACACCCGAGTGGTTTGCAAGCAAGGAAATGATAAGAAGATGTGAAAATTTCAAGGCAGTACCCTTGATCAGCTTTAACATCTATACTAGATATGTCCCAGCCAATGGACTCATCGAAGACATGATCTCTAGACCATCATTAGAAGCTGTCTCAATGGACTTTTATAACTCCAGCATGTTGGTGGCTAACAAAGTGGCCAAACTCCTAAGCATCCAAGCCCTTTGGTGCACAAGAAAAGCTACCCCTATGACCAAAGGGATAGTAGGCAAGAGCCAGACAACCAAAGGACTTCTTTATTGCTAGTTGAAGAAACTAAAAGATATGGAAGAGAACAAGGAGAAGGAAGAAGTTTAAGTCGAAGCTGAACCTAAGAAAGCAAGTAAAAGAGAGCAAGAGTTAGAGAACCACTATGAGGAATATCATTAGAAGATAAAGGCATTAGAAGCCTAGTTAAAAAGGACCAAGGGCAAGGAAGAGGAGGCTCCTAAGATTCAAAAGAGGAAAAAGACTCAAGACGAGCTCACTAGCCATAGGAAGATTAGAATTTATATTTAGACTCTTTAATGTTTTCTTTCTTCAGGATTCTTTCTTGAATAGAATAAGTGATGTAAAACTTCACAATTGCAAAAACTAATAAAAATTAGTTAGGTTTTGCCACATCAAAGGTCTCTTGCCAATTCTTAACTTTCATTGCATTCGTATACTGCGCATCCTGCATTTGTATATTTAATAACTTTTTCTTAGAAAAATGTAATATATGCTAACTCTTTATTGAGTTTTCAATCAGATAAAATCTCAAGATAACTCCCAAACATCAAGCCTTTCAAAGAAGTCTGATTAGAACACATTACCAAACTAGGATGGCCATCATTGAAAGAGATGATAGAGAACCCGAGATCAATGATCCCTTCAAGCTGAGGTTCCATTCCATAGAAAGGGATATGGAAAAGATGGCAGAACAAATGAGTTTCTTAGCAAACAGCATCGCTTTGCTGTGAGCCATACCACCAGCTAATGAAGAAAGCTCCAAGGCCCATTATGGGAAGAATACGCATGCTCTTGATGCAAAGCATGAATATCCAAAAGATCCATTTGAGTTAGAAGGAGTTTATCTGAAAGTTAACCCGACATTCAAACATGATACATATGTGGCCTCAAAATCGGCTAACCAAGGGCCTAGCACAAACAGTTTGAAGGAACTGGAAAGGGAACTGATGTAACAAATAGCTGAGAAGATGAAATCACTTGTAGGGTATGATGGATTTAAATAGGTAGGGATCATCGAGTTTTCTACATATGACATTAAAGCTTACCCTGAGAAGTTTAAGGTACCAAAGTTTGAAAAGTATAATGGGACAAGATGCCCCAAGCTCCATACCGAGTTGTACGTTAGGAAGATGGTCAAATACGTTTAGTATGATTCACTCATGGTATAGATGTTCCAAGATAGTTTGACAGGATTGGCTTTAACTTGGTATGCCCAGCTTGACTTGAACTAGATAAATACATGGGAGAAACTTGCTAAGGCTTTTTATGAGCAATATAAGTTCAATGTAGAAGTAGTTCTGACCATGATAGATTTTGTCACCTTACCGAAAAAGAATCATGAATTGTTCAAAGAGTATGCTCAAAGGTAGAGGTCCTTAGCCATGATAATATCTACTCCTATTATTGAGAAGAAGCTCACATAAGCTTTTATTAACACCTTGGAAAGGCCCTATTTTTCTCATCTCATCGAGCATGCCTCATCTAATTTTGCTGAAGTAGTAGTAGTAGGGTACAGGATCGAAAGTGCCGTCTCATCATTTGGTAGAAGAGCTAGTAGATAGAAGGCCACTAGTTTCATCATTTGGTCCTAGACTAGTGAACAGTAAGTCTAAAGAATTTATGGTCGGCATGGTAAATTCTAATGTTAGACCAAACACTCAAGATACTTTTAGAAAGAATCCTCCTTTGACTCAACAACAATTTAGAGACCAGCCTCAGGCTAACGGGACTTTTAGATAGTTTACCAAAATACTGGTTCCCTTAAGTCAAGTCTTTGAGAAGTTATAAAAAAGTTAATCAGATATGGTATGAACTTCCTAGTGACCGGTATAGGGCGAGAATCTTTGACCTTACGGTAAAATGTGAATATCATTGTAGGCAAGTAGGCCATTCGACCCATTCATGCTGGAGATTATGGAATAGAATTCAAGATTTGATAGGCAAAGGGACAGTGTAGTTAGATTTTGTAGAAATGTTAGCTCAGAATGTTAACAATAATCCCCTACTGAACCATAGGCTGATTATTGGAATGATTTTTTATGATAGTACCCTCAATGTCATTAGTTCAAATAAGAAGCCTAAGGTTTTTGAGTTCTACACGAGCGAGCAAACTCTAAAAGTGAAGAGGTGCACATTTCACATACCATTAGCACCAAAAAATTACAAGGCTGCCCCATTTAACTATCACGTGGTAAATCAAGAGAAACTAGGTCCTCTAGTAGGGGGGATTACTCGATCGGGAAAGATTTACCACCTAAGAGAAGAGTAGGAGAGGAAGACCATACTGGGGAAATCGAATGATAAAATGATGACCGAATATGTTGAAGGGTAACCAACCTTTACCAAGATGATCAAGTCAAGTAAGTACAAGATCATAGACCAACTTAGTAATACTCCAACACAAATATCACTGATGAGCTTGTTGATTACATTCGAACCACATAAGGAAGCTTTGTTTTGCACTTTAAAGGAGGTAAAGGTCCCTTGTGAAATTCCAATTGAGAAGATGGAATTGGTCATTAATTTTGTCCTCGCCATGGATCAAATTTCTTTTTTAGTAGAAGAGTTAGGCAAAGAAGGGAATAAGCACACGAAACCACCTTTCATCATGGTTACGAGTAACAATATAATCATTACCAAAGTACTCATTAATAACGGATCATCATTGAACATCTATCCACTTGCCACCTTGGATTTGCTAGGTATCGATATGTTTGCAATTAGGCCTTCTTCCACAACAATTAAGGCCTTTGATGGTTCCAAAAGAGAGATCATAGGGGAGATAGATTTATCCATGAGTATTGGCCCTCAGCACTTCACCATTCGATTCCAGGTCATGGACATTCTAAGATCTTTCAACTTACTCTTAGGAAGACCTCGGATTCATGCAGTAAGGGCCATACCATCGAGCTTGCACTAAAAGTTGAAGTTTATATCAAATGGCTAAGTGATTACAATTCTGGGAGATCAAGATTATGAAATTTATAAGGAAATGACCATACCTTACATAAGAAGTGAAGGATAAGAAGAGTTAGGCTTATAGATGTTTGAAAAAGTAATCATGATTACTGGTCCTGAGAGAGAAGAAGATAAGAGAATAGAATTCAAGGAAGGTTAGATTGGCACCTATGGCCTTGGTTATAACCTCACCCCGGCAAAGGAATTCCAAAAGAAATAAGTGAGGGGCAAGAGAGGTGACAAATTATACCATGCCTTAATAACCTTCTTGCCGCTGGTTGAGACATTCATATGGGTAGAGACTTAAGCCCTAAAATCTGCCAATGGAAGGTCAACAAGCTCGCCGCATAAGTCCTAGTATTGCCTGAATAACTGGTTCTCCATCCCGGTGAAAGGCAACAGGTCTTCCTTAGGGTAAAGGGTGACCCTTAGTTAGTATTTTTTGAATTTTTATTTTCAATAGTCATCGTTCCAAATGTATTATTAAACCTTATGTTAAAAAATATTAGTTAGTCCTTTGTCTTATTTGTGATTCTCTTTCATTCATTAAGTAAAATCTTAGTTCATTTCTTTCCCTTGCTGTGTTTCAGTTCCCTTTGGCTTACATACTCTTTTCTTTATGAACTTTGCCTAGATCCATTGAACCAAGCGAAAACCAGGAATACCTCACACAGGTAGAAAATGAGAATATCAATATTACTTCCAACCTTACTAGGTTAGTCGTCGGGAGCAATGTTGATGACCATAATGATATACAAGAAGAAGGGTAAAAACATGAACTGGGTAGAATTACTATTGATGAACCATTTGAAACAATTAATGTAGGGGATGAAGATAATCCTAAGAATCTAAAAATCAAAGGGAATCTAAAAGAGAAACAAAAAAACAGAAATGATTACATTGTTGGCTAAATATCGAGATGTGTTTGCTTGGTCATATGAGGATATACTAGGGTTATACGCGTCAATTGTGGTCTACCATCTACCTATGCAAGAAGATGCGGAGATTTCGACCTAACGTCCTATTGAAAGTCAAGGAGGAAGTTAAGAAAATACTGGAAGTTGGATTCATTGAGGTATCAGATTACCTGGAATGGGTAACCAATATTGTTCCAGTAATGAAGAAGAATAGGTAAGTCAGAGTGTGTGTAGACTTTTGTGATCTCAACTAAGCAATGCCTAAAGACAACTTTCCATTGCCTTACATTGATGTCTTGGTGGATAACATAGTTGGGAACCATTTATTCTCATTCATGGATGGTTTTTTAGGATACAATCAAATTCAAATATCCAAAGAAGATAAGACCAAGACGACTTTTATTATAACTTAAGGTAAATTTTGCTATAAGATGATGCCCTTCGGGCTCAAGAATGCTGGGCCAACATATCAAAGGGCAATGGTTGCAATCTTTCATGATATGATGCATAAAGAGATAGAAGTGTATGTTAATGATATGATTATGAAATCCAAGGAAGAGGAAGATCACTTAGAAAACTTGAGGAAGTTGTTTAGTAGGTTGAGGAACTTCTCACTGAAGTTGAATCCGAAGAAGTGTACTTTTGGAGTGACGTATTGCTAGGTTTCATAATTAGCTAAAGGGGTATCGAACTCAATCCTGATAAAGCCAAAGCCATAATTAACATGCCTCCTCCTAGCACACTTAAGGAGGTAAGAGGGCTGTTGGGTCGTTTGAATTATATAGCTCGATTTATATCTTAGTTAATAGAAAAATGGCACCCTCTATTTAAGCTTTTGAAAAAGAATACGAATTTCAATTGGGATGAGGAACACGAGGAAGATTTCATGAAAATGAAAGAGTACCTTATGAATCCACCAATATTGGTGGCACCTAAGCTTAGGAAGCCATTGTTCTTGTACTTGACCATATTGCTAGATTCTATGGGTCTGTGCTTGGTTAGAAAGATGAAGAAGGGAAGGAGTGGACCGTCTATTATTGGAGCAAGAAGTTCACAAAAGGGGAGCAAAAATACTCGAAAGCCGAAAGAACCCGTTGTGCATTGGTTTGGGTCATGCATTGACTCAAACAATACACACTTTACTACCAAATCAAGTTAATAACACAACATGACCCCTTGAAGTATTTAGCAGAAAAATCAACCCTCATTGGAAGAGTTTCGAAGTAGCAGATGTTGCTATCAAAATTTAACATCAAGTATGTAAGCTAATGCTTAGTCAAGGGGTAAGCTTTGGCAGATCAATTAGCAGAAAGTCCCTTTGAGGATATCCCTTAAGAAGCACGAGTTGAGTTTCCTAATGAAAGTATTCTGGCGGCAAAAAATGATTCTAATAGCAAAGTAGTTGAGAAATCATTAGGTTAGAAAATGTTTTTTAATGAAGCAGCTAATGTGTCAAGATGTGGAGTTAGGGCAATTCCAATATCCCCTAAAGGCATGCAATTCTTGATGGTCGTAAGACTAGCTTTCCGGTGTACTAACAATATTGCAGAATATGAGGCATGTATTTTTGGGACTTAAAATTGCTTTGTTTAAGGAAATACGAGAATTAAAGGTGTATGGAGATTCTTCATTGATCATAGGCCAGGCTTGAGGTGAGTATAAGATAGAAGAACCCAAATTAGTACCTTACCGCCAACACTTAGCCGAGTTGATGGCTAAGTTTAAAAGGATTACCTTCATGTACGTACCAAGGGTTTAGAACCAATTCACCGATGCCCTGGCTACCTTGGCATCCATGATCTGGACATCGGGAGGGGTAAAGATTCAGCTACTTAAGATTGAAGTTGAAGAAAAGCCCGCTTTCTGTTTGGTAATGGAAAGTTCATGTGATGAAAAACCTTGGTATCATGATATCAAAACATTTTTGCAACATGGAACGTACCCCGAAGAGGCCAAGAAGAAGGATAAGAAGATGATCGAAAGATTGATTGCTCAATACTTAATAAGCGAGTCTGCTTTGTACCGATAATCGTTTGATGGTATGCTTTTATGGTGTGTAGATAAGAAAGAGGCAGAGTTGCTAATGAAAGAAGTACATGAAGGAGTATGAGGCCCCTACATGAATGGCTACATGCTCGCCAAGAAAATCATGAGGATAGGACATTATTGGTTTACTATCGAAGGAGATTGCATTAAACATGTTAGACACTGCCATTTGTGCTAAATCTATGCGAATAAAGTAAATTCTTTACCTCAAGAATTGCATACATTATCAGTATTGTAGCTTTTTTCGATGTGGGGAATAGACATCATAGGCCCAATCACTCCGTAGGCATCTAATGGGCACCAATTCATACTGGTGGCTATTGATTATTTCAGTAAGTAGGTTGAAGCCTCATCTTACTTTAGTGTGACAAAGGGAATAGTGGTCAAGTTCATTAAGAGAAACATATTGGCTCGGTATAAGACACCAGAGACAATTAAAACTGATAATGGTATAAACTTGAACAATAAGTTGATGTTAGAGTTGTGCTGGCTGTTAAGGATCATTCATAGAAATTCTACTCCTTATCGGCCTCAAATGAATGGAGTCGTGGAAGCGGCTAACAAGAATATCAAAAGAATTATTGAGAAGATGGCTATCATATATCAAGATTGGCATGAGATGTTATTATTTGCACTCGTGGCCTATCGAACTTCTATTAAAGCATCAATAGGGGCAACCCCCTACTCATTAGTATATGGGATAGAGGTTGTATTGCCAGTAGAAGTCGAAATTCCGCCTCTTAAGGTATTATTGGAAACCCAGTTGGATGAGGTTGATTGGACAAAGAAATGAATCGAGTAGTTGAATCTGATTGATAAGAAGAGGTTAGTAGCTTTGTGCCACAACATCTACTATCAGCAATGAATGGTTAGAGCTTTTAACAAGAAAGTACGGCCTCAAAGTTTTAAAGGAGACATGGTACTGAGGAAAACTTTGCCTAATGTACAAGACTCGAGAAGGAAGTTTGCTCCAAACTATAGAGGACCTTACATTATGAAGAAAGTATTACTTGGGAGAGCCTTCATTTTATACCAAATGGATGGTCCAAACTTGAGAGACCCAATAAAAGCTGATGCATTGAAGATGTATTATTGTTAAAAGATTAATAGAATTTTTGCCCAGATTATGAAATGCAAACAATCTTAATATTACTATGGTCTCATTTTCATTTTTTACATGCAAAGTTGGTATTCTTAGTGGTTGTCGAAATTGGGTAATATCTCTTGATCCTTTCTTGTTCTACTAAAAGTCCCTACTTCTTACTCTATCCAAATAAACCTTATGCCTAAGAAACTCCTGAAAAATAAACACTTAATTTGGAGCGATGTCAATTGATAAAAATTCTCTTAATACTTTATTACGGTTTATCTCCCAAAAAAGGGAGATTTGTTTTCTATTTTTTAGGATAGGGCCATATTCAGAAAAAGTAATGGGTCGTACATAAGTAGCAACTCACTTAAGGGTAGAGGTTTACATGGAAAATTGATTAAGTTGGACTTGTAGTTCAAGACATGGCATCTTTGCTTAAGAGATGAAGATGTTTCATTTGATGGCGTAAATTAATTTGTTTCATGCTTAAATTGCTTTCCAAAAATATAAAAAAAAAAAAAGAAAGAAAGAAAAGAAAAGAAAAGGGGTAAAAGAAGAAAAGTAAGAAGAAGAAGAGGAAGAAGAAAGGGTAAAAAACTACTAGTTGTAATCGAATTGCTTAAGAAAAGATTTGACTGTTTGGGAACTATCACTAAAGTTAAGTAAGTGGTTCTAAGCTTTAAACATTGCATTTGCATTTGTTCTCTCCTTAGGGACGGTAGACACTTAATTCATAAACTCTTGGTTCAGCCAGCTCTTTGAACTCAGTCCCAATTCTTAGTTTCTTGGGCTTTTAGTCAACTCATAGAGCGTTACCTCGATTCATGTTCTCATTTAAGGATCAAACCAACTCTTAGAACTCGGTCCTAAACTAAGTTCTCATCATTTTTAAGGCCTTATCTAGCTTAAGGAGTGCTTTGCCCACCTTGGTTAGTCAACCTATAGGGGACATAACCAAGTTCTCAATCATCTTTAGGGACTTAGCTAGCTCATGGAACGCTTCGCCCGCCTTGATTAGTCAGCTCATTAGGGTACAACCAAGTTCTTAATCATCTTTAGGGACTTAGCTATTTCAAGGAGTCAGCTCGTTGGGGCACAACTAAGTTTTCTATTTTTTTAGGGTTCTAGTCAGCTTAAGGAGTACTTTGCCCGCCTTGGCTAGTCAACCATTTGAATACGATCAAGTTTTCTCATTTTTATGGCTTTAGCTAGCTTAAGGAGTGCTTCGCCCGCCTTGATTAGTCAACTCATTGGGGTATGACCAAGTTTTCTCATTTTTTAGGATTTTAGCTAACTCTAAGAGCGCTTACCTATCTTATCCAGTTTAAGGCTTTGGATAACTCAAGGAGCACTTTGCTTACCTTGGTTAGTTAGCTCATTAAGGCACGACTAAGTTTTCTCATCTTTTAGGGTTTTAGTTAGCTCTAAGAGCACTTACCCATTTCATTCAATTTAGGGCTTTAGCTAGCTCAAGGAGCACTTTGCCCACCTTAGTCAATTAGCTCATTAGGGAACAACCAAGTTTTCTCATTTTTTAGGGCTTTAGCTAGCACAAGGAGTGTTTTGCTCGGCCTTGGTTAGTTAGCTTATTAGGGTATGACTAAGTTTTCTTATCTTTAGGTCTTAACTAGCTCAAAGAGTGCTTTGCCGTCTTGATTAGTCAACTCATTGGGGTATGATCAAGTTTTCTCATTCTTTTAAGGTCTTAGCCAACTCTAGAAGTACTTACCCATCTCATCCAATTTAGGGCTTTAGCTAGCTTAAGGAGCACTTTGCTCACCTTGGTTAGTTAGCTCAATGGAGTACGACCAAGTTTTCTCATCTAGTTTAAGGCTTTAGCTAGGTCAAGGAGTGCTTCATCCACCTTGGTTAGTCAGCTCATTGGGATACAACCAAGTTTTCTCAATCCAATTTAAGGTATTAGCCAGCTCTAGGAGCGCTTTACCCACTTTAGTTAGTTTGCCCATAGAGAGCACTACCAAGTTCTCATTATTCTCCTCAGGGTTCTTGCCAGCCTACAAAGGCGCTACCCTTACCTCCATTCAAGCTTATTGTCCTTAAATCCTCAATGGACTAGTCTTAGGATATCTAGCTAATTATAGCGCTTCTTAGGATAGAGTCATCCTAAGGCAAAAATGATGTCCCTTTTATCTTTGTGGTAAAGTTTTATTTAAACTTCACCATAAAAAGGGATAGCTGTAGACACTTAATTGTTGCTCTCTATAG
The DNA here is from genome assembly GCA_024138015.1 of Lumnitzera littorea. Taxonomy (NCBI): domain Eukaryota; kingdom Viridiplantae; phylum Streptophyta; class Magnoliopsida; order Myrtales; family Combretaceae; genus Lumnitzera; species Lumnitzera littorea. Next base: position 64,008,211 of record JAMXBB010000005.1, on the reverse strand, counting down.
TTGTAAGTTTGTTTTAGGTTCCTAATTCTAAAATGAAAAATAATTAAAAAAAAATGAAAAACGATAAAAATACAAAAAAATATGAGAAAATAAAAAATATATAAATATAAAGATTTTTATATTTTTAGGAAATAAATTATTTTAAGGTCAATTAGATTAGTTTTGGTCCAATTCAAATAGTTTTAGAGAGTCGTATAGTTTTAGTACAATTCAATTGTATTGAATATCAAGGCATAGGCCAATGGCCTAACGAATAAGTGTTGGAGAATTAATATGAAGTTAGTTTGAAGTTATGTGTTCGAATCTCATTAGGCACTTATGTGTTTTTTATTTTTCTATCCTTTTCCTTTTTATAAAAAGCAAGTTGAGCGCATAGGATTCATATCTAATCAATTTTTTTTCCTAATCTATTCAAATTTGAATCATTTATTAAATATTTTAATCTAGTTTGATTTTTATTAAATTGGATTTGAATTGATATGAACGATTTAGATCTAATTTAATTTTTATCAAATCAAATTTGAATCAACATAAGAGTTTCGATTAGACATGATTTGTTGTGGAGTTTATAAATACGGATCATGTGAAATAAAGGGAGGAGAATTTTTTACACACATGCACACTGAAAGAAAAAAACTGCAATCCACTTTCACCCAAAACACAACTTGCTTGCACAAAGTCCACTCCTATGACAACATATCCAACTTGTCCCCTTCACCCCACCGTCCTTGACCTATCCTCTCAGATCCTCTTCGCAATCCTTCTTCACCAACTACCAGAACTAAACCTAGTCTACTCTCCCAGTCACAATACAGCCATTCCCATGCAATAGTACGCCTACTGTCATATACCGAGCATGCTGACCAGCGCTTCACGGCCACAATCCACATCTTGTACTATCTACTTCATTGCACAGCACGAATGCTCGCTATACGTTGATCACGCAACTCCAGCACTAAATTCAACATAACCAACGTCACGCTGCTACAGATCATATGAAGACCAAGTGTAGAACACTATTGCACACGCTTGACTGTACATAGCATTACGCTCGACACAACTCCAGCAAATCACTACACACAAGTAGTGATCACACCACAATCATACACACTGGTGTAAAACCACTACAACACACTCTGTCACACTCCGTTGTCTATCATCCTCACCTCATTAATCCACAGCCACACGCCGTCTACCGTTCACAGCATATCTACGTCCTCTCTCACTCACCGCACCACGTTCATTGTAACAGCACAAAATAGCCACAGTTACCGTCTATGCTAGTCATTTCACCCATTCACAGCACGTATCCAATACACATTCGAGACCATTGATCAACACGGATGCCATTACATATCTACACGCGACGATTGTGCACAGCCAACGTCTAGCACCCTGACACACACGATCACTCGCCCTAACGTAATCCAATCATGACAGGCCTCATACGCACGCCACAGCTAGCTAAATTGTACTCGCACATAGTAGTCCATTGCACTTTGTTTACACTTTCGATCAACTTAGTCAACAGTCATAGCAGTCCGAGCACCCTCCGAGCAATTCCGAAGTTCACTGCACATGCAACACTCTGGCAACATCAAAACAACTAAAGTTCAGTCTTTTTTTTCTTCTTAATTAATTAATTTTATTTATTTATTATTATTTTATTTATATAGTTTATTGTTACTATGATCATATTATATTATTATTATCCTTGGTTATATAACGTAGTATATATAAGAAATGTATATATTAGGAAAGTTTTTTTTAATATAAATTATTATATGATATGATTTTGTTCCGATAGATAAATTTAATTAATAGAGATATAGATAGATATCTCTATTAATAAAAATATATACATATATATACTATACTTAGGTGTTTCTTTTTATCATTAGTTTTCTTATAGATTAAGTATTTATTTAAGTAAATGTCTATTTAAGGATAGTAATATGTATATACACATATATATTTGTTTAGGAATTTTTTTAGGATTTCTCACCTAGAAAATTAATTTTTTTGAAGTAAAAAATTAATAAAAAATCAATAATATTTTTAAGATGTTTTAGAGAATCTTTTGATTACTCACAAGTCAAGAACCTCTTAATTTTTTTTAAATAAATTAAATTGATTGAAAATATAAATCAAGTCAGTTTTCAATTTTTAAAAGAACCAAGACACTAAAAGTTTTTAGAAAAAACTATGATTGTTTGATTCCAACTAGTGGGTACATAGGCACCTCGGGGTAATGATAAAATCTATAGAAATGTAGTTTTTTCTTTTTAATTTTGGTTTTTATTTTTTTCTTAAAAATATAGGAAAAGGAAAATTTTGAATAATAAACCTAATTTTGGTAAATAAATAGTGGTACTCGTTAGGGTTTAATAGGTTAGCTCTTGAATTCAAAACTCTTTAGTTCTTCATTCAAATTGAAAACAAAGATTGGTAACTAAATCATAATGAAATCACTCAATTGATTACGATTTCTTTTCTTTTTCCTAACTTCAATCGAATGGCGACTCCAAAAGTTTTTAATAAAAAAACTAGAATTTCCTAATTTCCCAATTTCTTTAGTTGAAGATTACTATTAAAAGGGTTAGGATTTAGTATTACTCAGAAAGTGGGAAATCAAATTAAATTAAAGAAACCGAAAAGATCAGACTTGATAATGGTTATTTTGGTTATAATCAAATTCATATAGCACTCGAAGACTAGAAGAAAACCACCTTTAGATGTCCTTATGCTACTTTTGCCTTTATGAGAATGCCCTTTAGTCTCTACAATGCACCTATTAGTTTCCAAAGATGCATGATGTCTATATTGTCTAACATGTTATAAGATTTTATTGAAATATTTATGGATGACTTCTTTGTCTTTGGAAAGTCATTTGAATCATATCTGACTAATTTAGGTTGTATGCTTAAAAGATACAAGGAGACTAATCTACTTCTGAATTGGCAAAAATGCCATTTTATGGTAAGAGAGGGAATAGTCTTAAGTCACAAGGTATCAAAAAAGGGGATTGAAGTTGTTAGGGCAAAAGTGGTGATAATAGAGAAGTTGCCACCACCCGTTTTATTCAAAGGAATCAAGAGCTTCTTAAGACATGCTGGTTTTTATAAGAGATTTATCGAGAACTTCACTAAAATCTCTAGACCTCTTTGTAATTTACTTGAAAAAGATTTTGCTTTTGTTTTTTATGACAAATATTTACAAGCACTCAATCTATTGAAGGAGAAGTTTACTTTAGCACTAGTGATCACTGTACCTAATTGGGAGCTTCATTTCGAGTTAATGAGTGATGCTAGTGACTATATTATAAGAGCAGTATTGGGGTAGAGGAGAGGTAAGTTATTTCATGTAATATATTATGTTAGTTGAACCTTGAATGAGGCCTAGAGAAACTATGTCACAATAGAAAAAGAGCTTTTAGTAGTTATATTTCAATGTGACATGTTTAGGCTTTATCTAATAGGTTTTAAGATCATAATGTACACAAACCCCACTGCTTTGAAATATTTGTTTGCTGAAGCTGATGCTAAACCTAGGTTAATTCATTGGATTTTACTATTGCAAGAATTTGACCTTGAAATCAAAGATAAAAAGGGAACTAAAAATGTGGTTACTAATCATTTATCCCATTTGGAATCTGATTGTTTAGAGCCACCAACTAATGAAACGTTCCCTAATGAACAATTATATATAATAGAGATCCAAGGATTACCTTAATATGCTAATATAGCCAATTACCTAGTTAGCAAAATCACACCATATGGTTAGATGTTATGCTAACCAAGTAATTAGACGTTGTGTGCCTAAAATTGAACAATTTAGCATAATTCAGCACTATCATTCCAAGGAAGCAGGAGGCCATTTTGGTGTGGAAAGAATTATAGCTAAGATCTTATCTTGTGGATTTTATTAGCCTAGATTGTTTAGTGATTGCACAAATTATGTTATGTCTTATGCTCTATGCCAAAGGATTTGCAATATTTATAGGAGACATGAACTACCACAAAATAACATTCTTGTAATTGAGCTTTTTGATGTATGGGGAATAAACTTCATGAGTCCTTTTCCCTTATCTTTTTCAAATAAATGTATACTTATGGCTATTGATTATGTGTCAAAATAGGTATAAGCAATTGCTCTATAGGCTAATGATGCTAGAGTTGTAATTAAATTTTTTAAAAAGAATATATTTTCTAGATTTGGGGTACCTAGTGCCATTATAAGTGATTGGAGATCACACTTTTGTAAGAAGAAATTTGAAAAATTGTTATCAAAATATGAAGTCACTCATAAAATTACACCCCCCTACACCCCACCTTCCCCCCCCAACTCTTATCATCTACAAACTTGTGGACAAGTTTAGGTATCTAATAGAGAAATAAAGTATATCTTAGAGAAGACCGTCAATGCATCTATGAAAAATTGGTATTTAAAACTTGATAATGCATTATGGGCTTATAAGAGAGCTTTTAAAACCCTTACAAGAATGTCCTTATCGAGTTTGGTTTTTCACCCTCTTAGTTCTTTTAAAATCAAGTCTTCTTTAAAGCAATCAATAATAAGTCCTACCCATTTAATACCAATCCTCAAATGGGGTTTAAAGAAAACCATTCCTTTTTTTTTAAAACAACTTTGGAGTCGCGACCCAATTGAAGCCGGGAAAAATAATTAAGTTATAACTAATTGAGTCGCTAATTTAACGATTAAAACCAATTTTGTGGAAACGGTTTTTGAAAACCAAAGATTTAGGTTTGAGGATTAGGAATTTTAAACCCTTACGGGTACCATTAACTTTCCAAAATTAGAATTAAACTTAAAAACCACCTTTAATTTTAAAAGACAATACTTGATTATTGGTTACTTTAATTGGATAAATGAAATAATCTAAACTAAAAAAGGAAAATTAGGTTTTTTCATTTTTATCATCACCCTGTAGGTACTTACGTACCCGCTATTTGGGATCAGATTTGCGTAGTTCTTTTTAATAAAAACTTTAGTGGGTTGAGTTAATTTTAGTTTTTAAAATAGCCAGGTTTACATTTTTACCTATTTTAATTTATTTGAAAAAAATTTCTAAGGGTCTTAAATTGAATTTTATTTTTGGGAAATCTAAAGTGCCCTAATTTGGAAAGGATTCATTTTATGTTTATTTATTTGAAAAATATGTTTTTCTAAGTGGTAAAATGTTTTTCTTTATTCTATATTTATTATTATTGTTATTATTATTATTTTTTTACTTTCTATTTTTTATTGTTTTTATTACTTTTCCTTTTTGTTAAAATAAAAATAAAACTAAATAATTTCTTTTTTCTTCCCTTTTTCTTTTCTTCTTCTTCTTCTTCTTTTTCTTTTCTTCCTTTTTTTTTTCTTAATTTGATTACATTCACATAAATAAGTAAAACAAATAAACAAAAAAAAAAAAAAAAGCTTCAGACGAATTCTAGATGTGTAAGTCAAACCTAGGCGGGTCAGTCGGGTTAGATCCGAGTTGTTGGGTCGGATCGATCAAGTCGGGTTGGACTTTCCTTCTTCAAGCTCAGCGACAGCTCTAGGGGTGATTCAGCACAATTTAGCCACCAAAACAAGTGAATGAGGGGTGTTTCATGTGTTTCTTATTAGGGATAAAGAGGGTAGGCAAAGTGCCGTAGTTGTTAGAGATGGTTTTAAGGGTGCTACAAAGTGGCCGTTGGTGGTGGTTTATACGGCAGTTGGGTGATGTTTTCTAGGTGTGATTAGATGATTAGGTTAGGGGTTTGGAGTCACTAGGAGTTTGGTTGTGTGGTTGGTTTAGGGTAATGGTGGCTGGAGGTGGTGGTTCGAGGAGATGGGGTTCGGCAGTTAGGGTTAAGGTGGTGGCAAACTTAGTGGAGCTACTAAGGGGTACGATGGAGGACAAGGTGAGTTAGGTTAGGGAGCTTGTGAGGTGGCTGAGCTAGCTAGAGTAGTAGCTAGTGGTTAGTGGTAGTAAGCTGGAGAGAGAGAGGGTTAAGGAAAGAAAGTGGTCGCAATAGAGAGAAGGGGCTTAGGAATTGATTCAAAAGCTCATGAATGGTTGTATGTGTTAGTATGAACTCTCCAAAGCTCCTTTTATACTTGAATTGTTCTCAGAAAATATGAAAATCTTGGATCGAATTAATGAAGAACACATAGAAAAAGTGATTTTTTTCCAATTTTTGGAGCTTAAATTGAATGCTCCTTTAATTGTATTTAGACGTGTTTAAGGGCTCAATTCATAATAGGCTATGTCTAGTTTGCAATTTCACCATTGATTTGGCAAAATTGCAACTAGAAAAGGTTCAAAAATCATATTGAAGTTGGCTATCCAAAGAGGAAAGTGCTGGAAATCTAGAGAAAAAACAAGGAAAAGAGAGGAAAATGAAGGGAAAAGGAAAGAAGGGGATGGAAAAAAAGGGCTAACACAACGCTACGTGAGTTATGCCAACCAACCTCGACATAAAGACCTCCATAATTAGGAGCAAATTTCCCTCTAGAGTCTTGCGCATTGGGGAGAGCTTTTCTCAACACCAAATCTCCTTCTTTGAGGTTTTGAGGTCGTACCCTTTTGTTGAAGGCCTGAGCTATTCTTTATTAATAACACTGATTATGACAAAGGGCTGTCAATCTCCTTTCATCAATTAGATTCAACTACTTGATTCATTTCTTTACCCAATCAGCTTCGTCTAATTGAGTTTCTAATAGTATACTAAAGAGTATGGTGTTGCCCCAATCAACGTTCTGATGGATGTCCGAGAAGCCATGAGTGCAAAAGGTAATATCTCATGCTAGTCCTTATATGTGATAGCTATTTTTTCAATGATTCTTTTGAGGTTTTTGTTGGCTACTTCAACAGCTCCATTCATTTAGGGTCGACAAGGAGTAGAGTTCCTGTGAATAATCTGAAATTATTGACACAATTCTGATATAAGCTTATTGTTAAGATTGGTGCCATTATCAGTGATGATCATTTCTAGAGTCTCGTATCGCGCAAATGTCTCTCTTGATGAACTTAACTACTACCCCTTTAGTAACGTTTGAGTAAGACGAAGCCTTAACCCATTTGTTGAAGTAGTCTATGGTGACTAGTATGAAGTGATGCCCATTGGACACTTTTGGAGTAATCGAGTCGATGATATCTATGCCTTACATTGAAAAAGGAGGTATGTATTTCTTGAAGCGGGGCCTTTCTCTTATTTGCATAAACTTGGCATAAGTAACAATACTTAACATATTTGATGCAATCACTTTCCATTGTTAACCAATAATACCCTAGCCTCATAATTTTCTTTACCAGCAAATATCCATTCATGTGAGAGCTACATACCCCTTCATGCACTTCTTTCATTAACTTCTCAACCCCTTTGTCATCCATACACCTTAAGAGTGTACTGTCAAATGAGCATTAATATAAGATGGACTCACTTACTAAGAATTGAGTGGTTAATCTCCTAATCATCTTTCTATCCTTTTTCTCAACCTCTTCAGGGTATGTGCCTTGTTGTAGGAACATCTTAACATCATGGTACTACGGTTTTTAGTCATTCTTACCCTCAATTGTTAGGTAGAAGGTAGGCTTATCTTCAATTTCAATAGTAAGAGGCTAAATCTCAACTCTACCAGATATCTGAATCATAGATGCTAGTATGGCTAAGGCATTAACAAATTGATTCTAAGTCCATGATACGTGATTGAAGGTGATTTCTTTGAAATTCTTCGTCAATTCAATTAAGTGCCAGTGATAAGGCACCAGCTTAGGATTTTTAGTTTTGTACTCTCCTCGAGCTCGGCCAATAATGAGTGAAGAGTCCCCATACACTTCTAATTCTTGAATATCATTATCCAGGGCCATCTTGAGTCCTATGATGCATGCTTCGTACTTAACAATATTATTAGTGTATGGGAAAATGAGCCTTATGGCTATAGGATATTGAATCCCTTTAGGGGATATTAGTATTGCCTTAATTCCATACCTAGACACGTTGGCTGTACCATTGAAGAACATTTTCCATTTTGGTGGCTTGTCATCTTCTCCTTTATCAAAGTTCCCCTTAACCGCTAAGACATCCTCATTGGGGAAATTGACTTATACCTCTTGAGGAGTGCTATTGGATGGATTTTTTGCTAATTGATCTACTAGAGCTTGCCCTTTGACTGAATTATGGTTCATGTACGTAATGTCAAACTCTGATAGTAGCATTTTCCACTTTAAGATTCTACTAATTAGGGCCAGTTTGTCTGCCAAGTACTTCAAGGGATCGTGTTGAGTTAGTAATTCAACCTAGTAACAAAGTGTATATTGTTTAAGCCAATGCATTACCTAGACTAAAGCACAGTAGGTTCTTTCAATTTTTGAATATCTTCGCTCCCCTTCAGTGAATTTCTTACTCAAGTAGTATACAACTTGCTCCTTCCCTTCCTCATCTTTTTGGCCAAGCATGTACCCCATAGACTTTGGTAATGTTATTAAGTATAGGAATAAAGGCTTCTCAGGTTTTGGAGCTACCAGAATTACAAGGTTCATGAGGTATTCTTCGATTGTTGTAAAAGATTGCTTGCACTCTTCGTCCCAGTTGATCTTAGCATTCTTTTCTAACAACTTAAACAAAGGATGGCACTTATTTGTGAGGTGGGATATGAACCTGGCTATATAGTTTAAACAGTCTAACAAACCTCTCATTTCTTTAAGTGTGCATGGTGGAGGTAAGTTAACTATCACTTTGACTTTATCAAGGTCCACTTTGATGCCCCTTTGGTTGATTATAAAATCCAATAATTTTCCTAAAGTCACTTCAAAAGTACATTTCTTTAGGTTGAGCTTTAGTTAGAATTTTCTCAACCTATCAAACAATGTCCTCAAATTTTCCATATGACTTTCTCCATCTTTGGACTTAGCAATCATATCATCAACATATACTTTACCTTCTTTATGCATCATGTCATGAAAGATTACTACCATGGCCCTTTGATAAGTTACCTCAACATTTTTTAGTCCGAAAGACATCACTTTATAGCAAAACGTGGCCCAAGTTGTAATGAACGTTGTCTTAGCTTTATCCTCTTTAGCCATTCGAATTTGGTTATACCTAGAAAATTCATCCATGAAAGAGAAAATATGGTTTCCATTTGCTTTATCAACCAGCACATCGATATGAGGCAAAAGAAAATTATCTTTGGTGGTTGCTTGATTAAGGTCTTGAAAGTTCACGTACACTCTAACTTTTCCGTTCTTCTTTGTTACGAGCACGATGTTAGCCACCCATTCGGGATAAACAGATACCTCGATAAAACCGACCTCTAATAATTTTTTGACTTCTTCCTTGATTTTCAATAGAATGTTCGGTCAGAATCTTCTTAACTTTTGTTTCTTATGTTTGATATCCTCTCGTATAGGTAAATGATGAACTATAATCGATGAATCAAATCCGGGCATGTCTTCATAAGACCATGCGAATATGTCCTGGTATTCGGATAATAATGTGATCATCTCTGCCTTTTGATCTTCGTTCAAATTTCCTCCAATCATTAATACCTTAGGGTTGTCACTGGTCCCAACATTAATTATCTCTGTTGGCTTGTCAATGGAAATTCTACTCATTTCATGTTTTTGCCAACTTTCTTGCACGTCATTATGGTAATTGACATCACTCCTAACGACTAACCTAATAGGGTCGAAAGTGATATCAATATTTTCATCACCTATCCACACGAAGTATCCATAGCCTTTATTCGGATCGTGGGATCTGGAGAAAAAGAAAAGTATGTAAAAGGAAAAGTATAAGTAAGGTAGGAGTAAAGAGAAAAGAAACTGATTTTACTTAGGGGAACTCTCTTTCGAGTACAATCATTTGATGAACATAAGTAATTTATTACAAAATTCCATAAAATACTGGATCATGATTCATCCTTTACCTTAGGGAAGACTTATTGTTATTCACAAGGATGGAGAATCAATTATTTAAGCACCGCTGGGATTTGTTGGATAGGCTAGCCCCTTCATTTCTATTGGAAGTGCCTTCTTTGGTGGGCTTTGAGTTTTGGGCTTTGGCTTGGATGAAAGTTTCTAATAATGAGGGGAAGGCCATCGAAGTGTGATACAATCTATTACCTTTTCTGCCCTTAGCTTGCATTCTTTGTAACTCTTCTATCGAGGTCGAAATGTATCTTAGACCATAGGTCCTAAACTAGCCTTCTTTGAATTTTGGCCTCTTATCCTTTTGCTGATTAGTGATCTTGTACACCTCATCAAACATTTGAAGTCCAAAGTCCCCTTACTCTTTCATACCAATATAAGGTATAGCCGTCTCTTTATAGATTTCATAATCTTGGTCACCCAAAATTATGATAACTTAGCCGTTGGAAATGAACTTAACTTTCTAGTGAAGACTTGACTGTATAGCCCTTATTGAATGTATCTAAGGCCTCCCCAATAACAAATTGAAGGTCCTTGGAATGTTTGGAACCTGGAATGGGATGTTAAATGTCTATGGTCCAATATCTACTAGTAAGCCAATTTCCCTTATTATTTCTCTCCTAGATCCGTTAAAAGCTCACACTACTGTCAAACTCAACTTGATAGTAGTTGTATTAATGCCTAATAGATCCAGGGTAACTAAAGGATAGACATTTAGAGATGACCCATTGTCGATGAGGACTCTTATCATGATGATGTTATTTATTCTCACTATTATGAATAGAGGCTTTATGTGCTGGGTACCTTCTTCACCCAGTTCCTCAGTAGAGAAAGAAATTTGATCCATAGTGAGGATGAAATTGGTGACAGAGCCAATCTGAATGAGCTAGTCCATTATATTATGCTTGTTAGACTTGATCATCTTGGTGAAGGCAGTTAATCCTTCTTCATGTTCAACTTGTTTGGTACTTGGCATTTCCAATGTGACCTTCTTTTTCAAGTCTTCCCTCGGATCATAGATTCTATTAGAGCGAGTGATCCCCCCTACAAGTGAGCTTGATTACCCTTGGTTTATTACTTGGTAGTTGAGGGGGCAGGGGGAGGGCAGCTTTAAAATTTTCGAGGGCTACAGGTACATGGAAGGTGTACCTTTTAGCTTGTAGGACTTCCTTTTTGTAGAATCTATAAACCTTCGGTTCTTGGTTAGGACTGATCATGTTAATGGTAGATTCTGAATGGTTAGCTATCATATTGATGATGGGTCTATGGTTAAGCAGTGGGTTGTTGTTGATGTTTAGAGTAGGAGCCTCTACAAAATCTAGTTGTACTGTACCATCATCAATCAAGTCTTAGATTTTGTTTTTCAACCTCTAGCACGAGTCAGTTAAATGGCCCACTACCCTAGATGATACTGAGATCTTGCATTGGGATAAAAAAACCTTGGCCTGTACCTTTTATTAGGAGCCTCAAAATGGAGTAGATTATCTCTTCTTAACTTTTCAAGTACCTGACTAAGTGGAACGGGTATTCTGGTGAACTATCTCAGGGTTCTACTAGCCTGTGGTTAGCTTTTAAATTGCTGTTGAGTTGGTGGGGGCTTCGTCCTGAAAGAAACTTGGAGTTAGGCCTTGCATTCAAGTTGACCATGTTGGTAGTAGCTTTTCTAGGTTTGTTGGTGGTGGGTTTAGTAAAAGGTGGTCTTCTATCTACTATCTCTTGCAGCTTGCTAAAGGAAATGGTACTCTTAATTCGATACCCTACTGCTACTACTTCTACAAAGTTAGAAGAGGCTTGTCCGATTAAGTGAGCGAAATAAGGCCTCTCAAGAGTGTTAATAAAAGTTGTGGTTAGCTCTTTCTTAATTACAAGGGTAGATACTCTTGTAGCTAGGGACCTCTACCTTTAAGCATATTCTTTGAATGATTCATTTTGCCTCTTCCTTAGGGCAACCAAATCCATTGTTGTTGGCGCTACTTTGACGTTAAATCTATATTACTCATTGAATGCTTTGGCTAGCTTCTCCCATGTATTTACCTAATTTAAGTCCAATTGAGCGTACTAAGTCAAGGTAAGGCTAGTTAAGCTGTCTTGAAAGGTTTAGACCATGAGGTGGTCATATTGTACATACTTGCCATTCTTACATACATATAGCCGGTTGTACAACTTGAGATATCTAGTCCCTTTGTGTTTTTCAAAGTCAGGTACTTTGAACTTTTCCAGGAGACTTCCATAATCATAGGCAGAGGAGTCTATTATGCCAACGTGCTTAAATCCATCATACCCCTTGAGCATTTTCATTTTTTCGATAATCTGTTAAGTTAGTTGCTTCTTAAGCTCCTTCAATTTGTCCTGGTCAACTTTAAGCTTTGGGTTTATTGGGAATGAGTAAGTATTCGACTCAAAAGTTGGGTTGGCCTTTGGAAATACCCCTTTTGTTTCAAAGGATTCAAAGCCCTAATTGACCTTAGGGTAAGCTTCTTCGAGGGCAGGGCTTCAACATTCTTTTCGTATCGGGCTTTGAAACTTTCTTCATTTAATGAAGCCGTGGACTTAAGCAAAGAGATGCTATCAGCAAGAAAAATCAGTTGATTTGCAATCTTCCCCAATATTCGTTCTAAAGACTAGAACCTTAGCTTAGTAGAATCGATAACCTCAAGGTTGGCATTGCCATTGTTGGTGTTGGTGTTGGTGTTATCGTTTCCTTGGTTGGTCATTCTAGTTTGAGAACAGGTTTTGATAGGGCTTCTCTAAAGGGTTTGACATTTGGGAGCTATCTTGGCGACCTGGATAAAACCACTTCTCAACAAGTTAGTGTTGAACTTAGGGTTCATTATTTGATTTTGATGAAAACAAAACAAAAAATATATAATTAAACTTATTGTTTTTGAAGAAAACAAAACAAGTGGATGATTAAACTAAGTATTATTTGATTATTTTGAGATAATTGAATAAGTTGAATTAGCTTGCTTAATCATTAAATATATCAATTATTTCTATAAGAAATTTAATCTTTTTGAAGTGGTGATCAAATAATCTTGAAGTTATATTACAAAGAGTATTCATTTATTGTGTGTTAAAAGAATTTTCAGATGATATTTGGCCTACCAGATTGATAGCTTAAGGAAGAATCAGGCTAACGGTATAAAGCCTTGGAAAACACAAAGAAATGCTCACTGACCTAGAAGAACTGACTTGCTGATTCACTTGCCGATACACTTGCCGATAGAGTAATTTTTACTGGCTTGTCAGTAGTTCAAAGTACCGGCAAGCTAGTAAGTCAGCTTTAAGTAGCCACTAGAGCATTTAATGCGCGGCAATGGGAAGAATTTAAGGCGTTGTTATAAAAGCTCAACTACCTGACTAAAAACTTTTAAGATCTAATATTCTACTGCAACTTAAAGACATTCTCTTACATTTTTGAGCTCATTTCACTTCTCTTTGGTCTCTTGTACACCTATTTGCTATCAAACAAAAAGAGACATAGTTCAATGTTTAAAAGTACTCACATTTGTAATCTCGAGTAAAAAAAATGATTTTCTTGAGTTAGTTGTGGTAAAAGAGATTGTGTAAGCTTATATAGCTCTTGAAGCAACTAGATTGTGAAATCAATAAAGTAGTGTGAAGTCCTTGGTTGGAGGCATTGTGTGTCCGTGGAGACTAGGGGACGGTCCGAACTCCACGTTATATCCAAGCTTAATCTTCTTTATCCCTATCTCTTTAATTTCCACATTCATTATTGTTCTATTATTGCTTTGATTACTCTTATTATTACATTTAGTCATTTATATCGAAAAGGAATTGAAATTTATCCTTAAACTCAATTCTCCCTCCTCTTGAGTTTAACCTAGTGTTCTTTAGTTAGCATATGGGTATTTTTATTTTTGAAAAAAATGAAAATGAATGAAATGCAAATGAGCTACATGGATGGAAAGGAGAGAATCGACAAATAATTAACAGAATAGTAAGTTATTTATCATCTTTGAATTCTTGGACTCTTATTACATGAGAGAAAGGAAAAGGTACAAATTCATCTATGCTAATTTTCTTAGACCGTGTTGGATCTTGTTGGTGCATCATATCTAGCTCAATAGCTCATGGATTTGCTAAAACTCTCATTTTATTTTGTTTTCTTGTTCGTTGTAGTGCCTCTCCGTATGTTTAACCCTGGAGATACATTAGTTTTGCTGGTATCAAACCATAGTTCCGATAAAGGATTGTACAACGTTGCTGTGAAGTTTTGTTCCTTGTTGCTGTTCGTAGCTACTATGTCCTTTCTGTGGCTATTGTAGTATATTGAGGTTGCTGGTTTGTATTTAAAAGGGTGCTAGTTCAATGGTTTTGTGGTGTCATAAAGAATTGATTTACTGAAGAATTTGTAAGTGGGTTCATACTAATACATGAGGTCACCATTCTCTTGGATTAAGCTATAACATCCTTTACGCGGAATTTTTTGATAAGCTTAGTTGACATTTCTTTCCTAACACCTATAGCTTCGAAGAAGAGAGAGTTCAATCCAAGTCTTGGTTTTCAAATCAATATCTGTGTGAGGTTATTGAAGCCGTAGGTTACCGTATAGCTATTAGCATTTTTATCAAGAATTGGTTTCTTTATTTGCTATTATTGGTTTGAGAATATGATGCCTAGGGTTTGAAATATTCAATTTTTACTATATGTGGATATGGGTGCATGAAATCGAGTATGAGATTGTGGGCTTGTTAATAGTAGTCATCGGAGTTTTTATTGTCGGTGGTTTGAACTCACTGGTACTGTGCATTAAAAGTAGATTGTCATAGGTATTGCAATGATGGTATCTAGCCGTGTATCGATCTATTAAGGTGGCTGTGTCTATACGTTGTGTAATTGATATTGAAGTTGATGGTGTGATTATTCCCGTACTATACTTGACTACAGATTGCGACTGAGTTTTGGTGTGTATCGAACTTTGAAGAAATTGTGCCGACTGTACATGATTTTGTGTTTGTGACCAAACCCCAATCTGCTACAATCCGAACTATTGTGAAGTAACTCACTATCGAACTAAGGTGAAGGAAGAAAAGTTCCGGAGTGAATTGAGGTAGTGATTGGATCGAGCTATTCTGTGTCATCGCCGAACTACTGTTGCCAACCTTGCACGTCCGAGCTGAGATGAATTGTAACCGAGCTGAAATTGGAGTACCCAAGCCGAGCTGATTTGAATTGAAGTGAAATGAAAGACCCAAACTGAACAAGCATTCGAACTGCTGTATCCCAGACATCCGAGCTGTTTGTCTTACTCAGCCACTAATCTTCCAAGGCCGAGTTATCTGAGTTATACAAGTACGTCACATTCTTGGGTCCAAGCAAAAGAAGGAAATTGAGGCCGAACTGTTATAAAGAAAGGTATTAATGAGCTATTACCTCTGTTGCCGAGCTCTAGTGTGTGCTATCTTGTGTGTACTGGTGTTGGAAGTGGAGTACCGAACTGTCCTAGGGTTGGTCAATTTTACTTGTTTCTGAGCTGTATAGTGCACAATAGTAGAACCGAGCTCCTCTGTCCAACTTGCTGAACTGAACTGGAGAAAACCCGAGCTTGCCGACCTGAACTGGAGAAAACCCGAGCTTGCCGACCTGAACTGGAGTAGTGATCCGAGCTTGCCGACCAAGTTTCATGCTAGCACTGACTGAGTGCCGAAGTGAATTAAGTGTACGATCGCAGAACCGAACTATTCTGTTCAAAATAGCCGAGTCGAACAAATGAGGAGACCGAACTACTATGTAATTGAAGACCTTATACTAAGCTGCCCTGCTGTGTAAAGTGTTGTCGCGTCGTGTGTGCCAAGCTTTAGTAACTAGAGTCGAGCTGGCCGAGCTACTTGAATCGTATAGCGTCCAAGCTGACCTTGTGTAAATAGTGTACTTATCGATGCCGAACTGCCGAAGAGAATCTTGCATCCAAGCCGAATCCACTTTGCTGAACTAAAATGATTTGTAGTCGTCTAAGACCAAGCTGTTACAAAGAAAGGCGATATAGAGCTGCTGTTTTCCTTGTTTTGCCAAGCTGAACTGCAGCCGTTGTCCGAGCTCTAAGCTACAATGATCCAAAGTGTCGAACTGAACTACTTAATAGAAGTAGTCGTGAAGAGTATACGCTAAAGATTGAATTACTGAGCAAGTTAGTGTGCAGGCCGAACTGAAGATAATATCTATTCAAGCTCCTTTATGAGATTCTTAATTCAAGAATAGCAGTGTGTGGTGTGGTACACCTTTGCCAAGTGATATCCAACTATTGAGTTGTTGAGTTGCTCATCGCCGAGTGTGCTTAGTTGAACAAACGTGCACCAAGGAGCTGTCGTGTGCGATATGAAGTATGTGAGTGCTCGGTGTACTGTGAAGTCAGTTAGTGATTGGAGTGCAGATTGAATGTGTCAGTTTCAGGATTGAAGAAGCCTTTGCATGCTGCAAGGAAATCATTTGCCGAGTTGTTACTCTATGTCAGATCGAGTTTTGTGTATTTGTTGTCCTTTTAGCCATTACTGAGTTGATTGGCATAGTAATTAAGTGTATTGCCAAAGGTAACCGTGAACTCCAACTGTGTTGTGTGCCCACTGTGACTTAGTATAACTAGCAGGAATCTGTGCTTTCTTGATAGTTACTTGAGCTGAATTCTTAGAGCTCATATCCGAACTGCTATTATTTATTCCAGCAGCTTGCTATTCGATCTACTTGAACAGTAGACTATTGTATGCCAAGTGCGATTGTGCGATCGTGTCATTGAATTGAAGAGGATCCGAGCAGCAACCATAGCTGCCCTATGCCGAACAAAACCAAGCGTTGGCAAGGAGTTAAGTTAAATGGGCTGCTGTATTAGAGTAATTGATGCTAAGTAGTTCGTTCAGTCTCCGAGTTGAATTGAAGATCGAACAGGAGCAATTCTAAGACCAAGCTGAAGTGCTATATGTCTGGTCAAATTGTTGAACTGTTGTAAAGCTGCTGGACTGTGGTCGTATCGAGCTATAACATTGCTCTTATCGAGCTGTCGCAATTTAGCCGAGTTGAATTTTCTCTAAGTTGCCGAGCCAATCTTATCTTGTCTGAGCTCTTGGTTGAACTGCAAAAGCGAAATGTGAATCTATGCTGTTAAATAATTTGCTGAACTGAATCTCGAGGAGAGAAGGCCAGTACTAAGCTGCTGAGAAGTATCCAAGCTTTAATTGTTGTTTTTGAGCTCTAAGCTACTGTTGGATATCCTTCTCTGAGTTGAATTGTTTCAAAATATCGAGTTATATTCTTAAGATTGTTGAACTATCACATGACTCAAGTATACTACCTATCACTAGGAATTACTTAGTGCGAGCTATAGACGTGTGTGCATGCCAATAAATGCAATTTAAATGTGTAGTGCTCTGATCCATGAAATGAGCATTTAAATTGCAATATTCACTAGAGGCTGTAGATCATAGTGCCATCAACTTAATTCAAACTCAATTTTGCAACACGGAGAAGTTTTGCAACAAGGGAAGACTTAAATAAGATATTATACTAATTCAGGCAGCCACTATCCTTTTAACTTTATTTTTGAAATTGTTATTAGAAGATTAGGTTATAAAACTACCGACCACTCAAATTCGTATGACTTTGTTTATAATGATGAAGTGATTTAAGTGACAAAGCAAGCAAAACTAGCCTTCTTCATTGGCAAATTTCAAGATGAAGTTTTATTTGATGTTGCCAACATTAGTGATTGTTATATGTGTTTAGGTTCTCTATGGAAGACAAGTCATAACTTGAGCTACACACCCTTAAAGAATACTTATTCCTTCCATGATACAGAACGAGTTGTGCTCCATCCTATCTCCTTGGCTAATCTTGAAGATCTAAGGATTGTTAAGACTTTAGTAGAGAGATGGAGAGCTGACAAGAAAGTTCCCAAATAGGCCATCAAGGAGGAAGAAGAAGTTGATCAAGGGATTATTACACCATCCATGGTGACCAAAGAGAAAACTAGTTATGAGGAAGTAGATGAGGTAATAACTGCCAAAAATGAAGTTGAGGGGCAGTTTGAGCTTCTACATATTCAGACTCCCCGAGCTTATGCCATGTTTGAACTTAACTTTGTGCTATTCCCTTTGATTAATAGCTACTAGAATTACTTAGGAATAACTGACAGGGTACATGATGAGTAGAAGGAAAGGTGCCTAATGAAGAGCTTGATTGATCGCGCTCATGATGAGTAGAAGGAGCACCAGACTATGTTTACTTTGATCATTGAGTTGAGTTGTTGTAGTTTGCTTTTATTTCATTCTTACAGATTTGTTTTTGATCCAAGTGGAAGTTAGAGTAACCTCTCATCAAGTTTTAGGTCAAAACATTTTCAAGAGGGGGATGATGATAGGATTCGGGGTACTGACCCCACCAAATTCTGAAGCCGAACTAGTCCACTCCATTCATGGATATCTCATTTGATCTCTTATTTTTGTTTATATTATTTAGACATTATATTTCTTATATTTTTCCTAAATTACCCTCATATTTATTTTATATTTATAGAATGCCACTAATGTATCCTTTTAGTTATTTTATTTACAAGTTTGCCATTGTATATAAATAGAGCACATGTATAGGGTTTGAGGAGACTTGACATTTTTAATGAAAAACCCGTGAGACCTTTCTCTTGGAAAATTCTCCTCTTCCCACTCTTATCAATCCTTTTAGCAAGGATTGTAACGAGTAACCTTACTACTCGGACCAGTACGTCACATCCGGTGAGTCTTAGGCCGTGTTGGATCTTATTAGTGTGTCATATCTAACTTGATAGCTCACGGATTTGCTAAAACCCCCATTTCATTTTCTTTTCTTATTTATTGTGGTGCCTCTCCGTATATTCGACCCTAGAGACACATCAAGTCAGAACCTAGCTCGATAAGTTTAAGGTAGAGGAGTAGATAGATGAATGAGGAGAAGGATTGACTTGGGAGATCTGAATGAAGAAGATGAGGAAGAGTATTATGAACAAGAAGAACAAGCTTGAGCACCCTATGCATCCGACCATGTAAAGCTTCAGATTCCAAGCATCAATGGGTCTAGAAGTGCAGATGATTACTTGGATTAGGAGGAGAAGGTGGAGCAAGTTTTTTATTATTACCAATATGAAGATTACGACAAAGCGAGAACTACTGCTACTGAGTTCTCTAGATATGCTGCCATGTGGAAGACAAATATACAGGCCATGAGAAGATGAGAAGGCTACTAAGAGATTAGTACTTGGCTCGAGATGAAGAGAGTACTACGAAACGGGTTTATGCTAGATACATATCTACAAGACACTTTTGCTTGGCTTCAAGAGTTGAGGTAAGGAAGTCAAACTATTGACGAGTATATCCAAGAGTTTTAAATACTTATGATTCACTGTGAGGTGGAAGAATCATCAATGCGAACAATTTCTAGATTCCTAATTGGGCTAAGGAGTGACATACGAGATGTTATGGAACTCTAACAATTTACCACAATGGATGAAGCTATACGGATAGCCCAGCGAGTAGAAAGGTAGAGGAGGAGCTGAATGCTAACCAAATCATTGACTAACCAACCTATTCAACCAAGCCGACTAGATTAAGGAAGCTACTGAGGTCAACCGAGTACCGAGGCAGCCAGATAAGTAGATGTTAGAACTAAGTAAAAAAGTCAAATAGAAGGTGACATGTTGACGTGAATGTATGAGAAAGGGCAAGGATCTAGTGGAAAGATAAGTTAAATTAAGTGCTTCAAGTACCAAGGGTTTGGACATATGACTGCTTAGTATTTGAAATGAAGAACTATGTTCACCAAGGGAGATGCTTTAAAGCTGGAAGTAGAAAGTACCGATGAAGAGCCAAAGGAAGAGTGCATTGCCAAGAAAGAAACTTCTCAGGATAATGAACTAATTAAGGAGGATGTCTTTGCCAAGGACTTAGATCAGTTGATCCTAGTTGTCTGATGCGCAATCAACTTAGAAACCTTACGTGAAGAGGAGTAGAGGGAGAACTTATTTCATATCACCTATAAGGTGGATGATTAGTTGTGTGATCTGATTGTAGATAGTGGTAGTTGTACCAATGTAGCATCAACCGATTTGGTCACAAAGTTAAAGTTGTCAACTATTGTGGATTCGAAGCCATACAAGTTATATTGGCTGAATGAGAAGGGAGCATTATATGTCACTCGACAAGCACCACTACCAATCACAATTAGAAATTACTCCGACGAGATTCTCTACGATATGCTACCTATGTACACATCACACGTATTGCTTAGCTAATCGTGGCTTTTTGATCAAAGGGTTATGTATGACGGGTTTGAAAACACCTATGTGTTTGAGAACGATGGTAGGAAAATTACGTTGAACACAATGCTGTCAAGTTAAGTTAACAAATTGTAGGTAAAACTTGCTTAAGGATCGAAGAAGACTCTAATAATGAGTAGAGCTAAGCTTCGAGAAGCTATTAAAGCTTATAGGTCGACCTTCATGTTAGTTAGGTGACTATTAAAATTGAGGGAACGGGGTGAACTACCCCCGGAATTAAGAGAGTTGCTGAATGAATATGCTGATCTGTTTCCTGAACAATTACCCGAAGGGTTACCTACTGTTTAAGGCATAGATCATTGTAGTGACTTAATATCTAGTGCTACCCTACTGAATAAGCCAACTTATTAGATGAGTCTCGAACAGGCTCCTGAGCTCCAACAATAAGTTAATGAGCTATTGGAAAAAGGGTATGTAAGGGAGAGTCTTAGCCCTTATGCTATTCTAATGCTCATAGTGTTAAAAAAGGATGGAACCTAATGAATATGTATTGATAGCCAACTCGTAAACAAGATCACGATTAAATACAGGTTTCCTATTCCTAGGTTAGATGACATGCTAAACAAGTTAAGTGGAGTTAAGATCTTTAGCAAGATTGATCTGAAATCTAACTACCATCAAATTTGCATGAGGCCGGGAGATGAGTGGAAGATTGCATTCCAAACTCAGCATGGACTCTATAAGTGGATGGTAATGCCATTTGGCTTGTCGAATGACCTAAGCACTCTTAGGTGATTGATGAACCATGTGTTGAGAAATTTGATAAAGAAGTGTGTCATGGTGTACTTTGACAACATCCTAATATATAGTGTCGATATGTTAAGTCACATTGAGCATCTCCATTCCATATTAGATGTCCTTTGAGCCAAGAGATTATTCGGCAATCTTAAGAAATGTTGCTTTTGCCAAGAGAAAGTGGTGTTCCTAAGCTATGTAATTAGTGGAAGAGGATTATGAGTGGATGAAGAGAAGATCAGAATAATCATTAAATGGCCAACTTTGACCACTTATGTCGAATTAAGAAGTTTCTAAGGGTTAGCAATGTTTTATAGGAGATTTATCAAATATTTTAGCACCCTAACCGCATCCCTTACCAAACTAATGAAGAAGAACACCAAATTCAAATGGGGAGAAAAGGAGGAGAGGAGTTTTGTAGAGGTAAAGGAATCTTCACACCTATACTATCTTTGCTTGACTACGAGAAAGTATTTGAACTAGAATATGACATACTAGGCATTAGGATAGGTGCTATCCTAATGCAGGAAGGTCGACCCATTGTTTACCACAACGAGAAGCTCAATGGACCTCAACTAAAATACTTTATATATGACAAAGAACTCTTAATACTCATTTGAGCACTCTAAGTATGGTAGCGTTATCTACTGTCGAGAGAATTTGTCATCTATATTAACTATGAGTCTTTGAGGTATCTCTAAAGTCAAACCAAGTTATTAAAGTAGCAAGCGAGGTGAGTTAAATTCCTTGAGGGATTTAATTTTGTCATTAAGTATAAGTAGGGAAAGAGTAATGTGGTTGTAGATGCTCTTTCAAGAAGATATGCACTCTTATCCGAACTATAGACCAGATTGTTTGGGTTTGTGAGTATCAAGGAGCAGTATTCTAAGGACTCGCACTTTGAACCCATATTAGGGTGATTTGCTGATGGGAGGATAGTAAATGAGTATCATATAGAGGATGGATACTTATTCTGAGGATAGATACATATTCCAAGGAAGGAAGTTGTACGTGCCAAACTATTTACTAAAGGAGTTACTAATCAAGGATACCCACAGTAGAGGACTCTCTAGATACTTTGGAGACAAAAGGACATATGAATTATTGAGTAGGTATTGCTTCTAGCTAAGAATGAGGTAAGATGTAAACTAAGTTATTGAAGGCTGTACCGTATGTAAGAAGGCTAAATCATAAGCTAAACAAAAGAAAGCAATGCATTTGCCTATCCTAACGAAACCATGGACTGAGTTAAGTATAGACTTTGTCCTCGGATGACCAAGAACAACTTGAGGCAAAGATTCCATAATGGTCGTCATAAATAGATTCAATATGATGGCATACTTTATGCCTAGCTCCAAGACTAGTGATACTTCTACTGTTACTTCCCTTTTCTTATAGGAGATTGTTCATTTTGGAGGACGTTGTGGCGATGAATGGGGACTAAATTATTATTTATGCACTTCTTGTCACGCCCAAGTGGATGGCCAAACAGAGGTAGTCAATTGCAATTTAAGATTACTACTCTAAGC
Organism: Lumnitzera littorea; assembly: GCA_024138015.1. Classification (NCBI taxonomy): domain Eukaryota; kingdom Viridiplantae; phylum Streptophyta; class Magnoliopsida; order Myrtales; family Combretaceae; genus Lumnitzera; species Lumnitzera littorea. The sequence goes on along the minus strand of JAMXBB010000005.1, from coordinate 63,985,707 downwards.
TATAATGAGTAAGAACTTAGCTGATTAGGATGTTTGTCTACTCGTAGTTAAATTCGCTTACAATCGAACTGTACATGACACCACCAAGTAGACCCCTTGAAGTTGTCTGTGGTTTTAATCTCAAGCTGTACCTCAATCACACCCCTATACCTCTATTCAAACAAGAAGACCCTGATGTAAGAGCCCGAGCACAATCTTTACAGCAAATCTACAACAAAGTTACTCAACAAATTGACTTAGCTACTAGAAAAATGTGAGAGAAGACTAAGGGTAAGGCAACAAAAGACTTTCAACTTAGAGACTTAGTATGGCTATACTTAAAGAAGGAAAGATTTTTTAGCAAAAGGAGGAACAAGCTATCTACAAGAGTTGAAGTACCCTTCATAATCCTCTAAAAGATTAATGACAACACCTATATATTGGAGTTACCGAAAGATTATGGGGTTTCGGACACCTTCAACATTACTGACCTTAGTCCATGGCATCTTGATGAAGAATTGAACGAAGACGTGTTAAATTTGATCTCAAATCCAAATCAACCCGGAGGAAATGATAGGAATCAGCTGTTAGGCCTTTAACCTACAATCGAGCCCAAGGACTAAAGGGACTGACCAGATGAATCCTCCTACTCTAGCAGTCCCCTACCAAAGCTAAGTTACTCCTTGCTATTGATCGAATATCTATGCCGTACTAAATGTCTACCCATCTCTTGAAAATTATGTGCTAAGTGAATAAATGTCCTAACAACAGCCATATTCTACACACTAACTCGATTCTACTCGACTTAATCACTTGCTTGGCATCATCACTACTAAGAGTCTTGTCCAGCATAAATCCTTAACCACTCTTGTTTAAACGAGTCTATGCCTACTCGACCACCTAACTGGCTTGTATTGCTTTATCTATGTCCTCCAATGGCACTATCAATACAATGTTACCACGTATCTTGGACCACTTGTAGAATTTACTATACTAATTATTGCTTTTCTTGAATATTTATTTTTACCTTTTGTATACTTTGTACATTACTTCATTAGGAAAATACTCCTTTTTGTCTTTTTCTTTTTAGGCAGGTTGCCTTAAATTATTGGGTATAAATACCCATTGTACATATAGCCAAAATGATCAAGATTATCATTAATACACTGTATATTTTCCTCTTGTAAACATTATTTGTTTACTTTCATTTTACTTTTATCCTAACCCTTAAGGCTAGGTAACAACTAATCTCATCGAATCTACTTATGTATCATATCGAACTGTACCATGAGTTCTCGAAAGTTTTATTAGTGCATCGTATCCTTTAGAGCCGTTCATAGGCTTTGCTTACTTTTCATTCATTTTATTCATTTGCATGTCTCCCATCACTCTTTTCGAGCTTTTGGCTTAGATCCACCCCTATGATAGCTTTGTTTGTTCTTGGTTGCAGTACACACCATGTACTAAGTATGGAAGTCTCAATATTTGTTCCTATTACTATTAACCTAGAAGACGCTCGACAACATGAAAAAATTGACCCAACCCCCATAAAAGATGAAGGAAGGCAACAAAAGGACCTTGTGAGCCCACTGCAACACTTAACCCTAGTACATCAGACACCTACGATTGAGGAAACAAAAGTCCATCTTGGAGTGTCCTCTTTTTTGAGATGCAACCTACAGCCGCTAACAACGAGCATGGTTGTACCCCACAACCTTACACCAACGCTTTAAGCAATAGCCAATCCTGTAATTGCTACCTTGTCCTATGTGATGAAGGAAGACATGGAGAGGTTTATGAGACAAATGTAAGTAACACCTTCTACCAAAATGCTCAATTTAAAGTTTTTGTACCCATAGAGGGTTGTAGATAAGTCTTATCCAAAGGACTATACTAGTCCTAAGTTGACCAAATTTAATGGAAAGCAAGGAAGTGTAAAAGAACATCTCCTTAAGTTTGTTGATACCTTCAATGTCCATAATCTCGACAATGATCTAAAGTTGAAAGAGTTCTTAAAGTCACTCACTGAAAAGACATACACGTAGTATGTTAACCTACCCTTAGGCTCTGTAGATTAGGAACAATGTGCAAAATGTTCCTTGAAAAAATTTTTGAAACTCAGGAATGAGTCACAATTATGATATGGGACACATCAGGTAGCATCCAAGAGAGGATCTTTTGGATTTCATTGAGCATTTCAAGAAACATTCCTTAGACATCTAAGACATATGCGACGAGAAAGAGCTAGCTAAGATTTGTATTCAGGGGATGTTTACAGAATATACCATGTGTCTCAAGAATTCATCTCTTAAGTCCTTCTATGCATTAGTAAAAAATGCGTAGAGAACTAATAACTCTATCACCAAGTAAAGAGGTAACCTTAGCAAGAAGCGGTAGCCATCTGTAAATGCTGTGCAAGGCGAAAGTTATTAGGGAAATAAAAAGACTAAGAGGGATGATGTTGTCAAAGCCCTGCCTTTTCCATGTCCAATGGACAAAGTACATGCTATCCTTGATCGATGGATCTAGGATAGGAATATCAAATTACCAAGGGTAAACAGAGAGCCTACCTCACAAGAGATGAATGATCCCAAATATTGCTAGTATCATAAAGTTGTTAATCATGCTACTAAGGATTGAAAGAATCTAAGATGGATATTCCAAAAGAGAATACAAAGCAGTAAATTGGTTGTTGAAAATAACGACATTTGCATGATGGAGAACGAAGATAGTGACAATGAATAAACTTTTGTAAAAGTAATTGATGTAATAAAGGCAAAATCTACTTGTCATTTGTATTAATCTTCTAGAAGGAAGAAATGAATTCAACTTTATTCAAGAAGTGATATTTTTTTCAACCATCTATCGTGATTGTCTGCATTTATCTTTTAACAATTAGCATAAATAAAGGAAAAAATTAGAAGCATCACCTCACCCTTTAAAGCTGGAATAATCCCTTTACGCTAGCATAGCTAACATTGCCGCCTCATCAGGTGCAATAAATATTGTCACCTACTATCTCTCATTGATAGTCTCTATAAAATAAAAAACTAACGTAGCTAACATTGCCACTTACTATCCATTATTGATAGTTTCTATGAAACCAAAATTGGTGTTGGTGTAACTAATATTGCTACCATAATCCTTAGACATACAGGTTTATTCAAGGTCACTGTCTAGTGTTCCTCAATCATGGGATCAAAGCAATCTCAGTTGTGATGGGTCGAAGCGATCCCACAGCAAGCTTGGTAGTTATAATGCCTTTTCACAGAGTCAAGGTCAAAGTGACCTCATCTATAAATGGTTAAAGTAATCATATTATGGTAGCTGTAGTTACTTAGTAGAAGCATAGGTTCTTGAGCATGCGGTAGGCATAATGGCCATTTTTGCGATATTACTTGTGAAATTGAAACGATCTTAGTTGTAATGGGTCAAAGTGATCCTACAGCAGGCTTAGTAGCCATAATGCCTTTCCGTGTAATTGAGGTCAAAGCAACCTCATCCTTAAATGATTGAAGCAATTATATCATGGCAGTTGTATTCACTCGATGGAAGCATATGCTCCTAAGCACGCAGTGGGTGCAATGTTCATTATGCGACATCATTCATGAATTCAAAGCTGTCTCTATTGTGATGGGTCAAAGTGTTCCTGTAACATCCATAACACCTTTTCATAGATGTCATGGTTAAAGGACATCATCCATACACGATTGAAGTAATCACCTCATCATAGCTGTTCTCACTTTGTAGAAGTATCTACTCCTAAGTACATAGAGAATACAATGCCTTTATGCAACTTCATTCAATGATAGCGTTAAAGCAAACTCAGTTGTGATGGAATGGAGCAATCCTAGAGTTAGCTTGACAACTGTAACATTGCTTAGTCTAATGATGAGATCAACGCAATATTGGCCCAATCGTTTGATTAGAGCTACCGTAGCCATTAACAGAGTTAAAGCAACTTTATGGCATACTTTACTTAGTGATTCGTGAAGTATATGAGCAAGTGTAAAGGGATTAACAAGATAAGATGAGGTAGTATCCTATGAATCACAAGTTGCTACTTTATCATGTTATGATGTGCCATCAACTGTAGGAGAAAAACAATACTTCAACATGGCATGCCAATTTTAAACGACAAACATCTTAACATAATGACAATCCACATAGCATTAGAACTTCTATATAAGGCTCTTGAATGTGAAGCTAGAGCAACAAGCCTGTGCTTATTGTGGATGGATACATTCAAGTAAGGCATGGTATTTCAAAGCGAGTGCTTATACATGAGCGAAGTCTAGATAGTTATCTCTTATTTGGAATTTTGTAATCTTGATATCCTGAGGGAAATATACCTTAAGAACTGGCTCTCCTTGCTTTCATGGATGATATACTTTTAAGCTTGATAAGTGACTTTTAAAGATGGAAATAATACTAAAGTTGTTCTAATCCTTGCTGTGAAGTACGATGCTTAACAATGGATGATGTGTGAGTTGATTGGATATGAATCCCTTAGATGTGTAGCTTAATACTTGACTCGAAGGCAATGGCATCAGGAATCTACGATTGCATCGGGATTAACCGCAAGCTCGCTGAGTGACTAAATATCAAGAATCCGTAATAATGCCAAGGTTAACTAAGGGCCTATATTAATGATTATATCTAGGGAATCCGGGCTAATACTTAAAGCTAGTTAGGGCCTGTATATATCAAGAATCAGCAATGGGCTTGTTTGGGCATTAAGAATGTGGGCCAACACATAAAGTTAACTACAAGCCCTTTTAAGTGATGAAGCCTAGCCTTGAAGTGAAAGAGTCGTTTTGCAAAAGAAAAAAACATTATCATTAAATTAAAAAGAAGAAAAATCTGAACAAACAAAAGAATAAAATAAAAGAAGAAGAGTGAAGAGGGGTCGAAAGCTTAAATTCACTTATGGTAACTACTGTTGGTGCTTTATCTTGGTTTCGATGTTGTCGACTAACGGCACTATTGCATCACCTGAGAAAGAATCAATGAGTATGATATAATCCGATTGAGAAGAGCTTCTAAGTCTTTTCATTTACCTAAACTATTGTTGGAAAGGTTATTTGATTAATAGTTCAAATAATGACTTCTGCCCAGCTTATTGAAGTTGAGGTATATCCCAGCTAGAAAAAAGCTAATTATCGAGTGTGAAGTAACCTGAATATCGAAGTGCTTGGTTGCACGGTCATGAAAAGAAAAAAACCAAGGACTTGATTGCAATCAACGCGCTCGTTACTGTCAAATTTTGGTTGCGTGTTTGTCCTAAACCAGTTTGTTCACGATCTTCTTCGCGACCACCTACAATTAAAACAAAAAAAGACGGAATAGAATAATATGTGAAGATGCATGGTGCAAACCAAATATCCTATGCAGGATTTTACGATTGAGAATCTGTGGAAGATTCCAAGCATGTCTCAGATGGCATTCGGTTATGGAGCAAATCTTTTGAGATCAAAACAAATTCTCTAATAATACTCAATATCTTCTCTAAATATCCAAAATTTTCTAATAGATATCTTGTTTTATTGTAATTTTTCCAAATTTAAATCCCGAAGCCATCTGCTTTTAACTCTATATATAATGGTCAAACACAAACCATTCCCATCCAACAAAGAATGCGATAACCACGAAGAGTCAACCCTAGTGCAGCCTTCAAACAAGGTGGATGGCGCTGAGGATTCGTGGCAAGCGTAAATCAGAGTTTAATGAGAATCAAAAGTTTTCAACTTCGTCTTGCACTTCATCTGCGAACATAAAATAATGATAAAATATATCAACAAAAGGAGCATTTGCGCACCGGTGACTCGGCTATGCTATATTTATGATGTGTTCCTTAAGCAATTTTTTACCATGGCAATGGACATCTCAATATATGGAATATTAACATTGAATATTTGTTTCATCAAAGACATATTTGAGACTTTTGTTGAAAGTTACGGAAGACTAATCTTACAGGATATATAACTAAAAGGAAGGATGCTTGATTGTGACCTGTTAAGGTTTAATCTATTATGCATATTGATGTACATTTGAAGCGGTATTGTAAAAAATAATAATAAATCATGAAAATTGGTAGTTTGGGGGATAGCCATTTTAGCAAACATGAAGTAATGTGGCGCAGTTAGATAGTACCATAAGTGTGTACACTGAATTATACTATAAATAAATTTGCAGTACTAGATTTACATGCTTCGATCCATCAATAAAATGAAGTCTTCAACTATTTGAGCTCACTTGGTAGCAATATACTGCATTGCTTATTGGTATATACGAGGCATATGTAACAATTACGAACAAAATTATTCTTGAAGCTCCAAATTTCTATATATGCTCAAATGGCTTTATTCCCTCTATAAAGCCTCTTAGAAAGAAGAAAATCATTAAGGAAAGCTACATTTCTTGTTCCATGTCATGAAGGCAAACTAATATCACTGGGGCAACCAAATCATAATGAGATGCAACATAGAGCACATAAAGAAATGGATATCATCAAGGCAATGCAAATACCGATTTATATTTCCCAACTCATCAATGGTCAATAAGAGGTATTAACTCACTTAACATAGTAAATAATCAGGCAGCAAAGTCAACATCTGGTGCATCCACATGACAAGTTTGAAGGAACAAACTTCTAGAAATGCCTAAAATCTCCTTGACTATGTCTAATGAGACTTTAGTTAAGGGATAAAATATAAAGAGTCATTTTGGTAATTGAGCTTTTAACTCAATTTAATACTATAGGCTGATATCTTGGGCTAGTGGTAAAGTCTACAAAATCGGCTAAATTATAAATGTTTTAGGGAGATTTGACTTGGTAGGCTCAGAACGAGGATCACCAGACTGAATATTCCATTCTTGGCCTTGCTCAATTATCTTGTGCACAAAAAGAAGACTAAAAAATAGTGCTTTTAGGCCTATTTAGGCTTCATTTAGTCATATTGGGCCTTAAGGGGACTCAATTAGTTTTTAAGCTAAGTAATAATGATAATGGGTCTTCTTTAGTTGACAAAATCCTTAAGCATACTTGGACCCATATCCATGCCCATAAAAGCTAAAGAGAGGATAAGTTTTAAAAAAAAAACTCAATCTTAGCCATCCATCTTAAAGTCATTTGATGGACAAAATTAATCTCTACATTCTATAAATAAGAGGCTTCTTATCTCATTTAGTGAATTTAGAATATTAGCAAGTTTAAAACAAACACCAAAAGTCTATTGAAATCACTTTAGAGAGGATCAAACAAGTAATTCGATCAAGAACAATAAAAAACATTGAGTCTGATCCACTATCGAACGAATACATTCGAGATGCTAAGTTTGTCCATTCTTCCTCTCATTCCTCTTCCTAACGATGTCCTTCTACATATCATTAGCTAAAGATATCTCCTATGTCAACCGGCACACCTATTGCACGTAATCGGCCAACTATAGCAATCCCAGCACATAGTAATTTATTTAATAATCAATTTTATGTATAGCTAATTTATCCTTATTTTACTTTTTCCTTTTTTATTAAAAAATAATTATCTTTACATCTATAGCATGGATGGTAAATATGCAAAAGAAGTCATATTCTTATGTATTCTTTGGGCTTTCCATGATATGAAGATGACACATTACGTCAAATTTGCATATCTTGTGCAAGTGTTACATGAAACTTTCACTATACTGTGATAGACAAAAATTTGTCCAAATATGTTCCACTTTTGCATATCAATCGTATATGGTTACTCTTACGGATTTTAGAAATTTTGAATAAAAGCTATTGTTGGTAACTTTGGTTATGTCAAGCACTAAAGGATTGATAGAGGTGAAGTTGAACCACCACCCAACAACATTAACACTAGAGTAAGGTGTCACCTACAAGCACCATTGTTGCCCTAAGTGCACAGCCACCAATGCTAAACCATCATCATCAGCACCTCCAAAACCCTACGAAAGCACCCCTAAAAACTATCCAAGTCAAAATCAAATCTTTAGTTGATTTTTTAATAGGATAAATCAAGTTTGAATCTCTCTTCTGCTAAATTGTAATATATAACGTTGTTGGCCAAAATCAAACCTCTAGTAATCTAGCTTTCGAACTAAGTAAGGATACACACTAATTGACCTAGTTGAGTTACTTGAATTGACTCAATTTACAAAAACAGTGTTAGAAATTTTGAAATGGGTTTCCATATAATCTTATAGATACAAGTATGAATTTAGCAACTAGTTGTTGTAGTCACTGCCCTAAATCCTCAACTTCTAACATATGAATATAATAAGATTAAAAAGAAGCTTTCAAAAACATAAGATAACAAGTGAGAGACATGTCACTAGACGGGAGTAGAGAGCATGTGATGGGGTTTTCCAATTCTTAGACCTTTCAATTTCCGCGCATGTGCAAAATTCAAAAATAATGAGCATGAAACGACTAAATTGTATTGGTTATGAGTTTTGCACTCCTAAAGGGGGATAAGCTAGCTCATCCATAATCCATGGCATATACTTTTTTTTTTCCCCCTTTTTGGTACGCACATTTTTCTTTTTTCTTTTTTAATTTTAGCCGTCCATCATACTTAGTCATCACTCACATGTTTATTTATTTCCACATGTACACCCATTTACATGTACTTCATTTAATTTAAGGAAGTTTGATGAGAGAAGTTTTACTCCAATGAATAGTTACCGTATCATTTAGAAATCCTTGCATCATCTATGAGCTTATTCAATTTTCTTTTATCTAACTCATATGTGTTAGTTTATTATTTAGTTTCTATGAGCACTTAAATTTTTTATTAATTCTAACATTAAAACCAAATCAATTAATTTACTTAGACTACTGTAAAAATGGCCTGATTGATGTTTCCTTAACATCTCCCATTTAAGTTTAAATCCCAAATGTCCTCCAACTTATGTGCAATCCTTTAAGCCCCTTTTGTGAAGATCATGCCACAATTAGGCACAGACTTTTAAAACTTCTCGTCAAGTTCGTCAAGCCACCTTATGTTTTGAGAAATATCTCTACAATCTAGACTAACCATAAAATTTTGTCATTATGCCTATTCCTTCATTTTAGTATCCTAGATTAATCTACACATGGTTTTGATGTGCTACTATTGAACAATAACCAAGACATAATTAGATCTCATAACTATTCACAATTGCTTTTTAGGCTTTTAGTCAATTAAGGATATGATTAACTCTTTTTTGGATATTATACAGTTATAAAAATCAAATTACACTTAGGCCAATTCTAAATCATGAATCAACTCAAAATCGACCTGAGCCTATCTTAGTTAGGCTCAAACTAGTCATTGAAGCACCATGCCTTAAGGGGTTGAGCAGTTCAACATTGTAAAATTACTAGGTAGATTTGACAGTTTGAGATTGAAGCAACCTTGAAAATTAAAAGGAAATATATATATATAATGGGATGACCTTGAAAACAAAAAAAAAAAAAAATTTCCCTACCATGCCTAATTTCTTCACGTGTGAAATGGCTTTTTTATATCATTAAGACATTATAATTTATATTTTTGTTTAGTAACTGTACTTTGATCTAAGGAATCATATTTTGTAACATACAGTTACAATTTAAAGTTACATTATAATTTATTTTTTTCGTTTTGAGAATATATTTTGAAATCTGAATAAGAAATCTTTGTATTTTATAATTTCTATCGCTTTGACCATTCTTATTTACTATTATAATATAACATTATGTGGTCTAAACGAATTATTTTGGGATGAAAAAATGTTCGAAAATAAAATTTTTGAATCATAAGTAGTGATATAAAGTTTTAGATTGAATTGAAAAAAAAATAGACAACAAGTCCACAAAGCATTTAAGAAAATAAGGAAAATTCTAAAAAAAAAAAAACTAACGGTTCAAGAATTGCCTAAACCAGTCTTAAACCGCTGATTTAGGTGAACTGCCTCAAGCCTACCTCCTTAAGGGTCGAGTTTGTTTCCAAGCCAAGTCAGTCTCATGCACACATCTAACTACACTCACTTCAAACTAATATTATGCACGGATCAAGCAAGGTTTTTCACCATCCCTGTATTATAAGATCAGGATCTTCATAGAGAATAATCAAAAGGTGTATGAGGTTAAAGTTGTGTTGACCAATAGATAATAATTGACAAAATGTAAGCATTTAATTAAATTTCCAATTGATCAATTTGTTGCCCTTACTCGTGTTATTACATAAAACCCTATAGGTTTTTATACTTAAAAGACAACGACTATATATACACAAATTAAGGTAATCGTTTAGCAATAATTATTGCCAAACACATGTAATAGAAAAAGTTGTAAAATATAAACCACTTTGAATCAATTATTATATACTTAAATATCTTTATTGATATCCCAATTAAATCACTACATGTAGTTTTATCAATGTTTGATATTTTACTAGGTTTTTGAGATTAAAAAAGAAAAAAATCGTTTATTAACTCAAAATTAAGGGTATCACAATCATTAAAATGAAATAATAAGGCAAATTATGTAAAAAGGATAAAATGAATGAAATAGCATCTAAAGTAAGTCATCTCAATCCGTTGGAGGAGTCATTCGAACGATTGTGTAAAAAATCAGCCCCTGGAACTCGACATCAAGACAATTAGACCTATGGATGAAGTGGTTTAGATGCCTTTAGTCAGTACGCCCAGGTTTGGTCTCATCATGGGACTGTTCGAATCTGTTGGGGATGGGAACCACTTAAGGAAATCCTATAAGCCACCTCTTGGCATAAACGCGTTTGCAAGAGATCTATGTATCCTTTATGTAGCAGTGTATCCTAATGAGTCTTCACCTAAAAAAAAAAGAAAAAAAAAAATCCTTTATAAACCAATAAATTGCAGAATCTCGGAATAAAAAGAATGATTATTAACCAGTTAAAAGCTTCTTTTCAATTTTGTTTCTAAAAACAAACAATTGAAAGAGAAGTTTTTCAACAGAATGTAGATAAGAAAAGTCTGCAGAAAGTGTATTATTCAATTTTTAATCCAAGTTCCTTAACAGTATAAGGATTAGAAATTAATTTCTGCTGTTATTTGTGTGGAAACTGCTAGAAAGACTACATTTGAAGTCCTTATAGTGAATTCAAATTTGTAAAAGTTAAGTGAGTTATAAATATCATTTAAACACCATTTTTAAGGAGGAGACGATATTCTCACCCTAAAAAAAAGGTAAATTTTCTCATAAATTCTTGCCTTTTATTTTCATTTTAGATGTCAGTAATAGGTTTTGTAAAGATTTGTAATTCCAGCTATGTTTTATTTGATCAATAAAGTCTAACATGATCACCTTATGATCATGGCCCGTCATTGCTCATGATGCGCTATTATAATGATTCTATGTCTGGAAACTCCCTTCCACACTTACAAAATACAAACATGATTTGCATAGAAATTCGTTCTCAACAAAATTATGCTATTGATGGAGGCCTTTCCATTCGGTATTATTCAATAAAGTTAATCACCATTTGTACTTAGTCTACATATTTGTTTGTATTTCGTATCAGTAAATGATAATCGAAATCCTAGATCATTTTGGTTTTGTTAGTTAAGTTCTTGAACTTATCAAAGATGTGAACGCTGGACAAATTGATATTCATGAGAATTGTATATAAGCATGGTTTATATCTGACATGAGTCGGATGATTCAAAGTAATAATAAAAATACAAGAAATTCAGTGGAATGGATTCGTAAAGTTTGGAATTTTAACATTGACATTTTAAATCAACAACAGAGGCATAGAAATAGATAATTTTTTTATTATTCGTTATCTTACTAATGGTAATATATAGTATCTAGACAATACATGTATCTTAAACACAATATATAATTTAGATACATATTAACATAAGACCTTAGATGAGGATAAATTTCACCATCTAAAATATAAAGAATATGTAATAAATATTGTGAACCACAGCTGGAGTTATGTAGACAAATTGCAAATTGGCGTGGCAGTAAATTGGGAACATGAAAGGAGAGTAATTCTAAGGATTATGAGGGGTAAGCAACGTGTCGGGCTAATTAACTAACTAAGGATATTTGTATTTTATCTCCACCATTTCCAAGCTTACAAAAACCTCCCTGCCCCCAACAATTCAGAACTTTAGCATGCAGTAATATAGAAGTAGGTTCAGAGCTAAGGAGAATTAAAATGGAAAAAATAAATAATGAGGAAAAGTATATCCATAATCTATTGGATGCTGTGGAACATGTACCAACCAGAAGTCTTACTTTGAGCTCGAACAACAGCACCTCAACCGCGGGCTGCCGTCGGAGCTCCAACTTTCAGTAAGTATAATTTTTTGCTCAATTTTTGTAAATTCAAATAAAAATATTAAATTAACTTAAAGAAATTTGAAAAAATTTTATATGTAAGTTAGTTTTATCCTAGTTTCACATAGTACGTTTACTTTGATGAAATTATTAGTGTATATGGTACACTTGCGCTATTCATACTAATTTTTCAATAATTAAATAAAGTTATTTTGGGCTAGATAATTTTATATAAGCTCCTCATAGCATCTACTTTAAACAAACTAAAAAGGGTTGGTACAAATTTAGATGTTTATCATTTATTCTATTTTTACTTGCAAAAAACTGTATAACATGGTCTTTTTACAAAATAATTGATTTTTTAATAACATACATGATGAATCTGTTAGCACCTGTAATTCCTAATCTATTATGAATGATGGTGTGTATATTAGTATGAAGTATGTTACTAGTGAATCAATAAAAAAATAAAAATGGAATTTGATTTTGGTTGATTTGAGAGAACCACTTTCCAAATGATATCAAGTCACTTTTCTAGATTGAAACTTATATCTATATTCTCAATGACATTACCCTATTTATAAAAATATATTTCAACTACTAGTTTATTACAAGTAACTAACTTTCCCTCTTAATATAATTACTAAAACTACTATCACAATTTAGTAAAAAGTATCGATTTCTTTAAAATTGCATAATTATTTGTTGATTATTTACATTTATACTATTACTATATACTTGGATCGAAACAATTTTCCTGCATCTTCAAAACAACCTTGTCCTCAAGGTTGAAATAGAAAAAGAACAATTTGGAAAATCCCTAATTATAACGTCTTGAGGTCTTGTACGCTATGTCTTGTCCCCATTATATTTTATTTAAGGGTTGTAAATCTACATCCTTTTAATGCCTTACATGACCAATATATAATGATTACAATGATTATGATGATGCAACCTTTACTAATTGTATTGTCTTTTATTATGGAATTGTTCCATACATGTGCAAGAAATGCATCCTATACCTATATAATATTCATATGGACATCAAGAACATACTAGAGTAAATGATTTTGGAATATGTCGCAGATGATCTCGTATTGATTAAAATATCAACCATAGTCATCGGTTCAAAGGTCCTCTCTATGTCCAATCAAGACATTGTCCTTTAGAGTAAGCAAAATTTCTACTTCTTGATCATTTTTACATTTGATCTCTACTAGTCACTCCTCCTGATTGGCCTTTACATCCACTTTTTCTCTATTCACTTTATTTTCCTTCACTTCTTTCTTTTTTGTTATTGAAGCATCCAACTTGGATACAAAGGAATTTTCTAAATCGGAACCTCTCTAATTCAATTGTTTGTCTACTATCATAGTTTGCAACTTAGAAAGTTGCTACATTAGCATATCAAACTTTTCATCAATACCATTAAACTTGTTGTTCATGTCCTTTTGTAGCTATTGTTGATTGTTTTGTAAGGACTCAATCTTATCATGAAGAACAACAACTTGATAGGAATTCATTATCGCAATAGGAGCACTAAATGTTAGCATCCATAATTTCTATTATATTATGAATGATGTTGTGGATATTGGTATAAAGTATGTTACTAGTTAATCAATAAAAGAATGAATATAATGACTATGGAAATGGAATTTGATTTTGGTCAATTCAAGAGAATCATTCTCCAAAAGGTATAAGATCACTTTTCTAAATTGAAACTTGTTTTTCTATTCTCATTGACATTATTCTATTTATAAAAATACATCTCAACTACTAGTTTGTTACAAATAACTAACTTTCTCTTCTAATACAACTACTAAAATTACTATTACAACTATTAAAATTACTATTACAATTTAGTAAAAAGTATCAAATTTTATAAAATTATACAATTATCTATTGATTGTTTACATTTATATTATTATTATATACTTGATTGTAATAGAATCCGAGTAAAAATTATTTCTATAATGGCATGATGATATGGGTAATGAGCAAGATGATTTTTTTTTTTCATGGTGATATAACTAATTATTACTATAACGTACAATTATAATTTTACTGTTGAAATACTAAGTTCTTCTACGTAATAAAATGATTCAGGTCATGTACAAACTGGCCCGAGTTCTTGGTGATTCAAGTCATGCGCAAACTGTACCGGGGTTCTTGGAATTTTTTTGAAATTAATTAATAAGAAATGCTATTTATCAGGTAATTTGGCCATAAATGACTTAATTAGTAATTGTAAATATAATTATGGTGTGTAGCTCTGATATTCATAAACTATCCATGTACACATACTATAGAATTATTGTTCGAATTCTACTCGTGGAATCTGTTGGAAAACCGCAAGAATTTTTAAAATTCCCATATGATGTGTTGCAAATTGAAGAAATATGCCTATTGAATATTAGTTATATCGCATTGCAATTATGGAGTCTCTTATAATTAATGCTGTAAGTCATATATTTTAATAAGGGGCAGCAAAACGCCAAGATGAATAAGCAGTGATGTGTATAGACAATAGATCATGGACATGCTGGCGATTATTTGGTTAAATTTCGGAAATCAAAACATGTAATGTAATAGGAGGTTTGGATAAATAAACATACCTAATATAGCTATGTTTGTGCTTTTATTATGGAAATGAAGAATACCATAAATATATTTGTGTTTGGCTATTTTTTTTTTTCTTTTTTCCAATTGTAGCAAGATCCAAAAAGTTACGAGGTAATAGCTTACATTAAAGAATCAATCACCAGGATATATATATATAGATCTCAGCATAATTTTGTAAAATTGAAAATGCTAGTAATTGCTTTTTTTCTTTTTTTGAAAGATTTTATGTTACATGAAGTATTTTCATAGTATCTCATAGAAGTATTGTCTTGTCCTAAATTTTTTGAGATTACAACGTAATTGGTCATATGATATTTACATCCCGATGTGTCAGAGTGATGTATCATAAACACTTTTATTTAAGTTTAATAAAAGTTAAATTAAACATAAAACATCCATATATGTAAATATCTATTTTATGCTTATTCCTAAAAAGAAGAAGAAGAAGTATCTTTGAATATCACTATACTACAATACCTATGAATTTCATGTGCCCTAGAGATAATATTTTCAGCAAATAGACTTAGCATTTTGTAAGCTTCATGAACTCTAAAGTTTTCATTATGCAATACAAGGTTATAAACACAAAAGTTTTAGAAACTTCAACATCTGTGAAAAAGCTACCAAGTAAGTAGGTTTATACTTCACCACATGTAGGGGTATGCTTCGATTATTAAGGAATTGCAAGCCGTTATACTTGGTTGTGCTAACTAAGGGATTGTAAGCAATTATACTTGGTTGTGCTTGTAAGTAGTTTTAGATGTGCCTATGCCATGCATATGCTTGGAAAATAGTTCTATTAGTATGTTTTGCTATTAAAATACTTTATTGTTTTGTTGGGTGTCTACTAAATCCTCTTATCACCAACTTTAATGGAATAACTACGATCAACCTAAACTTCTAAACTAGACATGCATCTCAACCCATTAAAGGATCGCATTTAGGATTGTGAAACCAAATATCGACCTTTCGAGGAGTAAAAGGAAGTACTTTCCCTAAACCTCAACAAACTAACTGGTAAGAGAGGAGGCTACGAAGAAGATCAGGGACTAGCTTAATTGGTTTTTGAGAGGAACTAAAGTGTCTCCATTACACATTTCTAAGTTTGGTGTGATTCATGATTTAGCTCATAAAACTCTTCAACTTAGACTAGAGTAGGTGCAATTTCTCTAGTTTCACAACAAATTAGATAACAGCGTATGGATAGCATTTGATTTGTTGCATTGTACCTAATAATTATTTGAAAACTTACACGATGTTTACTACATAAAACATTGATCCCTTATCCCTTACTAAGCTGTGGGTTGCTCATCCCTCTATAAATCTTTGTGCAGGTGAAGATGACTAAGACAAAAGATGGATTAGGATCCAAGGAGAGCACTAAGCTTTCTAATATAAAACTGGAAGTAGTTCTTTTTTACTACCAAGGTAATGTCTTGTATCTGCAAGGGTTCAATTTGAATCTATGTAGCTTTTTTTACTTATATGATTTTAAGTATTTACTCTTTTTATATGTAAAGTACTAAATTAGTTTTTAATTATACTTGTTATGCTTCTATTGATTAGTGTGCTTCAAAGCAGTTAAGCTTAAGACACCTTGTGTATGACTTTTTATTTCTAATAGCTAAGTGGTTAGCTTCAATTATAGGTTTTGTATACGACGGACTGTTGCCACTTAACCAACTTTAGGGTGTGACAATATTATTATGAAATGAATAGTTATATACATTTTGTATTCTCTCCAAAAAGAAAAAGGATTTAAGTATATATTTGGATAGTTTTAGTATTTATACAAAAAAATCTAAAATGGTGCCAATGAAATTTATAGTGAGAAAAAAATATGTTAGTAAGGTCTTCTCTCTACATCAGAGCCCCTCACTTCATTTGATCAAGGTTGTTGGATTGGAATGCTTAACACTGAATTCATAAAACTCATAACGATTTAAGACTTCAAGTTAGATTTCATGGCACCAATCATTTATATTAGGTGAAAAGAGCAACTATTTCTTCTTATTTTCACTCTTGCATCCATTTCTTGCTTTTATTAATTAGAAATACATGAGAAATTAGCCACCTAATATCATTCAAAGTGAAATTCAAAAAATCAAGGTGAGTTGTGTAGATTATCCCTTGTTCTACTTAGACATCCCCTTGTTTCTTTAAGATTGTACATTGGCATCTCTTAACCTTTTTTTGTACAACTCATAATTGACCTTCCATTAAATGAAGTACAAATTGAGAGGATTTCCATCACATTATTCCTCATTACAATGTTCCTTTTCTTGGAAATTGTGCACTCCATTAACAAAAGATTAAACAAATAATTTCTATGAAGGTATATGCTTGTAAAAGATAAAAGGTATTAGATGTAAAATATTTTAAGAAAATGAGAATATATATAAATATGGAAAATGATTTAATAGCTAGAAATTTTCATGCAAAAGTTGATGGGAATGACTTGGTATGTATGGATACATTGTAGACACCTAATTTTTGCCCCTCTTAGTCCTAATTTTTATTTTTTATAAAAAGAGTCCTAATTCAAAAAAAATAATAAATAATAATAAATAAATAAATAAGAAAAGAAAATTTAAAAATAGATTTTTAGGGAAGTAATTTATATTAGGAATAATTAGTTTTTGTGTTAGTTTTAGTTTTAGTTTAGTTAAACATTTTTAGTTTAGGAAATCAGATAGTTTAATTGTAATGAATGTCAAAGCATAGGCCAACGGCCTAACGAATAAGTAGCGGAGTATTTGGGATAGATTTAATTTGAGGTCTCGGGTTCGAGTCTTAGCAGGCACCTATGTCTTTATTTTTCTGTAGAAGCGAGATGAAAATGGGTCATATATAATTAAATTATATGAATTTAGTTAAATCGGATTTGAGTTAAATTTGAATCTAGTTTAATTAACGAATCAGATATAATTAGATATGATTTGGTTTAAACTCTATATAAACACATACCAGCAGTAGGAAAAGGAGAAGAAAAAACAGCAGATTAAACCTCATCTGCACACAGCAAAAAAAAAAAAAAAATCCAGATACAAAACACAATGCATACAAATTAATCATCATGACAGCGTAACATGCCTGGACAATCCTCCATCAGTAGCAATCTCCCTAATACCGAACAGCAGTAGCAAACACGATACTCCATTACACGAGAGCTTACGTCACTTCGCTTCCTATCCCCTGCTGTTGCATTGACTTTTGTCTCACGCCACTAATAACGCCAAATAGCAGTCCTCACACGATCAATTATGACAGTACACAGCAGCCGCACGCTCTAATTTGCAGTCCACGGCAAACTCCTAATGCCACAAGCTGACCAACGAAGCCCCACAGCAGCCGCACACTCCAATCTATAGTCTACAGCAAACTCCTAACACCACAAGCTAACCAACGAAGCCCCATAGCAGCTGCACGCTCCAATCTACAGTCCATAGCAAACTCCTAACGCCACAAGCTAACCAACGAAGCCCCACAACAGCCGTACGCTCCAATCTGCATTCCATAGCAAACTCCTGATGCCACAAGCTGACCAACAAAGCCTCATAACAGCCGCACAGCTCCATAACAACAGTAGCCAAGCCTCACTGCACAATCCCAACCCAATATGGCAAATACGCCCGCAATGGCCCCCTCCATCAATTCTCTCTTCCTCCCCATCCTCACTGAACGCGATAAACAGTGGCCATACGCGATGAGGTTCTATCCAAATTTTTCTGATTTATTGTATTGTATTATTATTTCATTAGGATTTTAATAATTTAACATGATGCATGTATACATATGTATATATTAGTATAAGGTATTTTTTTAGCATTAGTTTTCTTTATGATATACATATTAGGTGCATTATATTAATTTAAGAAAATGTTTATTTAATAAGTAGATATTGCATATTAGACAAGAGATTGTTAAGACTAACTATTATATATATATTGTTATTTATTAGTTAACATAATATATAATATATGAACATGTTAGTTTAGGAGTTTTAGTATTAGTATAAGTGCATTATATAGGAATTAATAAGATTAGTTTTGCAGGGTTTCCTCACATAGAAAACTATTTTATCCCTTTGAGGATTTTCTTACTTAGAAATTTATTTTGGAAATAAAAAATAATAAAAATCCCATTTTAGAAAAATAAGGCTTTTAGAGAGTTTTCATAAAATAGAATAAAAGGGACTTAGTGAATTAGGACATTTTTAGAGTTTTCTTTGAAAAGCTAAATTGATAATAACGTAAACTCGGTCAGTTTTCAAAATTAAAAAAAATCAACACACTAAAGATTTTTTGAAAGAACTACGATCGTCTGATCTTGACTAGCGGGTACATAGGCACTTTCGGGGGCGACAATAAAATATGTTAAACTTAGGTTCTTTTTCTTTTGATTTTTTTTTGTTTATTTATCTATTTATTTTAAATATTATAATTAGAAGAATAATCTTAATTTCGGTAAATAGATAGTGGTACCCGTTAGGGTTTAATAAGTTAGCCCCCGAACTCGGAACACTCTAGTTTTTCATTCAAATTAAAATCAAAGACCTGTAACCAAATCGTAATTAATCCACCCAATTGGTTACGGTTTATCTTCTTTTCCCGACTTCGATCGGGTGACGACTCCAAAAAAATTATTTTCAATAAAAAACAGGAATTTCTCAATTTTTTTAGTCGAGAATTAATATTAAATGAGATAGAGTTTAGTATTAATCGGAAATGGGGAAATTAATTTTAAATAAAAGAAAATCGAAAAATCAAGCTTGACATACATGTTGCATAAATATGCAATAAAGTCTTGGAAAGTGTTTAAGCAAGAGTAATGCCAAATGTATGATACCTGAATTGTTTGGAATCGATACGATTTAAGAATTTCAGAAAATATTCTTGAAGTTAAATAAATTTTTAATATGGGATCTAAAAAATTAAAAGAAGAGTCTTGGTAAAATTTATTTAGCAAAATAAAATATATATAATATTTAATTGAATAAAGTATAGTTTTATTGGTATAAAAAATTTATGTCATAAACCTAGAATATGAGCCATGAAAAATAACGATACCTTATAGATAAATTATGTAACTTTTAATAATAATAATAAAAAAAAAAATTTGATATAAATAAAGAATGGAGTGATTATATTATTGTTAGCAATAAGTATGCTTGTATGGAAATATATATGATAATATGTAATTTGCACATAAGTATCTAATATTTGGGACAATCATAATTAAAATAGAAAGAATATTTAATTATTTGTTAATGACACCTGCTGGACTTAGTTTTGGGGGGCAATTAGTGTGGCATTGGGTAAGAAAAAGGTTAGCCAAGTGTCGTACTCAGATTAATAGGTAAAATGTAAAATTAATGTAAGATTAACATGTGTAAAACACTAAAGAAAAATCCTTTAGGCTATAAAAATCTTCCCTTTGTTGCATTTGTTTGATTTCATATGTTAGGGAGAAAGAAAATCTATTATAAAATTTAGGAGACTTGAGGAAAGCTTAAGGAGGGGCTTGAACAAAATTTAGAAGAAAAAAGTGTAAAATTAAAGTTTTTCAAGTGCATAGGTCTTGACGAGATTTGGAATGAAAACCACTATTGCTTAAAAGAGGAGGTACCACTAAGGCTGCTCAACACACCCACCACCTTCGACGATGGCCAAGACATGTATGCTAAAGAGCATCAAAATTTTCTCTAATTTTCAAAAATTTATTAAAAATATTAACAACATTAAAAAATTTATGATTTTTGGTTTTGTTAAGTAATTTTTCATAAAAATTAAAAAATAAACCTAGATTTTCTAAATATTAAATGCGTATATAGGTTTCTTAATACAAACATACCTTTGACCAATTTTTAATCTCATTTTCAAAGACCCAAATAATATAGTTTTAACCTGCATTTTTGTTTGCTAATTCCTTAAAAATGATACTTTCATGCTATATAGTTGGTTCTTCAAGATTATAATATTAAGTTTTTAATTCTTGGTGAAAAAAGTGGTTAGAAACTATTTTTCTTTAGGATTTCTCTAATGTACTTAGAGTAATTTTGTTATAAAATTAAATAAATAATGATTTTTCATGATGCTCAAAATGAAATGACTTTATATTTTGATGAAAAACCCATTAACAAGTAGAATTTAAAAGGCTAAACTACATATTTTTCTCTACAACTATATGTATTTCTATCTAAATGATATGTTTTACTACTTAAATGACTTATAAGAATGTTAAGAAAGTTCTTTGGGTGATGTTATGTTCCGATTAAATAAGTAGATGGTAGATTTGGTGTTATGGTGGAGCGATTTTATGGGTTATGTAGACAAACAAGTAAATTAGAAAGTAGGTTAGAAGGTTAGCTATATGAAATATATAACTTGGAGTTAGTTAGAAACTACATAGTATAAGAAATGACTTTTTAGCATCTTTATGAGTATGAAGAGTAAATTAGTGATACAATAGACATTAGATAAGTAGTTTTTATTTGAGTTTGATTTTAGAATGGCTATGTAGGTAGAATAAGGTAGATTTTCGATAAAGCCATGAAGTAAAGAACTAATCAGAATGTTGGTTAGAAGGTTTACTGGGGGAAGCCTATATAGTAGAAGAAAGTCAAAGACTTGGTTAGAAACTTTGTTAAAGATAACGTTAGAATGGAAATTGGAATTTGTATTAAAGAAGGATCTTAAACCTTAAACCCTATACTCAAGTAAGTTTTTACCTTATTTTATATTTAACATATAATTAACTGGGATACCTATACTTTATGCTTAGGTGGAATATAAGAAGAAGAGTAGTAGTGAGAAGTTTAAAGTTTAAGAAAGCTATTAAAGAACCTTGGTAAGTGGATATTTATATTGTAGAGTATATCCATTCTACTCTTATGGACTTATTGACTTGATTGAACTTAAATGCTAATATGATGAGTTGACTTGATAAACTACAAGATAAACTATGATTGTTATTCTATACGTGCCTATGATGAATGGAATTATGTTGTGATGCTAAGCTTAATGCTTATGGCCATGTTAATCAAATGGTTATAAATATTGCACTAATTTAATAAAGGTATTAGATACTATCCCCATTTCTCGAGGTATTCACTTAAGTGAACCCGATAATGAGAGTGTAAAATTAAAGGAGAAGATAAAACAATATAAGGTAAAACTAATGTATAATTATGATCGTTTATTGTTTCTACTTAGTATTTAGTTGATGCATTCATGATAGGCATGACATGAAACGACTACTAGTCTAGTTTTATTTGAAAACTTGGTTTTAACTAATCAAGGAACTTGTGGAAGATTTGAAGGATCTTTCAAAATTTGGGCATTTCGTTGAAATCTTCGAATCTTGCTATTCTGACTAGATTCTTGGATATTTTTGGTTGGATTATGATCACACCTTTATCCTTAATTAATTTCTATAACCCATTTCCTTCAATTTGCTTCAAATCTATCTAGATCTAAATTTTCCCAATATCAACCTTTTGTTCCCTAGTTTCGAAATATCACTTATCTGATCATTTTTTAAGGTTCTTTTAGGTGATTCATGATTATCTAAGTGTCCTTGTTTCATTTCTAGTATTGTTTTGGATCGATTAACACATTCTCAAGTTGAATAAAAAATCAGTATTGCTTCTATTTTGAGCCCTAATTCGAAATCTCTTATAGGAGTATTTGGGAGTTATTTTTAGGTGTTTTGTGGCTAAATCTTCAAGTTATACAAGAATCTAGCACCTTTTTACATAGATTTTGCTTAATTAAGAGTAGGGTTAGGATTTGACTTATTTAGGCTATCTTGCTTCACTTAACCCACTTTTTTCATTACAATCTGCTGGAGGGTGTTAAGGAAGTATTGGTTTACAATCAATATTTTTTTACTATCCATAACATCATTGTTTTGTTTGATTAGAGCTTGTAAGGAATTCTTGGTTGCTGATTAGGTAGTTCTTTTTGGTCCTAAACCTATAGTTCCTACATAGAAGCTTTTCTAGTGCTTACTAAGTTGATTCCTTTTGTTGCTTTTAATTTTTGTTTTAACTAGAATTCTTGCTGCATTTTAGCTTGATTAGGTCATTAATTTAACATCAGTTTTACGTTTGTATCTAAGTTGATCTTCTATGCAGTTCAAGGGAATTTTCCTTCTCTAAGCTATTTTTGTTGCTTGTTGCTTAGTTCTATTTTGCACAACTTTTTTGTATTTACAATTTGGTTTAGTGCTGTAGTTTAAGTTCATCCTCAAGTTTGCATTTCCTTTATTCCTAATTAATCTCTTATGGTTTCTAATTCGTTTTGAGTGTGCATCCCTTCTATTACTTGTCTTAGATCCAAATCTATTAATCTTTGTTGTAACCTTTCACTGGTGTTATCCTTTCTCCTTCTTGTTGCATCTTTAGTTACAATTGGTTGTGAGTAATTTGGTTCTTTTTGTTTGCTATTTCCTACTGTCAAGCTTTTCTATAGTTGCAATTTAGTGATTGTTGTAGGCTATTACACTCCTCAATGATTCTTTTCACATGTTTTGGTTCTTTATAATCACTATAATTAGTTATCTTCTATTTATTTTTTGGTATACAAAGATTTTTTCTTTGAAGTTAAGACTTTTATTGTCTTGTTTATGGCCGCAAAAAGTTCAATTAGAGCTCTTATGCAAATAGCACAAATGATTGAGGAATCTAAGGTTGAATCCCCAAGGACGTTTAGAAAATCATTTGTTGATATTGTTGGGAAACAAAATACATCTTTAAAAAATCATTTCTAGGGGGGAACCAACTGTTCTCTTAAAGGATGATGAGATTGAAAAATTATGCTCCCCTCTGAAACTTGCTCTAATAGGTTCTTTTTCTATCAATAGATCTTTAATGCAAGGGATTAGAGAGTTCTTCATTGTGAGAAATCCAAAAGGATAAGTTGATTTTGGTATCATTAACCAATAAGAAGTACTTATTCTCCTAATCTTTCAAGAAGATTATATGTGGACATGGGAGAAGAAAACTTTGATGATAAAATCTTCCTTAATGAGAGTGGTGAGGTGGTCTCCCATATCTCACACAAACAAAGAAAGTCTAGTGGCTCTAGTATGGATTGCTTTCTACAATCTACTAATTCATTTTTTCGATAAATCTACGCTTTTTCCCCTTGCTTCTACATATGGTACTCCTCTAAAAGTTGATGAACCTATTGCAAATCTAACAAGACCGTTAGTAGCTAGAGTTCTAGTAGAAGTTAATGTATCCAAAAAGCATAAAGATCATATATGGATAAGCTCTAAAAAAGAAGGGTATTTCCAACATGTAGTCTTTGAAAACACGCCATATTATTGTTCCGGCTACTCTAAAATGGAACATTCACTTGAAAAGTATCATGCAAAGGTTTCCGATGCTAAAGATTCAGAAAAGGATAATTCTAAACCAGCCCCATACATTGTTAATTCAATCCTCATGTGTTTATAGATGTCAAGCTTAAGTTTTTCTCCATTTTTAATATTTCTTATTAACCCAATTTATACTAAATCCTATACCCATTTAGTATAAACCATCAACTAAAAGTTAAGGAAATTTTGCTTTTTCTTGAAAATTTAAGTTTTGAGAGTTGTTATACGATCAAAGTCTAGAAAAAGTTAAGCTAAAACCAATTGGGTGGATCGATTCTAACTTAACCACTAATTTGTGAGAAATTCATTTTTGAAAAATCAAAGATCTTTTATGTTCGGCATCCAACCTATTAAACCCAAACAGGTACTATCTTTACTTTTTGAAATTAATTTTATTTTTCCAAAATACCCTTTTTAGTACAAATAAATAATTCTCAAAATAAGATTAATTTTGCTTACACATAAAAAAGAAGAAAAAAATAGAATTTATTTATAAAAGGGAAAATTAAAAAAAGTTTCCCTATTTTAAGTCGCCTTATATTTGCATACATACTTACTATTAAAGATTAGACTTTTCATAGTTCACTTGAAAAAAATTTTACGTGTGTTGGTTTATTTTAATTTTAGAAAACTAATTGAGTTTACGTTATAATTTGGTTCAATTTTATTTAAGAAAAATTGTAAAGGGTCTTAAATTGGTAATTTATTTTAGGAAAATTCTAAAATGTCTTAATTTTGAAAACAACTGATTTTTTTTTTTTTTGAAATATAAAATTTCTAAGTGATAAATTTTTTTTATTATTATCATTTTTTATTTTAATTTTATTTACTTATATTTATGTTTTAATCTAAGAGAGAAAATAAAATAAATAAAAAAGACCAAGCTTCCCTATGTTTCTCTTTTTCTTTTCTTTTTTTCAGGTTTTTTTTTTTGTACAATTATAATAAGGTAAATAAATTTACAAAAAAAATTGCATAAAATCAAAATAAAGCCAAAAGAAAGAGGGCAGGACCAAGGGATGAATTAGGCACTAGTTAGAGTTAGGTTCGAATGTGGGGCTTCAATTAGGTTGATTTGAATTCAAGTTGTGTGAAGAAGAAAGAGTAATCAACAAGAGGGGGATGCTACGGACTGATTCAAACACTAAAATGAAGGGGGAAAGTGGATTTGTGTGTATTTTATTGGGAATATGGGAAATAAGACAAGTGCTATGGCCAAAAGTGGCTGTTTGGTAGTAGTGGTATGTGGCTCGCAAAAAGGGATTGCTAGGTATGAGAGCCAAGAGGGATGTTGGATCTTACGTTTTAAGGTGCTAAGAAGTTTACCATAATGGAGTTTAAGATGAATTCATGGCGATGGTGGTGTTTGGAATGGTGGCCACCACGAGTTAAACCCCAAGTGGTTCATTAGAGGGGTTAGGAGGTACGGCAATGAAGGGAAGAAGGTGCTGTAAAAAGCTCACAACCTAAGGATGATTTCTACATATTTGCTTTTACTTGACATCTCTTGTATGCAAAGAAATGCTAGAGAGAGAGAGTGAGGTCATGGTAGAGGTTCGTAATAGAAAGAGACAGAGTTTTAAATGTGTTATTGAGTAGATTTTGTGAAAAACTCCTAATGGGAATGAGTTCCTAGATTGTTATTTATACTTGTTAAAGCTTGGATTAGGATGGAAAGTTATTAAATCGAGTTAAATGAGGGAGGATGATTCAAGATTCAATCTTTAAATTTAGGCATGAATCTGTGTTAATTTTTTGTCAAATGCATGTCCCCATTGTTTGTTTTTACCCAAAAAAAAAAAAATATATTAGAAGCTTCAAAATTGAATAAGTTGCTTTATTCAAGCAAATCCTCATTAAAAGAAAACTTAGGAATTTAAGCTTTTGTTCAATTTCATCCCTTATTTAAACATTGTAAAAGATTGTATTTGTATAGAAAAATGGTACAAATTCAAAGTATCCTAACTATACTTCGAGATCTCGATTAATTTAGTGAAAGCATAAGGGAATCAAATAAAAAATGGCCTAAAAACTAGCTATCTAGATGTATATCTTGCAAGAAAGGAATGGAAAGCTAGGGAAAGAGAAGGAAAATGAGCACTTAGGCAACCATAGGTTGACATATGTCCATGCACTTGAAAAAAAAAAAAAAAAAAAGCAAAAGGCACTTAAGCACTTATACTGCAACTCGAACTTTGGACCTCACACTTACACACACATGCGCAAGCTATTGGCATGTGCCCTAATTCTTTTTACAACTAAATTTTAACTTTCTAAGCTATAAAACAACCTAAAACCACTCAAATAGAAAATAAAATAAACCAAATCCATTTACTCTAACATAACTCTAAGCTCTTATTTTCTTAAAAACTAATTGTCTAAAAATAGTTTATTTTGCTAAAAGTCTACTTTTCTTAAAAAAAACTATAGTTTCCTTTTTTTATTACATTTTTATGAAACTTTCTATTTTTTTATTTTTTCTAAATTTTCTTTTTTTTTTTTTTGTATTTTTCTAAACTAAGATCCTTTTTCCCCCATTCAAAAAAAAAAAAAAATTGGAAAACTATAGAGAAGCAAAAATAGGCTATCTACAACCGCCTCTCTTTATAGTACAACTTGAGTAAAACTTTACTACAAAAACAAGAAGAAACACAATTTTTACTTTAGAGATGAATTTGCCTTAAGAGGCACTATAACTAACTAACTGTCTTAGGCTTGGTTTACTAGGGATTTAGTGAAAGGTGAATGATGAAAGAGAGAGAAGGCACATTGATTGAGACATTAAAGTGAGTTTTAAAAGGGTCTAACACCTTAGGAGCAAGTTAGAAAAATTAGTTTAAAACCTAGTCGTGTCCTTCTTAGCTGACTAACCTAGGTGGGAGCATCTCTAGGGTACTAGCAATCTTAAATGAGAAATCAATTTAGAAAACTTGATCGTGCTACTTTAAGCTAACTAACCTAAGCAAAAATGCTTCTAAGGGACTAGCAACATTAAATTAGAATCAATTTTGAAAACCTGGTCGTGCTATTTTGAGTTGACTAACCTAGGCAGGAGTATTTCTAAGAGACTAGCAATCTTAAATTGAAATCGACTTAGAAAATCTGGTCAAGCTACTCTAAGCTAATTAACTTAAGTAAGAGTGTCTTCAGGAGACAATCAACCTTAAATTGGAATCAATTTAGAAAACATAATCATGATACCTTAAGTTCAGTAACCTAGATGGAAGCATCTCTAATGGATAGTAACCTTAAATTGGAATTGATCTGATTGTGCTACTCTGAGCTGACTAACCTAGGTAAGAAGAAGTACTCTTGATAACTAGTTGGAAAATAGGGAAATGCCCAATAGGCTTGATAAGACATTAGGAGAGATTGGTAAACAGGAAGTACCCTATAGGTTTGCTAAAACCCTAAGAGAAACTAGTAACGAAGAGCGCCTTATGGGCTTGCTAAAACACTAAAAGAAATTAGTAAAAGGAAACGCCCTATGAGCTCACTAAAATACTAAAGAGAGATTAGTGATGGGAAGCACCATATAAGCTTACTAAGATACTAAAGATAGATTGATAACGAGGAGTGTTTTATGGGCTTGCTAAAACCCTGAGAGAAATTGGTAAAGGAAGCACCCTATGTGATGCGGTAGTGGGTCTTGATAGTGAATATGTATGGATATCACATATTAGGACACAAACATAATTAGGGGTTGAGCTCAAAATAAGATTCGATGCAACTCAGAATACTAAATGTTGCTTGGGTTTCAAATAAGAGGTTAGATGTGACTCACTAACTCGCTCAATCGAAGGGGTTTACTGCAATCTTAAGGACAAAATTGATAAGAATACAAGAAAGATCAAAGAGTTAATCAACACTTAATAATTCGACAATGTAAGCTCTAAGAGCTTAAGAATGACTTCGCTTGAAAAGAGGAAAGTTCCAAGTGTAGGTATATTCTTCACTTTGTAAAACATTATGTCTTTGCTAATTACAAATATTGTTATTTATAGCAAGTCCTAAAACCCTAGTAGCAAAGTGGTAAATAATGTACAAGACCTCAAACCTTAAAGAATGGGCCCATAATTAAAAATAAAGAAAATATGTACAAGAATACAAAACTGTACGTTTAATAAAAGAAATCAGCATGCAGTCATTCGGCCTGTCTAGGAAGGAGTAAGATCCGAACTGGATGAAGTCGGTAATTAGATGTCTAAGTCTAAGGAGGGGTCCTTGAAGTCTCACAATACTTAGCCAAGACACCCAAAAGGTTAGCCCACAATTGCCAAGTACTAGAATTAGTCGTCACTAGTCTCTTCATACTATACCAAGTGGATCTTTGGCCTTGAGTCCTCAGCTATGTAGTCTCTCAACTTCTTGGTAGATGACAAACTTAATGCTGAGTGGCCCCTTTTCTTCCTCTTGATCTTCCAGTATTAGCTCGATATTAGCAAAAGTTGATTGGCCTTGGCATTGAACGATTTGGCCTCGAGTTAGAACAAGTCAACTTCAGCTTAGAGATAGTCGTAGGCTGATTCCAATCATTACCATAGGGTTAAAAAGAAGTCGTCCTCAATGCTAAACAATGAGTATAGGCTAAGATGCCGAACAAACTTCTCTTCCCTTTTCTCTTCACCATGGGTACCGAGTTGCTTTGGATTTCCTCAACACTCATGGGGGTCAAGCAATAGCTCTTCCCATCCTTCCCAACTATATAAGTGTTAAGGAAGCCATCATGGATCACCTTCTGGTTATGCCCTTATAGTCGGCCAAGAAGTAAATTTGCAGTATTTATAGGGACTACGTCAAATTCAATCTTATCCTCATATTGTCCTGTCGTGAATGTTATTCGAGCTCTCCTATGCACATGGATCATACCCTTGTCATTAAACCACTTTAATCCATAAGGTTAAGGATGCGAGTAAGTCAGCAATTTCATCTTCTCTACTAGCTTAGTAAAAACGATGTTGGTCCACCTTCCTTTGTCAACAACCAAGGGACAAGTCTTCCCATTCACTAAACATCAAATGCGAAATAAGTTTTCCATTTGTTCAGGATCTACCTACAAGTCAGATCATCAGATTGTCATGGCTAATAGTTCATCTAGATTCTCAACATAGACTTGAAAATGGATGAAAAAAAACTTATAACAAGCCTTTACTTTCTCTCTCTTTGTTTTTTTCCTTTTTCTTTTTCTGGAAAGTTTACTAACATATATCAATTCTTATTAAAGAAGCAAATTTTATAAAGCACTCTATAATATAGCTAAAATCTTAAAAATGGATTGAAGATAGGATAGTGCTTTAAAAGCTTACTAGAACCCTAAAAATGGATTAAAGATGGGACAACACTTTAAAAGTTGGCCAAAACTCTAAAAGAGATATGAGTTAGGACAGTGCTTTATAAGCTAGTTAGAACCTTAAAAACGGATTAAAGATGGGACAGTACTCTAAAAGCTAGCTAAAACCCTAAAGATAGATTGAAGATGAGAAAGGTCTCTAAAAGCTAGCTAGAACCCTATAAAGGGATTAAAGAATTAAAGTGAGGAGTGTAACTAATTTAAAAAACTTCTTAACTTGAAAATTTTTACAAACAAAGAATTTGGTGAAAACCCTTTATGATAAATAAAAGGCATCAAGGATTAGGTCCCTTAATTTTAAAAAGAGTTAAAGGACATCAAAATGTACATGGGAGAAAGACTTAGACTAACATGGTCAGCTTAAAATGTGTGACATGAATTGAAAGCTTAGTTACTCGGGTTGACACAGACTTTAAAATGGATGAAAAAAACTTATAACAAGCCTTTACTTTCTCTCTCTTTTTTTTTCTCTTTTTCTTTTTGTCTCCTTTTTTTTTTTCTTGAAAGTTTACTAATGTGTATAAATTCTTATTAAAGAAGCAAATTTTACAAAGTGCTCTATAAGCTAACTAGAATCCTAAAAATAGATTGAAGATAAGACAACACTTTAAAAGCATACTAGAACCATAAAAATGGATTAAAAATGAGGCAACGCTCAAAAAGTTGGTTAAAACTCTAAAAGAGGTAAGAGTCAGGACAATACTTTATAAGCTAGTTAGAACCTTAAAAATAGATTAAAGATGAGACAGCGCTCTAAAAGCTAACTATAACCCTAAAGATAGATTAAAGATGAGAAAGTGCTCTAAAAACTAGCTAAAACCCTATAAATGGATTAAAGGATTAAAGTGAGGAATGTAACCAGTTTAAAAAACTTCTTGACTTGAAAATTTTTACAAACAAAGAATTTAGTGAAAACCATTTATGATAAAAAAAAAAGGGCATCAAGGATTAGGTCCTTAATTTTAAAAAGAGTTAAAGGACATCAAAAACTACATAGGAGAAAGACTTAGACTAACATGGTCAGCTTAAAATGTGTGACCACTTAAAAAGGAAGTAAGTGACATAAATTGAAAGCTTGGCTACTTGAGTTGACATAAACTTGAAAATGGATGAAAAAAACTTATAACAAGCCTTTACTTTCTCTCTGTTTTATTTTTCTTTTTGTCTCTTTTTTTTCTTGAAAGTTTACTAATGTATATAAATTCTTATTAAAGAAGCAAATGTTATAACCATCCCTTTCCTTAGTAACCATATAAGGGCATCTCGTATTCTTTTCAATCTCAGAAAATGTTTCTTGACTTTGATGCTGAGCTTCCTAGTGGGCCTTGTCATTCTCTTCCTAAGGAAAAGGTAACTTATGATTAGTCTAATCGAAGAGAACTTCCTTACATACTCTCAGTCTATATTACATTATTGACTACTGTTCCAAAAATTGTAGTTCAGTTTACAAGTGATATACCTTGATCAATTTGTTAGGGCTTTTTTGGTTCAACATTATGAATTTAGGTTTTTGGTCAAATGGTTTCAAGAGAGATTAATGAGAAGGGCTATTTTGAAAAATTTACTTATTCAATCCGAGTGTATAAGTTAAAAACCTTTAGGAAAAACTAGATGTATGCTTGCCTACATTTCAAAAAACAATTTTTATTTAGGATAAATTATTCCTTGTGATCAAAAGAACTTTTATTAAGTGTGGGCTGGCATTTAAGGTAAGAAGGCCTTATGTTTATAATAGGTAAGGAGGTTTTGTGCTTGTGATTTGGGATGGATATGTAGGGTTTATGTTTTTAGGCTAGGTATGTGATTTAGGGTCTTGCGTTTTTGGGGTTATTTGGGCTTTGATTTCAAGCCTAAATATGATATATCTTTTAAGGGCTTTCGTCTTATACATGGGCACAATTTTCAAGCATGCTACTTTTTTTATTCTTTTGTTGTCCTACTCTCTCGTTGCTTTTCTTTTCTTTTCTTTTCTTTTTTTAAGGCCTGGAGGTAACTATCTCCCTAAAGTGTTTAGACTATGTGTATAGCATTGTTGTAAGCTCTTCTTCATTTCAGAGAAAATAACTTGTCAAAAATAGAAATAGTCTTTAAATTAATGTTAATGAGGCAAGTGTAATCCAATTTTATCCTTCTTTCCTAATCAATGATCCTAACCTTCGAATTGCCCCATTATGGGGTGGTTCTTAATAGGGTCTAAATTTGAAAGTACTCTAAGTTGGTTCAAAAGGGTTAGCAAAGGATAGTTGTGTTTTAGATTTGAAAATGAATGCCTAACTTCATTTTGATCAGCGCATCAAATTCAAAATGGACCTCTTTTATTGAATGAGTCCAAAATATTCTCTTCATGATGTCACTCAACTCTCAAAGTATATGCATCTCAGGATTGGTGTTTAGGATTTGGTTTACCTCTTTTCATTCTAGATTTTCAAAATAAGATACGAATTGTTGTAAAGCCATACAAAACATTTTCTTATGAGTTTATTACAAACTTTATTGAAAAAATCTTTTATTCTTCTTTGCCACTACTTTGACTTGCTCCATTTAAGTACCTAACTATTTGAGACAACATGTGAGCTTGTCAGAAGGTATTGGTAGACTCAAAAGAATTAGAGCTTTAGATGGTTCAATTGAAGTCCCTTGTGACTTGAAGAAGGACCAACTTCTTAAAGCTCTAGTTGAATAACCTTAGCATCAATCAGGTCTTAAATCTTGTTACTCAACCTCCATAATTTTTCAATGGAGTACCCCTTTTAACCCATATGATAGTCACATCAAGCTTCTAGGTCAAAGTTACATGGTCTATAATTTAGATTAGGGGCTTTGCAGGCTAGAATCTTTGCTTCCTTTAGATGATGAAAGATTTGAGTTTTTGAGATCTTTAGTTGAGTGAATTGTCTCATCCGAGCCCCTTGAGCTTGTTTTTCTTCACTTATCCTTGGGTTTTTTTCTATTTGGGTTTACCAATGTTTGATCAATATTAAACATTGGGCATTGAAATTTTCTAAGTACAAGGCTCACTGCCATTCCTAAGTCTGCAATGCTTTTTTGTAATGTTATTACATTTTCTTCTAAATTTGAAAGTCTCTTTTCCAAGCTTGAATCTAGAGACACTTAAAAACTAGTGATTATGGGAAACATGATTTGCACTTGTTGGGCCATTTGACATACTATTTTTTCTAGAGATGTGATCTTATCATCAACCATTTGAACCTAATTGGAATAATCCATACGCATTAGCAAACCTTCTTTTCTTTTTCGTTGTTGTTTTTTTTTTTTTTTAACTGGAGAAAAAGGACTAACTTAACTTCTTATAAGGAGAATATTTTTTACAAAAGTAGAGAAACCAAAAGTAATTTTACAAATTATTTTACAAGAGATGACAAGAAAGAAAAGAAGACTTACACCAAAAAATACATAGGTGAGATGAGAAAGACTAAGGTTTATAAACTTAATTGATAGACTCTTTAAAAAAACATAGAAACATTTCAATAATTTATGGTCAACTAAAGAAAAGTATTTACAACTTGTAAGTATTTAAAAGATTATGTAAAATACTTATAAGTGTAGTTAAAAGAAAATAATTATTTTATAAAAGAAAATTTTATGAGGTACCTAATATTTAAAAATAATTTATAGTTGGAAAATTTAGATATTGAGGAGAATGGGTAAATGAGAACTAATGACAAGAGCAATAAGAAAAATCTAGTGGAAAGGGAATGGCTAAAGGGGATCTATTCTAGAATAAAAGCTTAAGAAGATGAATATTTTATAGTTGCAAAGTTTTACACAAATGATAAGGAGACTAAGAATTCACAAACTTAAAGGTTGAGAGAGTTTATGAGAACCTATGACATTCTATAGAGTAGTGAATTCTAAAATTTTACAAAGAGAGGGAAAAAATTATGAGTTAAGTTCAATTTTTTTCAAAAGCTATTTACCAGTTTAATCATTAATAATCTACAAGTATGCCTTAAAGCCTAATAGTCTTATTCTAAAATGGTGACTAGTGGAAAAAAAAAACTTATTTTACAATATATGTCAAAACCTTTTTATTTGAAAGACAAAGCAATTTTTATAAGGATACTAGATAAGATTATTTACAAATATGAGTAAACAAACATTAATATTTACATATGAATAAATACAAGAAAAATGAAGGTGCACAGATGCATATGCAAAGGACTGGTGACTAAATAATAATGTGGCAATAAAATGATTTAAGGTTGGGACTTTTACTAGAATTCCATTATGATAGTATAGGGAAATTAAATTGCTACATAGGAATTTTATTTATATAAAACTTTTATGTTTATAGGAAAACTGCAATTTTATAATAGAAAAGTCTTATACAAAGGATAAAATTACATTTAGTAGTATAGTAAAAATATATTACAATATTTTTATGATATAATGGAATTTCGATAGAGTTTGACCTTTTGTTGGTGATATACCCTATTATCATTTATTCATTAGTCTAAAAGTCGTGTATGAAATCAGAGTAAGTTCTAAAAGTCTTTAAACTCTATGACCTTACGTGCTTTCGAAGAAACGGTGTATCAGTCACATCAAAACTTAAGTGGCGTAGCATATTTAACCTAAAGTGATGGCTATACCATTACACTTAGAGTCTATACAATGGCCTCCCATCCTAAGGTTCTAAAATGGCCTAGGTCTAACCATGTCTACCTTGCATTCTTGATAAAATCAATTCCCCTAATATCCCAAGTATGATGCATGTAAAAAGTAAATATAGAAAATTTAAAACAAAATATATTTGCATGAAACAAATCATAACAAATAAATA
This sequence comes from Lumnitzera littorea, assembly GCA_024138015.1. NCBI lineage: Eukaryota > Viridiplantae > Streptophyta > Magnoliopsida > Myrtales > Combretaceae > Lumnitzera > Lumnitzera littorea. Next base: position 63,951,265 of record JAMXBB010000005.1, on the reverse strand, counting down.
AATAACATGACTATTTTGAAAGGCAAATTTAATTTCAAAAAGTTTTTAAATAGCTAACCCTCTTGACGTTCCCTAGTGAAGTCGCCAAGCTATTCAACTTAAATTTTTCCTAGTTTTTAATATTTTTCCTTAACCTGATTTATACTAAACCCTATACTTATTCAATATAAACCCTCAACTAATAACTACGGAAATTTTGGTTTTTCTTAAAAAATTAAATTTTTGGAGTTACCACTTAACCAAGGATGAAAAAAAGTTAAGTTAAAATCAATTAGATGGATTGATTTTAACTTAACCACTAATCTGTGAAAAAATAATTTTTGAAAAACTGAAGATCTTTTAAGTTCATGGGCTAACCTATTAAACCTAAATTGGTACCACTTTAACTTTCCAAAATTAATTTTATTGTTCCAATATACCCTTTTTAGTATGAATGAATAATTCCAAAAATAAGATTAATTCTAATTACACCCAAAAAGGAAGAAAAAAATAGAATTTATTTACAAAAGGGAAAATAAAGAAAAGTTTTCTATTTTAAGTTGCCCCATAGTTGCCTACGTACCCTTTATTAAAGATTAAACTTTTCATAATTCATTTGGGAGAACTTTTATGTATGTTGGTTTATTTTAATTTTGGAAAACTAGTCGAGTTTACATTCTAATTTAATTCAATTTCATTTAAGAAATATTCTAAAGGGTCCTAAATTAGCATTTTATATTTGAAAAATTCTAAAATTTCCTAATTTTAAAGAGGCTTGACTTTATTTTTCTTTTATTGGAAATGTGAATATTCTAAGTGATAAAGCTCATTTTTCTTTTTTTTTTTCATTTTATATTTTATATTTTAATTTTATTTATCTATATTTTTTTTATGTTTTGATCAAAGAAAGAAAATAAAATAAATAAAAAATACTAAGCTTTCCTATGTTTCTCTTTTTATTTTTCCTTTTCTTTTTTTTTTATTTTCTTTCTTACAATTACAACAAGGTAAATAAATTTAAAAATAAAATTTACATAAAATCAAAACAAAACCAAAAGTAAGAGGGTAGGACCAAAGGATGAACTAGGCATAGCTCAGGGCTAGTTTTGGACGTGGGGCTTCAGGTAAGATCAGTCTAAATGCAAGTCGTGTGAAGAAAAAAGAGTAGCTGATGAGAAGGAGATGTTATGGACTGATTTGGACCTCGAAATGAATGGCAAAAAGTGGATTCATGTGTATTTTATTGGGAATATGGGGCATAGGACAAGTGCTATGACCAAAAGTAGATGTTTGGTGGTAATTGAAAACCACTCGCAAGAAGGATATTAGATCATAGGTTTTAGGGTACTAAGAAGTCTACCTTGGTGAAGTTCGAGGTGAATTCGTAGTGGTGGTGGTGTTTGGCATGATGGTCACCACTAATTAAACCCTAGGTGGTTCACTGGAGGGGTTAAGAGGTACGACAATGAGTAGGAGAGGGTGTTGTAAAATGCTCACAACCTAGGGATAATTTCTACGTAATTGCTTTTGCTTAACATTTCTTATATTAGAAGAAATGCTAGAGAGAGAGGATGAGGTTATAGTGGAGGTTTACAGCAGAGAGAGAAGGAGTTGCAAATGTGTTATTGAGTGGTTTTTATGAAAAACTCCTATTAAGAATGAGATCTTAGATTGCTATTTATGCTTGTTGAAGCTTGGATTGGGATGGAAGGTCATTAAATCAAGTTGAATGAAGGAGGATGACCCAAGATTCAAGTTTTGAACTTGGGTACAAATTTGTGTTAATTTTTTGTTAAATGTATGTCCCCATTGTTCATGTTTGTTGGAAACAAATATTAGAAGCTTTGAAATTGAATGAGTAGCTTGAGTCAAGCAAATCCATAATGAAAAAAAACATAGGAATTTAAACTTTTGTTTAATTTCATGCCTTAGTTAAACCCTCTAAAAGATTATATTTTAATAGAAAAATGGTACGAATTTGAAGTATTCTAACTGTACTTTGCAATTTCACCATTAATTTGGTGAAATCATGAAGGAAATCAGATAAAAAATGGCTTGAAAACTAGTTGTCTAGATGTATATCTTTCAAGAAAGGGTAGGAAGCTAGGGAAAGAGAAGGAAAATGGGCATTATTAGCCAACCACAGGCTAACATGTTTCTGTGTAGTAAAAAAAAAAAAGCAAAATGTACTTAAGCACCTATATTATGACTTAAACTCTGGACCTTACGCTTATACACACATGCACTTTCCATACAAGCTGTTAACCTATACATTGATTCCTTTTGCAACTAAATTTTATTTAAGCTATAAAACAACCTAAAACTACTCAAATAGAAAATAAAATGAACCAAACCCATTGACTCTAACATAACTCTAAGCTTTTATTTTCTTAAAAACTAATTGTCTAAAAATATTTTATTTTCCTAAAAGACTCTTTTTTCCTAAAAATTTCTATCTTTCTATTTTTTATTATATTTTTTTACTTTTTTTTGGTATTTTTATTATTTTTTTTGGGTATTTTTCTAAACTAAGACCTTTTCTCCCTATTCAAAAAAAAATTTCTAAAACTACTGGGGGGGGGGCAAAAATGGGGTATCTATAGTAGATAAGCATAAAACAACTAAATTGTTTATGTACCTAAGACTGTCTAATGAGGAAGCTAAGGTAAGACAAACAAAGACTTAGGTCAAAGCTTTAAAGATAATGTTAATGACGTTGAGATTAGTACAGATAGGTCTATAAGTGACAAGAACACAGGTACAGCAAAGTCCCCCTCAGCTGACCAAAATTTGAATGAGATCAATGATGGGGTAAAAGATGGACAAAATGAGGATATCTTTGTCTCAATACAAGAAGAGGACCTAATAACAAAGGAAAACGGAAATGATTAGCCTTAAGATAGCAACAACTAGGAGTTTGGAGGTAATAGTTTGTTTAATAGCAAGTTTTGTGCACTAAAGGGCATGCAGCTGATATCCCAAGCAATAAACTAGTAGAGGATAAAGAGGAAGATTTTGATGACCTTTTGAGCACGAAATTTGAGGAAGAAGAAAATGGAGATTCTAAAGAAGATGATGATGATTCGAACTATGACCTAACTCTAAAATCTTACAAACACCAAACTAATGATCAGGTAGCTCTAAATGACTTAGCAACAACGAAGAAGTATGAATTTTTCCTCAACAAGGATAAAGGTATGTCTTCTCTACCCACATCTCTAAAGAAGAGCATGAGAGCACATGCTAAAAGAAATGCCCAACAAAATTGTTAACATGAAAGCCTTATTTTGGAATATAAGGGGTATAGCTAATGCTCGATTAATTAAAAGACTTTATAAGTTGGCTATTATCCATAAGTTTCAAATGATTATGATTGCAAAACCTATGATATCAACTGAACAAGTGGAAAAGTGTGCTACTCAAATTAAATTCAAAAATTTTATTTCAAACATTAATTCTAAAATTTGGATTTTATGGAAAGATGATATAAGTTGTAACATCTTGATTAATAATGAACAATTTATACACTTGAAATGTACAATTGCAAACATTTCCTTTCCATTCTATATCACAATTGTTTCTACTAAATGCTCTAGATCTTTAAGGAAAACCCTTTGTGATGACTTAACTGTTATGAAATTATTAATAATCCTTAGGTGGTTATTGGTGATTTTAGTATAGTCTTATCATTTCATAAAAGAAAGAGAGCTAAATCCAATCTAACTCGTTCTCTGCTTGATTTCCATGAGATGTTAACTAACTAACTATAATATGACTAATGTGGGCTTTAAAGGTAATCCATACACATGGAATAATGAGAAAACTTTTGTTAGATTAGGTAGAGCATAATCAATTCAAAGTAGATTACTAGGTTTGATTCAACTACAATATGCCATCTTAATAAAGCTTGCTTCAATCATTGTCCTCTCTTAATGGATGTAAATAGAAGGAATGATGTGCAAAGAATAAAATTTTATTTTCAAAATATGTAGAATAAACATCATTCCTTTCTAAAAGTTGTTGAATCTTCCTAAAATGATGATTGCAATGCCTATGGCTTAATTACATTTCAACTTAAGCTTAAAAGATTAAAAAGAAGTCTCATGGGATGGAATAAAACTGTATATAGTAACATACATAAGAAGGTTAGTGAAGCTAAAACAAAGGTTAGTATATTTGAAGAGATCTATGAAAATGAAAATAATTTTGAAAATTATCTTAATGTCCAAAGGGCAAAAGTGGATCTTTTACAATTAATAGAACATGAGGAAATTTTTTGGAAATAAAGATCTAAAGTAAGATGGCTAAAAGATGGGAATCGTAACTCAAAATATTTTCATGCTAGTTAAGGGAAGAAGGGTTAGAAATGTCATATCTAAAATTAAAGGGGAAAATGGAAATTGAGTAGAAAGGAAACCCTTAGGGATTTAGCTAAGAATTTCTTTCAGAACTTGTTATCAAAGGATTTCAACATAGAAACATTTCAATGTCCTAACTAGCTCAACAAAATAGTCAATGCCTTAGACAATGACATAATCATTACTACACCTTCGTTTTAGGAAGTCTCACAGGTGATCTCTAATCTTAAAATTGATTTGGAACCTGACCTTGATGGTTTTGGTGTTTGTTTTTTAAATACTGTTAGAGCATCATAAGGCATGATTTTTATGAAGCTATTCTAGAATTTTTTGAGGGATTACCATTACTTAAATTTTATATTACTGCTATTATTGTGCTTATCCTTAAGAATTCTAACCCCCAATCTTAGAAGGATTAAAAGCCTATTAGTTTATGTAATATAACATAAAAAATTCTTTAAAAAATCCTTCCTAATAGGCTTGGTAATATCCTTCTAAGGATTATTAGCCCAAATGAAATAAGCTTTGTAAAAGGTAGAAATATCATAGATAACATCTTGCTTGCTGAGGAGCTTTTGTTTGGTTTGGACCATAGAGTTAGAGAGATAACCTTATTATGAAATTAAACATGGAGAAAGCATATGATAAGTTTGATTGGGTGTTTCTTTTTTCTATGCTTGACTGTTTGGGCTTTCATTGGAAATTTAATTACATGGTGAAAAGGATTATATGTAACAACTAGTTTTCTATGCTTGTTAATAGAAATGCTTTAGGCTTCTTCCCTTCCATTAAGAGTTTACATCAAGGGGATCCTCTTTCTCCCTCCCTATTTATTCTTACTTTTAAATATCTCTCACAAGGTCTCAACCATCCCTTTCAAAAATATACATTTATTAGGTATAGAACTTCTACTTTCATTTGGATCTCTTACCTTTATTTTACAAATGATTACATCATCTTTTGAATAGGTCCAAGCCCTCTATCTAAAAAGCTTTAGCATTCCTCAGTTATTATGAATGAGTCTTTGATCAAAAAGTTAATAAACACAAAAGTTCCCTTTTTTCCCTAAAAAGTGTAAAGCGTCTACTAAAAGATCCATTAGCTTCATAATAGGAATGAATGTAAGCTTCATAATCAAATGTTCAAGGTTCAGTTTGTAAAATTTAGAACGATTGGGTAAATTATACGATAAAGTCTAAATTTTATGATGAAGTTAGTAATATTAGTAAAAATGATCTTATGAGTTTGGATTTAGAAAAATAAATAATTAAATATTATAATATTGAGTTATATATATATTACCTATTATTTATTGAACGTAGAAAACGAGGTCTAATAATCAATGAATCGTTAGAGATAAATTATATGTATACTAAAAATTATAAAATAACATAAATAATATTTAGGAGAATTTACTTGTACTATATATATATATATATTTACAAGTAGGTAAAAATATGACAAATTGCTTAAAATACTTAAATTGAGCTAAAATAATACTAAATAATTAACGAAAATTCATAAAAAATTATAAAAAGTCAAGAAAAATGAGGAATGGTTGGGAAATAAGGCATGGCAACTTGGAAATGGAAAATGGAAATTTAACTAATCAAAATTAGCCAAACAGAAAGCAAAAAGAAGAAAATATAAGCAACAAATGGCACAATTTAATTCATAATCACATCTAACCAACTCTATAAATTAAAAGATGACCATCTACAATTCATTTGGTTAGTTTAGCATCAAAATAAAAATAGGAAGAGGAGAGAAGAGAGGAAAAACCAATTTTAAAAAAATTAGATAAAATAGTATGCAATTAGGGCTTATAAAAGGAACTCACATTCGACGATCACTTGGAGAGGAATAGCCACCATCACCAATAGTGGACACCACACCTAAAGCTTTAGACAAGGGTGGAGCCACCACTAGTAGCTGGAAGTCCTTTAACTGGTAAGTTTCAATTTCTCTTCCAAATTTGTTTAATTTCTTAAAAATATCAAATATGATTAAAAAATTATGAAATTTAGTATTATGGATATTTTAGTATATAGATTTAGGAAGAATCTCAATTTAATAAATTTAGGCCTTAGGATATACTACTCTTAAGAAATGATTAAATTCGAGCTAGTTTTCAATTTAGATTTAAATGACTTTATAATGTGGTTTTGACTTTAAAATTTTTGTATATATTATTTGGGATATATGTTATAGTGTTATGAAGATTTTTTTCTCAAATTTAATTTTTTGAATTTTTACTTAATTTTTAGGCCCTAAAATCATGCATAAAAGGCAATATTCAAACTTAATTTTGTAATTTAATGTTAAATTGGTGAAAATTATGATTTGGTATGAAATTAGGTATTTTAGGATGTTAATTGCCGATATAGTATGATATTGGTAGTATTTGGAGTGTTAGAAATATGCATTATATGTATTATGTGATGAATAATGGATAAAATGGTATAATTAAGCTAATTTTGTAATTTTGGAGTTAATTAGGTATAAAATCTAGTTTACAGAATAATTAAGCATTTTGATATATTATTGGTGGTGAAAGATGATATATGTAGTGTTAGAAATGTTAGATAGATAATATAAGTTTTTAATTTGTAATGATACATAATATATGTATATAGAAATTAAATGGATAGAAAATATTAGGTAAATATTTATGGTATTACAATGATAGGAGTATAATAAGAATCTTATATGAAATATAAATTTAGATGATTACATAAAAAATTTAAATTTTTCTCACAACGGGACCTAATTTGGTAGTTAAATTAGAAATTGAGTATATTGCATGAACTAAAATACTTGTTAGAGCATAAATACAAGATTTATGACACCCAAGCATATTGCAATTAATTTCTCATAATGGTTCGAAATGAGTTCTAGGGTTTACATATAAAACCCGTAATCAGAAACTAAATTAAAAACTAATCTAGAAACCGATTTAGAAACTGAATCATAATGTAACCTAAATTAAAAATAATTGCTAAAGATTTAAAAGCCTAAATAATTATGTATAATAAAGATAGCATAAAGAATTATAGAATAAAGCTTATATAAGATAGTTATATGAGTACTAAAATAATATTTGTATTATAGAAATTACCAACAATGGCCTATATAAGTCGCACCTTTTATGAGCAAGCGAGAAGTTCTTGTAAGTTAGGATCGATACGTTACTGTATTTTAGAATGCTATTTTAGTGTACTTGAACACCTGGGATTATACTTGATTGTATTTATTAGATAGTTAACTGTATAAATGCTTGTATATGTGTGTTTCTAGATGTGATTATATGATTTTGATTTAATGTTTTGGATTGAAATTTGTATGAAATACTTGAACACCTTAAACCAAATATAACTAAATATATGACTTGTAAGTCTTAAACGGACCTACATAGCAAACTAATAGAGGAAATATTTGGGTTCTCTATTCAAATATTGACCCCTTCTAGCGCTAGATAACATAATTAGTCCCTTCATCATCCTTAATTGTCATGGAAAGGGCAAAGTCAATGGTTCAATGGTAGTCATGGGAAGGGCGATATCTTTATTACTTAAGCTTGGGTTTGGCCATGAGCTATTGAAATGTGTACTAAACTCCTCAACTCGAGTTAGAGCAGGAGTAATTTTTCTAATCTTACGACTAACCGAATAACATCATACGATAGCATTTACTTATACAAGCATTGCATCTACCTAATTTGGTTGATAACCCTGTTTGTGTTGATGTATAATTTTAAGTCTCCATCCCAATTTATTGAGCGGTTAGTTACTCATATACCTATAGATGTTATTGCAAAAGCTAGCTAGGAGCTATTAGATCATAGGGGAGTGAGGATATAAAACTAAAGGATCAATTGTACTCTCGAAGTTTAGGTCTTATGTTTTAATCTCTTAATATCAATATACATATTACTTAAGTGAAATAAGATTAGGATACTAGATCTTGTAAGCATTACTTAAGATATTTAAATCAAGTATGTATTTCTCATATTTTTATAGATAATTAACATGTTTAATTTATGAACTATTTACTTTAAAGCGAGTTAATCATGGTTACCTTATGTAAATTAGGTCAAGATAGTAGCTATAATGTTAGCTTCTATCCTAAAATGGTTTGCACCACAAGACTGTTACAACTTTACCATTTTAAAGTGTGACAGTTTCAAATTGGTATCAAAGTGTAGTTCTTCTAGTGAACTTGCTTTAAAGTGTGATAATTAAAAGAAGTAGACATTATAGGAGCACATTAAGAGTGGTTAATAATAAGTGGGTAGTAAAGTATCGTACTATAGATTATAGGGTAAGTAATGAATATAACAATGAACTAAGATCAATGTTAAATCAATCTTAAATCCAATTATAGGATCATGTGGTGAATTGATAGTTTGTTAGATCAAGTAGAATGGAGGAGAGTCTTTTATCTAATACAAAGCTGAGATGTGAAGATTATTATCAAAGATGGTTAGTCAGGATATGTTAGTACTGTGAATGGGATTATTGAGAAGTTTGTTGATAAGTTACGTTATAGTTGATGAGATACATAGACGATAATGGAGATTGATTTAAGTCATTAGTGTAATAGAGACATTCTAATATATGCCATTGATTAAAGATGGGTGAGAAATAAGGGATTGTGGCTTAGTAAATGTTAATGAGAAACTTTTAGTAAGAGCAGAAGAGAGAGACGTTACCCTGTTAATACAACGTATGTTCCTACTGGCACATTACGTATCTTTAGAAGTTACCTCGAAGGATTATTGATCGGGTTCCCATATTTTCTTGGATCGACTGTTGTAGGTAAAGAAAACCCTTAAAGCTAAAAGGATCTTACCTTAAACCAATAATTTGATAAACTGCAAGTAAATCAGAACTCATATAAAGCCGCAATTAGAACTTAATTCAGGAATAGATCCTATATAGAATGAGAATGGGGAATATGAGATAATAGTTGATGATAGCATTGAGGAGTCTGATAATGATAAGGTACGTAAAGTGATTACTATTTCTAATTTTTCTGTAGAAGTATAGAGTATTAAATCAACAAGTGGAAATGATAATGAATTAGTTGAAAGATAAATGTAGTGGAATTCTTTTAAATAAAGAATTATTATTGGTGATTTGAATTATATAATATGATAAATTGTTATGTTTTGTAAGGAGTTGCAATTGATCTTATGTTAGTTATTCATATATATGGACACCCTACTAATCTCTTAATGGATATAGTTAGGCTTCTCAATGAATGTGTATTCTTTTAGATATGTACATATGTTATAACATTTTATATACTTGTAGTTAAGGGTGTAAAAGGATTAAATGTGTTTTGGGTGATCAATCTTGAAAATCTTTTGCATATGTAAGAACAATTGTAGAAACTTTAATATCAAGCAATAATCAAGTTATGAATCCTATAGCCCTTAATAAATAATGAATCTAAGACTTATATCTATGGAGTTGCAAGCAAGTGTTGGTGAAGCAAAATAGGTATGAAGTAGATAGTAAGATCTTTATGTTGTGTCGAGGTAAACTAAATGATATCATTATGTAGTACTTATGTTCAATTATAGGAGATAGGTGATTATTAAATGGTACATGAGAAATGAAATAAGATTGTCAAATAAATTATGATTGAATATATATCTAGGCATCCTAAAATAATAATAGTAAAATAAGTAATGATTGATAGTAGAAATGAAAATTAAAGCAAAAAGTTTGGAGGAGATTAGGACTTTCAATCAAAAGTTTCCTCGCTATTCTAATATTGATCAAGATGGGACATAACCTACTAAGAAATCAAGTTTATAAGATAGTAACCCATTGGTATATTTAATGTGATATGATGATAAGGAATAATAATCTTGTGTCATATTATAGAAAAAACTAGAGGAGACAAAAGATCTCAAGAGGTAAAAGAGAGTATGGACAAAATCTCAAAGAAAGAGCAAGTTATCTAAAATTATCAAGCAATATGATATCCTAAGACATGATGGATAAGCCTCTTAGATTGATTAAATGTTAATTAAATAGAGAGAAGTTTTGAACTCATGATATTTCAAAATATTAAAGATTGGCTTATGGTACAATCATACTGAAGCTAATAGTACGAACAGGAGAACAAAAAGAATGGAAGCAAGGTAATTAAAAAGAAGGATTAGAATACTTAACAAATGTTTGATAGTAAGTCAGAACGGAATATATTTTTATTCTGGTGTTCAAAAAAAGATGATATGGAAACTATTCCTTATTAAATTTGGTCCAATTAGGTGCTATGAGTTGGAAGATTGTTGAAGTACCCTATTAATGAGGCGATAGATAAGGAATGTTGATCAAAAATAGACATTTCAAGATCTAAGCTTAAAGGAGTCAAGAGATAAGTAGCGATTTCAATGAAGGACTCTCACTTGATCTTAGCTGAATGATAATAAATCTAAACAAAAGAAGAAGAAGTTAGAAACTTTAATAAATAAAATTTACTCAACCTATGTTTAGTTCAAATTTTGTAAAACTAATAAAAGTATCAATTATTGGAACAAAGAAGATGTTATTTCCTCATGTATCGTGTTTGATTTAGAAGAGAAAGATTTAATTGTGGAGGTAAGAATCACAAGGTATGATGACGAAATTGTTTAAGAGTTATCAATATAGAAAGAGTAGATGCTCTTTTAAAGCAATATCCACATATAGAGGAGGAACTAGAGATATAAAAAAAATCTAGTAATACTATTCTAATTGTTCAAATATTTGTGATAAAAGACATATTAGATTATCATGACTCGAGGGGGCTAGTTGTGGTAGTCGCCGTATACCGTACAAAGGATTGCAGATTGAATTCCCTTACAATCAACAATCCTTTTATATGATACACAAGGCTACAGCTACTACTAACTATCAAGAGTGTGCAAACTTAAGCAATATCATTTCATGATAAATAATAATATTATAAAAACATAACACATAGTCTATTTGTATAAAAGTTTACAGATATAGAGTCCGAAATGTGTTTGAAGTTAGACTAATATAAAAATTATATATTCAAATCTATGATTAATCAAAAGTACTCTCCGTCCTCATCTAACTCCCACACTAACCTCGTATAGAAAACTAATCTCAAGCATGCGACAGCCCGACTCCACAAAAAGGTCGGCTTGCGAAAGAAGACTACAAGGGTATAAGTTAACTAACTTAGTGAGATAATTTTCCTTTAACCATATAGCAAACAAGTCATACAATAGTTAGGTTCAACCAAATGAATACATAACAAACAATATGCCAACCAAATATATGTAGGTGACCAGGTATTGCATGCAACTTAGATTTAACACCCTTCGAAGTCAGAGTTGAAGATTCATTGGTACAGTCAAATCCAAGTATCATATTAGAACTTATTTCATAACAAAACTTCGCGTTTCATATTCAAAATGTAATGGTACATCCATTACTTGCTTTATCAAAATAAGTTTTACATATGATTATGAGTGGGTTCACGCAGCCCTCACTCATCCCTAAATGAAGGTCTCTAGACTTGATCCTTAGCTAGGCGGTTGGCGCCTCCAACGCCTAGTCATCCTATGAGTCGGGGTAAGGTCATATCGCACGTGTGCACTATACAAAATCAACAACAACCAATAATCAACCTACGTATGGCCTCTTGCTACCTCCGTGTAATGTGACTGCCGGAATTAGTTATGCAATGCATGATTTATACATAATCCAAGTTAACTTTTTCTAGTCAAATAAATTTAGTCTTATTTATTCAATAATCATTCTAAGCCACAAACAATCAATCTAGTGAATCTACTATGCAACAATCATTATATTATTGAAATTTAAAGTAAATTCACCATTAACAACAATTATCATGCACAAGCATAACCCAACCCCATACACATTCATTTATAAATCATAATTTATATTCACTAACTATAAGTATAAACAAGTATGGAATCATTAGGAAAAACTCACTCAGCTATAGCCAACCCAAGGGTCGTAGTAGTCTAGGGGTAACTTAGGGTCGATATCGAAGTCATTTGAGAATAATGAAAATTTTGTAAATTTAGGAATTTAAAGCTAAATAGTGTTATAATTTGTAAGGTTTACTTTACTTAGTTACGTGAAATTGTCGATTTGAGCTTTTTATTGAATCGAGTGTAATTTTTTTCGTTTTAGCTTGGATCGTTATGAACTTATAGTCTATTTTGATCATTTTCAAGCGTATTTTCTTGTAACGAGGTTCATTTTAAACGCTGTGACTCGTAATTTAAATTGTAATATAAAAATATCAAAAAATTATTATTTAATTTTAAAAATTATAAAATATTAATTTTTGCTTTTTCTTAACATATTTATGATTTAATAATTATTTAAATCATATATTCGATATTTTATTATTTTGAGCATATTTTCCTATTTTTTGGATTTTTAGCTTTATTATGATTATTATTATTATGACCTTTATTATTTTTATTATTTTTCATTTTCTTATTATTTATGTATTTCACGATTTATACATACATATATATATATATATATATATATCTACACCTTACATATTCATGAATTTAGTAAATATTATATATCATATATGCTAATACATATTTGGTATACTACTTATATATATATACTATACATTATATGCCTTATATATGTATATGTATTTATTGAAAATAAACATACTCTTATATACATATTCATATATTTGTATATTTGTATTTATACATATAAGTCTTACTTTTGTACATAAATATAAATACATACATATATATTCAGTATATATATATTTATATAGTATTTGTTATAAAATATGTATACTAGATATTATATATGTATTATATGGTGTATGCCGTATACCACCATACATATACTCTATATTATTCTTATATATATATGTCCTATATATATATATATTAGTACTATACTATTCTATATATATATTCAAAAATAATTATACATGGGTACATATATATATATATATATATATATACATAGTTTACGGTACACATACACACATGCACACACATATATATACTATAGTTATTTAATGAAAATACTTAATATTAATTATATGTATTCTTAAAAAAATACATAATACATACTCTTTCCATATAATATACTTATGTTCATACATGTATACATACATAGCCCAATACATGCATATATTATTCAATCTATGTATTTATGCAAATATACATATATTAGTAATGTTATATTTAAAGAAATACTATACAAATACTTTATTTATACATGTATATACTATATAACATACATCTAGAAAAAAAATATAATTTACTTGCCTATTAATTTAATTTCTCTTCTTCTTTTCCTTCTTTCTTTTTCCTTCTTTCCCTTACAGTTTTGCTTCCAGATTTTTGGTTTGTGCAGAATTTTTTTTTCTTTTTTCCAGATTTTTATTTGCTCCTTTTATTCACATGAGTAACTAGCTTAAAATGTAAGTTAAGATAATTTCCAATTAATGAGAACATGACAAAATTAATCATTTCCATTTCTCTTTTATTATATACTTAACACATGTCAATCCAATTCCTTAAGTGGGCTACTTCATTTTGCTAATTTTTCTTTGTTTTGCAGGATGTGGCAACAATAGGAAAAGGAGAAAAAAAAGAAAAGAGATAAATTGAAAAAGAATGAGAAAGAAAATAAAAATTAATAATAAATATATGTAATTTTTCGAAACATATAAATTATAACAATTCTCATCATAAATTAATTTTTAAATTTTTGTGAAATTTTATCAATTTAATCAATACCCGTTACAATTATAATTTTTACAAGTTATTGTGACAATTTCATTATAATTTCATATGAATAGGTGTTTTAGTCGAAAATTGCAATCGACTATAATTTTATCACTATTGAGTAATATTTAACTATTTTACAGGTTTATGTTTATAATTTTAGGGTTTCGAACAAATTCGGATTCAATTTTGATTAATGGTGCATAAACCAGTTTTAGGGTTTTAGTATGCGATTTAGGGTTTCGACCAATTCTTAGGGTTTCGTTATCGGTGTTATATTTGATTTATTAAACTTCGTAATTTTTTATTGTTACTAGCCTTATCGACTTATCGTACAGTTTAGGACACTCAAACTTGAGTTAAGGTTCAACTACTATTTTCCTAGAGTTTACATAGATGATTAAGGAAATTGTGTTAAAAGATAGAAGAATATTATCATGATGACTATATGATAATTTTGGAAGTTGAAGGTAAAATTCCAACAATATTTGTGATATACAAGTATGCAAATCCTTAATTTTAAGATAATAATTGACTTGTAAATTAAACTCAGCTAGTTAGAATTTAAGTTCTATAAATAAGAGAATAGAGTGATAATTGACAAACACTCCTAAGAAAGAAGATCCATTGAAGTAACCAATAGTACAAGAAAGGTATGAAGTAATACACTTCATATAAGCAATTGTAATAGGTAATCCAATAGAAGAATGACAAATCTGATATGGTTAATTCATTGTTGTTGAGTCTCTTGTCATGTTAACCTTATTAGTATATTCTATCATGTTGAGTCTTGTTAAATAATAAGTTCTTTTCAATACTATCACTCTTGCTGAATCTGTTAGTTAAAAGTCACATTTATTCTTATCAAGTCGGGTCAAGTCAAATTGAGTTGATCTAAAATGTCAATCATCTCAATTGAATATGAGATAGAGAAAAGTAAAGATTTGTCAAATTTATTTCTATTGATCCTATGCTAAGCTACATAAAGAAAGAAATGAGAAGCTATAGCAATGGCATAGTCATTATAAGTAGAAGATTATAGATGAGAGAAAGAGTGATGATATGAGGTGAACTTAGAACTACTGATGATCACAAGTAAAACTTAAGAATCAGTAAAACAAGGAATAAATGGAGGATAAATCAACAAGAGAATTTGTAACGTTATAAAGATAAGTCATAAGGTAGTACAGTTGCAATGATGAAATAAGATATCATTGATATTAAAGTATGGAATGCAAGGGAAGAAAATGGGATTGAGAAATTGAAAAGGAATTTCAAAGTTATGAGGCAACCTATGAAAATACTAGATAATCAGGTTCAAAAGTCAAGGAAGTTGAGATATGGGATGAAGGTCTAAATTTAGAAACTACTGTAGAACATAATGTAGCGAAGATAAAGCATTACTTGTAGTTCTTCTAATTATTAGGATAGTAAAATTCTGATTATCAAGATAGTAAAAGAATATAAGCAGTTATTTTTTGTTAATTAAGTAATACGCAGACATACAATAGTTTTAAGGACGAAGCTATTGTAAGAGGAGTCAAAATGTAAGCCCTGCAATCAAGTGTTTAGCATTCGGTCCGTAAAATTTAGGGTAATCAGATAAGTTATCTGATCAAGTCTAAATATTATAACAAAGTTAGAAATAGTAGTAAAAGTGATCTTATAAGTTTGGATGTAGGAGAATAAATAATAAAATAACTAAATATTATAATATTAAGTTATTTGTATATTACCAGTTATTTATCAAAAATGCGTAAAATAAGTTCTGATAATTAAAAAATTGATAAAGATAAATTTATGCACACTAAAAATCATAAAATAACGTGAATAATATTTAGGAGCATTTGCTTATACTAAATATGTATTTATATATAGATAAAAATACGCGAAATTACTTAAAATACCTAAACTAAGCTAAAATAACACTAAATAATTAAATAAAATTCAAAAAAATTATAAAAAAAAATAAAAATACTAAAAAAATGAGGAATGGTTTGGAAATGGGGTGTAGCAACCTAGAAATGGAAGATGAAAATTTAACCAATCAAAATTAGCATAGAAAGCAAAATGAAGAAGAGATAAGGGACAAATGGCATAATTTAATTCATAATCACAACTAAGTAGCTTTATAAATTAAAAGATGACCATCTGCAATTCATTTGGCTAGTTTAGCATTAGAAAATAAATAAATAAATAAATAAAGAGAGGAGAGAAGAGAGAAAAAACTAATTTTAGAAAAATTAGACAAAATAGTGTGCAATTAAGGCTTATAAAGGGATTGCACATCCGATGACCACCTGGAGAGGAACAATCACCACCACTAAATAGTAAACCCTACACCTAGACTGCGGACAAGGGTAGAGTCACTACTGGTGGCTAGAAGTCCTTCAACCGGTGACTTTTGATTTTCTTTTCAAATTTGTTTAATTTCTTAAAAATATTAAATATATTTGAAAAATTATGAAATTTAGTATTGTAGGATATTTTAGTATGTAGATTTAGGGAAAAGATGTCAATTTGATAAATTTAGGTCTTAAGATATATTACTCTTAAGAAATAACTAAACCTGAGCTAGTATTCGATTTAGATTTAAATGACCTTAATTATATAGTTTTGACTTCAAAATTTTTATATAAACTATTTAGGATATACATTATAGTACTATGAATATTTTTTATTAAATTTAATTTTTTTAATTTTTACTTAATTTTAAGGCCCTAAAACCATGCATAAAAGGTAATATTTGAGCTTAATTTTGTAATTTAATAATAATTTGGTGAAAATTCTGATTTAGTATGAAATTGGGTGTTTTAGGGTGTTAATTGCTAATGTAGTACAATACTGGTAGTGTTTGGAGTGCTAGAAGTATGCATTATATGGATTATGTGATGACTAATGGGTAAAATAATATAATTAAGCTAATTTTGTGATTTGGGAATTACTTAGGTATAAATTCTGATTTAGAGAATAATTAAACATTTTGATATATTATTAGTGGTGAAAGATGATATGTGTAGTGTAAGAAGTACTAGATAGATGATATAAGTGTATAAAATGTAACGATACATAATGTATATATAGAAATTAAATGGGTAGAAAATATTAAGTAAAAATTTATTGTATTATAATAATAAGAGTATAATAAGAATCTTACATGAAATATAAATTTAGATAATCATATGAAAAATAATAATAAGAGTATAATAAGAATCTTATATGAAATATAAATTTAGATAATCATATGAAAAATATAAATTTTTCTCACATCGAGAGCTAATTTGATAGTTAAATTAAGAATTAAGTATACCATATGAATTAGAATACTTGTTAGAGGCTAAATATGATAAGCTTAGGTAAGTTAGGATCGATACATTACTGTATTTTAAAACACTATTTTATAATACTTGGAGGCTTGGGATTATATTTGATTATGTTTGTTAGGTTATTGACTATGCACATACTTATGTGTATATGTTTCTAGATGTGATTATATGATTTTGATTTAATGTTTTGGATTGAAATTTATATGATTTGTATGAAATGCCTAAACAACTTAAATTGAGTTTAACTAAATATATGACTTGTAAGTCTAAAACGGACTTGCATAGCAACCAAATAGGGGAAACGTTTATGGTTCTCCAACCAAATACCAACTCCTTTGAAAGGAATAGCGATTGATGGCATTATTGGTCTATTCTTTATCCTTAGTTGAACTAAGTAATAGGAGAAGAGGTCACGACAAGAGTAAAGTTAATAGTTTGAAGGTAGTCGTGAGAGGAGTAGTGCCTCAATTACAGAAGCTTACGTTTAGTCGTGAGCTGTTGAAATATACGCTAAACTCCTTAACCTAGATTAGAAGTGGAATAATTTCTCGAATCTCACAATGGATTGAATAACGACGTGCAATGGCCTTTGCTTATACATACATTGCATCTAACTAATTTGGTTGATAATCCTGTTTATGTTTGATTTATAGTTTTGAGTCTCTATCTCAACTTATTAAGCAATTGGTTGCTCATATCTCTATAAATGTTGTTGCAAAAACTAATTAGGAAGCGGTTTATAATTATCTTGAAGCTAGTAATTGCTGGATTTTAAGGAAGTAAGGATGTAAAACTAAAGGATCAGTCTCACACTCAAAGTTTAGGTCTTATCTTTAAATCTCTTTATATCAATATACATATTACTTAAGTGAAGTAAGATTAGGATACTAGATCTTATAAACATTACTTAAGATATTTAAATTCAAGTTTATATTTCTCCTATTTTTATAGATAATTAACATGTTTAATTTATGAATTTTTTACTTCAAAATAGGTTAGTTGCGGTTGCTTTGTATAAATTAAGTCTAAGATAATAGTTATAATGTCAGCTTGTATCTTAAAATGGTTTACACGACAAGACTATTACAACTTTACTACTTTAAGGTGTTACAATGAATGCCCAAAATCTTCCTCTTAATTACCTTGGATGTCCTCTTAATACAAGTTGGAAGAACAAATAGAGTTTCAATGATATATTTGAAAAGGTGTCTAATAGATTGAACAATTGGGCAAATCCTTAGCTTTCTACCAGTAGTCGTATAACCTTTATCAATAGTGTTTTACCTTCTCTTCTACTTTACATCTTTTAGCCTATTTAACCTCCTAAGTAAGTCATCAAGTATGTTTTCTAACCTTCTTCTGTGGGGTAGGGGTTCCAATGTTCAGTGATCTACATAGTGGGCTTTATGGGAAAAGATGTCCTTCCCTATTAAGGAAGGTGGTTTAGGTGTTAGAGCTTCAAGGGATTTATCTAAAGCCTTTAAAGCAAAACTTTGGTAGCAGTTTAGAACTGAATATTCTTTATTTTCTATCTACATGTATTCTAAATATTTGAAATGCCTCCCTATTGAGGAAGGTAGTTTAGGTATTAGAGCTTTAGGGGATGTATCTAAAGCCTTGGAACCAAAACTTAGTTAGAAGTGTAGAACTAAATATTTTCTATTTTCTATTTTCTATTTGCATACATTCTAAATATTTAAAAGGTAAGCATCCTATAGAAATTATAACTTCTCATGACTGCTCACCTCTTTGGAAAAGACTCCTAAAGGCTAGGGAATGCATTAAGAAACAAAATTTCTTTGGTCTTAGAAAAGGAGATACTAGTTTCTGGTTTGATAAGTGACTCCCTCAAGGGACCTTATATTCATTTTCTAGAGTGAGTTCCTCATGCTTAAGGGTCAATGATTTCTTTTATTAATGATTGCCCTTAATGGCCTATTGATCTCGTTTAAGATATCTTATCTATTAATGTGAAATAAGATGTTACTCAACTCTTTAGATGTAATCTTTAGATGGGGCTTTCTCTATCTCTAGTGCATGGATTGAATTTAGATTTAAGGTAGAAAAGCATGATCTTGGCAAATGTTTTTTGAATAAATTTATCCCTTTAAAGATATCATTCTTTATGTGGCAAGTTATTCATTGTTTTGTCCCCACTAAGGATAAGCAATATTTATGAGGTCGTGCTCTTACTTCTCAATATGTATACTGCCTTAATGATTATAAGGTAGCTGTTCATGTTTTCCTGTAGTGTGATTATGCCATGAATGTTTGAAAGTGTCTAGCTTCATACTTTGGTATTATTAATCTTCTAAGCATTTCTTCTATAGATGTTTTGATTAAAATCTGGAGAAACAAAGTAGGAAACCTTAATAATCATATTAGAATTTTTGTGCCTATTGTTACCATTTGGAATTTGTGGGGAGAAAGAAATAATCAAAAGCACAAAAACATAGCTAGGCCTAACAATATTCTTGTTAGCTATATTATAGAAGACCTTATCAATATGGGGAGTGCCTATCCCCTTACAAGTCACTAAGTTAAGCATGATGAGGATTTGTTTGCTCCTATCATTAAGCCTTTGAGGAGAAAAAAGATTTATTCTCTATCTTAGAAGTGTCCAAAAGAAAATTATGTCAAATTAAATATAGATGGGAATCTTAACTAAGAAAAGGGCGATGGTGGTAGTATTCTTAAGGATAGCAATGGCAATATAATTTGGTGTTTTGGTTTTCCCTTAAGTAAAAATTCTATTGACTCTACTGAATTGATGGCGTTGAGAAAAGGTCTTAAGTTTTGCAAGCACTTTAATATTAATAAAGTCCTTTTACAAATAGAATCTAAGGTTGTAAGCAGGTAGATTATGACAAATGTAACTAGGTGAGACATATGAAATGACATCTCATGGATGAAGACATTACTTAAAGAAATTTAGGGTATGGCTAGTCACATTTGGGGAGAGAGAAATGTAGCGGTTGATTGGCTCACAAAGTAGGCTAGAGATAGTCAAAGTGATTTCTTTTTGTTGAACACTAGCCAAATAGATGCTCAATTAAAGAGGATTATTATATAGGATTAGACGGGATTAAGAAGCTTCAAAATTATTAATTGTTACTTTTATCGAGTCTTACTGTTGCTATGGTTTAAGGTATACTTATTTACTTAGATGTTATTTTGGGAGGAACTTTCCCCTAAGATTTTCCTTTTCATCTTAATGGTTTTTCAAGTGATGTTGTAAGGGGAGTAGTACTCCCTTATTTATTTATTTATTTTTTATTCGCAAGTATCTAGGATCTTGTAATTATGAGAGATCAAGTCCATGCTCCCCCTCTCTTTCTTGTACTTCTTATTTATAATTAATAAAATTTGGGACTAGCATCCCCCATCCCTTCGTGTATGGGGTTTACTACTAAAAATAAATAAATAAAACACTAAATAAAGAACTTGGTTTATAAATCTAGATTTTTAAACATATAGACTTGCATAGCTTTCACTTGGTTAATTTTATTGAATAACTTTTTTTAGGTTCTTCAATAGGTTCTTAAATAGCTTAATTTAAATGCCCAATAATGTTAACTACCCAGAAGTTTAACACTAAGGCTAGGCTAGGCTAGGATATCGGTACTAGGATATCATGTACACGAGCATAGCATACTTATGTTATATTTATTTCCTTATTGGAGCTCAAAGTCATGCTCAGTCACAATACCAAATCAAATACAACGAGTAGTGGTGTCTTGAGCTAAGCCTTGGCTAAACCTTAGAAATCTTGTTGAGGGTGCTATAACTAAACAACAACCTATTATACAATTGTAAGATGATTTTTGCTTGTATTATTGTTTTGCTATTTACTCTCATATAGTAATATGAGGCAAATGCATCTATCGGTTTAAAATATAGCGGATATAAGTCCAAGTAGTGATCTCTTAGGGACTAATATGATTACTATCACTTCACTCTTTTCCTAATATCTAACATAATAATATTAGTTGAGAAATAAATTCAAGAAAATTAAATTTAAACGAAAACTGATCAAACTAATATGCAACATAAATAAAAATTAAAGATGTTGATAATGCATGAACTCAGTATTCAATTATTAATTACCCTAGAATAATGAAATACATATCAATCTCATCCTAATTAATTAGATTGTGGAAATTGCTAAATTATATTAATATCTCTCTTGAGATTATTAATACCTAACTATAAGATAATTAATTGAAATCTCTTTCTAATTAAAAGCTCTAGAATTGCATTAATGATATGTGAATTCTATTATTAGGTTTTACCTTAATCCAAAGGAATTACTATAGCCTATCTCTGTCTACACTAACTCCTTCTAATTACACTAGATTTATTTATATATATCATCTCTTAATATCTATACATGAAATCAAACAATAAAGAAATACACTAGTAATATTAATTCAAAGTAGTAAAAGAACACGCAATTAGATCATAATTAATTAGAAATTATTGATTGAAAAGAAAAGAAAACTAATTGTATAAATTATGGTTCACAATAATTGAATATTAAAAAGAACTAGTCTAAAACATTGCAAAAATAAAAAGAAATAAAGAAGAAAAGAAGAAAGAAGATGGATCTCTAAAATCTTAAAATCTAGATAAATGACTGCAATAATAATATTTTTACAAAGCCTTTTTATTTATATATAAATATATCTTCATCATATCTTGCAATATCTTCTCACTTATCTTTTTATTTTAAGTCTTCAATTTGGATAGCTTTGAAAAAAAAGATGTGCACGATTTGGACATTCGATTTGTCTAGACATGGTTACTTCAATTTGAACATGGGCCAAGATGATTGCTTTGAATGGCTTTGGATTTCGCATGGAATGTGTGGGCTTCACTGGTAATTCAATGTACATGATGGTTGGTCATGGATTTCCAATTTCGTCTGACGTGGAATATGATCTTGACCATGGCTTGATTTGTAAACAAAATGTCGATTTGAATGCTTCAAGACGATATTTGAGTCATTGACGCTCATATGTGGAAATTGTCTTCGATTAACAAGGACTTTAGCAATTAAGGACGGTTGCTTCCATCACACGGTGGCATGATATTTGGTGAAATTCCAGTGTTGTCAAATCCGAACCGAAAGGTTAACTAGAGAATGATAAGAAGTTAAGGAACTAAGCTAACCAGAGATCAAATTGGAATTGAATTGAGTTCGATAAAATTATTATAATATAATTTATATTTATTTATAATAGAATAAAATTACTTACATTCTTGAGAATTCAAAGCTGAGAGCTTTTTATAATTTATTTTTTGTTTTTTTTTGTCAACATTTATTCTTTTAATAAATTGGTATATTTTTTTAGAAAATATAAAAAAAAAGATAATATATTATAACTTAGAAAAATCAAATGGGTTTTTATAGAAACCGAGTTGGATCAATTGGTAGAACTGAGGTTACTATCAATAAGGGCCAAATAGGTAACTTAGACAGATTTTATGGACGGGTTAGGTCCAACCAAGTGGAGTTTGGAGGGTCGACCCAAGTTCAATAATTCTGCTAAATCCAAATGTATTGTATGGGCTTGGAACATGATATTAGGTTGGAAAGTCATGCATGGGATTTGAACATGGGCTATATTTGGATTTCAATTAGATGAAACACATCTGTGTGACATGACTATATCAAATAGTCACAAAACTTTCTAATCTTTATTTTATTTTCAATACAACCTCGACATAATCATGTCAAATGATGGTGTAACTTTCTGGTCATTTTTCCAAATAAACCGACACAACCTTTAACATGATATCGTCAATTGATTATGTTGATCTTCAAAAACTCATAATTCTTTCGATTCAATTCCAAATCAAGTAAAACTTAATTCATTTTCTTTCCTTTCTTCTCAATAATTCCATCAAAACCTGAAAACAAAATACTTTCTAATTAAGTATCAAATATCTACAAAATACTCACAAAAATATCAAAAGCACTAGTAAAGTAAAAACCCATTAATGAACATATGTAATAAAAAACTCAGTAAAAACCCATTAATGAATATATGTAATAAAAGCACTTATCATTCAATAATATGTTGAGGGCATAAATATGTTTTCTCTTAGGTTAAAAGACTGTAGTAGGCACTAGGGAGTCTTTTGAGAGCGCTAAAAAAGTCAACTACCTTGAAAGATATCAAGGAAGCTGTAAATGTAAAACGGGGGGAAAAAATAGACTTATACTTTTGGTTTCTCAACTTTTGTGAATATTGTATATAGTTTGTAAATTCTGAATTTAAGGCTGAACTCATGATATGGTGAGTTATAATGATTAAAATATCCTAAGTAATGTTGTGTAGGTTCTATCTATGATGTTGCATTCTATCCTATGACAAAACGAGTCACAATAAATTTTTCTAAAAGCTTTTGCCCTCTTTATCACTACTCTATAAATATATATCAAATAAACATAAGCAATGGCAAACTTTGAGAGCAAATAAAATTTCAATGTGAAAAGGAATTTGAAAAAAAAAAATGACATTCAACAACAAAGGAAAGCCATTCTCGGATGCTTTTTCTTCCCTCTTTCCAGATATGAACAATAACTGGATCTTTTCATTTATTGGTCGCTACTAAAAACGTCAGTGACTTTACTACTTTCTGATTTATCTGAAGACATATCCTTATCAAAGGAGGAATATAATGCCTCTTTGTCATCAATCAGTCCCCTTGATATGTCTTGCTCCCCACCAAAGAGTTCGTCATAGTTTTGAAATGTTACGTCTACATCAGGAATGTTGAAATCATCATTGTCAATAATCTTTTCACAAACATCCAGATCTTGCATGAAGTGAGGCCATAACTGCACCCACAATCATTAATATTCACAAATTAAGATTTGAATAGATTGACCAAATAATAGATAAGCATATATCAAACAATAAGGGATTTCGTTTAATTTTAGTGGCTATTTCATGTTGGTGGTTATAGCAGTTAGATTTTACGAATTAACATTCGCATAACTTGTTACCATTGCCTGACGTATTATTTAACCAAAAAAAAAAAAATGAATAATCAATCCCCAAAACTAAAAATTTATCACAGAAGAATAATCTCATTTATATCAGTTTAAATTTCAGTTCTTATATAAAGCCTGAACGGTCATAATTTCATCAAAATTTAGGTACAAAGTATTATTAGCATATTAATTACTGTACCATTGGACCAATTCCCAAAATAAAGTATTAAACTATGTCCTTTAATTTGTTCTCACTCAATATTAGAAATTTAACTCCGTTAACAGAAGGCTACTATACTCCGTCATCCTAAATATATTGTACCTTTCACCTTTACTAGGGGTTAACTAGTATATCCTGAGTAAGATAAGATTTTATTAGTATTTTATTCAAAATGTATAGGTTTTTGAAATTTTAGAATTAGAACTTATTTGGTAACACTTTGAAACTGCCGTTGATCCATTTTGAAACATGAATCTTATAGAATCTAAAAGGTATAAGGTATCATACAAAGCATATAAATTTTTCTATTATATTTTTATAATATTAAATTCTAACGTAAATTTTTTATATTCTAAACCTACTAATATCTCAATAACAAACTATTCATGCAAATCTTACGACGACTTACACTCCACAAGTTTAGAAAAAGTACATTAAAACTCTACTTGATATACATCCTAAATAAAAGTAACATTACAAAACAAAACTAACAAAATAATACATCTATGAAAAAAGCACACCCTCTGTCATTACATACCTTATAGTCTATTAAAAAGTTTAGTTTACTTAATTAAAATATGTAACACCAGATCTATTACAATAAGTTTATAAGTACATTATCTAATGGAAAATATAACCATAAAGGTAAAATTAATAATGAAGAAGAAACAATATAAGAGAGATGGAAAACGAAAACATAGATAAAAGACATGGGAAGGTGGCAAAAATCATTTAGGAAATTCCATATGGTTTCTTATGGATTGTTGGTTTGGGCCACACACACATATATATATATATATTGTCTTTTTAATAGAAGTTAGAAAGTAAAAATATATTCGGATTTTAAATTCATTATTATTATTATTATTAAATGACTTTTATATGATATGGATAAGGTATCCTTAGACTTGTAACTTATACACCTTAAGATACAGGTTCTTGAGGAGGGTATTGAGGCATTATACCGATATCCTACCTTGTAAGGATAGGTTTTCAAAAATTGTATTTGAAATTCAACTTAAGACCCTTAATATCCACTTAAGTCCCTTATATGATGGGTAAAGTATAAAATCTTACTCGTATTCTACTCTATTAGTATAACTATATAAGTTCCCAAATATTTTAAACCAAAACCTACCTTATAACATATCGAAACCATTATGAAACCAATACTTCGTAAAACTTACAGGACACAGGTTTCTTATCTTTCCATTAATTTCAACGCATACATTTATTTAATAGTGAATTCTAGTTATAATTTTTTATGCTAGAGGACTACTTTTCATACTTGATTGATAGTTTTATTTGTGTATTTGCTAATATCTTCGTTTATTTTCATGACATTGCTATTGCTTGGTGACAATTTAAAAGCAATTTTTTTAATCTTCCATTATATGGAAAGGTCACACTTGTAAACAGCTAAAAGACATGAATACTTGAATTTTATCTATTCAAAAAACTAAACCTAACCATACTGAATCATAAAATATGGTTATTGAGATTTGAGAGATACAAGAGAGAAACAACTTTACGCTTAGGATCCTATCTTATGGCTTAGCCATTTTCTTTTTCTTTAGTAAGATATTTCTTACTCGAAAAATTGTAGTATTATTATTTATTTTTTATTTATTAATATTATTTGATAATTCTTACAAGGTGGATGCTAGGTATCTTGGAATTTATGCCTTATATACCTGTACCATGCTCTATGAAGTAGATCCTAAAAAATTGCTACTCAAAATATATCTTATGACCATCAACACAGATATATAACTTACTCAATCAAGTAAGGTATGGATAAATACTTTGTATAATAAGGTTACATATTTATTCTTATTGGAACCTACCTAATTGAGCAAAGCATTATGGAACATAATATACGATAAGATTACTTGTTAACTGCTATCATTTATACAATAGTTAATGGGCACAATGGTTGATTATGAAACAATAAATTTCCTTAGAAAGAATGACAAGAAAAAAAACTATAAATTGCATTATATTAGACCAATATCATTTCTCTCTTTATTTAAAACATTTGAAATTATCTATTTCGAACTAATTAAGTATATATATTATTGCGTAAATGATTTCCAATGACAAACCAGAAAGTTCGGATTAGATTGCAAAGACTAAAAAGCATACAATTGCTATATTTTGTCATTTTTTCATTTCCCGTGCAATTTCCTAATGATGCGTGGTAAATTTCTTGCATAAATAAAAATAGTTAAAAAAAAATTAAGCAAGATTGTCTAAAGTTTCTTACCGTAGTTTTTCTTTTCCCTTTTTCTGAGAATAACTTACAAGGAAAAAAGTTATAAGTCGAATTGTGAACTTTGAATTTATAAGAGTCCATAATAATTCTTGAGGTTAATGTCATATAGTATACTTGAACTTTGGATCATTTTATAATTAAATATTATTATTTTCGAGTGTGCAAGTATGTAACTAAACTTTGAGGCATGCTGGCTTAAGAACCCAATGGGTACCTAACGTGTATCCTAAAGCAACTAGGATCCATATTATCTTTTGAATTAGAAAACAAAAAATGATAAGCAATTTTCAAAGTTGTTACCGACACATTTCTTCTGTAATAAATTAAAATGTAAATAGAAAGTTTAAAGAACTAAATTGAGAACTAAATCAAACCAAATATAATGAAACCGTAAAATACGGTCTTTTGTGTTTCGATTCATTTCATGGTTTAGCTTGAAGGGTTGAATTGAACTAAATTACTTTAACTCAAGTTGAACTGCTTCTTGTTTAAAAGAAAAAGGTAGCATATTTTGATTTTTGAATGCCAGTGTATATACCCAGCTTGGCTAAGCCTTATGTGGATAAAAAAGAATATAAGAAACTGAAACTGAATCTTAATCCTAAGACATTAACTCTTACAATCCCAATCCTCAACAACTACACTTCTCTATTTCACTCCATACATAGTAACAATCACCTTAGACTGGACTTTTACCCTTTAATTCACTTCTTCAACTATTCACTCTTTATCTTATCTTAGTCTCAATCTTCTCTTTTAGTTTCTCCTTAACCTTTGAGCTAGTAGAAGCTAATGTTTTCTATGTGTATAGTCCCTTTCTTCTCTATACTTGCTTATTAAGTATTGCAGATGATCTAATATGGTACTTATAAGATAATTTGGGTACTAGGTAGAGCTCATTTGAGGGGAATTGTCATGCATTATTTTTTTTATTTTCATATGCACATATATGGTTATAGTCTACTTATTCACTTTTTACTTTAAATGTTGTATCGAATTATGCAAGATGTGCATTGTATATAACAAGATATGATCAAAATAATTAAGTGTTTTTTAAAGTGGTCAAACCGAAGCAAACCAAATTGTACTGTATTTTAAGTGCTTTGGTTCAAAACATTGAGTTATTAAAATTAGCTTGGTTTACTAAGGATCTGAACCAAATTGTTTAGTTCAATTTGATATGTGAACAAAATTAAACCAAACCATATAGCAGGTAGCATATGTAAGCTTCTTTACCAAATCAAAATTGTCTAAAATGCAACATAGAAAAAACTTTTCTTTTTCTTTCTCCTAATCTTAACCCAACCATAAAGAGATAGTTGCTACAACATTTAAGCAAGATTTTTTCCTCACTACCTAAGAAGACATGACCACAACAACTAAAATTTCCGAATACTCTAAACCCATAACCACCACCCCAATAATACTAATCTTGCCTAACCACGAGTTGATACCTACATCACCAACTATCAACTATAAACTCCTAATGCTACATCTCCCTTAATGTAAGGCTAAACTAGTACCCCTAATTAACTATTGCAACTTACACCATGACCAATGCAAACCATGAACCTAAAAATCATTGTTACATTTTATTTATTTATATAAAAAATGCCATTATATTATACTACTTTATTTGTATAATTATATATAATATATATATATATAAATACACATTGTATTGTATACAAAATATATATGATATATAAGTGTAGGTAAGGTTATTGTAGGTAATCAATTACATACTATGCACGTGATGGATGATCTTGGAGATCACTTGACCTGGGGATACTTATATGGATGTAATAGAGAGATTTGTGAGAGGAGGAACAAGTAAACTCAATCATTCGTGTATGTGTGACAAAAGATGAAGTCTTGTATTTTTTAGTACTCTTGATTCGCTCTTCACAAAATAGCTTATTTGATCTTTCGTGGAGTAACTTCAACAAAGCTTACATGTTTGTCTCAAGCTAGCCAATGTTTAGAATAATCCCAAATGAGAAGAGAAACCTCTTATTTATAGATTTTAATAGTAAGTTTCATCCATTTGATTACTTTGGGATGGATGGCTAAGATCTGACATTACTAACAACCATTAGATGATTGAGATCTAGCATTACTGACAACCATCAAATGGCCTTAAATAATCCAATGGTTAGGATTCACTCATTCTCTTCATATGGAACATGAGTTTGGGCTATCGGCTCTAGATAGGTCCAATGACTTATAATAAAAAAAATATAAGCTCATAAATAATAAGACAAGCCCATAACTCTTGTTTAAGTCCAAATAGCTCCTTTTAAAACTGAACAAAGTCTAAACAAGCTTAGAGAGGCCACTTTTAAGCCAACTTTTCTCACACGAGTCAATCGAGTAAGGCTGTGAGTAGCATAACTGGTCTAACGATCCCTATTTCAAACCTACCAAACCATATCTCCTTAAAACATACCTAGTTTAGTTACATTTCCTAAATCCTACCACTAACCCATTAAATTGGTTCATGACATTAAAATTAGGCTAGAAACCTAATTACCGAAATAGTCCTCTACAATATGTATATAATGTACATTGTAATATAACATAATATAGCATATAATGTATAATAATTTTTTTTAATTGTTTGAGTAAGAACAAAGCAATAGAAAAACAAAAAAAAAAAAAAAAAAGGAAAAAGTCAATTCATGAGTCCTTAAATTAGCCTAGGAACCAACAGGCTAAAGTGAACTAGCCTTAGCCAAGCTAGTTACGGTTCATCCTATTAGAGAACCTTGGCCCAATAGTTTTGGGCCAGTCCAGGCTTATCCCTAAACCTATATATACACATCTATCAAGGTTTTAGATATGTAGACATAAAAGGGCTTAAATACCTATTATGTTCAAACGAGGTAGTACATGAACTTTAGTTCAAATAAAATCTAAATTCTTAGTATAAATGAAGTATTATTACACACTTCATTCTAGCTAGAAAAATTAGATTAATATACTATTTGTATTTGGTCGCTTCAAATGGTCTTGGTACCAACTTAGATCTAACACATTTCCTATATAAAACACTTCCAACACTTACAAATCTCAAATCTACTATTATTAGCTGTCTTTTCAACAAGTTTTTTTTATTCATCTTATTTTTTTTCCCAAAATTTCCCAAATGATGTTATATGTTAAAACACTTGTAAAGGTAGAATAGCAAATCTGAATAACAAACTAATTGATATTGAAAAGAGGATGATAATATTTCTAGGGCATACCTAATAGCCTTTTATAGTATTTTGTGTCTTTAAAATACTTTTATTAGTCCACATTATTTCAGTTGTATGACTTTTGAAATCTTTATAAAAATATGTATCTAGAATTAAAAAAAATAAAAAGATAAAAAGGTAAGATAAGTTCCGACTTCAAATTGTAAAACATTTATCTATATTTATATCTATAACATCGAAGAGGGGTCTCTATCCTAACAACTAGTAAATAACTGCTTACTCATGATACATGTGCATGATTATTTGTGATGGAACTCGACCAATGCAAAAATTTACCTAAGTAGACATAATTATTGTGGTATATATTATTGCTATTCTATAGAAATAGTATCCATGGGTTCATAAATATTGCATGCTACGCGTTATGTATATATTTATATGTATATGTAATGTGTAATATTAATAAAATTTGAAGTGTGAAAATTTAATTAATATGCATAAAAAGTAATGCTAAATATATATATATATATATATATATGTATTATTAAAGCTTACAAGGATTTAAGCAACTGTCATTTATTTCACTTCCTTAAAATTATTTATTTACCATCTATTTAACATTATTTAATAAAAAATAACTAATATAAAATAATCTATTAAAATTATAAATAATAAATATATATGTTACTTTCCCTTTTTTCTCTTTTCTCGCAATCCTTCTTTCTTTCTTCCCAATAATATCTCTCGACGCATTATGTTACTTATCCTCATGATCTCCACGATATTTCTCTCTCTCTCTCTCTCTCTCCCCCCACAATGTTTCTCTTTTTATTTTCCCTATTGAATCCATTTTCAGTCTTTTTTCCAATTTCTTAGTATCTCTCTGCTACATATATTAAGCAACCTAATGAGATATTAATAAATAAATATATAATTAAATTTAAAATTATCTATATAAAAATATTTTGAATCCTATATAAATTATATTTCACAATTTAAATTTAAAATTAACTCATTCCATTTAAAAATTTGGAAAACATATTTTAATTATTTTACACCCATTGCATGGTCTGCTTAGTATGTACATATATATATATATCCCTCTCTGTCTCTCTCTCGGTATGCAAGATGCTCTCCCCTATTGAAGCAGAGTTGTTGGGATACACACCACCCATAATGCTTTCCGTTACGCAAGCAGGAGAAGTAAATTAACTACAAGTTCCGGGTAACTATGTCGTTGTTTATCATAATTTGTGTTTCTCCAGGCGGAAACATGTGAATGTGCAAGCAATTTAATCTACTATATTTCTACAAATAAAAGACAGAGAAAGAGATACATCTAAAACGCAGAGAGAGAGAGAGAGAGAGGGGAGTTTTTTTGTATTTTACTTTTCCCCCCTCAATGAACGTGGAGATCCTAAACAACATTTAATATTTTATATAATATGCCGTTAATATTTTTCAAATGTTATTTCTCACCTCAGACTTTTATAATATAAAAATACAGGTACATAGGTTTAAATATATATTAATTTAAAGTTACAATATAGGAAGTTCAATTAAACAGTTAATATTTTAGGAAATACTATGAGATAGGACAAACCTAAAGCCCATGTTATCATCTCTCATAACTTAACCGCAAATAAGAACCTCTCGCAAAATCAGGCCAAAAAGTTCCAGGTTAAACCTTTATATATATATATATATATTTAACGATTCCAGTTACAACTACTTAAATATAAGTGCAATTGCAATCAAAATCTGAACCCTTTGGGAGAAAAAAAAAAATCTAAATCTAAACCCAAACTAATTTATGAATTCACACGGAAAAATAACTACACCAAACTCTAACTTATGCCAAAATTAGAAACCAAAACATCGTTTACATCATCTTATAAAGAAAATTCCATAATAAGACCACTAAATTGTGCCTTTTTAGCCAAAGAGAGGAAAACATTAATTCAAAACATGGAACTAGTAATTCTTGTATCATCCAATATTTAAATGAAATTTCAATCAAAATAACTGTAACACCCCAAACCAAAATCAATGAGTAATTAAACTAATAAATACTAATAAATCAATTTTAACTACTTGTCTCAAAAGTTTCAAGTTTGTGTTAACAAGTTATTCAAAATTATAACCTTATAAACTACTACCACAACTTTCCATAATTCATGTGGAATACTTAATCATGAGGTCTTATAATATTTCTCTATTAAACACACGACATCCTTGTCACGAGACCTTACAATTAGATCCAAATCTTTTTCTTCTTTTCAATGTACGATTCGGATCACTCACTATCTCTAGATCATCTTGGAAGTATATAAAAAATCATACCTTAGTGATACTCTTTACTGTTTTCGGACCTCTTCTCTAAATTGGAACTAGATCCAAATCTTCCTCCTATTGATAGGGAATCTACTCTGATACCATTTATAACGCTTTAAGCAAAAAACAAATAATAGCCAAGCTAACAAATACTAATGGGTCAATTTCAATACTTGATCCAAGAATTTCAAATTTATGTTGATAAGGTGTTCGCAATTATAATCTTTTAAACTAATACCACAACTTTTCATAATCCATATGGAACAATTAACTATAGGTCTCACAATAACTTTTCTAAAAATATGAATCGTGAATACCTAGAAAGAGCCATAAAAGTTTAGTTTTAGATTAGTAGATAAACTTGAACTTCACAAAAAATAATTGTAAGAAGAGAAATTACATCCTAATTATGATTCCATACATTAATTTGAGCTACACATATAGGTGAAAAGAAAAAAATATGATGAGCGATTGATTGTTAAATTTTATAAAATTGTTCGCATATGGTGTAGCGTTATGTGCATTTGTATGTAGCACTATTACTTCTGGCCTTCATAGAACACCTATAATAGGACTATTTCAAAATGTTTCAAATCCAAAAAGAATTTGGACGAAAAATATAAAGACTTATGTGCTTACTAGATAATAAGGAGATGCGATAAGTTAGCGCAACTTTAGGTTTAAGATATGATGAATGGTTGTTGACCAAAACGAGTATTAAAAGTTTTAGTTAAAATTTATTTCCTATTAACACATTTTCCCACCATCATTATCCCCAAGCAAAAGATATTACCAGTGTCTTTTTCCAATGATCTACCACTAATGTTTTGTATGCTAGATCATACAGATGCTGAAAAAGGAAACTTGGACAGTACTTTTCGTAAAAAACTGGAACATAAGTGCAATTACCCCTGACTTCATCATTATAGTCTCGCTAAACAAGTGAGACTGCACAAGAGAAGGACCGAAACTGTTTTTTTTATTTTTTTTCTCGGCATTTAACTCCGGAAATGATAAGCATGAAAATTCAAAAGCTAATCATTTGTATTAAATGAAAAAAGCTAATTAAGGTTTAGTCATGCAATGCTAAATAATTTCTAGAGTTTTTTTTTTTTTTTTTGGATAATTAATAATTTCTGGAGTTGATAGTAGCCAAACCTGATTACTCTGAACAGGACTCCTCCATTGCCAGAAAGATTCTCCGGTAAGAGGGACGCTAACAATTTGGGAAGGAGGTGAACACTCAAGCTGTGTGAATGGAGAAGGAAAAATATACTTTCAT
The DNA here is from genome assembly GCA_024138015.1 of Lumnitzera littorea. NCBI lineage: Eukaryota > Viridiplantae > Streptophyta > Magnoliopsida > Myrtales > Combretaceae > Lumnitzera > Lumnitzera littorea. The sequence continues at coordinate 63,917,516 of JAMXBB010000005.1, read as the reverse complement.
CTCTTCAAGCTGGTCCGTTGTGTGCTCAAAGTCTCCATTAATGCCCTGAAAATGCTTGGGAAGTTTTTGAACTTGTCAAGATCCTTGAAAGTGTAATATAGTGAAAGAAGAAATGTTGCAAGGTTCATTATAAAACTCATGTTAGCAGCTTACAAGGTATATACACATGTTATCGTGGAAATGCGGGTCATATTACAAATGCCTTTTTAGCTCACAGTAAGACATAATTGAAGTCAATTTGAAACTTTCAAAACACAGCTGCTTAATATGTAACCAGGGACATATAAAAACGATGGGTGAAAAATCAATTGTATTGCAATGACTTATTAGAGCTTCAAGTTCTGAAAAGCCATCCAGTAGGGGCATGTCCTAGAGCAGGTGCATAAATGGTAGGATTCTTTAATCCTCTTCCCAGTCTGAAAGGGTTGTGCTAATTTCTCTTTGGTATATGCTTCCCATCCTAACCTTTCACTTTATCAAGATCGTGAAAGTTTCTGGCCTTTGCCCTTTTTCACTAAATCAATAGTACAAAATACCAATCTCCCAGTAATTAATAATTAAACTAGGTAAGAATCATATCATACTACCCAGATTCATACTTTTTCTCAAACACCCGATTATGACTGCAGTCGACATGCCTGGAAGGCTAACTAATGTAAAATATTAGATATAAGTTAAAACATATTGCGAGTGATCTAACCTTGGTGCAATATTGGTCGCCTGAATCCAATCGAGGATCCATTTGCAGAGCTATCATGTCTTAAGTTCCACCGAATTTCTTGAATTTTCACAAGACACCGTTCTATGGATCCCTGATGAAGAGGAGACGGTCGGTTCATGGCCGTTATCATCAGCCAATTCATCTCTGACTGAATCCCATGGTGCTGCAGCAAAATCCCCTGCTGAAAGGCACCCTGTGTAACCGCCAATAGCTTGCTTTTGATGGTAGAAACGGTCATCATGGAGGCTTCGGTCACAGTTACGACACAAGTACACATTGTGGTCGAAACAATGAATGTAAGCTAGACAGTATCGGCATGTATCACAAAGCAGAGTCCGGACATGGCGGTTGGAAAGGGCGTTTGCTGAATGAACTTTCGCATCACTAGAGAGGCACAGATGCGCTGCATCGGCATTAAAATAAACGACCGGCCTCAATGCCATGCAGAACTCACAAACCTTCTCCATAATTATTCTTTCCAATCATAACCGGTGATCCACCTTCACCCAGATTCCAATATAATCAAATACACTATAGCTGCATATATATCAATAAAGCAACGTTTCACTTGAACGGGTTCATGATCTACTCTACCTACCTGGTGAGCAGCTACTTTTTTATTATCTGTCGAAAGCAATATTCAAATCACTCTCAATTGGTAATCTATATGCGGGCATACATAAATGGATCCAATCGGTCGTAAAATCTATTTTTTCCTACAGTTAAAAGGACAAACAAGCCAAAAGGGATTGGCTCAAGAGAAGAAACATTCGAACTCATCAGACAATTTGGCTAGCTAAAAACTTACGTTGGACGCCTTATTAGCATTTAGCAAGCACCAACAAACAGCTAAAGATAAGCTTGAGGTGATCGTTCATTTTTCACACAATATTAATCAAGATGGATCCAAATATTGATAGACAAGAAATAACCAAAAATCGGAAGTAAGAACACGTGTTATCTAATATAATAAGTGTACAACGATACCTGTGGTGTGATGAAACACGCAGCTTTCTGGGAGGAAATTAGGTGTTAGTTATGAAGCATTTTAAGAAACCTGTCCTGTGACTCTCCTCGACTCTCTTCTCATCCCACTTTGATCACTTTTTGGTATGAGGTGTCAACCCTGGACATGAACTTTCTGATATGGAACCAAGTACGTGGATCCTATGGGCCCCACGCACGTTATCCACCTACACATGCGAAACACATCTTGTTATCCTCTATCTCAGAAGATTCGTGCAATAGGTGCTTGCCGCGTGAGGGAATGTACGACAGTAATTATGGACCATCTTACTCTACATCTGCCTTGTCACTGACAGCCGTCGAGCAACAATGATAAAAGGAATAAAAAAAAAAAAGTAGTACCTCTTATGCGACTGACTTTCACATGTATGTTAGTTTTTATACTAACTTTTATGCATTTTTAATTAATTTTAAAAGGTGTTACTAAAGATCTCTTGCCTTAATAGTATCTAGTATATGGTACAGCTAGAATTATTTGAAATCGCAGCGCATATAACCTACTGGTTGAAAACGATTGAAGAAAAGTTTTCGTTTCATGTTTCAAGTTTGCAATCTCTTTTATTATTACGTTTTTTTTTTTTTTCTTTTTTTCTCTTTTTCCTTCCGCACCATGGCGACGGGCACGAAGAAGGTCTAAATAAGACAAACCGTAAAAACTTATGGATGGTTGTTCAAACCTTAGAACTTTCAAAACTGCTTCTTAAGTACAAAGATTTTTCAAAAAAGATATTATTCCTATTTTATTTCACAATAGCTGCTACAAGCATCTCTACACTAAATTCTCTCTCACTCACTGTTCGCACTATGTCTTCACTCTCGCAACAGTCACTTTTTATCGTCGTGGGAGTCGATAAGACAGTACAGAAAATAGCGAGTACCTCTTTGGAATTGGGTATAATTTCTTGTTGGAGTTTGATAATAAAAACCTTGAGTTTAAATACCAATGTTGAACCAAGAGGAATAGCTATAAATACCCTTTCTTATAAAACTTTTTTAAAAGATAGCTCTAGTAAAAGTATTTTATGAATTAGTGTTACAAAATCACAGTTTGAAAATACAATTTTACTTTAGCTATCCACAAGGTAAACCTTTTTAACAAATTGTCAACTAGCAATGTAAGTTGGAAATTGCACTTCCTACCTACAATTCCCTTAGCCCAACAGTGTTTTAACTTACTCAAACAAAATGTAGTGTTTCAACCTCAAACCACAACTCTCAATTGCAATTTTAGTCTTTCAAATAGAACTATCCATTTATTTTCACACACAAGGGCACACATGTACGCGCATGAGCGCGAACAAGCACAAAGGCACATAGACACATGTACGAGCATATGCGAGCGTTCTGACACATGCATGCACACACACACATGCGTACACTCACGCACACTTTGATGGGATTCAACTTCCAAGCTCGCTTACATGTTCCCTAGTAAAGGGAATGGCAAACATGGTTTACCAAATCTTCAACCATTTCCCAACTCTAGATGAGGGAGACCTATTATGCCAAAGAGATCTATTCATGCTGTCGAGCCAATCTACTAGTACTCTTCTTCTTTCTCATGAACTTGCTCAAGCTTGATGGTAGCTAAGCTAACTCATCAATCTATCTTACAAGTCTCTCAACAAAGTAGTGTCGATTTGCTTATGATTCTAGGAGCTGCCAACCTTATTCACTTGCTACAAAGTTTGTGTGCACCAAATTTGCCAACTGTCCACTAGACATTATGTGTCCTACTATATGCGACATGCTCCCCAATAACCTTACATTATCTTTCTAGAAAGATTACACAATTGTCCTTCTTCCATTTGTACTATTAATTGTATCAAACTTTTTTTTTTCTTTTTTAGTAAATTCATTTCCTTTATGTAACCCTATTACCTATAGTTATAAATAGCCTACGATAGACTCTTGTAAAGGATTTCAACTTTTATCATCTAATGAGAATTTTTTGAGATTTTCCTTTCCCCATCGTTGAGAATTTTACTTAGACTGGTGTATCACATCTTGTAAGGGCTCAATTTGTATATGCTTGAGTGGTGCGTTACATCCATGAACAGCTCACCGATTTGCTTACCTTCTATCCTTAAAATCCACCCAAACTCACCTAATTTTCTTTGGTAATTATCTCTAAAGGATCCATCCACTATGCGGTAAGACCTCTTCTAAGGCACAAATCTCCCTTCTTGATCCCCATGTCACATCACATACTCTAAAATATTAATGCATGGCTAATCTCTTTCTTTAAGAAACCTTACAAGTTTAACTAAATTTTCAATCAAAATCTAAACTTCATCATCTAGACACATATCTAGTATATATTTAATAAGTAATGTTCTCTCTATCAAATTTTCTCCTCCTCTCTTTATTTGCTAACATATATCAGTAGTGTCGGTAAGGGTATATATTCTCCATAAGGCTCTCTTTTTCCCTTAGCTTGCTTACATACTTCACAATCACCAATTACCTTATGGACATCCTTAGCCAAATCGAGCTGGTAATAATTTTCCTTCAACAGATTAGTCATCTTTGTTTCTCTAAAGTGACCAAATAATCCACGACTATTAGCTTCCTTAACCAATAGGTCTCGTATAGAATAGTTTAGTATGCATAGCTTTCTTTCCTTAAGGAGATAGCCATCTTGAACATTAGCCTCCAACAGTAACTCCATCTTTGCATTACTCGACAATAAGACCAAAATGAGGATCATGAGCACACTGCTCGATGATAAGAAAAAATCCTAATAATTTTGTTTGCAAAGTGGTTAATAAGGTTTACAGACGTAATAAAGCATTGGTGACCACATTTATGCTTCCTTTCTTGTGTCTAATCACATACAAAAATTCTTCAATGAACTCCAAACACTTAGCTTGTCTATTTGAGAGTTTATTCTAACTCTCAAGATAGTTCAATGACTCATAGTCAATGTAAATAACAAACTCTCATAGCAACAAATAATGTTGTCTAACAATAAGGGCTTGGAAAAAAGAGTACAACTTTTTTTATACAGAAAATAGTTCAGGGCAGCACCACTAAGGTTCTCACTATGGTGAGCAATGAGTTGTCATTCCTACATCAGGAGGTACTAATTCTAATGCCTGATGCATCACATTCCAATTCAAATGGCTTGTCAAAATCTAGTAATGATAAGACAAGGCCAGAGGTAAGCTTCTCTTTGATCTCCTTAAAGCTCTATTCAGCTCAATTGCTCCATCTAAACACATCACTCTTCTTTATCAACTTGATCAAGGGGGCAGCTATGGTATTGAAGTTTTGAATGAATCACCTATAAAAAGAAGCTAAGCCAGGAAAACTTCGAACTTCAATGACATTGTTCAGTGTCGGCTACTCTAGAATAGCTTGGATCTTTTCCTTATCTATTCAGATTCTTTTCCTTAACACTACAAACACAAGAAAAATCACTTCATCTTGGCAAAACATGCACTTTTTCAAATTCCCATATAACTTTTCGGTTCATAGAATATCAAAAACTGCTTAGAGATGTTGAACATGGTTGTTCAAGTCGATATTGTATACTAATATGTTATCAAAGTATATAATCACACATCTTCCGATCAGAGGGCACATTACATGGTTCATTAATCACACGAATTTGCTTGGCACATTGGTAAGTTCAAACAGCATAACTAACAATTCATAGAAATCATGCTTAGTCTTAAAGGCATTCTTTTATTCATCACCTAGTCTCATGCAAATTCAATGGTAGCCACTTCGCAAATCAATTTTTGAAAATATTTTAGCATCATAAAACTCATCCAACATATCATTGAGCCTCAGTATTGGGTATTCATACTTGACCGTGATATGATTAATTGCTCAACTATCAATGTACATGCGTTATAAATCGTTTAAGCTAATTCGTCTCTAGTGCCGGACACATAGAGAAACACCATAACGAAGAGAGAACAAAAAGAAATAAAGAAAAGCTAGTAAAGTCCAGGCAGTTACCAACTGGATATAATACACCAATTGATCTTATTCGACTTACAATTCATTGGATATGACTCACTGATGCAAATTGAAGAGTCACTTGTCGCTACTCCTTACTAAAGGGAATAGTGAAGAATTGAAGGGTAATGAGAACATTAGGGTTGTTCAAAGGGGAACTTGTATAAATTGTGATGATGAAGTTATTGTCTGCGTACATTAAGTAGAGATTAATATACTTATCCTACTAAGGTTACTTTACATGTATAAAAAGACTAAAAGGTATTATACAAATAAGATGCATAAAACATACTAAAAAGAGATAAAGAGATAAAGAATATCCTATATAAAAAAGTAGAGAATCCTTTTAGAATGTCATGCTAGAAGATATTTGTCACACAGTGGCTAATCGTTTTGAATTATAATACAAATGGGATGAAATGAAGAAAAAAGGGAGTTTGCAGTCAAGAGCCAACCTGATTTGGATCAAGTCAAAGCTCGATCAGTTATTTGCCAGAGAGTACTCAACTTGGGCTAGGGTTAGACGTTGGTTGGCAGCTCAGGAGCTTGGCTCAAATAGTCTTTGGAGGTTGTCTACTCAAATGTTGTGTTATGGCACAACTGTTCAATAGGTTTGGTGCATGTGATAACTCTATAGTTAGGTCAATAGTAGTGGGAAACATAAAGGTTAGGGTAAGAATTCCCATCTTAGATGAGGCTTCGAGATAGTATTATTTGAGTGAGTCTCTAAAGTCCTCTAGCTCGGCTACATGTAATTAGTCCAAGGGATTGATTTCTATCACCAGACTAGATGGTGTTATTTGATTGTGATGAACTTGTAAGCCAAGATATTAGGATAATATCAAGAGAATAATGAGATGACAATTGAGAAGCTGGACCTATAATCTCGAAAGCATATGGTGTGCGATTGGGCTAAAAATCAAGTAACAAGAACAACTTGTCTTCATTTTTAAGAATTTTGGACTCCCCTTGCCCTATGACATGATATTATGCTTTATTTTCAAGGAAAATAGTGTCAACAATTACATAAACTTTCGTAGTTGAAGGATAAAAGCACTTACATCCTTCTGTAAAGAGGAGTAGCTAATGAAGACATTCTTCAAATTTCATTTTAAGGAGAAAGTCCTAATAGACATGAACGCAATCATCAATGAAAGTTATATACCATCTATTTCCTGTATAAGTTGAATTAAGAGAAGGCCTCAAATATCATTGTGAATTAAACTAAAAGGTTTAGATGGTTTGTAACAATGAATATGGTAAGAACTTTTTGATAGTTTTTTCCATAATGTAAGAATCACAGTTGAACTCATTTATCATTTCATGTCTGAATAGGTTAGGATATAGCCGACTGATACGAAGAAAACTAGGATGATCAATGCATTTATGCCACAACATAACATCAGAGTCATTTGAAATGTAGACTAAGGACTTAGAAATAAACTTATTTTTATAATTAGAACCTTTTCTAAGGACATAGTAAAGACTGTTGTCTCTCTTAACATAGCTAATTATTCTTCATGTAGATTGATCCCATGAGATACATCAAGCTAAAGAAAACATTACTTGATAGTCTAAATCTTTAATAAGCATACTTACCAATAAAATATTATATTGTATCTCGAGAACAACTAAAATGGTTCTTAGTTCCAAACTAACCACATATATTGTACCCTTTCCTTTACCTGTAACATGGTTACCATTTACTACTGAAATTTTGCTCAAATTTCCATAAGAGGTAAGAGACTCAAATATACATTGAGAATTGGACATAAAATCATATGCTCCAAAATCTATAATCAAATATCATAGCCAAACCTTGAAAAACAGTTAAAAAACTACCTGATTGAGTAATTGTAGTTGATCATTGTTGCTTACATCCTTAATCATCACTTATTTTCACTTAGTATAGTAGTTGTTGAAGCATGGCAATTTGATTAATTGTAAGAGAAATTATCTAGAGAATATTATAACTTTGACTTCTACTAAAAGAGTCTTTAGGCAAATAAGATCCAAGTTTGGATCCTAATGTCAATTCTTTATTTTATTTTATTTTACAGTAGTGTCACTAATCCTGGATTAATCCCATTTAATAAAGATCTTGGACCTTTGATACCACGAAGAAAAATAAAGAAGATTGATTCTCAATTATACATTTGAAGTTGTAGTAATTTCCACTTGAGATGACCTAGTGTAGATAATACTAAGATGGTTAGTATAACAAACATTATTACACCAACCCTTGCTACCTAACAACAAATGTTACTTACAACAAGAAATAATTAACTATTCAGAACATATTTAATTCCTACAACAATAGTTAAAAAAAAAATTGCAACACCTCCTTTACACTCGTAGGAGTGAAAACATGGATGGAATCATTCCTTTCGTTACCATAATTTGAAGCAACTAGCAAAACTAACCAAAAAAAGGTTATACATTTAGTTGAAAGAGTTGTTGAAATTAAGTGGAGAAGAAGAGAGCGGACAACCATGAAGAAAAGAGATGAACCCAACCAAGTGTAGTACTAGATAGTTAAAAAGTAAATGAAATGAAAAGATAAAAGCCAAGACCTAATCTCTCCTTAATTGGTGTGGTAAGAAACCAAAAATGAAATTAAAAGTAAATAGTATTAAATTAATCATATTTGCAAGTCGAATCTTGCAACCTATTTAGGGATCTACAAGCTTTTCATTAATGATTTAAGGTGTTAGATATGCTTTGAATATAACCAAGTTCAAATAATGGTTGTTCATTTGATGTCATGTCAATCTTTATTAAAACAAACCCATTTATGATTGTTTAAATTGCTTGTTTTAATCAAAATCCTCTAGAAATTGTGAAACAGTAACTGTCAACAAATAGATATTGATAGAGGTGGGTAAATTAACGACGAACCAAATCAAACTGAAAATTCATTTTTTTTTTTTTATATAGTTCAGTTCGCTTTCGATCAAGTGGTTTAGTTTAGTATTCTAAACCGAATCATAACGATCACATGCATGCAGATGCAATGTCATCCCTTAACCCTAAATGATATACTTCTAAAAGAAAAATAAACAAAAATGTGCCTCTCTTCTCTTTTTGATTCACCATCGGTCCATCATCCTTCTTCTTGTCCACTCTCTCACTCTCACAAGTCGCAATCGTTGCTAGTTCACCAACTTTATGGTTCAGCACTCAGCAATCCACAATCACATCGAGCCTTAAGGTAATTTCAATTTTGCATGAAAACATTTTTCCATGAAAGTGAATTTCAATTTCTAAACCTAGTTCTTAAATTTCCTCGTTAGACTCGTACCCTTCTACTTCTAAGTTCTATCCTATTCTTAGTTTCCTTTCTCATATGTGTTTTTTACCTTAATTTAGGTTTATCCTAGATTTAGCTTATATGTTGACTAGAAGTAATTTCTCTTCTTCACAATTGTGTAACATAAATTGTAACATGTAATCCACTAACTAGTAAGACACTTACCTTATGTCCCTTCTTTAACAATGCCCATATTACATGTGTAAGCCCTTAAAATTGTATTTAGGACAATTGAGTCTAAATTTAGGGTATTTAGGGAAAGTGATCCAATTTAACTCAAACTTTACGATTAACATAGAAAAGTTAGACGAAGTGATACAGCAAAGTTAAATTTTGAAAATAATGACCAAAAATCCCAATTTTGCCCTTAGAAGTAGGATTATTTAATATAGTACTAAAATACTCGAAACCTCTAAAATCAAGCTTGGATTACAACAAGAACTTAAAGATAAGTTAATTAATCTCTAGAATGAGATAATATAACATAATTTATTTTATGGATATACTCGTATTTTTATGAGTATACCCAGTATATATAATAATTATACCCTCAAATTAACCCTAAATTACCTAATTATATATATATATATATATATATATTGTATTGAATTTATGAAAATAATTAAGAAAACATTTTGTAAAAATAAAATAAAAATATACTAGAAACTTAATTATACGAGTATGGTTGTATATTACGTGTTGATATATATACTCGTATATTACTAAATAACTAAATATTAATAAAATATACCTAAAATACTAAAATAATTTCAAATCACATCTAAAAGACTCAATTTCGGTTGGGAATTTGCCAGAGAATCACCATAGCTTGTTGTAAGACCTCCAATGTGTTGAATCAAAAGTGAACAAGGCATGTAAGGACATCTCCTACTTGCATTTATGAGGAAGAAGCAAAGGAAAAAGTAAAAGAAATACCAAAATAGCAACAACCGACTTCAACAAGTACAACTAGGTTTCCATACATCAATTTATAACTTTATAAGCTAGAAACAACAAAAAGAAAAAATTAGAAAAAATAATGGAAAATAGAAAAAAAAATTAGGAAAACCAAAGCATATACCAAGAACACAAAGGTCGATTTCTTATCTTATTTTTCAATAATTTATAAAAAATACCAAAAACACTTAGAAAATTTTGGAAAAAAAAAATTATAGTTAGGTTAGTTCAAATATGCTTTCATCTGAATTTTTTTTTTTCAAAAATTTGTAATATTTAGTATACTTACTTAGGAAAAAACTACTATTCATCTGAAATTTGAATTGCAAAATAAATATGCTAAATAATGTTGGTTGTAGCTCAAAATTTTTATGTAAGATGTTTATGATATATAGATAATTGCTATTTAGCCTGAATTTTGATTTGAATATTTTTAATATTTATTGCATTTTTGGCCTAAAAATAGCTCGAAAATAGGCTAAAATTGTGAAATAAATAGAAAATTATGAAATTAAATAATGAAATGATTATATACTAATCACTAGTGAATAATAACAATGTTGGGTCAGATTGAAATCAATTTAGTACAAAAAGGATTATAATGAGGTAATTTAGGATAATTAATCAAGTAATTTAGGATAATTAAAGGATAAAATTGTAAATACGAATATATGGGCAATAGATTAAAAACTTGAAACCAAGTAATAGTTGAGTTCTCTATATTTTTAGAAGTCTATAGAAATTTTCAAAGAATTATTTGGTAATTCGAACTATTTATTATGAATTATTAAGGTATGCTTGACTATAGATATAAGAACATCTAATCAGAATCTATGTTATTTGTGTCTAACATGACAATATATTGACAATGATTGGAAATTGTAAAAAAAAAAAAGAGAGATTATAAATTTTTGTTAAATATCTAGCCACTTTAGTGAGGCTATAGGCAATTTTGTTTTAACATGTTTGAAAGGTTAAACTACTAAGGCTCTAATTGTGATTGTTGATAATGAAAGTTCAATGATCTTTGTATTCAACATTTAAAAAGAAAATTTCAATCTTAGGGTATACTATTGTTGAAGGGAGAGTTTTTGCTTATGAAGTGTTGTGCTTATTTTTTAAGTTTGACTATAAAGGATGGTTTGAAAAAGTTAGATGATTCAATCTTTAGAATCCGCCTAGCAGTTATGTATGTTAGGCCTTCTCCACAAAGATTGGCTAAGTTTAAGAGTCATGTGGTAGAAGAAAACATTGATAGTAAGGCATTAGTCTTTAGATGTGGAAACTAGGTGGAACTTTACTTACCCAATGTTAGAGTTGATTGTAAAATTTCAAAAGGCATTTGAAGCATTAGAAATCATTGATGATAAGTTTAGACCAAAATTTGAGAGGGATAAAATGAGGGGATTCATATATGGGAGGATTCAGAATATTTACATGGCATATTACCATTCTTGAAAACTTTTTATGATCCCACTTTGAGCATTTCTTGATCCCTTTATGTGACTTGCAATCAATTCATTGAAGAGATATTAGGTGTTGGATAAGAAATTAAGGATCAATGCCAAAGTAGTGATCTCTCTATAAGGATGATGGCAAAAAAGATGAATAAAAAAGCATGACAAATATTGGGGAAATATCAATAACATCAATGTACTGTCTTTTGTTTTAGCTATTCTTTATTCTTGCCAAAAGCTGTCTTATATTGATTGGATGGTAAGACATGTCTATGATCTTAAACAGGCAACTCAACTCATGGTTAAAATCAATTATATACTTTCATCATTGTATCATGAGTATGAGTTCAGTTTAGTACATAAAGAGGAGACTGCTCAAAACTATGTGAAGGAAACATGACATAGATGGAAAATGAAGAGCATAAACCATGGAGAAGAGTTTTCAATCGTGAAATGGGAGGGAAAAAGACAATACAAAAAAATGAATTAGAAAGCTACATTGGAAAAGACTATGAAGATTTTGATAAAAAGGATCTTGATGTCCTAGATTGGTGGAGAAAGCCTTTATCTAGATTCTCCATTCATTCTATGATGGCAAAAGATATCATGGTCATCCCTTTGTTGATTGTGGCTTTTGAGAATGCATTTAGCACTAATGGTCATGTGCTTGATTTATTTAGAAATTCTTTAACTCTATATATGGTGGAAGTTCTTACTTGCACATAGGATTGCTTGAAAAATCTTAGTATGGTGTTATGTGTAGAGGAAAATCTTCAAGCATTAGAAACTTTTACCTATGGTACAAAAGGTTTCAATTTATTTATGAAACTATTAATATTATACTTTTTATGTGATCATGGTTTAGGCTTGGATTGTTATATATATTTTTTAAATAATATCTTCAAATGTTGAAGTTGGAAAAGCGGTGGATTCAACTACTACACATGTTACACGTGATTGAAGTAAGGTCATTTTTTTGAGTTTATTAAGCTTTAGCTCATTTAAGCTCTTAAGTAAACTAATTTGTTATTTATTTGTTTGTTTGTTGCTTTAGGTTTAAGTTAGAAGATGTGGCTTAAAGATTTTCAAAGATCGTGCCAGAGTAGTAGCACTTATTGGCTATAGTTTTTCTTGATGAAAAGATTAAGGTATAATAGTTTGTTGTAGTGCACTAGTACCAATTTCCTAGAGTGTTAATTTGGTTGAGTTCTTATTCATGTGTTAGTTCATTGGAAAATTAGAGACTTAGAGTATTGGTTTAAGTTTTGCCATTTTATTTATTTAGTTGTTGGTATTTCCATGAATTACAAGGAGCAAATATATTAAGTACGTAATATATTTGGCTGTACTTAAGTAGTTCTTGAGATTAATATAATTAGATTATTATAGGTTGTGAAAATTCATTACTTGGCAAGAGCAAATAATATGAAAATTTACAAGTTGTGCAAGTATTGATTTTCTAAATACTAAGGAGAAACTTTAGTGATATAGGATGTCAAAATCACTTAAAGCCAAATGGGAATGGAGAAATTTGGTGGTGATTCTCCCCAACTAATGTATATGTATCGATGAAGAAAGATAGATTAGATCTGTCTATTGAAGAAAACATTTGCATGTGATGAGGTAAAAGAAACAATGATGAAGATGAATTGGATTGAACGATCTCCCCATTAAAACGTATACTTTAGATTTTTAATATTCTCAAAGTTAGCAATCCATTTTATGATCAAGTAATGTAATGGAAAAGCAGTTCGTAAGTTCCCAAAATTCATAATGTTTTACATTTATAAAAAAAAGGGTTTGAATTGCAAACTAAACCATTTAATTTTTAGTTTAAAAAGTTTATGAACCAAACCATTAATGTTAAGTTCCATTGGGGAGAGGGGAGGGAACTGAACCAAATCAAACTGGGCTTGTCCTTAGATATTAGATCTAATGTACTTCCTAAAAATCTAACTTCTAACTTACGAAACAATACAAAACAAAAATTCCATCATTTCCATTAATAAGTTCATTTTTCTTCCCACATTTGTGAGATAGCTAGTGACCATTTCTTTCCTTAAATTTGCAGGATATTATTTGTGGGATATTATCTTTTTTGTAAAGTTCAAAGTTTGTTTGTGATGGTAGATTAAGGGCCCTTCAACTCATTGAAATTCATTGGGTATAGTGGTATTCTTTGTCTTAATTTATTGTTTCTGGTCATACGCAGATATAGTTTGAAGTGGAAGGAAATTAAGTAAACAAAGGAGAAAATTAAAGTTTCATATCTCAACAAGACAGTGCTTTTTAAGTTATGAAGAGTATGGCTTTGTTACAACCCTAATTTATACCGAAAGTTAACAATACAGAGATTGTGTTGGGAATGTTAGAAGGATCAACCTTTTTCATATACATCATTTAAAGATTCTTTATATACCAATGAAAAACCTAAACCAAGGTATTTCTAAACTTTATAAACTAAGTCCTCAAGAATTGTTTAAAGCTATAGAGAAATTTATTTAGTCTGCAAACCTTATATATAATATGTTTAGATGTCGATCCTAGTGGATATTTCACATAAATCTCTAGTCTCCATTAAATAAGGCATCCTTAACACTCAATGAGATAGTAACCAATCCAAATTCACTACAAGAGATAAGACAACTTTAATAGAGATTCGAAAGTTTAAGCATATCCCTGAGCAACTAGAGAGACATTATACCTTTTGACACTTCAATCTATTCTATATTTTATGCTAAATACTCACTTGCTCCCAATTACTCTCTTCCTTTCAAACAAATCTATCACATCTTAGGTATTATTTTGATATAAGGCTCTCATCACTTCTAACACTAGCTCTCTCCATGTTGTCATTCCTATTGCCTCCTAAATATTTTTAGGAACTTCCTCCTCATCAACATGCCTTATACGTAGGAGACAATTTTGATTAGGACATATAATTTACAATTTTGAGTAAGTCTATAGGAATAATAATTGGCCATGCATTGGATTTCTAACTCTCTTCGTGTATACTTTAATTTCTAGCTTCTTTGGAACATTATCTAGATCTTAAAGATCATCATCATGATTTAGGGTAGGATGATTCTAGATGGTGTTGTTTGATTATGATGAACTTATAAGTTAAGATCTATGGGTAATGTTAAGAGAATAAGGAGATGGAATTTGAGAACCCAAACCTGCTATCTTAAAAGTGTATGGTATGCATTTGGGATAAAAATCAAGTAACAAGAACAACTTGACTTCATTATCTAGAATTTTAGACTCCCCCTGCCCTAAGGCACCATAATATGTCAGATTTTCAAGGAAAGTAAGGTCAACAATTACATAAACTTTCTTACTTAAAGGATGAAAGCACTTACATCACTTCTGTAAGGAGGAGTAGCTAATGAAGGCATACTTCAAATTTCATTTTAAGGAGAAAGTCCTAACAAACACGAATGTGATCATCAATAAAAGTTATAAACTATCTATATCCTATATAAGTTGAATTACAAGAAGGCCCCAAATATCATTGTGAATTAAACTAAAAGGTTTATATGGTTTGTAACAATAAATATGGTAAGAACCTTATGATAGTTTTTCCATAATGCAAGATTCACAGTTGAACTCATTTATTACTTCATGTCTGAATAAGCTAGGATATAGTTGACTCATACGAAGAATACTAAGGTGATTAAGACGTTTATGCCACAACATAACATTAGAGTCATTCAAAATGGAGACTAAGGACTTAGAAATAAAATTATTTTCATAATTAGAACCCAACATTACCAATCATTCTAAAGACATACTAAAGACCATTGTGTTTCCTAACACTACCAATCATTCTTACCAAAGATTGATCCTATAAGACACAACAAATTGAAGAAAACATTACTTGATAGTCTAAATCTTTAGTAAGCTTACTTACTAATAAAAGATCATATTATAGCTTGGGATCAAATAAAGTATCCTTTAGTTCCAAATCAACCACGTATATTGTATCCTTTCCCTTAGCTACAACATGTTCACCATATGCATTGGAATTTTGCTCAAATTTTCACAAGAGGTAAGAGACTCAAATAAACATTGCAAATTGCACTTAAGGTCATATGCCTCGGTATCTACATTCTAACTATCATGGTGAAAGCTTTAAAAATAGTTAAAAAAACTACCTAATTGAGTAATAGTAGTTGATCATTGCTATTTACTATCCTTATCATCACTTCACCTAGTTTAGTAGTTGTTGAAGTATGGCAATTTGATTAATCCTACGATAAGTGATCAAGAGAATATTAAAATTTTAACTTCCGTGAAAAGAGTCTTTAGGCAAATAAGATCCAACTCTAGATCTTATTGTCAATTCATTATTTTATTTTTATTTATTTATTTATTTTTTTGAGTGGTGTCACACATTCTCGATTAAACTTAGTTAATAACGATTAACTAGAGCTCTAATACCATGAAGAAAAATAAAGAATATTGATTCTTAATTATGTATTTGAAGTCATAGTAATTTCTACATGAGATAATCTATTTATAGATAATACTAAGATGGTTGGCATAGCAAACATTTTTACATCAACCCTTACTATCTAACAAGATTTATTCTTCAAATCGACAATAATAAATGCTACTAACACTAATAAATAATTAACTATTCAAAACATATTTAATTCCAACAACAAAAATAGTTAAAAAAAAAAAAGAAAAGAAATTGAAACACTTCCTTTATACTTATAGGAATAAAAACATGGATGGAATCATTCCTTTCATTACCATAAACTAAAGCAACTAGCAAAACCAACCAAAGAAAAGTTGCTATTGAAATTAAGTGGGGAAGATGAGAGTGGACAACCATAAAGAAAAGGGATGAACCTAGCAGTTGTAGCATTAGAAAGTTAAATTGTAAATGAAATGTAAAGTTAAAAGCCAAGCCTTAGTCTCTCCTTAATTGGTAATGTAAGAAACCAAAAATAAAATAAAAATTAAATAATATTAAATTAAACATATTCTCAGGTCAAATCTTGAGACCTATTTGAGTGTGTACAAGTTTTTCATTAATGGTTTGAAGTACCGAATATGCATCCGAATATAAATAAGTTCAAATAGTAGTGACTCGTTTAACGTCATGTCAATTTTTATTAAAACAAACCCATTTATGATTGTTTAAATTACCTATTTTAAAATTTCATTTATGTTCTATTTTTTTTGGTAAAAAAAAAAAATTTTTGCCTGTTTTAATCATAATCCTCCAAAAATTTTGAAATAATGACTATGAAGGGATAGTTATTGAATCCATTGTGCTTCTAAAAATTTAACTTCTAATTTACAAAACAATGCAAAACAAAGGTTCCATCATTTCCTTTAATAAGTTCGTTTTTCTCTTTCCTCACATTTATGAGATAGTGTTTAAATCAGTGACAATTTCCTTCCTTAAAATTATAGGATATTATCTCTTTAGGAAAGTTCAAAGTTTGTTTATGATTTGGTTCAATAAAATCTTCTTAGATTCATCATTTCCTAATTCTAGTCATAGTTCATTCAAGCTCTCATCTCAAGTAAGCAAAAGTAGTGAATTTAAAGAAGTAGGCTTGATCCAAATTGAGTTTTATCATATTCATTGCTTAACATTTCTAATCAATCAAACCTCTTGGTTCAAAGCCTATCCTTATGTATCCTTCATGTTCATCCCAGTGAGAGTATCATTTGGCACCTCGATGTTGACTTATCACATCTTAGGGTTGAAGAAGGTCCCAATGGTTCAATTATTTGCCGTTTCAAGGTACATGAATTAGGTTTAGAACATTGTAAAACAAATAAGTTCCTATCTACCATTGGTATTAAAGGGAGAACTGTAAGGCACCAACCCTAATACAGGAGCACTAGGTTGGGCCAACCTATGGTATTGCATTAAGGGCACTCCAACCCGTTTAAATTCAATAGGTAGAGTGATATTCTTTTTCTTATCTTATTGTGTCTAGTCATATGTGGATGTAGTAAACAAAGGAGCAAATTAAAGTTTCACATCTCAATAAGACGATGCTTTTCAAGTTATGAGGGGTTTAGGTTTGGTGCAACCCCAATTTATATTGAAAGCTAAGAATATAGAGACTATCTTGGGAATGATCATCATTTTTCATGTACATCCATCAAAGACTTTATTATATACCATTGGGATGTACAGCATACCTAAAACTAACTAAGTATCGACATGTGTAATAGGACCTTTAAACCACTGACATGCACTGAAGATCCAAGCAGAAATAGTATTAACAAGGCACCAACTGCCACTGGTGTATAATTCAATGTCTCTAGGGTAATGGGGAAAGCAACAAGCAAAGAGAAGAGAACACAGATAGTTGCCACCCATGTCACAGTTATCCAACTTACTAGTTCCTCGTAGCGACCCAAATTTAACGGTCCAGGGACAAAGGTCTTCCGGACCAGAGTCACCTTGAAGAAGATTGGTAGTGCATATGCAACATATAACCCGATAGTTGCAATGGACACCATCGCGTCAAATGCTACAAGGCTTCCGAGTGACCGACAACAAATATCGAATCCCGGAACATATGTTAGGGGCATACAACTCTTCTTACACTGTCGGAGTTAAGGAGAAAAATTGATAAAAGCTATAAAAAAGGAAGAAGAAGACCGTACCATCAATGCTATGCAAAAGAATATCAAAGCGGAAAGCCAAACTGCATTAATTGGGATGCCTTGCTGGTTCACTTGTTGCCACAATGATGAGAAAGGCATGGCTCCATCTCTTGCCAATGAATAGAACTTCCTATTTTAACAATTTAACCCATCGCATGAATTAATCATGTGGAGCATTCTGCTGAAGGAAACTAATAAGCTGAAAGTAGGATCAGGATGTCTACTTGGAATTACTTGTCACGGAACTCATGCTGCAAAAAAATTTGGCAACCGCCCCAATGACTAAGCAAAAAAGGGCCCCAACTCCACTTCCATATTGGCTTTTGAATGCAAGATAAAACACCTCAGCAACTGCATATCCAGCAGCATCATTGGCCACACTCAAGAGATATGGTATGTCTTTCTTGGCATAGAGGATACCTAGAATATAACCCCATCCAAATACTAATGATATCCCTATAGAACCAATAATCCCTTTTGGACCGTTCTTAGCAGCATTTTTGGTTTCCTCCGCCTAGAAAATTACAATGTTAGCATATTTGGCTTCACGATTTTCTGGACATGAAATGGTTACCAACAGTTGAAGACGTTTCAATCAACACTTAAGAAAGCATAACATCAAACTACCCTAACCCTATAAAGAGAAGGCTTATTTGTCCAACCAGAAGAAACATAAATCCAGAAAAATCATCAATGTCGTTTTATGCAACAAGAAAAGGGTCCTGAAAATACTTTTAAGAGTAACGTTCTTATCTCAAGCGTGCCAGCAACTTATATGCATTCGACTCATAGCTTTGATGATTGCTTTACGTTTCAGAACTCACTGCAATAAACCAAATCAAAGTGGACATACATACCATGGCAGCGGATGCATCATATCTAGTCAAAGTGTATTGACTCATCATAAGTCCAATCTATATTGAAGTTAGTGAACACAAACTCAGTGGTAGCCCTTTCCTTTGCAAGAATTGGAATTAGAACCATAAGAAGAATAAGACCTGGAAATAATGCCGAAAAGGACAGAGCTCATTATAAGAGAGAATGCTTTTGTTTTAGTTATTTGTCTTACCAACGCAATTCCAAGCGGCAGCAAGCTGCCTAAAGAAAGATACTACTGAACTAGGAAAACTGTTTAGAATTGATTGAAGAAGCAGGATCCCTTCATAAAACGCCATAACCACATATTTTGATGCCTCATATCCTCCACCATTCTTTCCTCCAATGCCTAGAAGAATGATTAGTTAAAGCAACCATGCAAGCGAGAAATCTACACTTGTGGTAATAGCCCACTACATTGCAAACGTTATCATTTCAAAATGAAAATTTTGGACAAACTTCTGCCAAAATGAAGTTTTAATTGCTTTCATTCATAAGATAATGTAATTGCAAAGTACCTAGCCGACGATGTTGAACCTATAAGTCAAGAAAAAGGTGTGGATTATAATAAACCATAAACAAAAATTGCTTATCATTCGTAATGCTAATTTTTTGCCCTTAGCCACTAATCAAGTGGTAATAGCCTATGCCCTGATTCATTAAATGCATGTCTAAAGAAAGTAAGGAATCTAATAAATGTCATATTGGAAAGATGAGCATTCGGGCAAAAAAAATTAGGCAGAGTTGTTACAAACCAGCCAGTCATCCAAGAGGCAAAAGGCGCCCATTTCTTGCCAGCAAGCTTGGCACTCCAATAGTAGAGCCCCCCAGATGTTGGGTATGAAGAACAAATTTCAGCCATGGACATTCCCATTGACATGGTAAGTGTCCTAGTAATAAACCAACCGTATACCATACAAATTGACCCCCCAAATCTTAGTCCAGTGTTGAAAAGTGTGGTTATACTTGTCAATCTCGATGATGGCAAATGAAAAAGAAAAATTCGAAATTAACCTGCAAATTTTTAGAAGATACGTAAGTATGCAAACATTAGAACATAATGAATTTGGTGAAACGAGAAAAGCGTTGTCCGATCGAGAATTATTATGAGAGATCACGCTTCAGCTTTTGCTTGTAGCTAAGCTCATGCAAACGAGCATCGTCAGAGGCAGCAGAAACACCACCATTTTAAGCTACATGGATAGGTAGGCTAGCTTGTCATTGGCCCAAGCCATTTTCTTGGTACGGGATAATACCACACCACATGACACGTCACGACACAAACAATGTGGTTATATCCCCAAGGAAGAAAGAAACTGGGATAATCTATTTTAATGATTTGAATGTGTCGGAACTCGGAGTGGTCAAACTCCCTCTGGGTGGGGGTGCGGGGGGGTGTTGTTGGGGGTGGTTAGGGAACGACGATTCGGATCTCTTAGAGAGTGATTGTATGGTATTTGCATTTTGCCATCTAATAATGACATGTAGTATGACGAGTTGTTTCTCTAATGAACGTTTATAATGGTCTTGTATGTCCTAGCTTGGTTAAAACAATGAAATTATTGGCAATAAGATAAATGATATGGATAGTATTATGGACTTGTGGATAACATCTAATTTTGTCAGGTTTGGAGTTAAACATATCTTCTTCAACATTTATGTGTGTATGTGCATGTGACTGACTGTTAGCACATTTTCAAGAGAAATGTTTGGATCAGAGGAAATGGGCAAAAACAGAAGTATTCAAGAGAAATGGGATGAAATGGTATGTTTGGCAATTTAAGTAGGAAGTGGAAATGGATGGAAAAGAAAGAAAATTAGTGGAAGCATTTCCATTTTTGAAGCCTACTTCTTTTTTCTCTAATTTTAGAGAGAAATGGTGGAAGTGCATGGAAATGAAGGACAATGACAAAGTTACTCTTTATAAAAAAGTTCATCAAATTCCATTCATTTCATCTTTTAAGATAAACTAAACAAAAGAAATGGATAAATTTCTTTCCATTTCTTTTTATTTCCTTTATATATTACCAAATACATAATTAAAATTACATTATATTCCATTTCTACTTTTTTTTTCCTCTACTACTTATTTTTGTCCATATCTCTTCCATAAAAAATTCCCTCACATAATGTAGCTAAATAGAGACAAATACTAGGGAGCTGGAATATACATATGTAAAGATAAAGAATTGAACTTTGTTCATTTCATTAGAAGACTAAAATTGATACCACTTTCTTGTAATGCCTTAGCTAACAAATTAAACATAAGCAAATAGTATAAGTAATTCATTCAAATTCTGGGTATTTCTAAGTGAATTTAACATTTAATGGCAATGCCCTCAAAACCTAATAGAGCGAAACATGATTAGTATCCTTTCCTCTAAAAAAAAAAATCTATACTATACTATACTATACTTGTTAGTAGAGGTGGATATGGTTTGGTTTAGTATAGTTCACTACCTCTTATCAAATCTACCAAACCGAACCTAATATAATAGCTTGATTTTTATTTTTTTATTTTTTGAAATCAATCCTAATTATATGATTCAATTAATAAATTTTTCAAACCTAATTAAAATTGATTCTATACAATTTGATTCACAGTTCAAATCGTTTTTATCAAATTTCTGCTAAACATTTTTATCTTCAATAAGATATTTTCCTTTCCATTAAACTTTCATATGTTTTTAGTTAATTTCTCTTACATTTTTCATGTGTAACTATGCTTAACAAAAAGGTACAAAACATCTTAACAAATCTAACATAATTAGACAAGTATAAGAGACTATGTTCCAACAAACAATAACGAAAAAGGAGAAATAGAGTTGCCCGTCCAAAAGTGATACAAAGAAGACAAGAGAGATACCCTAAAAAATGGAAAAGATATAAAAGACACAAAAAGAGTACTAAGGTTAGACCTTGAAACATTAAGAAAAGGATAATTTAGAAAACAAAAATTTCTACATATAAAATTTCAAATAGAACTCACTCAACTTAATATTAATAATTAACCCAAAAATAAGATAAAGAAGAATAAGATATAACAAATTTGATGAAATGCATATAGATTGATGGTAAAAAAATAAAAAAAAAAAACACAAAACAATTTCATGATTTTTTTTAACCAACCAGTTTGATTCAGTGCAAAATAGTTTGATTCAATTATGTTCGCTTTCCCAAATCAGACTATGAATTTTTCATATATAAACAAATCAAATCATTTGAGAGAAAGAAATTAATATTTCGATTCGGTTCGGTTTAATCCATAATTCGCAATTTTTTTCCAACTCTACTTATTAGCCTTTCCATCTTATGATAAGGAGCCCATTAGGAAGAAGAAAAATGAAAACCTACACTTATTATCCCTTCCTATTTTATGACAACGAGCCCATAATGTTTGGCATGTAAATAGTAATTTATTATTCTCTTTAAAGGATATGATGCTCACTTTTAGGGTATTAAATATTCCTTTAATTTCTTGCTATATGCTTCCTAAAAATCAAAGTTATAAATTTGTTGATTATATGTTTGAGATCCCAAAAAATTAGCAACTAAGATCTAGCATCTAAATTTAGTATGCTTTTGAGAGTTTCTGCTTATAAAAATTGTAAACTTCGTACTCTAGCAAATAGATTCCATACACTTAGATTTAGGACATTCTTTAAAGTTTTTTAATTAAGCTCGAAATTTATCTCGTGAGATAAATGATTTTCATTAGTTGAAGTAACTTATGAGTTTAGATTTTGAAATCAGAACAATAAAATACCAACATAACTAAAAATCAAACCTATTGATAGTACTCATTAGTTATCGAAATCGTGAAATTCAAACCTTAGAAATTAACTAGATTTTAGAGATGGTTTATTAAAAATAAAGTTACTAAAACAACATGAAATAGTATATGAGGAATATGTATACTTAATAAATATACTTACTATGTCAAGGATAAACTCATAAATCCTATGTATGTGTATGTATATATATATATGTACATGTGTATGTGTTGATATGATATTTTAGACTTGGGCCCCTCAGTCCCATGCCAACCTACTTAGACTCGTAGCCTAGATCAATTTGCACATACTCAACACTTCATAGTTAATGTCATCTCAATTCTACTGGATGGCCTACATAACTATAATAGCCCAAAACAGCAAGTAGATAGAGGATAAGGCTTGGAGACTAGGTCAACAGCCAAGACCCCACAAATCTGAACCACATCAGGCTTTACACTCCTATTATCTAAGTTGTGCATACATGCTAAAGTGCTTTTATCAGTCTCTTAATTCCTAGCTGCCCTCCTCTATAAATACCAATCAACATCCAATCGGTAACTTACGTATATTCTTTGCACACTCAAACTATACTTGAGCTTCCTTGCATTCCTATACTCTCTTTACACACAAAGTACTAACTTAAGCATCAAAGTAGCCATGTTAGACAATACCTTGCCACCCCTTTACTGTGTGTTCTTTTACAAGCTCCATATAAGCGCAAAATCCCAAAGATGACATATTATACTCTATCAACAAAATCCCAGAGATGACATTTGGTACTTTTTGTGGGAAAATAACTCATTCAATACTAAAACATTGCAAATACTCTCCAAACACTTTTCCCATTCACATTATTCACCATGTCTCATGTTGTGAATCTAAATAACCAACCACCGAATAACCAACCTCCAGTTGAACAAAGCTTTAAGTAGCAATTAGAATAGCTAAAGAAGCTACTTGAAGAGTTTGCTACTCATAACAGGGAAGTTTAAGCCAAACTTGATTAAGTGGTGAAGCAAAGTAGGCATACTAGGTTGCGTAGAGCCTCAAATGCCCATGATGGCCTGAATAGCCAACAATTACAGTAGTAGAATAATAAGGCCCCATAGCTTAACCCCTTAGTGTAAGAGCAATAGGTGTAGCCTACAGTTAACCATGACCACACTTATATTGGTAATGAGCACATAGCTAACTCCCGTAGGGGGGTCGCTCACTTGATGATGTGTGGAGTTCATCTGGCTAACAACACCAACTTGAACGAGCTTCGTAAGATGGTGAAGAGGCTCTTTGAGAAGTAGAAGAGCAAAGCAATTAAAGGCGTTAGCCTTACTGCTAGTAACAAAACCCCTTCTTTAGGGATATCCAAAACATGGTCCTTCCTCCAAAATCTAAGCTCCCCAGCCTAGACCAATTTGATAACATTGGTGATTATGATGATCACCTCCTCCTTTTATATACCCTCATGAACCTCCATGGTCATGGGGATACAATCATGCGCAAGGCCTTCCCAAGCACTTTAAGGAAAGCAACTTGGACATAGTTTAACCATCTGCCTAGGAACTCCATTCCCTCCTTTGATGAGCTTATTGATCAGTTCAGCCCCCTTTCAAGGCTTAGAAACTCCCATTTAGGGACACTTCATCCTTACACCTGATCAAGAAGAAGAAAGGGGAAATCCTTTAAGAGTACATGGCACAATTAAACAATGCCCTAGTAGAGATCCTTTAACTAAATGAGGGAGTTGTAGTACATGCTGCTGAGTTCGACATCAAACCCTTTAGAGACTTCTTCCGATCAATCTATAAGAGTAAGCCCAAGAACCTAGCTCAATTTTAGTAGAAGACTCATAAATACATAGACTAAGAAGATAATATTCATTCTAGATGCAAGGCTAACCTAAAGAGGTCGAGTGAAGAAAAAGATAAAGAAAAGGGGTTTGTTAAGGACTGCCTCAGTAGTAGCAGCCGAGTCGCCAAAGATAAGGACTATTGCTCCAACATACGCCTCTAAACTAACCTTTAACTTAAGTCTACATCAAGGTCCGAAACATAAGCCTATTACAAAAGCCCCCCAAGATGAGGGGGGATCCTAATCATCTGAACTCAGACAAATATTTCCAGTTCTGTGAAGATTATGGCTATACAATAAATGAATGCTCCCAACTCAAGAACGCCATGGAGTATGTCATTCAAAGGGGAGGGGGGTGGGGGGGGGGCTACTTTCGCAAATCCATAGCTAATGCCAATGATGGTGCAGAAAGGGCACCTTGAGGTAACGAATTGAGGATGCTTAAGAAGAGAAAATAATGATCATCACAACAACCAGGCCCCTAATAGAGTCATCGACATCATAGTTAGGAGGCCACACCGAAGGAGCTGGCCAAGCTACAGTAGTTAAGCTAACACCTCGTTCAAGGTGATGGTGGTACAAAAGAAGAGGCAAATGTGGGATACCTCTATCTCCTTCTCCGATGAAAATCTAGAGGGGTCGACACCCCTCATCAGGATGCCCTCATGATTAGGGCTAGGATCTTGGACTTTGAGGTCCTCAAAGTCATGGTGGATACTGGCAACTCTACTAACATCCTTTTCAAGTACACATACAGCAAGATGTGAAAGAAGCTACCAGCATAGATGAAGTCGTACTACCATGATTTGATTGGATTTAATGGGGAAACAATCTAAGCTAAAGGCATCATCACCTTGGACATGGAGCTTGGTGATGACAAAAATGTCACTAGAAAACCAGTGGAATTTATATTAGTAGACTACCCATTACCTTATAATGCTATTTTGGGACAATTGAGCCTAACGAGTTTCAAGATCATCATGTCATCCCTCCACTTAAAGGCTAAATTCCCTACTACAACTAGAGTGGGAATTTGCATATGTGACTAAAGCTCTCAAGGTAGCTCTACGTGAGGTCAGCCTAAGGTGAGGACGTCTTCACTCTTAAGATAAGTTTATTAGAGAAGCCAACTAAGAGAGGAAAGTTGGGTGAAAAAAAAAACTGAAGAGGTGCAAATTTGCACTAGTCCTGACCAAACCACTAAGGTCAGGGTTGAGATACCTCCTAAGGTGAAGGAGACCATTGTTTAACTCCTACAGGCTAATTTAAATCAGTTCACCTAATAGTCGTTGAATATGCTTGCTATCTCAACTAACCTAGTAGCTTATAGCCTTAAGATTGAGGAAAATGTCCGACCTATTAGGTAGAAGAAGAGGCATTTTGCTATAAAATGGTAGGCTACATTCAAAGAAGAAGTGTAAAAGTTGCTAGAGGTATGCTTTATATAAGAGGAGAAGTACCTAATTTGGTTAGCTAATGTTGTTCTAGTGAAAAAGATAAATGGGAAGTAATGGATGTGTATCGATTATACTAACCTCAACAAAGCCTTCCTAAAGGATTACTTCCCTCTCCTTAAGATAGATTAGCTAGTTAACTCTATGTTGGGCCATGCTCTACTAAGCTTCATAGATGCCTTTTCGAGTTACAACCAAATTAAGATGGACTTGAAAGATGAAGTCCACACCTCCTTCATGATAGATTTTGGCACCTTTTACTATATTATCGTACCTTTTGGCTTAAAAAATGCTAGGGCAACATATCAACGATTGGTGACCATATCGTTTAAGCTCTATCTTTGATGTAACATGGAGGTATACTTAGACGACATGACTATCAAGAATAAGCAACCTAATGACCACATAAAAGATTTACAGGGGTCCTTTGATAGAATGAGAAAGTTTTATATGAAACTAAACCCCTAGAAGTGCGTATTTGAGATCACCTCCTACAAGTTCTTAGGCTTCATGGTGAACTAATGCGAGATCAAGGCCAATTCTAAGAAGATTAAGGCCATTAAAGACTTGAAGCCCCCTACTACGGTGAAGGAAGTGTAGAAGCTTACTAGCATAGTAAAGGAGTTAAGCAGGTTCGTCTCTATAAGCATGGACAAATGCATAGAGTTCTTCAAAATCTTCAAGACTCCTAAAGATTTTGAATGGACTCCCTAATGTCAAGTAGCTTTCAATGAGTTATAAGACTTCTTAGAGCACCTGCTTATATTGTCGAAGCCTATCCCTAAAGAAGACCTTTACCTATACTTAGCATTTAGCAACAAAGCACTTTCATATGTGCTGGTTAGGATGAAAGGGAGAGAGAATAGGCTTGTATACCATGTCAATCACATCCTCTAAGGACCTAAGGTCAAGTATTCCGAGATAGAGAAATTTGCCTTGGTAATTGTGATTTCTATACGTTGACTTCAACCATATTTCCAAGTATACCAAATCATAGTATTGACAAGGTAGCTACTTTGCACACTTTTACAAAAGCTTGATGCATCTGGATGGATCGTCAAGTATGTGCTAGAGCTAAGCGTATATGGGATTTAGTACTAGCCATGAATAGCTTACAAAGTATATGTGTTAGTCAATTTTATCTTAGAACACACTGGAGAGGAGGAAACATTGCTCGAGGATGGCAAACCGATGTGGACTCTCCACGTCGATGGTTCTTCTACCTCTAGAGGAGGAGGTGTAGGTTTAGTGATCATTAGACTACATAAGTCTATGGTCTGCTATACTCTCAAGTTCAAATCCATATATGAGGTGTTAATGGCTGGTCTCAAGCTAGCTAAGGAGATCAGTACTAAGCACCTCGAAGTATTCTCGAACTCTATGTTATCATCTAATAAGTCTGAGGTGAATATGAATCCAAGGATGATACTATAGCAAAGTATTTAGACAAGGTGAAGACCCTCTTAGTTGAGTTCCCTTTTTGGAATATTACAAAAATTCCCTGCACTAAGAACTCAACAACTAATTGGCTATCTAAACTTGCCTCTATTGGAATATAGAGGCTAGAGGTGAAAGATAGGAAGATATTCATTGAGTACTTACCAAAGAAGAGTGTCTACTCAGGTAAAGTTGAGGTCCTTAAGCTCAATGCAGCACCTATAGAGTTGAGCTAGATGGACCCCATCAAAAATTACTTGGAATAGGGTACATTACTAACCAATAGGAAGGAGGCTAAGAAATTGAGATACAACATCGCCAACTATACCTTGGTTAACGGTGTCTTGTACCAAGGAAGGGTCAACCTCCCTCTACTCAAATGCTTCTGACCTGAAGAGGGATTGCATGTTATAGAAGAGCTGCATGTCGAACTGTACAAAAATCACATCCAATCATAAGCCTTCTACAGTTAAGTTCTTCAACTCAGATACTATTGGCCAATCGTAAGGCGAGATGCAAAGGCAGTAGCCTAGAAGTGTCCCCAATGTCCAAAGCATACTCCAATTGCATATGCAACCCCTCCCCCACCCCCCAACTCTACTATTTAGTCTTTGACGAGCCATTGGCCTTTTGCTAATGAGGCATTGATATCCTTGACACCTTCCGAAAGGCCTCTAAAGGACGACAATTTATCATAGTGGTTGTTGACCACTTTACTAAGTGATTCGAGGTTAAGGCCAAGGCCATCACTAAGATTATAGAGAGGAGCGGGGAGTCCTTCATCTGCAACAATATCTTCTCCAGGTTCAAGGTTTCATAGGCCTTCACTATAGACAATGGACGGTAGTTTGATAGCCCTGAGTTTAAGGATTTTTGCACCAAGTATCATATCACGGCCTACTTCACCTCGGTCACATATCCTTAGTCCAACGGATAGGTTAAGGCGACCAATAAGATCATCCTCAACAGTTTCAAGAAGAGGGTCAACCTTGCTTAAGGTAAATGGGCAAACAAGCTACGGAACATCTTATAAGGATATAAGACTACTCATTATACGTCTATAAACGAAGCATTGTTTTGTCTGGCCTTTGACTCGGAAGTAGTCTACCCCCTAAAATTGGAGATTCCTAACATCAAGACATAGTCATTCAATGCCATTGTGAATGAATCCCTCCTATAAGCTAACATAAACATGATAGTAGAGATTCAAGACCTCACTACAGCTAGAGTGGTTGCCTATCAACACAAGACTGCCATATATTACCACAAGAAAGTCCAACAAAAAGAATTCAGGGTAGGAGATAGGGTCTATTGAAAACTCCAAGCCATTAACTCACATGAGGGTCAAGGGAAGTTAGCCATTAATTGAGAAGAACCAATTAGAGTCAGATAGAATCTAGGGAATGGCACTTATAAGCTAAGGGGACTAGATGGAGAGCTCACCTCGCATCCATTAAATGTCGACAACTTAAGCCTTTATTTTGATTAGGACATTATAAATATGCTTTTACTTTTCATAAGTTATTAATGAAATCGCATTCCTCGAACTTGTAATGTGTCTTCTTTTATTTTAGTTTTTCTCTTAATTCATCACAACCTACAATTGGGTGAACAAACCTACGAACTACAATAGTCCTCAAATGGATTCGTAACTTACATGCCTCTTTAAGCATCGACAAGTCAAAACACTACTAACTTAAACCCCTATTAGGTAACCTTGGCAATAACGAACACACCTTATACGACCAAAGGACTCCTACAATACCTACTAGAACACCATTAGCTCGACCCCTAAAGCGACCTAAGTTATTAACAACTGAATGGTCCCCTTAAGAAGAGCAACCCTAGCGCTTCCCCAAGTAAGGCGACTTAGGTTCCTAACAGCCAAACGGTCCTCTAAGAAGAGCAACCCTAGCTCTTCCTTAAGTGAAGCGACCTTAGCTTCCAACAGCTAAACAATCCTAAGAGAAAAGTGACATTAACTACTCAACTAAGTTAACAAAGCATCAAAAGGCTAGAAACTCAAAAAACATGTAAAGTACAAAGTAACTACAAAACGAAATTTTTCATTACCAAAGTTCAAATGCATTTACAAAGGAAAAAGGCAAGCGTAACGATCTAATCGCTACAAAGATCCTTTATAGTGGAAAATTTGAAGTCATTATAGCAAAATAGAAAAAATAAAAGGAAAAATGGCTCATCATTTCAAATTAGCCAACTTCAAAAGTTTAGAGAAATCTAAAGCATCAATTTGCTTAAAGGGATGATCCATGGGAGCTAGAGGAACCTATGATAAGGAGGGGGGGGGGGGGGGGGGGGGGGGGGGGGCGTTCTCACCCTTTGGT
>JAMXBB010000005.1:63871625-63887606 GCA_024138015.1 Lumnitzera littorea | reverse complement strand
GGAGGAGCCTTCTCACTTTGGTTGGCAAGAGAGTCACCCTAAACTTGATCCTTCCCCTAGCTACCTTCAAGGGAGACCCCCTATAAAGCTGTTAGAGCCAGAGATGATGTAGTAACATCCTAGATGGCCTCGATAGTAGGGGTGGTCATCTTATCCTTTGACTTGCCCTCTTGTATCTCCTTGTGAGTAAGGCCATCCAAGAAGCCTAAGAAGCTCAAGTCGAGGCCAAGATGATGTTGAAGTACAATCTTTTGGAGCTCTCAACTTGACTTAGTAGAGATATCCTCAGATTCATTAATCCATTACTTTATCTTAAAGAATCTCTCTACAACCTTCTATTCGATGGTGAAATGGATGACCTCCCCACTTTTAAGGCTAGTGATTAGCTCCTTCATCTTACTAGCCTCCCTTTAAAGATCTTTGATCTTCTTATCTAGTCTACCCTTGGCTAGCCAACTCTAATGAGTAGTTGTTGATGTTGGAACACTCATTAACCTTCATTACTAACTTAGTTTAGATCCTCAAGATCAACACACTTAGCTCCTAGTTACACCAGTTGAGCTCTTCCTTAGCCTTCCTCTCCTCCTCCAACTTCTTAGAGAGCTTGGCCTTAAACTTATGCTCTTCCTCCTATTGCTTCTTCAACGTGATGATCCCTTTAATAGGCCCCCCTCCCCCCCTCCCCTTAGCTTCCTTTTGCCCCTCCTCTCCTTTTAGAGCTCAACCTCTAGCTTTGTTCATTGTTCAATTGTACAATGAAGATACTGGTTAGCTATACGAAATTTTTTATAATGATGCTTAGATGAGGACTCTACCTCCCTATAGTCCGATTGTGCACTAAATAGCTCTTTTTGAATGACCTTTACCTTTTTCAAAACCTAGTAATAGTACTTAAGCTAAAGTAATACCAGACCATTAGACTACAAAACTAAGCAAAAATGAGCAGTTACAAAACAAAAAGCCTAAAGTATGTTTTGAAATAAAGTTATCTAAGGGGATCATAACTTACTTAATGAGCTACGGAGGCAAAGTGGCCCCCTATGTCAAAGGGTAACATGCCCTTGGCCTTTATGATTGTCTCTAAGGCAACCTAGTCAATCAAGGTATAAGACCCTACAATTGCCTAGTAATTAAGCTCTTAATTGTGCAATGTTACATCACTTACTCAGACCCCCAATTGTGGCTGGAGGATGTTCCTTCGAACCTATATAGTAGCAGAATCTTTCCCCTTTCTCATACAAGCCAAGGTTCTAGGACTTGTATAAGCTGTTCTTGAATGAGTCTGAGATAGTCTCTACCCTCCACCACTTGTTCAGCTCATCCAACATGGCTTCCCCCATATGATCAAGGGCTAAGTGGATGGGCTAGGCCAAACTAAAGCATACTAGATCAGTAGAGTGGTTCCTTCATCTTTACTTTCTTCGAGGGCTGCTTACTTGCCCCCTTTACTATCAGAAGGAAGGGAGAGAACGTTACCTCCTATGCCTTAGTAGTAGGTCCTTATTCTCCTATGGTGGTGAGGGGCTTGGATAATGGAGCAAGCTCAGATAGAGGAGCCACCATAGTCAAGGGCTTTAGAACCACCAGCTCCATAGAAGGGGCAATGATTATAATCTTGAGGCAACACTGGTGGCTTTATCCTATTAGTTCCCCTCAAGCTAAACTTTGGCTTCATTGCCTTGCCCTTAAGGCCAGCAGCTTTATTGTCATGCTTTAACTTGGACTCCCACCACTTTAAGAGCTCTAGTCCACTAAGTCGAGGAAACTCTCCAGACGTTATCAACTTTTCACCTACATAAGGAAATAAACAATGCTAACAAAACTTAGATAAATATAAGAATTTTCAAGCTTTTCCATAATTAATACAAGCAAGGAGGACTCCCATTCCTCGAGCAACGACGAACAAAGGATAGCTTCCTATGAGCCTATGCCAATACAATAGAGGAGTCAACTCACATCGAGGCTAGACTTGGACCTCTTAGCCATTTCTTCAACATAGACTTCTCTATGCTAAGGAAGAGCTATGAGATCAACCCAAAGAAGTACCGCCCTATGATCTCCTCAACGTTTATTAACTTATTGTACCGTAGACCCATAAAGGCATCAATCTCCTATGCAGCCTTAGAGTCATTTGGACCAAGCCTTTTTACTAGATCAACTCTAACCAACTTGGTCTATCGAGTCCATAAATTGGCTTACCTAGGCAACTCCACCTCGAGGAACTCATCTTGCTAGTTCTTCATGGATGAGTCTAAGCCCCTAAATAACTTTTTCCCTTGACTATTTTAGAGGTACAACCACCCATTTAGGGTCTTCCATAAATAAAATTAATTAAATAGTTCAAGTGTGGCTTGTATCACTAAATATTAACAAAGGACTTAGAACACCTTTAGTATCCTCCACCAATTGGGAAGAATTTGAGAAAGGCAACATCGATAGTAATCGAAAAGCTCCCTCTCAAACTTAGTAAACGGTAGGTGCATCCCAAACTCTAAGCACTTCTTATGAACCACAAAGCGCCCTTTCGATAGTAGCGACACCCTCTCTTTAGTAATGGCACCCTCTCATTTAGCCTTGGTAACTACACCATCTGGCCAAGAAATTCTCCTACAATAAAATTGCTTAAAACATAATTTACAACGGTCAATTTACTCTTGCTTACTTAACTGCTCAACTCCTTATCATTCCCAAGCCTATCAAATAAATCAATTATTGTAGGTAATGTCTCACAAGGATATACGTCATGGGGGATGGCACTGATAAGCTCCGCCTGATTCAACTTCTCCACCGCTCTT
This sequence comes from Lumnitzera littorea, assembly GCA_024138015.1. Lineage (NCBI taxonomy): Eukaryota > Viridiplantae > Streptophyta > Magnoliopsida > Myrtales > Combretaceae > Lumnitzera > Lumnitzera littorea. Next base: position 63,884,811 of record JAMXBB010000005.1, on the reverse strand, counting down.
CTTGACTCCTCATTTAGTTGTGCAAACGCGGACGTAACTTCTTCACCCACCTTTGCGGGGAAGTAGTACTCTTAGACCCCTCAGAATCATAACTGGTAAGGCAATATTTTGATGAGTGAGACTCAATACAAGACCCATTAGAATTTGCATTAGAGTTGTCGCTATCTTGAAGTGCAGTTGATGTTGAAGAAAGAATGAGTAAAGTGATTCAAAAAAGTTGGAAAAGATGAGAGCATTTTCAATTGCACTAAAGGGATAAAAACTCTAAGTCGAGTAAAGTATTTGATCAACTAACTTTGGGAGTATTTATAGGCTTCATGCTTAGGGAAGTGCTTTAGCAGTTATAAGGATCCATACGAATGTGATTCTCTTAATGCATTGCAATGTGAACATATGGCAAAATTTTTGATTGGATGGCTAAGATCAAATGACAAAATAGTTATAACTACAAGCATGACTGTACAAGTACTATAGTTATCACATCACACTAATTGTGCTTTAGGCACATGTATGAAAGCTAGAATTTGAAAAGTTAGCTTTCTTAAGAATTTTTACCAAGGTCCCTCCAGCTTCCCACCTATGACAATACCTTCTTAGCACCCTAACTCAAGAAGCCCTTATGCTTAGCTCGAACAAGTTAACACAATTCAACTTTACTAGTGCAACTTCAACCTTAATAAACATGATTGCACGGCACCTAATGCGCTGCACCAAGGACAAACAAGGATGATTGTATCTAGGAGACAAGTCAAAGCTCATAGAAAGCTTGAAATTAAAAGATGGAATATGTGAAGAAAACAAGCAAAACCCATGAACGAATCCAAGGATATGATGTACCAAAGAACTCCATGGACTTATGAATTAGCTCGACATGACGTACGAGTAGTTCAATGAGGTTAATCACCACATAGCCTTACTTAAGGGTTAAGATAAGAGTTAGACAAGTAAGCGGAAATAGCTTACAAGAAAAAGATTTTGTATATCTAATGATTCGAAGATGATTGCAACTACAAAACACGAGGATAGTTATACAAGAAATTCTAGGGCAACCTACTAAATATGGAAAAGACAAAAAGGGGTATTATATAATATAAGTATTGTACAAGGAATGTTAAAATGGCACAAAAGGGAAATAAAAAAATAGAAGCCTCGTATAGTAGATTTCATTACATGAGAGGCTTGGACATGTAGCTAATAGATACCGATAAGCTTTTGGTAGAAATAGACACATAAATACGGTTAGGATAGTTAATGCCAACTTGGCCTACAAGCTCTCTTAAGGTTAACTCAGCTCGGATGTTATCTAAGAAGCTTGAAGTAGGGTCAGTCAAGCTGTTGGGTAAGTGTATCTAATTGTTTACTAAACATTCTTTAGATTGACACTCAAAGATCAACATAGGCTTGGAGGAGCTCGGCTTGGTAATGGTAACAGATCGGCAAATAGAAGCAGCTTGGATTCCTGGGTGTAAGTTAAGAAAAGGGAATGTGCCTCATTAAGCTCTCGAGTCTTCGAGCTCAAGCTTGGGTTAAAGGTCTTATAGCTCGATTCCTATCAACATCTCTACAAGAGTAACTCCTTTACTCATTACTCCTCGCTAATCAAGGAGATTGGTCTACTCAATCTTCAATGTGACACCTAAGTACATAGCTTGGCTCATTGCTTAGTTAGCTTGGATCATTCTATGGAGAATCCCCTCAGATCAAATTCCTGCGTGCCATGTTAGCTTCTTTCTTAAAGACATTAGCACGTTTTCTTGATACTCTAGATTGCTAAGCTAGCATGAGCACTTCGGGCTCTGCTCAGCTATGTACCTAAGGAACCCATCCACTCTCTCTCCTTGCAACTTCAACGATAATGAGACTACTAGAGGTGGGGAGGTTAAGCAAGTATTGATAGAATATCTTGGACTTAAATCTCTTAAACCCATGCCAACTTGCCTAAGCTCATGGCCTAGACTAATTTACCCAAACTCAGCCTACTACCTTCATAGTTGACATCAACCCAAGCCTACTAAATAGCCCACCTAATTACAATAACTTATGATAGTTAGTAGATAAAGGATAAGGCTTGGAGACTAGGTCAATAGCCATGACCCCATAAATCTAGACTATGTTAGACTCTATACTCTCACTACCCAAATCATATGGGTGTGCTAAAGTGCTAATATTGGTCCCTTAACTTCTAGTTGCCTTCCTCTAAACATACCAACTAGCATCCAATCGATAACTTACTTACATTCTTTGTGCACTCGAACTCTACTCAAGCTTCTTTGCATTCCTATACTCTCTTTGTACATAAAGTACGGATTTAAGTATCGGAATGATTACACCGGACAACATTCCAACGTCTTTCATCATGTGTTTTTTTCTAGGCTCCATATGCAAGCGCAAAGTCCAAATCTATTTTGCTCTATGGATAGAATCTTAGAGATGACATTGTATATATGATTTAAAAAAAAAAAAAAGACAATGAAATGAAATAAGAAAAAAAGAGCATAACATTTCTGTTGACAATAATAGAGATGGACTATGTGATATATGTAGACAATAGCAATATGTAAGAGTACATGTAACGAGTATAATAGACAATAAATAATAAATATATGTATGTATGTATTATATGTAACTTCTAGAAATATATGAATTAAACTTCTAATACGTTAAAGTTTACATAGAACATTCGATAAAGCCTTAAGATTCTCTCCTTTCAAATTGGAAGCTACTATAAGGAACTCAAAATCTATGGAAAGCTAAGAGTAGGACACTTAATAAATGTATACATTATCATTGATCATGTGCAACTTCTGTATACTAACAAGTGCTAATTTGCTGGCTTAAGTCCATTGGATGAATGAAAATAAACATAAGAGTAATTATTATATGCTTCTAGCAAGTGGGACATGCCACTGAATGGTTAAACAAAATAATAAAGCATAAGCCAAATCCTATAGTTATTCCTAAATGACATCGACCCCTACTCTTTTCTCATCGCAAGTTTATCAAAGTACTGTAGTTCTAGAAATCACCCCAAGCCATTTGGCATTTGCTCTGACAATTGTTGGAGACTAGAGAATCACCGAAGACTTTTGGATGGAATTTTAGATGTCGACTGTAGAACGAATGTATTTTGCAGATTATGCAAATTTGCCCTTAATAATTCTTGTAAAATTATAGGTAAGCGTTTTTTTATCATTTGTTTAATGCAGCAATTTTTATAAGATTATTTGATAATTATGCTATTTAAATAACAGATGAAATGACTTAATCTATAATTACGATCTATTTGTGATAGCAAACCACTTTTAGGTATCAAAAAGAGAAATATTGATATGTTATAATACTTACCAGATTAGATACTATACAGTATCTAACTATCATTGTGACAATTTAAGCCTAAATTATAATACATCCAATACAAGGATAGAATGAATACATACATACATATACATACACATGCACTTCATGATTTTGGCATGTTATGGTTAAATTTAGTTAGGTTAAAATGTGATTATTATGCAATCCCTATATAAATGCTATTTGTTTCTTTGTAGTATTGAGTTTCATGTATAAATTAAATTGAAGTTGTTCAATGGTTAGTCAAAAGGACATAGTCAGAACAATTCTAAAGTTAGAAAACTAAAATTATGAGTTTATAATTTTAGCTTGAGTTGAGAATGACTATTTGGTTTTGTGACTTGAGTTAGATTTGGTGGAGAAATAATGGAATGTAAGATAGATGTGGAAATTTAGTGAAAATAAGTTGTTTGAGTAGATGAGATGATATTTCATAAGATTTGTTAAGTAAATATCATACTAAAAATCCTATTCAGAGGATGAATCAAATGGTATCTATATGTGATTTATAATTAGGTTAGGCTTAGAGAATAAGTCATAAGATGTATTAAGAACTTTAGAGCAAACTAAATTCAGATGATCTTTTAGAGGATAATTTAAAGGACTAATAAGAGAATAGCTTAAGAAAGAATTGATCTAAAATGACTTCTAAACTTGAATGCTTAGATATAATAACTTTATAACTAAGGATAATGAACTTAACACCAAGCATAATAAATTCAATAATGGTATTTCATAGTTTGTATAAATACTAAAAGTGTCCTTTATAATATATGAATTTCCAGTGAAGGGATGCACTAGAGTCGTACATAATTGAGCAATGAGCATTCTTGAATGGTTAAGCAATGAGGAGTCCAAGTAAGTCAAGACATTGTTTTATCACAATTTGGAGTACGAAGTACCATTTCAAGGTTTTTAGAGGCTTTACTATATATTTGTTTACGCTTGTAATAAATTGGTTGTGTGCATGTGTATATGTCTTTGAAATATTGATTGAATATAGATTGTATTGCTTTGGTGAAGTGTTATTCACTAAATTGATTAAATTCATCAATTACCCTTAACCTTAGCTAAGTCATATTAGACTTAAATCTTAACATACCATGCATTAAACGGTTAAGATTCTTTGGCCAAACACCGACCTCTTTGAAATGAATAGTACAAATGGTCCATTTCTCACTTTTAGTCAAACTAAGTAACAGAAGAAAAAGTTGTAATAAGGTTAAGGACATTCATTCAAAAGTAATCGCAAGAAGAGGAATGTCTTCATTACACAAGCTTGAATGGTTATAAAGGTATCATGACTTGTAAAACTCTCGAAACTTAGACTAGAGTGAATACAATTTCTCTAATCTCACAATAGAATAGACAACATCGTGCAATAGCATTTGTTTAATATTGCATTGCATAAAATTAACCTGTTTGTCAACCTTGCTTACCTTATGGTATATGTATGTTTTTATCTCTATCCCGATTACTAAGCGATGGTTGCTCACTCTCCTATATACTCTTTTGCAAGTTAGGTGTAAGCATCCAACTTACATCAAATCGCAACCTAAAAGCTAAAAAGGCTAGGAGTATGGAGTTAATGAAGATGCAATTGGATTTTTGTTCTTTTATGAAGTCTTATTTGCCTCTAAGGAAACTAATGAGGTCACTACAAGAGACTCTATAGTTTTCGTAGTTAGTTAATCAAATAATATGGAATGTAAAACTATTTGACTTGTAAGCTTTCTTGGTATACATAAAGTTCTATATCAAAGAATATATATTGAGAAATCATTTTACAAGTCCTTTCAAAAGAAATTAATATACTCTTATACGTATTTTACAAAAATGTAGGTATTGAGCTAAACCTTCGAGTCGAGTTCACCTTTTGTTTAAGTCTATGATAACGACTATGAGGTCAGCTTCCATTGTAAAATGGTTTACATAGTGAGACTATTGTGATTATACCACATGGGGCAGGACAATACATAATATTTAGTAGGCCACATTCTTGATTTTTAAACTAGGGGTAACCCATTCACAAGTTATTTAAACTTAACTCAATATTAATTCAAGTTTGACTAAACAACAATAAAGTAGAGCTTGAATTTGAGTTACTTGAATAGTTTTACCAATTGAATTCGAACTCAAACTTCATACAATATAGTTTTATTTACTAATAAGCCTAATCGATAAGGGTAGAAAATGGGCCAAGCATATAAGCGCGAGCACGCATAGGATTATGCCTAGATTGCCTAATCATAAGCACACAAATAAATTTCATATGCCTAGGTCTAAGCTTACAAGGACATGCATATGGAGTGGAATAAGGTGTGTAGGCTACCTAGTTATAAGCACATAAGCACACGAACAGGAACATGGCCTTTTTTTTTTTAAATTAATGTTGAAATAATATAATCATGTTCTTTTAACAAATTGCACATGAACTATTTTTTTTTCTTGGATAGTTTAATTTTGTTAACAATTTGCATATTTAATTTATTTTTTAATAAGATTCTTTAAAATAATTTTAAAACTTCTCCCCTATTTGTTACTTTTTTTAACAAGATGCACATTAAGTTTTTAAGAAATTGCAAACCAACTTTCTTTCGTCATGTTTTGACAATTTTTAACTATATTTACTTTAACAATTTGCATATAGACTTTATAATTTACATCATAATTTCTTATGCAATCACTTAACTTTAAGAACATAAATTAAAGATGAAACAAATATTTCATTCACAAGAGTAAATTTTGATAAAAAAAAAAATACAATACAAAATAGAGAGACCATCGCAATTTTAAGTTAATCCTATAACTCTTCTCCTTTTGTGTATTAGATGGTGGATCTAAGCTTTGGCATTTGAGTTGGGAATTTAAAAATCCAAGTCTCCTAATCTTTTGTGGTCAACATCATCCTCGTCTTTTATGCATGTAGGCGCTTCGATGATATCTAGCTTAAGTAAAAAGCAATGAGTATTGAAGGTTCAATTGCTTCCAAGTGTTGAAGAGTAAATCGACTACACTAATGCTAACTTAAATGATACCATCAAAATTGAAGGTGCCCAAAACATCTCATACCACTAGGTAAAGTACTGGCATTATATGTGCTTTACTTGACTACCAAATAAGGATATCCCTTCCCATGTAACTAACATAGTAGTAGTTCACTATATGCTTAAGATACAACATTAGTATCGCTTTAAGCATCTTCACTTGTTTGCATAATATTAAGCTTCTTTGAGAAGATGAGAAATGCAAAGTACTTGAATAACTACTGGACCATGATGCTTGAATAGTTGTTGCATTCTTCCCTTTTATGTTGGTACAAGTGTTTGAGCAAATTCTATGCCTCTTCATCACATGCAATAGCATGCTTTGTAGCATTTTCCATCCCTATGTTCCTAGAGAAGGATTATAAGAAAAAACTTAAATTAAGGATCATGAATCGAAGCAATACAAAATAAGTCAAGAGAGCAATTGAAGTAATCTCGTAGTTTTCTACCATTGTAACCATAGTCGATTAGAGTATCGAATACTAGCGTATCTTACTAACACATTCAAGATGTCAACATAAGTAGGGAAGTATGATATTGCTCATTAGACAATAGAGCCTGATAAGTGATTGTTGGTCCAATGAAAGCCATGAGAATGTCCTACATGTGCTTAGATGTTCTCTAATCCTATCCATTATTTGCCAATGTTAGAGTTAAGAATACTAATTAATATTACAAAATATGGTCAAACCATTTTTAATGTTTAGGGCTCCTATAAGCATTTTAAATGTCGAGTTCTGCCTTGTTGGACAACTAAGAGGAAATTTTCAGGAATGACCATAACTTTGATAACAATGCTAGTACTTGTTGCGTTTACATTTACAATGCTATTTATCAACTACTGAATCCTAAAAATGTATCCAACCAACCCATAAACATTTAGCTTAAGGTGCACTGCCAAATTATATGTAAAGTATCTTAATAATGCTTTGATGGTAAGAAAACACTATGTTAATGTTTACTTAGTGTGTAGCTTAAGAGTGTAAAAATACTATAAGCATAAGTTGTAAGAAGAAATGTTAAATAAAAGGCAGAAGCTTTGGAAGAAAAAATAGCTTGACAAGAGCTATATGAAGTAGCCAAAAGCATAAGTAGAAGCTTGAAGCACAGTTAAAAAGAGAAATGGACAATGAGAAGTGTAAATTAGAAGTTGAAAATCAATATTATGTGAGAAGCACTACATAAGAAGAAGCAAAGTTAGAAGCTTATTAGCTAGAGACCTAGTAATATAAGTGAGAAACCATAAAGCAGAAATACCTATTGAAGGATATTCATGGCATATTAAGAAAATTTGATTTGAGTATGCAGCACCACATATTAGATCTATTTGAGTAATATATGTAATCATACTCAATATTCAAATCATAAGAAGACATTTTTCAAATGCAACAAACATATTAAGGAATTGATGAAGCATTTTTTGGAAAGACAATGAAGAGAATATTACGGATTTTGGAATAAAGGAAATAAGATTGAAAAGTGTATCATAACAACCATTATATCCGATGGACAAAATAAACATATTCGGAAGATAATTGAAATTAACAATAGATAAGGAGATATTTAAGAAAGTAAATTAGCTCCTCAAACTCTCCTTAATGAAAAACCCATTTCCTTTAGCAAAGGACTATCAAGGCTCTACACATGACACTTATTTTCTACTGCTACTCCTTTTTCATTCATCTAACTCGATTTCCCATTTGGCTTACTCAATCATCTATTCGACATAACCTAATATCCATTTTCTATAAAACTTAAGTTTTAGTTTCAATTCTAATTTAGGTACTAATTTGGTTTTGGATTGAGTTTTTGGGCTTAAATTTGATATGGGTTTTTATTTTGATTTTGTCCTAGGATCTTATTTAGTTTTGTGACTATGACCCATCTTTGTCATTTTGCAGGTTTGGTCCATTTTTAAACTTATTTTATGTGTGTTTTATGTGCTTATTAGTACTGTATATATGCCATTTTGATAATAAATAAAAAGAGAAACTTCATTATATATGTATATATAAAGAAAACTATTTATTATATAAAGAGAAACAATTTAATATATATTTAAATATATTTATACATAATATGATACCCAGTATATATATACAAAAACAAATATACTTGCTTATCACTTAGCTAGTTTCTAAAGTTACCAAAAACCAATCATTGGGGTTTTCAAATTTTGGGATTTTTCTTAGATTTTCTTAAAATAAAACATAAAATCTAAGCCTTTTTTTTAGATTTTTTTTAATGAAAATTGGATAAAATAGTAAATATGGCTTATTTTCCAAAGAAAAATCATAAAAATTTTCTTTTTTCTTTCTTTAAAAAATGTTTTTCCATCAAAATTGTTTTTTCCATTAAAAAAATATTTCCTCTTCCAAAAATGAAATGAAGTTTTCTTCCTAATAAAAAATCTTTTTTGTTTCTTCCTTTTTGCTTTGGTACAGGTAAAAAAAAAAAAAAATAGTATTCCTTTGCAGTATATCATATATACATATTTTTCAGATACGTTCCAGAGAAATTCCGAAGAAAGAACAAATAGAAGCGGATCTTGTGTCTGGTTTTGGTAATGAGCCTTAAAAGGTAAGAGAAATAGGACAAAGACGAACCGAAACAGGGATTTGAACTTCACTTATCTACCAGTATATTCAAGTTCTTATGGGTTTCGTAGAACCCCAAGAATTACTGAACCCTTTTTATTAAAAGGGAAAAAGGATGGGATTACAACGGATCAGCATTTTCGTGTGAACCAAATAATGAGAAGAAATCAACGTACAGTATACCAAAACCTAAGTATCTACGTTTGTAATAGGACCTCTAAACCAGTGGCGAGCACTAAGGATCCAAGAAGTAACAGTAAGAATTAACAAGCCACCAACTGCCACTGGTGTGTAGTTCAATGTCTCTCGGGTAATGGGATAAGCAACCGGCAAAGAGAAGAGAACTGAGATGGTTGCCACCCATATAACAGCTATCCAGCCTACTAGTACCCCATAGCGGCCCAAATTGAAAGGTCCAGGGATAAAGGACTTCCGGGCTAGAGTCACCCTGAAGAAGATGGGCAGGGCATAAGCAATATACAAGCCGATAGTTGCAATGGATACCATGGCGTTAAATGCCACCAGGCTTCCAAGTGACTGAAAAAGAGCACACAGAGTTCATAAATATGTTAGCAGTAAAGACAAAGCTATATTTGTGTTGAACTTGATGTAAGGAAATCTATATTATCTGCAATCTAGCAAAAAGAGAATGCATATGCTAGAAAATCTAGTCTCTCTCTGACAAACATGACACTAGAAGCTTTTGTTTTGATTACCACACAATGTACAAAACCAGTTATGCCAGGCAATGTATAATAAAACATTCTAAGGTAATCAGAAGATCACAGTACCGTCAATGCCATGCAGAAGGATATAAAAGCAGAAAGCCAGACTGCATTAACCGGGACCTCTTGCTTGTTGACTTGATGCCACAATGATGAAAAAGGCATGGCTCCATCCCTTGAAAATGCATAAGCCATCCTGTTGAAGGGAAATTAAGCAATCGTTAAATACATGATGTTGAAGTTGGAACTAGTAGGAACATTAGGCTGAATGTAGGATGACTACCTGGAGTTGCTTGTCACAGAACTCATGCCACAAAAAAATATGGCAACGGCCACAATGCCTAAGCAAACAATGCCACCGACTCCGCTTCCATATCGGCTTTTGAATGCTAAATAAAACACCTCAGCAATGGCATATCCAGCGGCATCATTTTCATCACTCAAGAGGTAAGGTATATTGGTTATTGCAAAGGTGATACCGACCAAGTAACCCCACCCAAATACGATGGATATTGCAATGGCACTAATAATCCCTTTCGGACCGTTCTTATCAGCATTTTTGGTTTCTTCTGTCTGAAAACAAGTTATCATGTAAGCATATCGGGCTTCACTGCTTTCTTCAATTTTTCGTGTACATGAAATGGTTTCTAATAACCAGATAATGCTTCGACTCAAAATCCTAGAAAACTTAAAAGTTCAACTACTCTAACAGAAGCACCATTTCTACATTCCTAAATTGACAGAAAGATGAAAAAAACATAAAAATCCAGAATGTTGTTGTATGCAACAAAGAAAGAGTAATGAAATTGATTTCATAGAACTGTTCATAATCATTGTGTGCCAACAATCTTGCATTAAGCTTCACATCATCAACAAAATATAAGTAGCCTTGATGATTGCTTTACAGTTCTCATTGCCGTAACCCAGTCATAGAGCTATGAAAAAGACAATCATCGGACATACCATGTGAGCAGATGCATCATATCCAGTCAGAGTGTACTGACTCATCAAAAGCCCTAGAACAAATATGTAAACTTTGTTGTTAATGCCTTCACCGTTATCTGTATTAAAGTGAGCAAAGACAAACTCAGCACTAGCCCTTTCCTTTGCAACGGTTGGAATGAGAACCATAAGAACCACAACACCTGGAAACATTGACAAGCATATCGGAATTGACAGAACCAAGTACATTATTGGTATAACTAAGAGTAAGCTTTCAAATTTTTTGTGTTGTGATTTTTCTTACCAAGCAGGTTCCAAGCAGCAGCTAGCTGTCCAAAGAATGACAACACCGAAATAGGAAGACTGTTTATAATTGCATGAAGAAGCAGGATACCTCCATGAAAGCCCATAACGACATACTTTGATGCATCATATCCACCACCATTCTTTCCCCCAGTGCTGAGAAGAATGATAACTTGAATCATTTGTGCAAGTGAGAAATCGACGCTCGTGGTAACAGCCCACTGCAACGCAGACATAACCATATCGGAGTGTTAGCAATATTCTGTTTAAAATTTAGAAGAAATGTATTCTGAAACAAAAAGTGTTTCCAGGATAAAGAAACTGCACTAGTACCTGCCCAACAATGTTAAACCTGCAAGTAAAGAAGTCGATCAGCAAAATCATTAGATCAATGATTGACTAATCTTATACAGGAAAAATATCTTAGGGATGTAACCTGGGACAAATCAAATGAAACTTAAGATGCACAATGTCATTCTTCAAGAATAATAAGTAAGCTAAGGCCAGAAGCTACGTTATAAATGCGACTCTTCTATTCCCAACGGTTTTAAAGTAATTAACCATTTGGGGGGAGTTACAAACCAGCCAGTCAACCAAGAAGCAAAAGGGGCCCATTTCTTGCCAGCAAGCTTAGCACTCCAATAGTAAAGGCCCCCAGAAGTTGGGTATGAAGAACATATTTCAGCCATGGACATCCCCACTGACATGGTAAAAGCACCAGCAATAAACCAACCGTATACCATAGAAACTGACCCGCCATATCTTAGTCCAGTGTTGAAAAGTGTGGTTATACCCGTCAATACCGATATGATTGAAAACGAAAAGGCAAAATTGGAAATCACCCTGCAAATTTTAAGGATTTGCCAAAAGGCCAAGAAGCTCTATGAGAAAAAACCATTGAAACATTGCCGAATTTGGTCGAAGAAAAGAAAAAGGGTGTGGGAGAATTATTACGAGAGGTCACGCTTCAGCTCTTGCTTGTAGCCAAGTTCATGCAAACGGGCGTGGCCGGAGTCAATAGAAGCACCACCGTCTTCGACTGCATGAATAGGCATTGGCAGGCCAGCATTTTCACTGCGCCAATTCATCTTTCTAGGTACGGGATGACACAACACAACTCGGTCGATGCGGCTATATATATATACTCCAAAGGATCAAGAAATGATTCTAATAATTCGAATGGGTCGAATGGATCAACAAGACAAACTCTCCCTCTGTGGAACAACCGCAGGGAGAGAAATAACAAGAGTAGCTTGCGAAGAATCCTCGTATTGGGATTTGCTATACTAATCCTATCATGACCTGTAAAAACCTGTTATTGTGAGATATGGAGATGGATGACTTTTAATTAACTCATACTAGCTGTTTAACTGATATTGCTGATCTGTTTTGGTCAAACAAAGCAGCCACTGGCAGTACAGGATGTGTGAAAATGAATCCAATAATAATTGATAACTACACGGACCTTTGAATATTCCTCATCCGATCAACGCTGTGTTGCTACTACCATTTTATTAATTGATTCGAACCAAGTTCGACATCCGGAAGTTGTTCCGAACCGAGCGGGATAGCCTGACATGTAATAAAACGGAATCCGAAGGAGAATAATAATTCCAACCATTGGTTGATAGAGTATAATAGCATCCATCATTTTATTTCTCTTATTTGTAGTATATCCGAAATTAAATAGATTGGATTGAGTATGAACTTGTATTTTAATATAACTTCCGCCTCTTGAAGATTTATCAATTATTGTATTACTATAGTATAAATTATATATTGCAAAATACATAGAATTTATATTATGTGAAACACCTTAAAATTTTCAATTTTAATAATATATATATATATATATAAATAGCTATGTGTACATCAATATTAATATGTATCTTACCCATATATACTTACATATGCATATTATATATATATATATATATATATATGCATAAAACCATAATTAAATTAGAAACAAATTCCAAATAATATGAAAATTTGATAGATTACTCTACTAAGGAAAATAAAAGTTTATTTATGACCTTTAATAAAAATGCTTATTGAGAAAATTACTTGATGTTATTGAAAATGAAGTATGAATGAATACTTCAAAAGATTTGGAATCGAAATATATAGATATTATTGGCAATGATGATATGGTGATGGAAGAATTGATAGTAGTTTTATGATAAAAAAAAGCAGTTGATAATTAATGACTTGTTTT